>CAMZMU010000110.1:35721735-36321735 GCA_947311845.1 Poa pratensis | reverse complement strand
TCTAGTGTAATATGGCCTTGCTGTAGCTCCTTCTTCACTACCTGTATTATTATTATTATTGGAGTAATTAATCATGGGGATTTTTCGGAACATAGCAGAGGGTGAGGCTTGGTACTAGTCCATATAATTGTTGGTGTTAATACTCAGAGAGAATGTAAGGAAAAGGATGTCAAGAACTTGATGCTGTAGTAATTTCAGACAGTAACTGCTCAGTGCTGATCATGTACATTATCATTGGACATATTGTCAATCTTCTCTCTGGTCAGCTCAGGTAATGGAAACCCTACTCATGCTGCATCTCACACACACATACTTATCCACAGGTATCAGATGGTGCTTGCACCATCCCATGTTTGCACATAGACAGATCTCTTCAGATAAACCAAAATGAGTTTGTGGTGAGTCATTCAGCACTACTTGGCCTTGCCTCATCTGGTCAACTTTCTTCTTGATTGACCTTTGGCATTATTTATTACATATATGTGCAATTCAGCCATATACAGATGGTCTATAATTCTTCTCTACCTCTGCTGCTGATGCTGCTTCCACCAGACTATTGTATGAAACTGGGAAATGAGTCAGACTTGCACTACATTTGGCATCTCATGCTTTGGCTGCCTCCTTTCTTTCCATCAGCTTTTACAAAATCTTTTCCGATTCCTTTTTGGCACTGTTCTTTGCCTCATTGAGAAAGGCATCCATCCACCACAGATCTGCATGAGGCAGATCCTTGTGACAACAGTGTGTAGAATAGTAGAAGCAGCACTTGGGCATCCACAGCATGTTTTTTTGCCAACTTGTGTGGGTGCTTGTGCTTTTCTGTGTCCTCACTTTCTGCAAGTTGCAGTGCACAGACACAAAATCACTCAGTGAGCTCTCTGATGATGATGACCATGATCATGGAGGGGAACTGTTGGATAGAAACTTCTAGGTGTGATGGATGTGGTTGCTGCTGCTTCAAGCAGCATTTCATAAGGCCTGTTGGCTTTCGATGTCACCTGCTGATGGTTTGCTTCTTTCTAATATCACATTTTCTATATAAATATATTTTTATTCTATTATATAAAAAAGTTATATGTAAACACATCCATTCTATAAACATGGTTTTCGTCGATGGCGTAACTTCTCACGATGTTTTCTTTAGCGCAAAACATCTGTTCCTATTACTTTTTGTTGGCGTTTGGCTTCCGTCTCACGCTACGGAAGCATGGACAAATCGTAATACTCAGTGCCGAATATTTCTTCATCTTAACAATTTTGTGGTTGGGCTGACAGATTCCCTGGTGCAACATTTCAACATAAGAGGAAAGAACACCATCATTTTCTTGCTGAAATCAAAGATAAGACCCATAAAAGGAACCAGTTCTCCAAGAATAGTAACACCACATAGCCTGACAAACAGTTAATGTCAGACTGATAAACCTCCTGCATCCATCCATCCAGGACGATTCAGATGAACAAAGAGTCAAAGAAAGCTGGTAAAACTTTCTGGTGCAGGCCAAGCTGCACTGTAACTGGCCCAGAATCTAAGGAAGATTGCCATGGCAGTGTCAGAAACCAGAAGGAAGAACATTCGTCGGGGCAGGAAGGACAGATGGCAAGAAGCCAGCATGACAGGAGTCATTTATGGTAGCAGCATTATTCGGCTTAATGGAAACTGTTAAGGTGGACCCTTTCCAGAAATAATTATTAGTAGCAGCATTCCCATAATAGAAAGACCTCGCCTCTTTTCTCAAGCATCTCACTCACCTTGATGAACATTGGTTGTTGTGATCCCTAACTAACCGTATTCTCCCGAGATATGTCTAGTTTCAGACAGAGTTAGGTGCTAGTGTTAAAGAAGTGGGCACGTATGGTTCTATCAACAGACACCCACCCAGATTGAGTTTAGCAGGATCAAGTGGTAGAAATTGCCCAAAAAAAGAAGGATGCATAGAAGCTTCTGGGTGTGATGAATGTGGTGTGGTTGCTGCATCAAGCAGCATTTGTTCAGGCCTACCATCTTTCCATGTCATGTGTTTCTGGTTCCTTATTTCTATTATCACATTATAAATGTTTTGAGAAAATACATCCATTCTATAAATCGGTAGACCCCGTGCCGAGCATTTCTTCATCTTAACAATTCTAAGGAAGAAATAAACTTCATCTCTACTACCTCAGACCCTTAACAGTTAAGTTTTCTCACAAAACGGTACTGTATTATTATTATCCCGAGCATTATTTTTGACTGATGTGCTGACGAATTGCAATGGAACATTTATACAGAACCGATGAGAAACACCATCTCTAGACTCCAAGATGAGATCCATAAAAGGAACCAGTTCTCCAAGAACAGTTCTCCAAGTCTGCAACCACCAGAATCTAAAATGGCCGGAAGGAAGAACAATCATCAGGGACAGGAAAAATGTCAGGGCAGCAGTAAGGAAGGCCGCCTCTCCCCTCGTTTCTCGAGCGTCATGATCTCTAAACTAACTCAATTGCCCTTGATATTTCCCAGCTTAGTCGCACGCTCGACCTAAATAGTAGCGGTAGAAGATGTAATCATGCAAAGAAGTTACAGAAAAAAGACATAGAGCTGTAGTAGTAATCCCTGATTATTTCGACCGATCTTCGATGTTTACTGGACTTATTTCATCTGGCATCATTCATCATCGACAAACCAGCGAAGAACATGAGACGACTGATCAATTTTTGGCATGATTGGTTGGGTTTGCATTGGGGGAGACGTCACCATGGAATGGATGCTGGAATGGGGCAAGCAACTTGGAAGGCCGTTTATTATTGACATGATCAGTATTGTGCGACATGCCATGTGCAAGCAGATGAAGGTATGTAGGATTCAGATATTTTCCCTCATGTCATGTACTCCTATACACTATACAGGGGGAAGATGTTCAGTAACTTTTTCCCAAATATCCTCGGCGAAAAGCATACCAAACATAGCTATGTCAAGCACTGCGAAAAAACAATGCAAAGAAATAAAAAGACGCCGTTGCCGGGGATCGAACCCGGGTCACCCGCGTGACAGGCGGGAATACTTACCACTATACTACAACGACTTGTTTTGCTCATTTTGCAAACTGTATATATTTGTTAAGTATGAATATGAGGTTCGATAATCATTTCCTTCTATTCAACATTAAACAGGAGTAGAAGAAAAATAATAATAAAAGAAATTGTAAATAATAATAAGTACACTATTGCCAGGGTCGAACAAACAAACCAATAGTCTGTGACCTTGAAACAGGCACAATAGCCGGATGAATGACTTGAAATTCAAATTAAACATACTCCCTCCGTTCCATTTTAATTGACTTGCATATGTGTAAATATGGATGTATCTAACACTAAAATATGTCTAGATACATATATGTTGAGTCAATTAAAATGGAACGGAGGGAGTACTTGTTATAAAAGAAACTTTAGTATAGGTGTCATTCATAGTTCGCACTAAAAGTGAAAACTCGATTTCTCATACCGCAAATCTATCCCTGATATGTTCGCATTATTGGGTTTTTCTTGATTAGGGCTCCAAAACTAGATCCCACGGAATAAATTTCGATGAAGATTTCTTTGTCATATGGACAACTAACATTAACCGAATAAAAGTTCAGTTCTTTTTAATAATAGTCTAGTTAATCTTCCTTGTACCGAGTAACAGGCTAGTCGTTCACGACTTTCATGGTTAGTAGTGAATGATTACCGCTAGTGATAGATCTGATATTACAGTTTTTTATGAGTATAAAGGACGCAAATGCACTGTTGTGTCCATACACACGCAGATTGAGTTTAGCAGGAACAGATTAACACAAGTTGTAAAAAAGATACGAGTTTGCTCCACTCATTCTGACTGATTGCTTGCATCAGATCTCAGATTCTCAATTGCACTCCCCGATTGTTCTTTTCACATTTCTCTCTATGGGCTATCTGTCATTGAGGAATACTTGGGCGGAAGGCCATCAACTCTTTTAAGTGCATCTTCTGGGACAATTACTCAATTAATATATGTGATAATTTTGACAAATGATAATATTGAAGTACTCAGAATCACATCAAATTTAAGTTACATATGGGTATAGTAATCATTAGTCAGAGGATACAATTAATGCTACTCCCAGATCAACAGAAAAACAGTATGGCTATAAGGCAATCGTGAGAGACTGGAGTTTCATTGTTCTTCCATTTAAACTTGTACTATATAAAAATGTGAGCACAGCTCCACAATCCGCAAGAAAATATGTGCGAAAGCAGCTTCGAAACAAAACAAAAAAGGCCAGTTCAAAATCAACAGAAACAGACAGGCAACTTCAAGTTTTACACGTCTAGTTTCTTCTCAGCTTCACTGATGACCTGCAGTTGCTCGAGAAGAGCGGTGAGTTTCCTCATGTCCTCCTCTTGGACGCTCGGAGGAGCCCTCTCTCTGTAACTGGATGCGTCCATCTTCTGGGACAGCGCATGCTGCAGCCTGCGTGTCGAAGAGGAGAATTAGCGATGCAAACCTTACTGCTGAATCTTTATTGTCAAAAAAGACAAGGTATGAAGAAGGCTTACTTTTGAATTTCATCTCTCTTTTTCCTTAGTTTTTCCAGCTCCACTTCTGCATTGAGAGCCCCTTGGAGCTGAAGGTACATGGTCAGATCTTTGTTCACAACAGCAGTTGAACAGTCCGGTGGAGTTTCATCACTCTCTGTCAAAATCTGCAATTTTCAAACATTAATCTGTCAGCAAAGGATGAAGTAATTAAGTGAATTCGAGATAATATGCTCCACAGAAGATTTCAGCATAAATTTATAAATCTGGAAACGAGAAACTGATTGCAGGATGTAAGTGTCCAGACATTTCACTAGTAAAGCACACAACTATATAAGGATACATGTAAGGCAAAAACCTTGAGCGATGATACAGAAGAAAGAGACACGGCTAGAGATTGATAGCATTCCACAGTGGCAGCAATATCTTGTCCTCGGCAAAGTGCAAAAGCAGGTCGCCTGTTCAAGAGAAAATATAAGCAATAACAAGCAGGCATACATCATGCAAAGTATAGAATAGAATAAAGAAAAAGCCCAGTTAGACGACCATACCTTTCATTTGTATCTGTTGATGGCTTCAGAGATCTGAGTTTGTTCACAGTATCCAAGACAATATCAATTTCACTTTCAAGTTTATCATCTGCCCATTCCTGTCATAAACAACAATAGTTTTCCACTGGTAAATAGGTATTCAGATGTAACGTCATCTGTAAATTCACAGTAAGACGTGAAAATTTACCGTAACAACAGATGGATATTCTGTTATCATAATGGAATTTTTCCTGCAAGAGTCTTTGGGCTGAGGAAGACGCTGCCAGAGTTCTTCTGTTACGTAAGGCATGAATGGGTGGAGCAGGCGCAAACCAGTGTCGAGGCAAACCCATAGGGCATCTCTGCAAGCCGCTCTTGCTGAATCCAACTCTTGAGAGTCATTGAAGAAGTAAGGTTTTACGGCTTCTATAAACACATCACATAGCTGGTACTGCCACCATGAGTATATAGCAGACGTTGCATCAGCGAACTTGTACGCTTCTAACGAGGTTACAGTCTTGCCAATAGCCTTGTTAAGTACTGAGAGTATCCATTTGCAGATTGGGGGCATTGGAGACACAGCAATAGTTGCCGGTGGAGTGTAATGATCACCAAGCTTGCCCATTGCAAATCGAATGGCATTCCATAATTTATTGCACCATTGCCGATATCCAACAACCCTCTTGATATCTAGATTTATCTTGTCAGACTGTAAAACAAAAGGGATTCTATAAAAAAGATGAACCAGAAGCTTAACACAACAGAAAACTCAAATGGGTGTGCCTATAACCACCTGGGAAGTGTAGGAAATCAGTGCGAAACGTAGTGCATCAGTGCCACATTCAGGAATGCCATCAGGAAAATCTTTCTTCTTCCCTTCTGTTGCAATGATTAGTTCATTTGGATCCAGGTTGCCTTGTTCCAAACGTTTGAGGAGCTCTTCCTGTGTCGAACCGTTTATCACCTCGAGGGGGTCAACGACGTTACCAAGTGACTTGGACATTTTGCGACCATGTGCATCACGGATCATAGGATGCAAATAGACCTGTGAAAGAGGGTGCAATCATGACTAAGTACGCATGATAACTAAAGCATATATTCTACTAGAATTTCCCACATAATATATGGTAGTTTAAAACTGAACAGATGCTCAATTAGGCTGGTTGAATAAGTAGTTTCAGAAAGAAAAGGTGAAGTTGACGAGTTTGTGCATTTAATACAGCATGATAGTCTCAAATCTCAATCAAGCATGTGGTACCCTCCGTCAAAGGACGATGATCACAAAATACAAGTGACTTATGTTGAAAATTAACTAGCTACACAGAGTTCATTAAGGATGGAATTAGAGTAACCTAGACGGCGACCACAGAATAACTCAAAATGGGCAAGTTTCTTAGTCCATTCAACAAGTATCTGGGGAACTTATAGTGCAGCGACCACAGAATAACTCAAAATGGGCAAGTTTCTTAGTCCATTCAACAAGTATCTGGGGAACTTATAGTGCACTATACTAGTATTACGCAATTACACTTAAAGTAACCTTGTTTATCACATCCACATACTCATATTGCTAAGATCAAAGGTAGATCGCCTTGAGTAATATATGTTCAAATTTTTATAAGCTACATAGCTCAATCAGAACAAACCTAGAATAACCAGTAGAGACAAATGGAATGTAAAATGACCAGGTTCATTAATCCATTCGACAAAATATCAGGAGAATATTGGATACTTTTGTCAAGCAATGATGCCTATGAAATAGCCTCATTTGTATATTTTTTTTATTTACGGCAACCGCATGTTCAAACTGAATATTAAATATAGGTTGTTTCAATTCTGAACATTGAGATTTGAAATAGTTGTCCTGTCACACTAAAGCACAGTTTCAGCATGTTGAGGCCACAAGGGGCATAAGGCAGAGATAGCTATCGGCAAAGAGTATGCAGCATGAATCAGATATGTATATTAGACCACCACAATTAGGTAATACAGTTTAACTGGCAGAAATAGCATTTGTGAGTTACCTTCTGAAATGGCACATCGCCACCAAGTTGCATGCCCATCATCACCATCCGTGCCACCCAGAAGAAGAGAATATCAAGTCCAGTTTCAAGTACTGAACCAGGGTAGAAAGCACGAAGATCAGCAGTATCATCTGGCCAACCAAGGACTGTCAATGGGAAAAGACCAGATGAAAACCATGTGTCCAGAACATCAGGGTCTTGATTTAACTTGAATTTCTTCCCTGGATACTTCTGCTGTGCCTCAAGGATCGCATCAGACTCATTTCGTGCGACTATCCAACGATCATTGTTGGATCCCAGATCATTCGACTGATCCTCCTCTAGTGTCACATACCACGCAGGTACGCGATGTCCCCACCAGAGTTGTCTTGAAACACACCAATCACGTATATTTTCAAGCCATCTGCAAGGAAAATGGTGGATGGATCATGTTTCTTCATATTTCATTACTTTGTTAGGAAATCTGCAAGAGGTGGCACATTCCTGAACTAGGTAAAAGAGAAAAACAAATACCTGTACCAGTCTTGTTCATATTGTTGCGGAATTATCTCAATTTTCCCGGACCTTACAGCATCAAGACCTGACTTTGCCATTGTATGGCAATTAACAAACCATTGGGGTTTTATCATAGGTTCCACTACATCATTACTTCTTGAACAAATGCCCAAATTCATTTCATTCTTTTTTGTTTCCTTGTACAAGCCCTTAATAGGAGAACAAAACACTGTTAGTCTCGAACTCAGAACTACTCAGGTAAATCCAAATTGAGAACTATAATTGGGAACGGCAAGAAAGACAAAGAACAGTCTAAAGTAATAAAATATCAAGTAAAGATAATAGCTGATCACTGGTTTCCAAAGGTATGCAAATTATATTTCTATGAAATGAGAGCCATTATTATGGATATCCATTCACACTGGCGTGGCGTAGCTGAAGAAGTCTTCAAGCAACTCTACATAAAGTACCAAAACACATATTTCTCAGAAAAAGGAATACGTACAATCTCCCACGCAAAAAAAAAAGGAATATGTACAATCTCCAGTACTGAGAGGTTATTGACTAAATTAACCGAAACAGTTACGGAAAACCATGTCAAAAGTAGAGATGTTTATACAATAATCAATATAGATTACATGAGCTGTTCTCTGTAGCAAGTGTTAGCAAAATAGAAATGTGAATATTACGCTACAAAGTTCACGATATTCAAATGTAGTGTCCTTGCCATTCCGATAAAATCTGTATGACATAACATAAAATTTATACTAAACAAGCACAACAATCTAACAACCATTATTTAAATACTAGATCATAAATTTTATGAAACGCTAACTAAATGAGACCAGTAATACCTTTTCCTTAAGTGCATCAATAACAGCAACCCGAGCAGCAAATCTTGGCATTCCTTCAAATTGAGCACCTCCATTGCTGTTTATCTTTCCATCATCTGTTAAGATATTGATGAACTCCAGGTTGTGTCGTTTTCCAACCTCAAAGTCATTTGGATCATGGGCAGGTGTAATCTGCATAAAATGCACGCAAGAATAAAAGCTAAGGGGGTAGGGTAACATATGCACTTCAACTAGGAAAAAAGAAGTCAGTCCCTGGCATTATAACCTACCTTGACAGCCCCAGTACCAAAAGTGGGATCCACTAACACAGCATCGCAGATTATTTTGAGTTTTCGGCCATTGAAGGGGTGAACTGCATGCTTTCCATGCAGATGCTTATACCTTTTATCCTCAGGATGAACAGCTATTGCGGTATCACCAAGCATTGTTTCAATTCTTGTTGTTGCAACGATAATCTCACCGAGTCCTTCTTCAAGAGGATAGGCAAATGATATCAACACACCAAACTGTACAGGACTGCCATAACCAGGGACCTTCAGCATAGTTTCGTCTTTAAGCTCTAAATGGTCAACCTGAGAAAACAGCATTTTTTTAATTAAGAGGTTGTCTCAGTCGTGTGTGTGGTTTCAAACCAATATTATAGACAACAATACACTAAGTTTCGTCAACCTCGATGTCAGATATTGCTGTTAGAAGTGTGCAATCCCAATTCACGAGGCGATAGTCTCTGCAAAGGATCAAATCATATATGAGAGGTTAAAAACTTGGTTGGCTATTGAATGACACGGAGGTGGTAGTAAAAAACACTAACACTTACAGCAAGAAGGAGAGGAAACTAACCTATAAATCAGGCCGTCTTTGTGCAACCTGACAAAAGCTTCAGTTACAGCTTTTGATCTTTGCTCATCCATTGTGAAACACTGATGCACAGGTTAAGATTAAGTTGAAATTTCAGAGTAAGAAATAAAAGAGTATAAAAGATGTGTTACTCGTGTACATTTTCTTTACTAACGAAAATAGGAAATTTACCTCACGGGACCAATCAAGCGAGGCCCCAAGCCTACGTAATTGACCCAATATGGTACCACCATACTGATCTTTCCATTTCAGAACCTGTACAAAGGATGGTATCAAAAAATTGAATAAACAAGAAAGAATGCGCCAAAGTGGAATCAATTAATATCACTATGATTTCGCATCATCGCAGTGAAGCAGTACTCACTATCGATTTTCATAACTACATCGAATTTTGCACCCGTTGTCATACATCGATGATTTACGAATTGAAGCACATAGGAAACAGGACAACAACAAAAATAACCATATGTTAAGGGGAAAAATGCTTACTTCATCTATGAATTTGTCACGACCTAACTCATGCCTTGTCAGCTGCTTTTCACGCATTAGCTTCTTTTCTACTACAACCTGGCTTAAGAGAACAGATTGTTAAATCAAATTTATTACTCCAAAAGCATGCAAAGTGCAAAGAAAAGAAAACTCGAAGGTACAGAGCTGAAAGTGCTAGCTTAGTTCAGAGAGGATAATGCAAGAAGTCAATGCAAAATAAATGCATCTGTTCAACGTCATAAACAATTTAATTTCATTTGCTAAAAGGAAAAAAGTCTGATAAAGAGAAGGTACATCATCTGCCAAGATCTTTATTGAAACTAAAATATCCATGTGTCCATTTCTTCTATTTTGGTTGTCTACCACTAAAGTAAGGCAGTAACACTGTATGAAGCATCTAGTAGGTGGAAAAGGTATTATGGTGGAATTATTTTCTCAGATTGCAAACATAACATATACTAACAGGACCAAAATTCAGTGTTGAAAGCTATATTCTAGTGGTGGCACATCAACAAGTAACACTGCCAGCATGATGTGTGGCCGTATGTTTCAGTGTATGTCCAGAAGATGAACTTGAGCTGACTGTGAACCAAAGCTAAAATACAGACCTGTGTAGCAATGCCAGCATGGTCCACTCCTGGGACCCACAGAGCATTATAGCCTGACATTCTCCTCCAGCGTATCATAGCATCCTGCATTTGATAAAAATGTGAGGAGATTAAAAATCATTGTGTCCTGAATGGCCAGTGTTAAAATGGCATGTAGGTCCCTTTATCTCTGAAAGCATGAGCATTGATATATACCTCTATAGCCACTGTAAGTGCGTGACCTATGTGAAGCGCTCCAGTCACATTCGGAGGTGGTAGAACCTGAAACGAAATAGCTTAGAACTTGTGCTGGCAGGAATTCCAAATTTATGAAATATAGTTTTCGTAGAGAAACACTAATGATTCCACAAGACACGGTTTGCTAACTCAGGATGGTGGGAACAGTTCCTTGATGAGATGTCAGTGACTTACTATGACAAAGGGTGGCTTGGAGCTCGCAGGGTCTGCCCCAAAATATCCTGCTGATTCCCACCAGGCATACCACCTACATTATGAAAAAATAAACTATGGAGTCCATTCCAGATGCTATGAATGAATCTAGGTTAAAGAGGAGAGAACTAGCAGCAGCTTACGATTTTTCAACTGCGCTTGGGTTATATTGCTTCGCCATTTGAGGTGCGAGGGACTTCTTCTCCCCGCTCGGGGTCTCGGGGTCGACGAAATCCTCGGGGTTCTCGTCCTCTGCTCCAGCTTTCTTCTTCTGCTTCTTCTCGCTTTTCTTAGGTCCATCCGAAGCAGCTTGAGCCTAGAGAGAGCGAAGCACCAGAATCAGCACAAAACCATCTCAGTTATTAAGCTTTTCTGGCATTTGATTGACGAAGTTGGTTGCAACCTGGAGCCTAGCGGCCTCCTTTTGCTTGGCCTTGAGTTTCTTCTCCTCCTTCTCTCTTGCCTGCACCCAGCAGCCCCATAAGCAACAGACAATTTCATCCTAGGATTAAAGGTAGCTAGCTCCTAGCTACGGCGGGAACCACCACAGATCACTACATCTAGAACACCCAATTCGGGGAAATTGGCTACCAATTAACAGTGCACGGCGAAACCGACAGCGGCACGGGGATGAACAGAATTCGCGAAAAGCAATCTACGCGGATCTATCTCGGCTAGGCGTACCTTCTGCTCTTTCTTCTGCTTCCGCTCCCGTTCGAGCTCCAGCTCCTTGTCGTCGAGTTGCGGCTGCTCGCGTCACCAACGGGAGAAGAAGTCAGAGAGGGGAATCGGGTGGGCACGGGGACGGGAGGAGCGTTAGAGCGGGATTACCTTGTCCATGGCGGCGAAGGATCGGGGCGGCGTGGGCGTCGCTGAAGGAGGCGAGAGCGGAGGGGAAGCGGGGTGGTTGGCGAACCGGCGACTGCCTGCGTATGCCGGCGCCCGGGGTTGGCCGGTGGATGGAGCCGAGGCGTGGTGGTTCGGCGGCGGCGCTTGTGGCTGCCGGCGGCCGGTGTTGGAGATGTGGCGAAAGCAGATGAGCGTGGGCGTGTCTATTCGGGTTAGGGTTTTGCGGTTTTTTTTTTAAAGGACCGGCTTGCTAATCAGGCCTACCGGGCCGCCCAAGAAACCCCTACAGCTAATAGTTTTTCTTTTTGGTGAAACTCAATACATACATAGTGAGCTGTAGTGCCATAAATAGATGGTCCGTCGTTACGTTTGCCTGCTCGGGGTCCTCACCTCAACTTCCCATCCATCTCCTCCCTCGTCTCCAACTGCAGATTTGCCGAGCTAGCACCTAGAACAAGAGCTCAATGGTCGAGAGAGTTCAATCTACTAGTACTATCTGGACTTGCCTAAGTGGCGACTGGCGACATGCCGAATCTCCCTTGAATCCTAATGATTCCAGTCCGATTTCTCCCCAAATCTGATCCCTCTCTAATTCTTCTCCACTCGTATCTCTCTGCCTTGATCTGTTCCTCCCCATCCTTTAATCCTCAGTTTTCCTAATCACTACCACGACTCCAAGAATCCCCAATAAGAGGAAAAATCTGCCACGCAACCTTGGTGCTCCGCCGCTTTTCTCATCGCCGTTGATCTCGCCCCGTCGTCTTCGATTTTCAGCTCTCTCCATCATCTGCAGAGCAGCCTTCCGCCCACCACCATCCCCTAGATCAACGAACTGGAACTTTGTAGATCCATCTTTGTTCAGGCTATTTCTTGGACTGTTGGGGAAGAAGAAGTGCGGCTGCAGGCTGCGAGCTAGTAGCGGGCTCCTTCCGGGGTGTCTCGGCTGCTTCCTTTTTCCACCCAGCCCATCTCTCTTCACCATAGCTGCAACCTCTCGTCAGAACCACTGCCATCTTCGCCCCTGACATCAATACACTCCCTCCGCCACCTCCTATGCTTCGCTAGCTAGTTATCTTCTCCTTTTCTCGTCGGAAACTTTCTTCCTGTCTCCGATTTGGGCTGATCTTGAAGAGGGTGACCACTTCGTTGAGAGGCTCTACCAGACAGATTGGTCAGCAGCCCCATAGAGCTGAATAAGACAGCGGCGCCGGCCCCCGAGCCCAAGTCACAACAGGCGCTATGAAGGCACTAGGATGGAACTGCCAGGGTATGGGCAAGAACCTTGGTAGTCCAAAGATGTGCCATCTTGCCAGGATGATCAGCTCTGCAAAACCGCAGGTAACTTTCGTTTCAGAGATTAAATCTTCCAAAATCAAACCATCTGATCTTGCAGCCAGATTTAATATGTCTGATAGTTTGGTAGTCCCCTCCCGGCGACGCTCCGGTGGACTCTGGCTCATGTGGACTAATGATCTTAATGTGCATGTTCATAGTGCTGGCTTCCATGTTATCTTAGCTATGTGTGTAAACAATACTACTAATGATAAGTTTGGTCTTGTGTGTATCTATGGCGATCCCTATCATCGTGAGACTAGCCAGATATGGGATCAGGTTGCTTCCTTTGTGTATGATAACTCTAGTATGCCTATGTTGTGTTTAGGAGATATGAATGAGCTGTTGTATGATACGGATAAAAACTCCCTGAATATTAATCGCTCTCGTATGACTGCTTTCCGTGCTTTTGTGAAGCATTGTGGTTTATTTGATCTAGGTTTTAGTGGCCCTGCCTACACTTGGACAAATAGGCGCTTTTCCTCCAACCCTATCTATGAAAGGCTCGATCGATGTTTAGCCAATGCTGAGTGGTGTGATGCTTATCCTGTGTCAAATGTTTATAACATGCCGCTTATTCATACCCTTAGTGATCATGCTCCTATTTTGCTTTCTACTGATGGGCGTGTTCGAACAATTAAACGTGCTTTTAAATTTGAGAATTGGTGGCTGAAAGAACAGGATTTTCAATCTCATGCAAAATCTGCTTGGTCTTCCTCTGCAAATAAATCATTCTCGGCCAGAACTAACCATCTTGCAGGTGCACTTAAGACTTGGTGCAAAAAGAAAAAACCTTTGCAACAAGAGCTCAATAACATTGAGGAGCAACTCAAGCAAATCCAGATGAAACCACTTCAAGAGCAGGACCAGACACTTGAAGCAACACTAGCTTCTAGGTATGAGCAGACTATGACGAAGCTTACCGACTCTTACATGCAGAGAGCAAAGAAACAGTGGGCCAAGGATGGAGATAGAAATACCTCTTTTTTTCATCATGCCATTGTGAAGCGTAGGCGAAGGAATACTACTGTTTCTATCAAAGATGAGAATGATGTTATGCAATTCATGCCTGATCAAATTAGCAATACTTTTGTCAACTATTTTAGGTCTATCTTTGCCTCTCCCAATGCTAACAATGGCAGGCCTTTTATCGGAACCCAATCTCCTCAAGACAACCATGATTACACATATTCCATTCCAGACAACCAGGAGATTTGGGAAACGCTCAAGGATATGAAGCAAAATGCGTCGCCAGGACCGGATGGATTCAATGTAGAATTCTACCTAGCAACCTGGGCATGGATAGGGCAGGATGTTTTGCAGCTCGTAAGAAACTTCTTCCAATCTGGTATTATGCCTGCACATATAAATGACACCCATATTGCTTTGATCCAAAAAAGCTCGTTCCTTTAGTTCCTGCAGATTATAGGCCCATTAGTCTATGCAACGTAATCTACAAAATTATAGCGAAATGCCTAGCGAATAGACTCAAACCTCACTTGCCAGACTATGTGCATCCTTCTCAGCAAGCTTTCATTGAGGGTAGGCGTATTACCAACAATATCATTATTGCGCAGGAAATTACTCACTCCTTTGCCCTCAGCTCTTGGAAAAATCAAGCTTTCATGCTAAAAATAGATCTTGCAAAAGCTTTTGATCGGATTGAATGGAATTTCATAGTTGCTGCCCTTTCTCGTAAAGGACTCCATAGTCATTTCATTAATTTGGTCCACGCTTGTATTTCCTCGCCCACTTTTTCTGTTGTCATTAATGGCCAACCGTTTGCGAAATTCAGAGGCAACATGGGTATCAGACAGGGATGTCCTCTGTCTCCTTATTTGTTTGTTTTTGCAATTAATGAATTATCTATTGCTCTTCAAGAAGCTATGGCGACTAACTCTCTTGCAGGTATAACTCTAGGACCAAATTGCCCTCCAATACACTCTCTTCTTTTTGCAGATGATCTGCTAGTATGCGGGAAGGCGACGATGCAGGAAGCAGCTCACATAAACACCATTCTCCATACTTTTTGTTCCAGGTCTGGACAAATACCGAATTGGTCTAAATCAGGTATCATCTTCAGCAAGAATGTCTCTCCAAGCACCATACAGGCAATCAAACAAATCTTTCCTGTCCCAAACATAGACAACAACTTCATCCATCTTGGACACCCCCTTATTATCCCGGGAAAGGACAGAACAGCGGCGTACAACTTTGTATTCGACAAATTTAAATCCAAATTGAGCACCTACAAGGCTGATAAGCTTTCTCATGCTGCTAGGCTAGAACTAATCAAATCTGTCTTCTCTTCAATCCCAGTCTACTACATGTCAAATATTCTCTTCACCAAGAAATTCATAGCCAAGCTTACTGCCATCATCCGTAACTTTTGGTGGACGGGGGTTAGAGAAGAAGCAGATTCAAAAGCTTTATGCCTCAGAGCATGGAAGGACATTTGTGCACCGAAAAATGAAGGAGGGTTGGGTATTCGCAATATTCAAGCCATGAACCAAGGCCTTATCCTCATGGCGGCGTGGAGAATTGCTGAGGCGCCTCATGATCTTCTCCATGCTGTTCTCAAGTCAAAATATTTTCATGATTCCTCGATTTGGCGCCCAAATCCGAATATTCCTAAGTCAGCCTTCTGGACCTCCATCCTTAAAGTGCTCCCCATTCTTAAGACCCATTGCTTTTATCAGATTACTCAAGGTTGCATTTCGGTTTGGAGCACTCCATGGTGTCAAGATTGGTCTGCTATCTACGATCATCTAATCATACAGGAACCAGGCTATACTTATCCAGCCTATGTTAGGGATTTGTGGCTCCCGGAGCAACAAGCTTGGAACACTAATCTTATAGATACTCTTTTCCAGCAGCCCTTCGCTACAATCATTAAGAAAACTCCTCTTATCAGCTCCCAAGAAAACGACATTCTCTGCTGGAAGCTCACGCCATCAGGTAAATGCAATACTAAAAGTGCTTATCGTGCTTGCCTACAGAAACTGCAGGAACAAGGTGAACCGGCTCCAAGGCAAGTACATCCGGTAACAATTCAGCTTCTGCAACAAATTTGGCGAAATAAACAGATGATTCCGAGAGTGCAGACATTTGGATGGAGATTTCTAAGACGAGCAATGCCAACAGGGGCCCGAGCAGGTAAGTATTCCACTCATATCAGTACTCTGTGCTCTAGATGTGGTTTAGAAGAAACAGACATTCATTTATTCTTTACATGCCACTTTGCTCGTGCGGCCTGGTTCAGTTTCCCTTGGTTCATAAGGTCCGAGCAGCTTACTACAAATTGCAATTCTCTCTCTCAGATTCTTATGAATTTTCTTTCAATGAACCACCCGCATGCCACTTTGGAAAATATTCTAACATTCATGTGGTGCCTCTGGAAATCTAGAAATGATTACTTGTTCTCCAGGAAACCAGGGGCTCCCCATCAAGTACACCAGGCGGCGATGGCAATTCAGCAAAATTTGGAAAAGCTAGATCTTTTTGCTATTTCTCCTTTACAGGTCCAAGGAAATCCATCACAGGGAAATAACAACGTGGCAGATGCTTCTTCTGTTGCACTCCTTCCTCCGCAGGGATCAACCATCAAGTCAGATATTCTCATACAAGGAGCCAAGATATTCTCTGATGCTTCTTGGAAAAATAGGAAAACTCCTACAAAACTCGGCTCAAAGTCAACTGGCATTGGGCTTTTTCTACAGTGCCAATTTGCTCGAACCAGCTGCAACGTGATGATCGAAGCGTCCACAAATTATGTTCCCTCGTCACTACAGGCAGAAGCAGCGGCTCTACTTCTAGCAGCGAAAGTGGCGCACCAGCTTCAGCTTCAGCAAGTAACGTTTTTAACAGACAACCTTGCACTTGCAAAAGCTGCTACATCTAAATCCATATTAGAGCAGCAGGTGCCGTGGGAAATTAGGGATACCTTAGCCTCCTTTCTCCAGATATCTGCACAACTCCAAGCGGCCGTATTCCATGTCAAAAGAGAACTCAATGGAGTTGCAAATAGCTGTGCACATCAGGCTCTCCAAACAGATGTTTCTGAGCCTATCTTTAGGTGCAATTGTTCAGCTCACAGCAGTAGCCTTTGTCCTGTTTATGTTGCTTTACAATCTTTAAACATACCAGGCTATGTACTGCACTCTGTATATTGTGCTTGAGTTGAAATGAAATTGGCGCCCCCGGCGCCACCCTTTGTTCAAAAAAAAAAAACATACATAGATGACGCTCAAATACACATGCACACCCTCATCCAACTCACGCACGCACACCTTACCCCTATGATCACCTTTCAGATACTAAGCCGGCGGATCGTGTCTTGAGATTGACAAAATCATCACAGGGCCTCACTGTCAACGGGAACGTCGTCTTCCACTAAAAAAATATTCCGCCTAAATGAGAAACACCGGTGTCAAACCTGGTGGGTCAGAAGACTGCTCCTACTTTTTTTCGTACTGCAGCATGTTTTTATCCTTTCTCGCTATGTACCTAGGCACAATTGCATATTGTTACTATCGATATGTAAAATATAACGATGGAAAACACATTTAAAGAAAAAAACCAAAATACCTAGAAGATAGTTTCTAGATGGATAATAAAGAGTTTGATCATGACTTGTGAACAAAACTTGGAAAACAATTGTGTATAGACATTTTGTGTTATACCTAGTAACTTTTTTATACTAATTTGAAAATGTTTGTGCCCACCCAAAACAGTTCATTGTTGTGCGGCAAAACAAATGTTCATGCAATCAAAAGTAATATTCATCACATTAACTGTTATCTTTTTTAATAACTCTACAACTCTATGTCAAGTTTCATTTTTATAGGTCATTTTAATAATGGAAAATTTCCGAAAAAAACAAATATCCACGGTCAAACCCATGAACATTGAACATGTGAGAATTTTATCGATCCACCTCGTCGAATTTGTTTTGAACCCTTGTCGAAATGGGTTAGTCTGCATATGAGAGAACCCCCGCCTAGCTCTAAAATGGAACATACTTTTTTGTACTCATGACCATTTTTTACACCATGAACATACTTTATTTGTAACGATGATTTTCCGTAACCCGTGAACTTTTTTGAATCCGGGTATATTTTGTAGTAAAATGTAAACACCTCTTTCATTATGTATGAACATTTTCAAATGAAATAATACATTTAAAATAGCCACACGTTTAGAAAATAAAATAAGTGAAACAAGATATATAATTCAACAATGTAAAGGAATCTATGATTGGGTAAAAAAATTAAGAGATAAAAGATTTTGGAAACATGCTGATGTCATGATTTTGGATAGATTTATGTTGCATAAATGGGAAAGTTAATTGACATGAGAGAGAGAGAGCATAATTTTATTGACATACAAAAGCAACCATGGACCACTGCACTGCCTAAGAAAGATCGGTTGTATTCCTAACTAGTCAATTAAATTATGCATTCTCTTATAAACCTTTTAGTTGTTTTTTCGCAACCATCATTGAAAGACTATTGAATCGTGAAAAACAGCAAATTATGAATACCAATACAATGGGAGGGCACACACCCTTTACACATCTTATGTACTAAATAATTTCATATTTCCTTACACCTGAGATAGACGAAGATCGTTCATTATAAACCTCTCTCAAGATATTTGTTAGACTGTAAACTTTAGAGGCTTAGAGCTCCCTACTAAGATATATAAGCATATAAAATAAGCGAGAATGGAAACACTCTCACACATAAAATGGTTCTCTTAGAGGACAATAGTTACAAGAAAAATCAACTACTAATGTATCGTTCGAAACCAAAGCTTAGATTTAGTGGCCGCATATTTTCCAGTTCATGATATTATAAATCGTGTAACAAAGAATATTGTATCATAATAGTTATACCACTAGAATGTGTTATTTAACTAAATGTAATAGAAAACTATATTTAGAAAACAAATCCGCTTTAATAATTACTTCTTGCAGCTGCCTACAAGGTTTTTTATTTATATAAAAAATACTAACTAGGATTTATATTCACTTACACTTGGATATAGCGTTAGCCAAGTAACAAATGTAGAGCTCCTGTGTTGGTATACTATAAATCGTGAGCAACAGTTCCTTCACCAAGAATTTAAAACACATTCCTGGATGGTCATATTTCAAGGGTACTTCAATATTCAGCTATAGTGATCAACCGATATAACAAAAACAAATTACTTGCTATTACAGGGAACATGATCTTCCTCAGTCTGAAAAATGTCCTCCAGAAAAAGATCAAACTCACCGGTGGCTGTCAGCATGGAATAAAGGACAACTCCAACCTCCAGACCCTAATGATGCAGTTTGTTAGATACTGCAATGTTAAATTTGCAATAAATCAGATTTCAGACTTATACCAAGTAAATCGAGCTTGTAGCAAGTTCACACGACAATGTTTAAATATGCTCCGATTTCAGGCTAGAATGAAAATATATCACCCTTCAATGCATACAGAACTACACTTTCCCATAGGCAGTCATTGAAATACATAAGTATACCAAGATATAAAGGACAACTGCACCCTCCAGACCCTAATGATGCAGTTTGTTAGATACTGCAATGTTAAATTATGCTAGAGATCATATTTCAGACTTATAGCAAGTAAACCAAGCTTTTCAACTATGACGGTAAGATACTTCAAGTATAATATTATCTTTTTGTGAAGTTCATGGAAAACATGAATTAATTCGTGTCTTCCAATTTTATTGAATAAGCGAAGTAACTAGGATGTATATCTTGAGATTAACACCAAGGCCATAAGACGGTGGTGATGGAACATAAACACACAACAACATGACTGGAGTGCATATGTTCTCAGGCCAAGACATATACTCCCTCCGTTTCTTGATATAAGGTGTCTAACTTTTTGAGAAAATTTTCAAAATATAAAGTGTATTGCGATTTATGGACAATTTTACCCATCAAAAAATAAGTCACAATATGGAACGGAGGAATTTGACGGATTGTTTTCAGTTTGTGGCTAATATGGACTCCTTTCTCTCGATTTTTTAGTAGAAAATTAGTTCACCGCATGAAAAATACTGGCGTCTTAATATCTGTGTGATGGCCCTTGACGTAGTTACCTGCGTCAAAAGAATATGGGTTAGGTTGAGACTCCAAGTGCAGAGTGTATAGTATAGGAAAGACGGTTTTCCCCACGAGGGGTGACTCGAGGGTTTAATATCGAACTCTCAGGAAATCAGTAGTGAAAGATTTATCTTCTTATCCTTCTCTTGAAAACCTACAAAACAAAATAAATTGTTTGTGCCCTCAACCTCACCAAGTGGTTGTCAAGCACAAGGTGTGAGAATGATATGAAAATATAATGAATGCAAAACAGTAAATAAATATGCAATGATGATAAATAAATATGCAAGTATGGTGGAAACAATGATGGATGATATTTTTGGGTTTTGTATTGTGAATGCAAGATGTAAAAGTGTTTTTGTATTTTCGGATTTTTAAATGGCAGAAAATGTAAAATGCTTAAAAGTTGTTGGAAAGGTGTTTCTTATGATTAAAAATGGACCGGGGTTCATGGTTTCACAAATGCACTCTCTCTTTAATAAAGTGGTAGATAATGGAACACTAGAATTGACATATGAGATTGCAATAAAAAGGTTTCATGACAAGTTACTAATTATATGGGCATCACGTCCTAACATAGAGATCTTTTTGTTTATTAATCTCTCTTATACTCCACCAAGATGCGAACTAAATCATAACACCTTAGTAATTAAGATAAATCAGAGCATAGCATTAAGTTTCATGACATGAAGTTAAAATAAGAACATGCTAGATCTAGTCATGGAGTAGTGGCAATGGTCACACCCACATCTCTGGTAGCAAGGTATTTTTCTTTATCCCTAGTGAGGCAACAAAGTAAGGTAAAAACCCAAGTGGATCGCGGAACTTTCTCTCACGTTCACCGCACTAGCCACCCCCTGTTACTCCAACTAATGCACATGTTCCCCCTCACACGCTCTCATACACATGCTTGATCATAACAAGTACACAAGAACGGGGTACATAATATGCATATACTTTCATAACTGGAACAAAACTATTGCAATCTCAAACATATATTAACTCATAAAAAGATCCACCACAAAGGTATTACATAGATGACCGTAATCATGTTCAGCAGCTCATACAGTACTAATTAGTGAAGCTCAAGAGAGGAGAGATACATAAGTTACTTCCACAAACCCATAGTCCAGGGGTGGACTACTCCCTCTTCATCATGGAGACGGTGGAGAAGTCGTTGGAGAAGATGGAGACCACGTCGGCAGCGCCCCGCCGGAGTTTTCCCCCTCCAATCTGCAACTCCAGGTCTCTGTTTCATGGTTTCTGTGTTTCTGCGGCGCTCCTTTCCGAAGGGCATTGGGTACTATTTTTATAGTCGTTTTCAGGTCAAGACGGAGGCTCGGGAAAAAAGATCGATGGCAACGGAGCCACGAGGGCCCAGATGATGGGTCCCACGTGGCCAAGGAATCTGGCCGCATGGGCCCCCCACTTCTGGCCCTCGGGCATCCGTTTGTTCGCTTCCTTCGCTCCCACGCTTTGTTCCTTCCAAAAACGAATGCTCGTAAATTTTTAGGTCATTTGGACGTCGTTTGGGTCCCTGAAACATCAAAATATAGAAAATAGGGTTTTCTGCCTGTGTAGGGTTAATTTCAGAAAAATAGGGAAACAATGAAATATTCCCAAAATCAATATAAAACAATGATATAACCATTATATGATGCAAATATGATTGAGATATAAGTAATATAATGCAAAGTTCATGTATGAATTTTACATGCATCAACATCCCCAAGCTTAACCTATACTCGTCCTCGAGTATGAAGGTGATAAAACTAACATGGACTTTGCAATTTAATACTATCAAAGGATATCAAAGATGATTACTATTGCTACATAGAGTCAAATGATTCATTCTTCAAAGGAGTAGCAATATACAAGATAGATTATGAAATGATATCAAATATTCAATGTAAGGATGTTCAATGATAATTCACAAAGTGTGTAACATAGAAGAAAGTACTATGGACCAAATGTATGCATAATGAAAAGTAAAAACATCCTATAATGGTCATAGAGTATTCTTGTGAATCTGAATATAAAAGGTGGACACTCTAACTTCCAAATGCTTCTATTTAAGTTAATGTTTGCAATGTAGTATTCATTGGTACCAAGCTCTCATTACCCCTATCATAGCATCTTGAATGGTTAAAGTTTAAAGTGAAAGCAAATATGAGTAGTATGCTTGACAAAGTATGGGTTGAATGTCTCATGCCCCGTGAATACGAGTACCTACACCACGGTGTTACTCAACTTGGGACACAAAAGCAAGTTCAAGTTAAGGTCATTGTAAGTAATATAATAGCGTCATCAAGAGCGTCAACTGGGGTACCTCTTGTCCCAGGACATGGAACAAGCCCATGTCAAAATGACAAGACAAACAAACAAAATGAACAATCTCCACACCCTTTTTATTTACTATTGGTATAGCTTTTTATTGTGGGGTGCATCACTGAAGGTTCACCATAGCATGTAAGTAAATTTCCACCATGAATGATGCATGGCTTAGATTAGCGGCCCAGGCTCTCTCTAGCCATTTATACAAACTCATTAAACTCACTAAGTTTCCACATTTATTTGGCACCATGATAAGCATCCATAAACAAAAGTACATGATATCAACAAAATATAAAGAGCACGTTGAAAGCTTGCCATGTGACAGCACATATGAGCTAACTCCCAACCAAGACTCTTGTCAAGCTCACAACTTCATAATTTTAATCACAATGGGTCATGTTTATTAAGTGCAATAAAAGTAAGGTGTGCATCAAGTTCGTGAGAGCTCTTTAACCAACTTTTCCCATAACAATCAATAACATAAGCATTTTAATTCAGAAGTATAGATAATACAAAATAACATGATAAACATACTCGGAATAGCATAAAGCTAATAGGTAGATATGGTGGACTCACTGGAAAAACTTTGGTTGAAGGTGTTGGAAAACAAGTTTTTACTTGTTGGAATTTTTGGGCTAGCAAGAGGAGAAAGTTGACCGTCTAAATGCATGCATAAGTGTCCATAGAACTAACCAATCCATGTTAAACAAAGTAAAGTAACATTCAGCATCAAAACATGAATAAAAGATAGCTCTTGATAAAACACTTGCAAATTAATATTCATTAAAAGCATATGAATCATGCAACTATATGTATCTTTTTGAATCAACTCAAACATCCCTTTCCCAATCTTTTTAATAGCATCCAACTTAATTCAACCCAAATTTCCAGTAGCTCTCTCATATATAAATGATAGTGGTGGTCTCAAGACAAACAAAAATCAAACCGAAATAAAAAGCAAATAAAAGACGCTCCAAGTTTATGCGATAAAGTGCATTGATCGAAAAACAGAAGTTAGACGTGTGCAAACCGAGAGTGTGTTGGTCCAGTGGGGTTGTCTTCACATCCCCAAGCTTATGGTCTTCACCATCCTTGGATAGCTCTTGGTGCATCTCCTCTAATCCCTGTGAAAAAACTTCAAAACACCGTTTCTCCCATTTCTTTTCTGTGGGGTGACATTAGTAGTGATAGACAAATGAATTGCTTGCTGCATAAAATCCTTAAACAAAAATTCAAAATGTCCAGAAAGTGTATAATGTTGTATGCCTACTTATAAACTCAATTGGATCAAAAAGATTCAAGTTAAAAGTTCAAAGAATGCATCAAACAAAATGGGACAGAATCTGTCCAGAAAAACAGCAGCAGCAAAACGTATTTTTCTACCCTACTTAAATATGTCGAAAAATCTGAAAAATTCATGCTTACAGAGGATGAAAAGTTGCAACTACAGTTCAAATATCAGCTCATTCGGAGTTACAGAATAGGAATTAAAAATCATACCGTGCACAGATTCGTGCTGGAATAAAATCTCCGAATGCAAATAGCAACTTTTTCAAACCAAAATAGGTAAAACTTGGCACTTTATTAAAAATTCCAGAAACAAAACTAAAAACTAAGTCTCTTGTTACAGCAAGAGGACACAAAGAAAATCAAAAATAAAAACAACCGGGTTGCCTCCCGTAAAGCGCTTTCTTTATAGCCATGTAGCTAGGCTTCTTACTTGATATTTATTGTGGACGAAGCTCATGAGGGAGCTTGAACTTTGATGTGTCCCTCTTCCTTGGGAAGTGTTCATGCATAATACCAGGGTCCCATGGTGTTCTAATCCAATCAAAATAATAGCAAGTTGAAACCTAGTAGAGAAAAACAAAACACAAAAGTAATAACAACGAAGTCTCACTTTCTTTCTATGCATTGGCATTTTGTATGTGAATGAATCAGAATAGATATAAGTTTTCCAATGCATATTAACAGTATACTTGCAGCTATAATTATTAGTAACATAAAGAGGGTTCTTATCACCTCCTTTTCATAATAGTTGCAAGTAGTAGAAATAAATTCAACCATATAACCACAAGAATCATTCAATTTAGATAATATAGGCACATAAAGAGGATCATTAAATTTATTTGGAATTCATTAGCATGCTTCCCTCTTTCAAAATAGTTATTAAGATCAATATCAAATTTAATATCATTGCTGCAATAAATATTTGGAACTAAAGATAATTGCAAACCACATAAGTATTTCTCAACATAAGCAAATTTCTCCTCTATGGTGTGATTAGGAGAGTTCAAAACAAAGTAGGACTCTCATGAGTAAGAGCACTATCACAAACAGCAAGTATATCATTTTTATCCTCGCATAAATTATAACAACTAAACATGGAGGATTATCAATAAGCATAGGACCATCATCTAAAGCATTATCATATAGCATATTTAAGCAACACTCCTCATTATCATCAATAAGTTCACTAGTAGCATTATTAAAAAGTAAAGGAGCATTATTAGTTTCATCATAATAGCATGGGTTATCATATAGGACCATAGAATTTTCAGTTTGACACTCATCATAACATGGATTCTCATAAATAACAAAAGATTTTTGAGTTTGAGTGTTACTATCATTTGTTGATGGTGAAGTTGGGAGATCCAACTCTTCCCCAAGCTTAGGTTGGAACATATCCATTTCAATCTCCTCTTCACATACTTCCTCTTCCAAGCTTATGTTTTCATCATCCTTCCTGCAAAATATTAGTACTTTCCATGGAAGCAAGAATTCTTTCTTTAACATAAACATTATCACTAAATTCCTTTTTGCAAAGTTGGAGAAGAATAGAAATGTGTCCTTTCATTACACGAGCTTCATGACTAGTTGCAAAAAAATTATCAATAAGAAAGTCTATCTCATGGGCTGCAACATAAGCAATATATTTCTCAACTTGTTCTATATCATGGCATGCAAATTTACACTCTTGATAAGAAGCAATAATAGGATCACTATTATACTTACATTGATAGAGAGAGTGTTTATAGTCTTTTCTAAAGCAGCAAGTTATATTATGTAATTCACAAAACTCAGTGGCCATATCATTAAGATGTTCAAGCAATTCAAGCATTCTATTTCCTTCTTTGGTTGATCGATATTCATAGTAAGCTCCCATAGTTTTGACATAACCTTCCTCCATAGCTTAGCATACATATTAAAAACAACACTAGTTTTTATGGATTTTATGTTTTTAGATGAAAACTGAAAATAAAATGATACTAAATAATGCAAACCGAAATAACAAATGCAAAACTGAAAATAAAATATGAAACCGAAATATGATATGCAAGACAATAACAAAACAAAATAAAATGATTTGAAGGTAAAGATGGATAAGATGATGCTCACGTAGGTGCAACCTCCCCAAGCTTAGGTGTTTGCACAAGTTGGTGATGAAGTTGACTTTGTTGTGAGATACCCTTGGATAAACCTTTACAGCAATGATTCCCCGGCAACGGCGCCAGAAAACTGTCTTGATGGCCCTTGACGTAGTTACCTGCGTCAAAAGAATATGGGTTAGGTTGAGACTCCAAGTGCAGAGTGTATAGTATAGGAAAGACGGTTTTCCCCACGAGGGGTGACTCGAGGGTTTAATATCGAACTCTCGGGGAATCAGTAGTGAAAGATTTATCTTCTTATCCTTCTCTTGAAAACCTACAAAACAAAGTAAATTGTTTGTGCCCTCAACCTCACCAAGTGGTTGTCAAGCACAAGGTGTGAGAATGATATGAAAATAAATGAATGCAAAACAGTAAATAAATATGCAAGGATGGTGGAAACAATGATGGATGATATTTTTGGGTTTTGTATTGTGAATGCAAGATGTAAAAGTGTTTTTGTATTTTCGGATTTTTAAATGGCAGAAAATGTAAAGTGGATAAAAGTTGTTGGAAAGGTGTTTCTTATGATTAAAAATGGACCGGGGTTCATGGTTTCACAAATGCACTCTCTCTTTAATAAAGTGGTAGACAATGGAACACTAGAATTGACATATGAGATTGCAACAAAAAGGTTTCATGACAAGTTACTAATTATATGGGCATCACGTCCTAACATAGAGATCTTTTGTTTATTAATCTCTCTTATACTCCACCAAGATGCGAACTAAATCATAACACCTTAGTAATTAAGATAAATCAGAGCATAGCATTAAGTTCATGACATGAAGTTAAAATAAGAACATGCTAGATCTAGTCATGGAGTAGTGGCAATGGTCACACCCACATCTCCGGTAGCAAGGTATTTTTCTTTATCCCTAGTGAGGCAACAAAGTAAGGTAAAAACCCAAGTGGATCGCGGAACTTTCTCTCACGTTCACCGCACTAGCCACCCCCCGTTACTCCAACTAATGCACACGTTCCCCCTCACACGCTCTCATACACATGCTTGATCAAACAAGTAAACAAGAACGGGGTACATAATATGCATCTACTTTCATAACTGAAACAAAACTATTGCAATCTCAAACATATATTAACTCATAAAAAGATCCACCACAAAGGTATTACATAGATGACCGTAATCATGTTCAGCAGCTCATACGGTACTAATTAGTGAAGCTCAAGAGAGGAGAGATACATAAGTTACTTCCACAAACCCATAGTCCAGGGGTGGACTACTCCCTCTTCATCATGGAGACGGTGGAGAAGTCGTTGGAGAAGATGGAGACCACGCCGGCAGCGCCCCGCCGGAGTTTTCCCCCTCCAATCTGCAACTCCAGGTCTCTGTTTCGTGGTTTCTGTGTTTCTGCGGCGCTCCTTTCCGAAGGCGTCGGGGACTATTTTTATAGTCGTTTTTAGGTCAAGACGGAGGCTCGGGAAAAAAGATCGACGGCAACGGAGCCACGAGGGCCCAGATGGTGGGCCCACGCAGCCAAGGAATCTGGCCGTGGGCCCCCTCTTCTGGCCCTCGGGCCTCCGTTTGTTCGCTTCCTTCGCTCCCACGCTTTGTTCCTTCCAAAAACGATGCTCGTAAATTTTAGGTCATTTGGACGTCGTTTGGGTCCCTGAAACATCAAAATATAGAAAATAGGGTTTTCTGCCTGTGCAGGGTTAATTTCAGAAAAATAGGGAAACAATGAAATATTCCCAAAATCAATATAAAACAATGATATAACCCTTATATGATGCAAATATGATTAAAATATAAGTAATATAATGCAAAGTTCATGTATGCATTTTACATGCATCACTGTGCCAAAACCTTAGACACCTTATATCAAGGAACAGAGGGAGTATTAATTATCCAGATGCAATAGAAAATATGTTGTGTCTAGAAAACAACTCAACTATATCTTCATCGCAAACATATCATCTATCCTAAAAGAATTGTTTTTTATAAAATTCTATTGGTTTGTCCTATGAGCTTTTAGCTTTGTATTCAACTACTTTTATTTGTAAGTATTGGTGTCTATCACCCTTTGTATCTTGCTAGACTCATACCCAGTGGCGGAGCTAAGTGCATCCTCCAAGGTGTACACGACACCGGATAAAAATCATTTTTTTTGTAAAATAGCTTTTTTCACCATGTGTACTACCGGTAAAACAAGTTATTTTGCAGTCAGGGTACCGCTGTGCACCCCTATTTTCAGTTCTCTAGCTCCGCCACTGCTCATACCTAGGTAATGAGAGTTCTCAAAGAAATTTTCACTATATATGATGGTCTTAGCGTATTTTGTCTTATATCACATATTTCCATATGTTTATGTTGGATTTCATATATGGCCTACCGTAACTTTCTCAGGACAAAAGGCTTTGATGATGACGTTGATATTGTTGTCGATTGGATCAACACATGCCATGATGGTGCTTCTTTGATGGGTGTATAAATACTATGGTGCCACTTCATATTATTTATCTTGTTATATGAATGGAGTGAAGACTGTTGTAATAAAACAGTGATAGAAGCAAAAAAAATCAACTATTTTAATTTAATTTGATAGTGTTCTGTTGCGGAAAGGCCAAAAGCCATATACTCCCTCCGTTGTGAACGGAGGGAGTATTAAGCTACACAAACCCTCACAAAAAACACCCTTACAGATATCGAAAATAAAATCTAAGATCTTGGGGTGTCGATGCTTTCTTCCTCCTGCATCCACGGCGGTGCATGCTATGCAGAACCTTACATGAACAACATAATGGTGACAGCAAAACTTGTTAAAGCATTCATAGCTGTGGCAGTGCCAAGATCATACCCTGACACAAAAGTAAACTTTCTAACGTTTAGACATATACATCGTTTATTTTAGGGGTAGGCCTATACATTGTTATTTTCGATTCCTTTCTCCATGTAACAGAGCTGATACATTTTGAGATTTCATGAGTTGTTATCCAAAAGATTCTCACATTTCAACTTACAACAACCAATTACAGTATTCCAGTTTCACTCAAGAAAAAAAAAATATTCACCTATTCACACTGCACCATAGATCAAGAATTTAATTACTCCATCCATCCATCCATCTTCGGTCCGCCTCTTGCCTGGATCATGACTAGAGGCATTAGCAGGGTGATGCCGCTGACCTGGTTCGTTGTCGGTATGAACATCTGCGTGAACCACTGCAACGGCTGGAACAGTTCCTCACGCTTCTTCCGCCAGTAGAAGATCGCCGTGTTGTAGAAGTCGTTCCGGATCGTCTTGGAGGCTGCCCTCCAGTCGCATTTCTCCATCTCGGCTCTAGCCGTTCTCCCCATGCCATCTCTGAATTCCCTGTCCGTCAGTAGCAGCTCGATCTTGCCAACACAGTCGTCGAGGTCGCCCGGGGCGAAGAGAAGCTGGTCTTGCCTTCTACATCTTCCGGAATTATGTCGGGGATCCCACCTGCACGAACTGCAACCACGGGGACTCCGGACGACATGGACTCCAGGACCACTTGGCCGAGCGTCTCGGACTCCGAGGGCATCACGAAGACATCGCCGCTGACGTATGCCTGCGAGAGTTCCTCGCCTTGCATCATTCCTGTGAACACCGCCGGCAACCCCTCGAACATCTTCTCTAGCTCAGTCCTAAAAGGCAAAGGACATAGGTGCTTGACAAAGAATAGCATGACAAAAAACATCAGAACTATTTGGGTGCGAACATTTGAGTTTGAGAGTGACCTACGCAATACCTATATGGTCCATCTCCGATAAATGCAATTCTTACTCCAGGCAACTGATCCATTACTCTGTCAATCATGAAGCAGAATCAGTGCCAAGCAGCTTATAGTGTAAAGAAAAAAGTCGATGAAATGGTATTAATGGCTTCTGGGGTGGAACCTTTATGCTTCGTAAAATAAGCAAATCATAACATTTATCACAAAGTGACAAGTAGCAGTATTGCTCACGTTTTCAGAAAATCCAAGTTTTTCTCGCGCCCAAAGCGTCCAACGCGAATTATCAGTGGTTTTTCAGGCTCGCCATCACTGAAAATAATAGATCCCACAGCATAAGTGTCAACGGTTAATCTCAATCAATGAATGTACAGAACATTTAGGAAGAAATAAAATAGGTTTTCACCTTAGCCTAACACGCATCTCATGGCTGCGGAACCTGGGATGGAAGCTGACAGAATCAACACCTTTGTTCCAAAGGCGTATCCTGTTAGCTGAATAAAGATGTACAGCAAATCATTAACATGGTCGAGTTACCATCCCAACCGTCGGCGACACATCCGGCGGCGGCCCTCTTCCGACGAGAGCGAGAAGACGACCCTCCATCATTTCATTTCCCCTTCATCCACCCATCCCCAAATCGAGCGTGACAGAGGAAGCCTCTTGCGCCGCCGGCCAGTGGCCGCCGGACCCAAGCGATGGGATCTAGGCGCAGACCGGCGCATACGGCGACGACCTCGACGGTCACGGTCGCCGGAGCTCGCTCCGTTTCTCGTCGCGGTCTCGGCGACGACCGACAGTGGAGAAGAAGGGATCATCGTCACTGCCCTCAGTGGGCGGCAGCCCCTTAGCGATGTAAGTCAGTCATTCAGTCAGTCAGTTCCAGCCAAGCTGTACTCGAATTTCATCATTTGTTTCGAGAATACATTTGTCAGATCTGAGTCGGAATCTCGCGATCTTCCTAAGGATTCAGTCACCGTATATCGTTAGTAGCAAAATTGTTCAGTCAATTCCGTATGGTTCTGTAGCGGATCCTTAAAAATGGCATCTTTATTGTGGGGGAAATGATCTCCGTTTGTTGTTGTGGGCCGTTTGGTTACGGTGGCAAAAATCGATTCAATTTTCTTCGTGCTGAAGAATTAGCTAGCAAGCAGACGGTTTTGTGTAATCTCCGCTTCTTCCTAAAGATTCAGTCACCGTGTCAGTAGCAAAATTGTTGAGTCAATTTCGTATGGTTCTGGAGTGAATGAATCCTTAAAAATGTCATCTTTATTGTGGGTGAAATGATCTCCGTTTGGTTGTCATGGACGAATCGTATTTTTGTGGGACGTTTGGTTTTGGTGGCAAAAATCGATTCGTTTTCTTCGAGCGGAAGAATTAGGAAGCAGACGGGTTTGTGTAATCTCCGGTTTGCATTTACGAGTAAAAGGAAACTGATTGTGCGTTTGACCGAGTCCGGCCCTGTTACCGAGCTTGGATCGGAGACGGTGTAGGCTGTCAATATAAGCAATTGCCTCAGCTGGTACTAAACTTCGTGTGCTTTGTCTCTTGCTTGCATGTACACTCCTCGGCCATGGACTTGAAGGCTTGCAAGTGGAGCAGGAAGAAGAGGACGAAGCTGCGTCGTCCGGCCGAGCTGCTGGAGGAGCTTGTCATCGAGATCCTCCTCCGGCTGCCCGTCAAGTCCCTGCTGCGGTTCAAGTCCGTGAGCAAGGCGTGGCGCGCGACCATCTCCGACCCCTTCTTTATCCGCTCGCACCTCCGGCAATCTGCCTCTAGATGGAGGCAGAACCAGTCCCTGCTCATCACCCCGCACTCGCTGGACTACGTCGTGGAGGACGAGGACTGGCCGACCACCTTCTCCACCGACATCAGCTTCTACCGGTGGCAGCCCTCCGATGAGGGGTCCAAGGCGGCGAGGTTCATGATGCACCGCGAATTCTTCGCCGAGTTCAACTCGGTGTGCCAATTCGCGCACTGCGACGGCCTCGTGGTCGCCCCCACCGACACCACCGTCTACCTCCTCAACCCGGCCACCAGGGAGGTCGTGACGCTGCCGGACAGCAACCGCAACAAGCTTCGCCACTACGAGGTCTGCCTCCCCGTGGGGTTCGGCCGGGACCCTCGCACCGGCAGCCACAAGGTGGCCCGGGCCTTCTACCGCTCCCAGGACCCACTCACGGGCGCCTACCGCATGGGGATGGAGGTGTTCACCGTCGGCGACAATGCCTCGGCCCCCTCTTCTTGGAGGGAGACCGCGGCTGACCCGCCGTACCCCGTCGCGGAGTGGTTCTCCGCCGTGTTCGCCAACGGCGCCCTTTTCTGGGTCATCGACAAGCGCGGGCTCCAGACGAGCCTGCACTGCCTCCTCCGCCTTAGCCTCGACGACGAGAGCTTCGGCATCACTCGCATGCCCGACTCGCTGGACCCTGCGCTCGACGACGACTCCTCCAGGCTGATGGACGAGATGCACGGTGAGCTATGCCTAACTGCCTTCAGCGCGCCCGGCGGGCAGCAGCAGGCCCTAAAGATCTGGACGCTGGTGGAAGGAGGCAGCTCGAGGTGGGAGCACCGCTACTCCCTCACCATCTCCATGTTGGTGCACCCGATGGCGCTCCTCCCAGGCGGCGGCGCCATGTTGGTACGGCGGTCGCAGTTCCTCTGCCGCTACGATCTGCAGGGGCCGCCTCATGTCGACACACTGTGTGAGCTGGACCGCCTGGGGTACCAGCGTGACGATGGCACGCCCGATGATGGGCGGGACATCTTTTACTTCAATGTCATACCTTACACTGAGAGCCTGGTCCGAATTACTGCTTAGCTTAGCAGAGACAGCCTAACTTTGATTGAGGCTTGCAATAAAATCGTGTGCCATTCTATTCATTTGTTGTTCTTGTCGACGCTGCTGTTTCTGTTATATAACTAGCTATTTTGCTAAAGCGAATCAGCAACACATTGGGCGACTCAGCCGAGTGTAATACAGTATGTTCTGGCACAGTGTAATAGGCGTGGTGAGCTCTGTGTGTTCAGTCGATAAAAATACTTGAGCCAATTGACTGGAATTAGTTGGCGCAAGTAATTTTGAAGTAGTGTTTGTTGGTACCACATCATAATGAGTCTGTCATCTTTGACTCGCCGATCATCAACCTGCACCCTTCACGCAATCACGCATACAAAAATACAGAAGAAGTTAACAACAGCCTGTTCAAAAACCATGTAAAAAAACAAGAATCTCAAATATCCAACACAAGAATCTCATTTCCAACACAAGAATTCGTGCATATGATTCTCAAATATCCAACACAAGAATCTCATGTTACACTTGAATTACAAAGTTTAGCGTTGTGACCCCTACATGAATGAGAGGCCATGTATTTGTTTATGAGCATATATAGGGTTCGAAAACATAGAAATGATAACACAAATAATTATTATTTTGTAGAAAAATAAAAGGAACTGATGCAATTCCTAGGATGCTACAATTTCTAAATAGGATTATGTTTTTTCTCAGGGGGTTTGGAAATTATTCGTTGGGCATATCTGTGTGGGATTTACTGAATGTAATTGACCAGTTCGAGGCTACATCCAAGGTTACTAATGAAAATGCACATGTCCTGCTTTCGTCCCTCTAGTCGAGTCGCTGCTGTAATGAGACCATGTAATGCTTGATTGATGCCGACGGTTATAATTAAAATGATGCCCAAGGGAAATTCCATATATTGTGTTGTCTTTCTTCTCTTAAATTTGTCATTCTTAATTTGAATCCCCTACTGCCTCCGCCTCTGTTTTGGGCACATTGTTTATCTCCTTGCTCTCAATGCGATGATGATGTCCTCATAAGTAATAGGCAGACATATAATTTTATTTAAGAATACATTTATAATATAAATTTAGTATAATTTATTTTTCTCGAACAAACGCTTTAAATGATAACAATATTGTTAAACTACTACTTTACCGCTATCCATGTATTAAACTGTATATGAAACTCTATATTAGTACTTTTATACGAATTTGTGCATATGATTCTCAAGTATTCAATACAAGAATCTCATGTTACACTTGATTTGCTCCTGGATTTACTGCCTAGCTCTCCATCAAACAACTGTTGTGTGTCGGATCATTTAAGAATACATTTTGAATATAGTTTATTATAATTTTTATTTTCATGAACAAACGCTTTAAATGAGAACATGATCTTTACCGCTATCCATGTTTAAATTTTATTTGAAAACTATATATTAGTACTTTTATACGAATTTGCGCATATGGTTCTCAAATATCTAATAGAAGAATCTCATGTTACACTTGAATTACAATAGTGTAGCACTGTGACCCCTACATGAACGAGAGGCCACTTATTTGTTTTTGAAAATATATAGGATTCCAAAACAAAGAAATGATAACACAAATTTTTATCATTTTGAAGAAAAAATAAAATGAGGTATGAGCTGATGTTGGTTTTGAATAAAATTGTGGGCATAGTGTCCATGCTCAAAAGTGGCATGTGAGCAAGCAAACACATGTAAATGCATTTATATGAACTCGGTAATAACACCGAAAGGACACTTAAAAGATAAACTGAATTAGAATGTTCTAGGCTTGATGAATATATTTTATAATAACATAATTTATATTCAACTTCTTGTTGTATTGTGCAGCTAGGCTTCTTGCTCAACTGTATCGCACCTCTATCTACCTTTCTGTTAAAAAACAAATCACCATCGAGTCGGCTCTCTTAGTTACGAGGCCCATTAATGGCCCATTTGTGAGCTTCTCTTCTCAACCTCCTCTGCTTCCTTCCTTGTCAGGTCTGGGCTGCTCGCTGACAACCTACCACCCCGCCGCCGCCGGTTCCTCCCCTCCGCCGCCGACTCACTGCTCCCTTCCAGAAATCACGGTCCCGTCCAATCGCTCGGCCCGCCGCCTCCGCACCGAAGAATACGAAGAGGAAGAGAACCGAGGCCCGTCGCCGGCAGAGAGCGCCATGACGAGCTTCCCGGTGGCCGGCGGCCGAAGCGTCTCCCTCGCCCTCTTCTCCGACGTCTCCAACAGCCGGTATTTTCGCCACCTTCCGTCACCACTGTTTGCTTCTGTAACACACAGTTCTTGCTTGGCTCACGATTTCTGTGGCGATGGGATGAACTCGCAGGGAGCTCCTGGAGCTGATGCAGTCGGGGACGCTGGAGCCGGAGGCCGCTTTCCTAAACGCGTCGCTGGTACCGTACCTGCACTCTCTCTACTGTGTACTATGATGCTAAACCACCACCAAATAACTGAATGTAATGTCAGGTGCCGGACGTGTTCCCGGTCCTCGCGGCGGCGCACAAGGCGCTGCTCTCCAAGTCGAGGGACTCCCTGACCACGAGGACGCTGCACTCGGAGCTCGTCTACAACTACTCCGGGTCCAAACATGTGGGCTGTTCTTTCTTTCCTTGTTACATTATGTGATGGTATATTGATGTAATGTGTCGGCGTGGTGACGGTTTGCGTGGTTCTCGGTTTCAGATCACGGAGTCCCTGAAGCGATGCGGTATCGCTGATGACACGCAGTATATCCTCGCGGCTCGGTTCGATGCTTCGGATGAGGAGGTATGATCTTTTGGGGGCCCCTTGTTCAGTCAAGGTTTTGAGCCCGTCAGTTTCTTGCTAGGAACTCTACATGAGTTGGCGATTTATCTTGTTTAGTTATATTCCATAAGTTGAGTTCTTGATCTGGTCAGTATATGTCAAATGTCATGGGTCCATTATATATGTTAGATTGGCTATAGGCGAATTGCCTTAACCTGAGTACCGCAAATTTGAACTTTTAAAGTTTCCTACCCTGACAATAGTGTAAAAGCTGAAATTTATTTCAAAATCTTGTTGAAACTTTCTTGCTTTCGACACCTATGTTAGAACTCTCTTTATGTGGCTTGAACCAAGAGCTGCTTGTATTGACTTGAGCTTTGGTAACTTAACTTCAATCATGCTACGTGCGGCATAGTTTGGTTTCCAGTACCAACTATTGGGATATTTGCAAAAGAGGAAATTTTACCTGTAATTCTCATCGTAGGCTGCTATCTGTAATTTCATTGTTGAGTTCTTGTAGTTAATGTCATAGAAATGTAAATTTGGAAAAGAGCAGCTTGAAATATCTTAAACCAAGTGTTTCCTCACAGATGTTCGGTCATAATATACAAAAAGTACATATCGTTGTAATCTGCATAGCTTGGTGAAAGAACTGCAGAACATAGCTGCAAATATTTTCTGAAGAATTGATGGGTACATTGCCCTCTCCTTCTCACTACAGACCACTCTAAATATCTCAGAACTAACTATGAGAATATTGTATGTATGTAGTACCCATCCTTTGGCTTGAGATTTTAGTAACCAACTTCAGTCATGCTATGTGCAGTTTGGTTTCCATACCAACTATTGGGAAATCTGCAGAAATCGACATTTTACCTGTCGTTCTCATGGTAGGCCGCTATCTGCAGTTTCATCTTTTGAGTATACGTGATAGAAAATGTAAAGGTGAAAAGGAGCATACCTATCTGTGGGAAAACAAAATGTAAAGGCCGCTGTCCACAGAATGTTGGGTCATAATGTGCAAACAAATACCTATCCTATTAATCTGCATAGTTGTGTCCAAGAACTGCAGAACATACCTATAAACATTTTCTGAACAATTGATGGGGCACATCTCCCTCTCCTTCTCATTGAGACCACTCTAAATGTCTCAGAAGTTACTATGAGATAAATCGTCCAAGTAGCGTTACTGTATAGTGCTCTCTAAACGAAATGTTACTTTCTGTAGCACCTTCAGTTTCATTGTCCTTATGAAAGAAGGAATTCAGACATCCATTAAATTTAAATTGTAATGCAGATGAAAGCAGTGGGAAAACTCGTCAGCGGAACCGAGATTGATTTATCAGAACTGGAAGCAAGAGCAAACCAGCCAAAGATTCTGAAGGTTAATAGTTCAACTCAGACACTAGTTATATGATTCTGAGTAACATAATTATTTTCCTTTCCTCGACTGAATTTCCTTTTACCTACTATTGGCAGCAATACAAAATAACTCCCAAGAACTATCAATATCTACTCTGCCAGAGGCAATCGTATGCAGGATTGCTGCTCGAGACGCCCTCTGAGGTCTTAAACAACGGCGATCATAAGTCTTTTTCCACCAGTGCACGTTGAGTTCTCCCGATGAACACCGCAATGGCTGCACCTCTCCTTCTAGGCTAAGCCTGCGGCGGGCCGTTTCAAGCTTGAACTTATGGAGTGAATTCTAACTGCATGTAGTGCTGGGTGTTGTAGTAACAGTCGAATATTTGTATTGTCACAGGCTCACAGCCAACTGTTTCTAAGATCACATCGAGGTTCATTGGTTTTATGGCTTGGCTATGCACATAATGATGTGGTACTGCTGGTATGTTGTCTCCATGTTAATGGATGCTACTCTTGGCTGCTGGTTCTGTGTCACCCACCCCACCCAAATAACTCCAAGAAAAATTACTGTGTTGTGATTGGTGTGGCAGTGTCATGGTTTCAATATCACACAATCTCAGCTAGGCAACAAGATCTGGTTTTGGCAGCTGAACTGTCCCCACATTATTTTCAACCTTCTTTGTAGGCCAGAGTAGTAGTTGCTGTCAGTTTTTTGTTTAGTAGATGCTCCACGGCCACAAAAAACTTGCTGGGAATATACCCAGAACAATACACATGTACCACATGAATGGACAAAAATGATCGAGACCTGAGCTCTCTCTCAGATGTACAACATGAATGGATAAAAAATATTACACTAGATACAAACTACTATGATTTAGTTAAAAAATGAAGAAGATGAACCCAGTATAATATTTTTATATTTTGCACACCTTTCCCTCTCTAATTATCATCACTATGTAAGTAATGCGGCTATTTCCTGCATCGAGCGCTAGCATTGGCCTTTTCCTGTGCAACAATCACTATCTAGGTAGTTCCAAGTTTTCTTCTTTTTGGTTCTCAAGGCTGCCCATATTTAGATTGGCACGCAGTACTAAATCCAGGCACGTCACCGGAGGTTGGATTGGATGTTGAAAGATTCTGAGTTTTTGTCATCCCAATAATAGCACAATAATATTACTATTACAAATTGACAAGAAGAGATGGGATGGGAGGCAGAGCATATGCTCTGCAAGAGTTCCCTCCAGTATTCCCTTCTCCTCCGATGGAATATCCTCAGTCCAGAGTCCCCCACCCCACACCTCTGCTCTCTGATACATATATATGTCAATATTGCAAATAAGCCAACTAACTTTTCTGTATTAACAACAAGGTCATATACAAAGTTACATGGGCCAACTTGGGCCAGACTAGCCTAATGGGCTAGATACACATATTCTAACACCCCCCTTCAAACTCAAGGTGGATCAGCGACATTGAGTTTGAGAATATAAAGTTTATGTTGTTCTCTTGTTTGATCCTTTGTGAAGAAATCTGCAAGTTGAAGCTCCGAAGGAACATATTCGAGATGAATGGTTGATTGTTGACAATGAGAGCGTGTGAAGAAAGCATCCACACCAATATGCTTGGTTAACTCATGCTTGACTGGATCATTTGCAATCTGGATAGCAGCAGTGCTGTCACAAAGAATGGTTGTGGGTGCATCACATGAGACACCAAGATCAGCCAATAACCAAAGAAGCCAGACAATTTCTGAAGTAGTAGTAGCTAGTGCTCTTAGTTCGGCTTCAGCACTAGAGCGTGACACTGCAGTCTGTTTCTTAGACTTCCATGCAATAAGAGAGGTGCCGAGAAAAAAGACAATAGCCAGTGACAGAGCAACGATCAGCAGGATCACTCGCCCAAGTAGAATCAGAGTAAGCATGAAGCTTGAGCTGATTTGTGCGGGCATAGAATAACCGGCGATATGATGTTCCCCTCAAACATCGAAGAACATGAAGCAAGTGGTTGTAATGAACTGAGGTAGGAGCACTAACAAACTGATTTAGGATGTGAACTGCATGGGCAATGTCAGGTCTTGTCACGGTGAGGTATACAAGGCTGCCAACAAGGTGTCGATAGCGGGATGGATCCTCAAGAGGAATGCCATCAGTAGAACGCAACTGTAACTGGAGTTCCATTGGAGTAGTAGCAATACGAGTATCAGTAAGACCCCAGCGCGCTACCAAATCCTGAGTATAGCGAGACTGAGAAATATAGTAACCGTCATCCGTGCAATCAACTTCAATTCCCAGAAAGTAACTGAGAGACCCTAGATCTGACATCTTGAATTGTTCACTTAGCTTTATTTTAACAAAAGCAATGTACTTCTGATCATCTCCAGTTATTAGCATATCATCCACATAGAGCAGAAGCAATGTACGACCACTGCCAGAAGTATGAACGAAAAGTGCAGGGTCATGATCACTCGAAGAGAAACCAGCAGCCCGAACTACATAACTGAATCTCTCAAACCATGCACGCGGGGCTTGTTTCAGCCCATAAAGTGCCTTGCGAAGGCGACAAACATGACCAGCTGGGGCCTCAACACCCGGAGGTGGCTGCATAAAAACTTCCTCATGTAGATCACCATGAAGGAAAGCATTTTTCACATCCATTTGTGAGATTTTCCATGATCGAGTGGCAGCCACAGCAATAAGAGTACAAACAGAGGTCATGTGAGCAACTGGAGCAAATGTCTCATCATAATCTCTCCCATGAGTTTGCTGAAAACCTCTTGCAACGAGTCGAGCCTTATGACGCTCCACTGAACCATCTGGCCTGGTTTTGATTTTATATACCCACTTACAAGTGATAGGAACTGATCTGGGAGGCAATGGTACCATGTCCCATGTATGTGTACCCTCTAGGGCCGCAAGCTCCTCAGACATAGCCATTTGCCACTCGGGTAGCACGACAGCCTCTTCATAAGTACTAGGCTCACAAGCTGCCCCTGCACAGAAGCCATTTCTATATCTGTCTGGAAGCTCAAGAGTGGAGCGATCACGAAGGGCATACCTGTTTGTCTGAGAGGACTCATCAGTGCAAGGTTCAGTGGTACTGGCCGGAGGAGGAGAAGACAGAGGAATAGATGACGAAGTCTCAGATGAAACTACAGGACGACGATTATAATGAAAAGGAAAAGGATCCAAACACGGTGGGGCTGGTGAAGAAGGTGTGTCTTGATCAGAGACTGACTCATCCGAGGAAAATATCGGTGGAAGTGAGAGAAAAGAGGTGGACTCTAGGGAAGTGGAGGATGATGGTTGAATGGAAGAGGAATGGAAAAATGGTTGATTCTCATTGAAAGTAACGTCCCGAGAGAAGCGAATGCGACGAGCAGAAGGATCATAGCAGCGATACCCCTTGTGCTCAAGACTATAGCCAAGAAAAACACACTCAACAGACTGGGCAGTCAACTTGGTCCGCTCGCGAGGTGCCAATAGGACATAACAAGTAGAACCAAAAACATGAAGATGACCATAAGTGGGAGGAGAACCAAATAAAACCTCACCGGAGACTTGCCTTGGAGACGGGAGGAGGGCTGAATATTTATGAGATACACTGCCGTGGAAATAGCTTCACCCCAGAAATGAGTGGGGACAAAAGAGGAAATCAGAAGAGTTCGAGTTGTCTTAATTAAATGACGATGCTTACGCTCGGCAACACCATTCTGAGCGTGAGCACCAGGACATGAGAGCTGAGGAAGATTACCTTCGGAAGAGAGAAACTCACGAAAAGATGTAGAGAGGTACTCCCCCCTGAGTCAGAGCGAAAAACACGAATAGCACTTGAAAACTGAGTATGAACCATGCGAACAAAAGCTTGATAGATAGAATTTAACTGGGAACGATGTTTCATAAAATAAACCCAGGTATAGCGAGAGTAATCATCAACAAATATGACATAATGTTTGTGACCACCCTTTGAGACAAAAGGGGAGGGACCCCATACATCAGAGTGCACTAAATCAAAGGGACGACTAGAACAAGTGGTGCTGGATGGATACGGAAGTTGTATCTGTTTACCTAGCTTACAACCCTTACAATGAAAACCAGCATCCACAGGAACACGACCCAAAACCCCTTATCCAGCAAGTTCAGATAAACGAGAACCACATAGATGACCTAAGCGATGATGCCACTTGGCAAAAGAAAAAGACGAATTTGATCTTGATGTGGATGAAGCAGACGATGCAGAAGCGGAAGGGAGATGAAGGGTGTCAAGTTCTTAGAGGGAGGTGGTTCCTCTACGGCGATGGCCAGTTCCAATGATCCTCTTGCTCTGAAGGTCCTGCACATAACAAGATGTTTTATCAAAACCAACAAAATAGTCCATATCAGTAATTTAACCAACTGACATGAGATTCATTGACAAATCCGGGACAAGAGAAATATTTGGAACAGAAAACTTGGATGTGCAAAGCGAACCCTGATGAGTAACAGAACAAGGTGTACCATCAGCGGTGTGAACAGAGGCGCCATCCTTGAGTGGCTGACATTGCACGAGCTGGGAGCGATCTAAGGTGACATGAAACGAGGCTCCCGAATCAAGCACCCACTGCTGAGTGGCACGAGAAGCAGACTGAGAAGCAGCAGACACAGAGGCACTCCTTGCTGGCTGCTGCTGTGACTGTTGTGGTTCACTGATTGCAACAGCTGAAGACTTTCTGCTAGATGGGTGACGCTGCTGTTGCTGAGCAGGGAACTTTCTTTGATACTCGGCCCACAACTCTGGGTGTAGAGCAAAGCAACTGTCAATTGTGTGCCCTATCCTTTTGCAGTGAGAACAAAATTTTCCTGAAGAACAGCCTTTGAAAGAACCCCGAGGAGCAGCAAGAACACTGGTGTGAGTCATTGGAGCTGAGGCAAGGGAGGAAAGACGTGTCTCCTCTGCAATTAAACTAGCAAGAGCTTCATCCAGAGAGGGAGGTGCAGGACGACCGAGAATTTGAGTGCGGTTATTCTCAAAATCCTGCCTAAGCCTCATCACAAACTGATACATGAAAGACTGAGCTTCATAATTTTCCTTGGCCACACAACACTCACACCCAGAATGGCTTTTTGGAGTCATCGACATAAGCTGACTACTGATGCGGGTGAAGGCTGCATTATATTCCTCTATGGACAAATCATGTTGTTGAAGACTTTGCAAGTTCTGCAACCAAGAGTATCGAAGTGCCTGACGAGGTGTACCCTCATCAAATCCCATGGTTAAGGACCTAGGGTTGAGATTATGGGGAGAGAACGCGGTAGTACTGGTAGTTTCGTCGGCTGACAAGCAGAGGCAAAGATTTACCCAGGTTCAGGCCCCTCGGGTGGAGCTAAAGACCCTACTTCCTGCTTGTCTGATTTTGATTGTGGATTATGCGATTACAGGGGCGTCCGGCGAGATGATGATCTCACAAGAGCTTTGGTGGTTCGAGTATGGCTTGGTCCCAGATCGGTATCCCTCCCAGCCTTTAAATGGGCTGGGTCTCAGGAGTTTGTAACCGACCTAGTTTACACGTAAGGAAAGCCTAAACCGACTATGCCTATGTCTAGTCTTGGAGGGTACTCCATCTTCTTGGGCCTCTTGTCTTGGGCTTCGAGTAGGCTCTTCGATATTGGGCCTTAGTCGTCACGTGCACCAGGTACCCTCATGATAGGGTACCCGATATGTATACCCATGTTAGTAGCCCCCGAGTACTTGTCCGACTCGAAGAATCGGGCATGGACTCTTTCGTAAGTGCACGTCATATGCTTTTGAATTCTGTATATATAATTTGGAATTCCTGTATGAATAGCACACGTTTGGCTATGTCAAGTATCTCATCGACTGTGTTTTATGATGATCAAGGGATAATAGCTTAGCAGGCCCAGTACAATCGACGGATCGGGACTGGTTAACTACACATTCGGGTAAAACCTTACTAGCTTTCAATCAAACTCGAGTCCCCGGACTCGAATGTGGAACAAACTGGTCAGATTCGACTAGTCCGCTGAGGTCTTACTGAGTCGATCTGTAGTATAACTTTGAATTTTACCCAACGCGTCCGTCGGGATTTTTCATCATGTCTGCTGACACGGAAAGTATAAGGATTGACTGAAAGGATTGTATGGCCACCTAGAGGGGGGGGGTGAATAGGTGCTACTCCAATTTTTAACTCTTTTTCGATTAAGGCTTGACTAAAAGGTAAATGCTCTAGATATGCAACTATGGTGAATTTACCTATATGACAAGTTAAGTCTAAACAAGATAAGATACAAGTAGTAAATAACTAGAAAGGAATAACCGATATGAAAGCACGCGGAGACAAGGATGTATTCCCGAGTTCCTCCTTTTTAGGGGAGTACGTCTCGTTGGAGGGGTGTGAGTTTCAAACTCAAGACGCCACAAATGGCCTCACCCTATTCTCCGATGAACCTCGCACAAAAGCTCGGTCCACCTTTCTTTATCGGAATCCTTCAAGGCGGAATCCGGAGCCCTTACAACAACTTGAGGCTCAACCCACAAAAGGATTGGGGGCTCTCAATCACCACAACACCTGCTACACAAAAGTAACAAGCAAGTGAGAACAACAAGATGCCTAGGTTTTCCTAGTGGAAACCCTAGGCTCAAATCCCTCAAGTGAATGAGGGGAAATGAAGAACTGCTTGGTGAAGATGTAGATCCGGGACTTCTCCTTCAATCCCCAAAGATCAACAAGTTTGGGTGGAGGGATTGGGAGATCTAATGATTCTTGAGCTTGCAACAATGGTGTACTTCAGATCTGGGCGAGCTCTTGGCTGGAGGTAGGTGGAGGGGTATATATACCCCTCCAGAAATGTAGCCGTTGCAGTCCACTTAGACCGGAGTCTCCGGACCTGGAGACCGGAAACTCCGGCCTGGGCCGGAACTCCGGCCCCACTCCGGACCAGATACCGCAGCAGCCGTCGCGATGCTCTTCTTCTCTGCAGGCCGGAAACTCCGGACTGGAGGCCGGAAACTCCGGACAGGCCGGAATCTCCGGGCCTACTCCGGGGCAACTCCGGACCCTATACCGCACGCGCCGTCCAGGGAAAGTCTTCGATTCAAACCACTGGTCGGGGCGGAGTCTCCGGACCGCGGGACCGGAAACTCCGGCCGGTGCGGAAACTCCGGTGTTACTCCGGGGTAACTCCGCACCACATCCCGCAGCTGCCGCCCAGTGGAGCTTTTGCTCCAGAAAATGACTTGGCCGGAGACTCCGGCCACAGAGACCGGAGACTCCGGACTGGACAGGCAAATGCAAGCTTCTTTTTCTTGTCAAGTGTTTCGATGCAAAGTGTAATTGTATCATTTCATTCCTGCACCACTTAACATCATATTAAATAATTCCTAGTGTTGTTGCCTAACACACAAAACATAGGGGACATAAAATATGTCCTTTCAATCTCCCCCTTTTTGGTGTTAGATGACAACACTCGGATTTGCAATAAAGCACACAACAATTATCGACATATACCACAATGGATTTGAGAGGCTCCCCCTACATGTGTGCATACAAGTAGTTTGCATTTGAATACAAATGCTCAACATGTAGAGGAGAGACAACTCACAAGAAATATATGGAACAATATAAATTACACCAACATGAGACAAATCATGATATAGGGTTGAGGTGAAAAAGGAACCATACCTTGTGCATAACTATGACATAGAGACCAATGCACAATAATAGACCATAAATAATATCATCTCAACCATAGGAATTATGAAATCCATAGTCTCATACCACAAAAGTACCACAAATAGGAACATAGTCTCACAACATAAAACCAAAGCAAATAGGTTCAAATGACATAAGATAAATGGACACAAGCGCAAATAAATGATAAACGCACGTGCTTGTGTCCGACCCATGCAAATCCCACGGTGAGAGAGCCTAATAGAACTACTTCTCCCCCTTTGGCATCGAAACACCAAAAAGGGAGAAGAGCGATGCTAACGGAACCCAAGGCGATCACTCGCGTCTTCATCATCGTCGCATCACTGTCCTCATCATCACCACTCCCATCATCATCTTCAGCATCACTTGCTTCAACACTATCTTCTTCCTCATCACTTTCTTCTTCATAGCGCATAGGAGCCTTGCCGGTGTTGCGAGAAGAGGAGGGCATGGAGGTCACCTCGGCATAATCAGACCAATGAAATGTATCCTCATTCCACTTGTCAAGAGAGATAGTTGAAGAGGATGGCGGAGTTTCGGGATCACCCTCATTGCGAGGAGGAGTGGTACCACCATTGCTGATCTTGCGCATTTCCTTCATCATCTTGGCTTGGTTGGACAAGATCCTCTTGTTAGTGACATAAGTTTGATGATTTTCCTTGTGCAACCCAACACCCATACACATCATGGCCCTTTGCCACCAAGAAACTTTCTTCAACTCCTCGTTGACTCTTTGTTTGCCACCTTGATCCCAAGAGGGTGGAGTGGCATTTTTCCTTCTTGCCCTAGGAGCTTCTTGCTCCTCTATCTCTTCATAAGAGGCTGGAGTAAGGTGATGGCGGAGTACTTGAAGGGTGCCATATGTGTGTTTCTTGAAATGAGATTGATTGAGGTTGGGAATCTTCTTGAGAATGAGCTTCATGACATAGGGAGCATACATAGGATTCTTCCTCTCGTGAATAGCAATGTTGATCTCACACTTGATAAAATCCATGACATCAATCTCAAACCCTTGACAATTCGGACCGCAAGGAATGTCTTGTGGCAATGGTACATGAGGTTGACAAGAGCTCCACGGATAGCATCCGTATTCCCGGCTTGAGGTGCAATGCTCCAACGAAACATGCGAATCAAGATGTTGTAGATGGGCTTGAGTCCTTTGGTGGTAGCAAGGGCACCCCTCTAGCAGCAAGAGGGGCAAGGATCTTCTTATCATAGGCCACGCCTTCAACATGCATCCGGTGACCAACGGGTTCATTCACACCTTTGAACACATACCCCAAGGCTTCTCCAAATTCTGATAGTGTGCACTAACTTTGAGAGGCCCCGTCATCCATGTCATTTTGGTGTCCTCCTCATCTCCAAGCACAAGAGTGGCAAAGAACTGTTGGACCATGTCAATATCATAGTCTTGTTGGGTGGTAATAAGGGGCTCAAGACCAATCTTCCTAGCAACCCATAATGCATCCGCAAAGTATGTCTTCTTGGCCAACACGTCAAAGTTCAGCGGTTTTTGAGGACACACAAGAGCTTTTGGGTCCAAATTGGCATATATTTCCTTCATAATGAGCTCTTGCTCCTTTCTCCAAAAGTGACCATCGGTGGAGTTGTTTGGCATGTCATAGAAATTCTGCGCCCTCATTGTCCGAAATTCTTCCTTGTTCAACCCCTTCAAAGTGGTCAAGTTGTCAAACTTGGCCTTCTTGGCCCTTTCTTCTCGAAGGAAGGCAGCCTCTTGCCTAGCCCTTCTAGCATCAGCAGCCTGTTTCTGCTTAAGAGCACCACTCTGCACATGCTTGTCTTGTTCTTCATCATAGATCAAATAGTCTCGACCTTGGAGCTTGTTCTTCTTTGACTTCTTAATAGTCGAGGATGAGGATGAAGGACCGGGATACTTCTTGCTAGCTGTGAAACAGGATTAGAAAGGTAGCATTGAGGTAGGCATACATGTCCATGGAATTTCAACGAAAGAAAAAATAGAGGAATTTCTTCTCAGGTTTGATCTAGACCGGAGTTTCCGGTCTCAGGGGGCGGAGATTCCGGCCATACCGGAGTCTCCGGCCAGGAAGGCCGGAGTTTCCGGCCCTGAGGCCAAAACTCGAACCTAGGTCAAAACTGAGGGGAAAATCACACTAGCAATTTTCTAGATAGTGCATTGCCATCCTAAAGGTTCTACACCACGAGTTTCTACAAGAACTACTCTCAAAACCAAATCTAGGATGAAACCCTAGAGGAAGAGAGAGTGGTACCCGTTTCCTTCATGGTGAGATCCAAACGGAGGGGAGGAAGATCCCCAACGCTGGGAGGTGGAGGAGCCGGTGGCACGGCGGATTCCGGCGGCGGGGAGCGGCCGGAGACGGTCTTGGAGCAGTGGCGGCGACTGGGGAGAGGTTGGGGAGCAGGGGTGTGGAGAGTTATGAGAAAACTCCCCACCCCGATCCCCTTTTAGAATCCCAGGAAAAACGCCGCGTCCGGAGTCTCCGGCCTAAAGCACCGGAGTTTCCGGTTGTACCGGAGTTTCCGGGCTTTAGGGCGGAGACTTTGGACAGACCGGAGTCTCCGGTGTTTCACACCGGAATCTCCGGACCCAAAACTCCAAAACTGCCAGTTTTAAATTGGGGACATGTATGTTGCAAGATGAGCACGGCTTTTAGATAAGATGGCTTAGGTTTAGAACAAGTCACTGATGGTGGGATACACACTAGGAATTGCAAGATGCAAATATAAAAGCCAATTCCAAGTTTTTCTCCCAAAAACACCATAAAGGTCTAGAAAACCCAAATAAAATCAACTCTTCACAAAGAAGAGGGCGGTGGCCTAGGCCACCATGTATGAGTGTGTGGTGTGACACCGCGAAGATATATCTTGGGTTCACGGCCACTACTCGTCATTTAAGCTCATAATTCATAAAATGAAAATATAGAGACAAAATGAGTTCTTGCTATCGGCATAATGGGGGGAGGGATAGACCAATGGATTAGGACCGCACTCCCCCTATGTCCATGCCTACATCCAAACCAAATTACTATTGTCTAATATGGGTAGGTATGCAAGAAGTCCACTAAGTCCAATTGCTTATGTCCACCACATTTAGTTCTCCTCTCAACTCCTTGAATCTTGCTTCACCAAGAGGCTTTGTGAACATATCGGCGAGTTGATGCTTGGTGTTGACATAGTTGATTGCAATATCACCCTTTCAACATGATCTCGAATAAAATGATACCGGATCTCAATATGCTTGGTCTTCCCATGAAGTACCGGATTGTGAGCAATTTTGATGGCACTTTCATTGTCACATAAAAGAGGCACTTTGTCACAAATGACACCATAATCCTTTAAAATTTGCCTCATCCATAATAATTGTGCACAACAACTTCCGGCGGCAATGTATTCGGCTTCGGTGGAGGACGAGGCCACACAATTTTGCTTCTTGGAAGACCAACTCACAAGAGACCTACCAAGGAATTGGCAAGTACCCGAAGTTGATTTTCTATCCATTTTGCAACCCGCCCAATCCGCATCCGAATAACCTACAAGATCAAAGCTTGTCCCATGGGGGTACCAAAGACCATAGTTAGGAGTATCTATCAAGTATCTTAGAATCCTTTTAACCGCGGTTTCATGACTTTCCTTAGGACTTGATTGGAATCTTGCACACATACCCACACTAAACATAATATCCGGTCTAGATGCACAAAGGTAAAGTAAAGATCCAATCATAGAACGATAAAGCTTGGGATCAACTTCCTTACCCTTCGGATCTAAGTGTAGATCCGCCTTAGAGTCCATGGGAAACTTATATGGCTTGGCGTTGTTCATATCAAATTTCTTGAGCATGTCTTGAATATACTTGGCTTGACATAAGAATGTTCCTTCACTATATTGGTGGATTTCAAAGCCAAGAAAATACTTCAATTCTCCCATCATGGACATCTCAAATTCCTTGGTCATTAGCTTAGAGAATTGATCACTAAATTCATGGTTAGTAGAACCAAAGATAATATCATCAACATATATTTGGCATACGAAAAGCTCTCCATTTATCCTTTTTGTGAAAAAGGTGGGATCGATTACCCCAATTTCAAAACCATGGTCTACTAAGAACTCCTTGAGATGATCATACCAAGCACGTGGAGCTTGCTTGAGCCCATAAAGGGCCTTATGTAGTAAGTAGACATGGTTAGGAAATTTAGGGTCTTCAAAACCCGGAGGTTGTTTCACATACACTAATTCACTTAGTGGACCATTTAGAAAAGCACTTTTAACATCCATTTGATATAAGGTAATGTTATGAGTAGATGCATAGGCAATCAATAAACGAATAGATTCAAGTCTAGCAACGGGGGCATAAGTTTCACCGTAGTCGACTCCTTCGATTTGGGTGTAGCCTTGTGCAACCAATCTTGCTTTGTTGCGAATGACTTGACCATGTGAGTCTTGCTTGTTCTTGAATATCCACTTGGTTCCAATGACATTATGTGATGTGTCTTTGGGTCTTTCAACTAATGACCATACTTTGTTGCGCTCGAAGTTGTTCAATTCTTCATGCATGGCCGCAACCCAATCCATGTCTTCAAGAGCATCATATACCTTGAGAGGTTCTAAGCTAGACAAACAAGAGACATGACCACAAAAGTTAGTTAATTGATTACGTGTGGACACACCCTTACGAATACTCCCAAGGATATTTTCTTTGTAGTGTTGGAGATGATCCAATGTTGATGCACGCCGAATGACTCGGCGTTCTATGGCTTGACCAATTGTTTCACCAACACGAACATCTTCATCATTTCCTTCATCTTGTTCATGGTCAACCCGAAGTGGAGTTCTTGGAGATGGGGGTTCATCATGTTCTTGTTTCCACTAGAGTTGGGTGGGTCTTGACCATTATCTTGCTCATGTGGATGACTATCATGATCTTGTTCTTGTATAGCTTGTTGATCAATGGTTGAGGTGGATGGTTCAACTTGAGTAGAACTTGTTCCTTCTTCTTGAGTGTCCATAATAGGTTCTTCAATAGGAATAAGTTCCCCTATGCCCATAGTTCTTATGGCTTGAGGTGGAGGTACATCACCTACATTATCATGATCAATATGCTCCGCTTGGGAGCCATTATCCTCGACAAACTCCACATTCATAGATTCTTCAACACATCCGGTGGATATGTTGTAGACCCTATAAGTGTGGGAGTTTGCGGCATATCCAACAAAAATACCATCAAAAGTTCTAGATTCAAATTTAGCAATTGGGCAACCTTTAATGTAAACATGGCATTTGCATCCAAATACGCGAAAGTAAGAGACATTTGGCTTTTTACCGATAAGGAGTTCATATGGTGTCTTTTTCATGAGAGGACGAAAGAAGAGCCGGTTGGAGTAGTGGCAAGCGGTATTGATGGCTTCGGCCCAAAAGTTATATGGGGAATGAAATTCGGCCAACATAGTTCTTGCCATATCAATAAGAGTGCGGTTCTTCCTTTCGGCGACACCATTTTGTTGAGGAGTATAAGCAGCGGAATATTGGTGTTGAATGCCCTCCCCACTTAGGAAATCATCCATAGTGTAATTCTTGAACTCCGTACCATTGTCACTTCTTATTGCCAAAATCTTGGAGTCATATTGGCGTTGAACTAAGGTTGCAAAGTCAATGAATATCTTTTGAGTTTCACTCTTCCTCTTGAGGTAGAAAGTCCAACAATATCTTGTATAATCATCCACAATCACCAAACAATATTTCTTGCCACCAAGACTATCATATGTGGGAGGCCCAAAGAGATCCATATGAAGGAGCTCCAAAGGCCTCTCAGTGGAGATAATGCTCTTCTTGGGGTGATTCTTTTCATGCATCTTTCCGGCTATGCAAGCACTACAAGGACGATCTTTGGAAAAATTAACATCGGTTAGTCCTACCACGTGTCCACCCTTCACAAGAGTTTGCAAATTTCTCATACCGACATGGCCTAGCCGGCGATGCCAAAGCCAACCCTTGTCGGATTTAGCCATTAGACACGTGGCGATTTGAGTGGTCTCTTTCGAGAAATCGACCACATACAAACCGTTTACACGAAATCCAACAAAGGCTACTTTAAGAGATTGAGTGAAAAGGATGGTCACGTGGTGTTTATTAAAGATAACGGTGTAACCGACATTGCATAATTGACCAACGGAAAGTAAATTGTATGAAAGGGATTCAACAAGAAGGACCTTCTCAATGGATAACTCCGGAGTGATCACTACCTTGCCATATCCCAATACCTTAAGTCTTGCATTATTCCCGACGGTGACATGAGAAAATGTGAGTAATTGATTCAATAGGCCCTTTACTACTTCTTTGCTTCCGGTCATGTGAGATGAACACCCACTATCAATGAGCCATGAAGATCCACCGGAAGAAAAGTCCTACAAGGAATCAAGTCTTTGTTTTAGGTACCCATTGTGAAATGGGTCCTCTTTTGTTAGTCACAAGGGTCTTTGGAACCCAAATAGCATAGTGATAATCATCTCCATATGAAGTGCCAACATATTTAGCAAAAACACAACCATCTATAGATTTCATAAGAACATATGAAGGGTTGTATTTTCCCGCAAAGTCATTGTGAGTGGCATTGCCCCTTGTGGCATCACCACTCGCAATGGTAGTCTCTTTTGCTTGTGCGGGCTTGGCCTTCTTCTTGTTCTTGTTCTTCTTTTTCTTCTTGGCAACATAACCAAGGCCCCCTTCCCTATGTGTAGCTTTTGCGCTTGCAAGAGCTCATAAAGAGGTTTCTCACCTTGAGGGCTAGAGGCCTTGGCAAGCTCATCCTTCAACCTAGCATTTTCCTCAATGACATTGCATGATCACAAGAAGAAGTGGAGGAACTAGGTACATCAATTTTAGTAGATTGTATTTGAAGTTGTTCAAAAGACTTGTTGAGAGTAGAGTGTTCACTCTCCAAGGCCTTGTGAGCCTTGGTGAGCATCTCTAGCTCTTCGGCTAGTCTATTATGACCAACACCAAATACGACCTTTTGTTTCTCTAAAACCTTGTATTTAGCAATAGCATGGTCACGTTCTTTAATGATTTTAGAAAGAGTTTCATTTTGAGATTCATCAATATTCTCAAGCTTCTCCTCAAGAGAAACTCGAAGCTCATGCTCTTCCTCAATAGCCATGGTAAGGGAAGCGATCTCATTAGCATATTCTCTTTCAAGTCTCCCCTTTTCTTCTAGGAGATCTTGTGCCATGCTATATTGATCATAAGAATCTCAAGCCGAATCTTGCATTCACCTTGCAAGTTAGTCATCAAGAAATCCAAAGCAACATTTTCTTCCTTAACTCTAAGACTCATAAGTTCATGCATTTCATTCATAGTCTTAGAAGGAGGGGAAGGTGGTACCTCGGAGAGCTTGGCCATGAGCACGTAGCGTGTTTGGTGGTGACATTATCATTGGGGGATTCAAAAGAGAAGGGGTTGTCGATGAAGCAATGGCTAAAGCGGCCACTCCACTTGTGGTTGTTTCTTCTTCATCACTCTCCTCCCCGGACATATATTCTTCTTGTACCACCAACACTTGGAAGGTAGCTTCTTGTTGGAGATGAACTTCTTGAAGTAAGGCTTCGTGGGAGAAGAACTTGAAGCTTCCTTGAGAATGAGTCTTCCTCCATGTTCTTCACGGTTCTTATAAGGGCATTTGGCAACATAGTGGAATTGATCTTGGCAATTGAAGCAAGTCTTCATTTTTGGGTTGCCCACCTTGTAACCACTTGATTTGTGCTTTTGATCCACATAAGCTTTAGCTTTGATGGATTCTTCCAAAAGGTCTTTGCCATGAGCCACATAATCTCTATGAGCACTCAAGAGTTCATCGGGTGGCAAGTAACTTCCCTCTTCATGATCTTGGTCTTCATCTTGTTCCACCACCTTGGCCTTCAAAGCAAGTGAGGAGCTTTGGGCCATTCCAATAGCTCGGGCACGAGAGTCTCTAGCAATTTGGGCTTGGACCTTGTAGATTGCATCTCTTGCATGACTTCATTTGAGGTCAAGGTGTCATAGTTGTGCTTTCCTTGGAGACTCTTCAAGTCGGTCTCTTCAAACGGCATGAGGGCATTCACATACTTCCTCTTGATGTAAGTATCATCCACATGTTTAGCACCAAGGTCTCTATATGCGGAAGCAAGAGCCTTGAGCCTTTGATACATCTCCTCATGAGTTTCATCATCTTTCTTGTAGAAGCCTTCAATTTGATTGCTCATGGCTTCATATCTATTTCTCATGCTCTCATTTCCAACGAACACCTCCGTGAGTGTTCCATGCTTCCTTGGCGGTGGTGCAATCTTCAATGTGATGAATGTTCTTCTCACCCACGGCAACACGGATCACATCAAGAGCGGTGGAATTTAGTTGAGCTTCAACTTCTTCTCGCCTTGTCAAATCATTTTCATCCACCGGGTTGAATCCATCTGCAATGATCTTCCAAAGACCTATGCAACCACTTTTCAAGTGAGATTTCATAGAAGATTGCCAACGGGTAAAAGAAGATGCATTAAGACTAGGTGGAGCTCCTCTTAAGTGTATAGGAGGATGAGGGATAGGTAGGTCGGGAGAGTAGGCAAAAGGAACTCTAGCATTTTCTCCCTTCCCATTAAGTGTTTTAGATGGGGATTCATTTTTATTTTGGTCCACCCCCGGATCCCTTTATCCTCGTTCTCCTTTAACTCCACTTGAGGAATTTCCAGAGAAGGAGGTGATGCGGTTACCTTTGCTTCCGAGAGTTTTGCTATCATTTCACGCAACTCATCCATTTTGGTTTCCATAGAGGTCTTCAAGTTAGTGAAGTCCTCCATGGAAACCGAAGTGGCCGGAAGAGCAAGAGGGTTCCCATCGGCATCGAAGGCCATATTTCTCTTAGGCGGTTAAGCCCGAATAAAGAGCCGAGGCTCTGATACCAATTGAAAGGATCGTATGGCCACCTAGAGGGGGGGGGTGAATAGGTGCTACTCCAATTTTTAACTCTTTTTCGATTAAGGCTTGACTAAAAGGTAAATTCTCTAGATATGCAACTATGGTGAATTTACCTATATGACAAGTTAAGTCTAAACAAGATAAGATACAAGTAGTAAATAACTAGAAAGGAATAACCGATGAAAGCACGCGGAGACAAGGATGTATTCCCGAGTTCCTCCTTTTTAGGGGAGTACGTCTCGTTGGAGGGGTGTGAGTTTCAAACTCAAGACGCCACAAATGGCCTCACCCTATTCTCCGATGAACCTCGCACAAAAGCTCGGTCCACCTTTCTTTATCGGAATCCTTCAAGGCGGAATCCGGAGCCCTTACAACAACTTGAGGCTCAACCCACAAAAGGATTGGGGGCTCTCAATACCACAACACCTGCTACACAAAAGTAACAAGCAAGTGAGAACAACAAGATGCCTAGGTTTTCCTAGTGGAAACCCTAGGCTCAAATCCCTCAAGTGAATGAGGGGAAATGAAGAACTGCTTGGTGAAGATGTAGATCCGGGACTTCTCCTTCAATCCCCAAAGATCAACAAGTTTGGGTGGAGGGATTGGGAGATCTAATGATTCTTGAGCTTGCAACAATGGTGTACTTCAGATCTGGGCGAGCTCCTGGCTGGAGGTAGGTGGAGGGGTATATATACCCCTCCAGAAATGTAGCCGTTGCAGTCCACTTAGACCGGAGTCTCCGGACCTGGAGACCGGAAACTCCGGCCTGGGCCGGAAACTCCGGCCCCACTCCGGACCAGATACCGCAGCAGCCGTCGCGATGCTCTTCTTCTCTGCAGGCCGGAAACTCCGGACTGGGAGGCCGGAAACTCCGGACAGGCCGGAATCTCCGGGCCTACTCCGGGGCAACTCCGGACCCTATACCGCACGCGCCGTCCAGGGAAAGTCTTCGATTCAAACCACTGGTCAGGGGCGGAGTCTCCGGACCGCGGGACCGGAAACTCCGGCCGGTGCGGAAACTCCGGTGTTACTCCGGGGTAACTCCGCACCACATCCCGCAGCTGCCGCCCAGTGGAGCTTTTGCTCCAGAAAATGACTTGGCCGGAGACTCCGGCCACAGAGACCGGAGACTCCGGACTGGACAGGCAAATGCAAGCTTCTTTTTCTTGTCAAGTGTTTCGATGCAAAGTGTAATTGTATCATTTCATTCCTGCACCACTTAACATCATATTAAATAATTCCTAGTGTTGTTGCCTAACACACAAAACATAGGGGACATAAAATATGTCCTTTCATTGACGTTGCTGGAACGGTCCTTAGCCCAGCTCGAAAGTTCGGGGGTCTTACCTTTGCACTATGCGTGCAGCATCCGAGGTATTTGCGACGGACGCAACTCAGGAATGTTTCGAGTATGATTTCTGAACTTTGTTGGACGAGTCATGCCCTTTGTCGACTGATATTTGCTGTTATGCTATCGGGTGCGCGACAGCGCTCCCGATGGGAGTAGCCCCCGAGATTGTGCTTTATTGCTTTGCAATGGAGGATAATCTCAAAAACTCTTCTTACTCTGCATATGTTAATCGAAGAAATTTGTGCCATAATTCTATCGGGTGCACGACAGTGCTCCCGATGGGAGTAGCCCCCGAGATTATGCTGTATTACTTGTAAATGGAGGATAATCTCAATCATTGTCCTAAGCATCTTCAGTCGAAGAATTTTTTGAACATGCTCCCGATGGGAGTAATATGACTTAGTCGAAGGAACGGTCGAGTGACCAATTTTGCCTTAAGAAAGTTTTGTCACACCCGAACTAATCAGGGCAATCGAGTGACCAATATGCGTTGAGCATACTCGAACGTATTTTCTGAACAGATGCTTCAATGACGTCAGGGATGACGTTTATTTCGACTGCGATTTCTGACACGCGTGGCGTGCGTTATGCTGCGATTGATGGGACGTGACACGTAGGTGGGCCCATTTGTGCAGAGCTGACCGAAGACGGTGCCGTTTGGACTTGATTTGACTATACGGGCCCACTTTTTCCGCAAGCGTGATGATGGCTCCTCTTTTTACGTGCGTAGTGGGCGGAGTGGCCGGCGACGGTTGCCCTCCGCGTTTGCCACGTGTACGGTCAGATTGCGTGCGTAACGCACGATTTGGATCTGAATGGCTGTGATTGCTTTTGTCTTGTGGTAAATAGGGGAACGGCGCTGGCATTTGTTTTTTACCTGCCATTTGCTCTGCGCGCCGCCCCTGTTCCATCGTCTTCCTTGCGCTCTGCCTCCATTGCTCCTGTGCTAAAGCTTTGCGCGCTCTCCACCTGCTCGTTGACGATGAAGAAAGCGGCGGGCAACAAGCGCTCCGCCTCGACTGCTGCCGCCGCGCCCGATGCGGCGGCGAAGAAGGGGAAGAAGACTGCGGCTAGCACATCTGCGGCCGCCGTCGACCTCAAGAAGACCAATGGGGATTGGATGAAATCCACCCTGAAGGAGGCGCAGCTGGACAAGCTGCGCGAGGAAGGATTGCTGCCACCTTCCGACCAGCTCCTCGTCCGCGCACCTTCGCCCAAGGAGGTACTTCCCGAGCCTCGCGCTAACGAGCGCGTCTGTTTCGCGGAGTTTTTGCCTAGGGGTTTCTCGCTCCCCCTCCATGATTTTGTGCGAGGTTTGCTTTTTGCCTACGGGGTGCAGATCCATGATCTCACCCCGAACGGTATTCTGCACATTGCGTGTTTCATCACGCTGTGCGAGTGTTTTTTGGGTGTTGCTCCGAGTTGGGCATTATGGAAGTCCATCTTCATGGTCCGGCCAAACAACCGAGGCGGCCGAACCTATCCAGTCGGAGGCCTGCAGATCCAAGTGCGCAGCGACACCCGGTACTTCGCCCTGAAGCCAGTCGACTCGGCGCAGGGGTGGAGGAAGAGGTGGTTCTATGTGCAAGTGGACCAAAATGTGGCCCCAGCATTTTCGACTGCTGGTATAGCCGCTAGGACGAAAGCCTGGGACCATGAGCTTTCGACTGAAGAAGTGGCGGAAGCAGCGCCTATGCTGGAGACAATTGGGGGCTCCTAACAGCATCACGGGTGTGCATCTGATTGCCACCTTTGTGAAGATGCGGGTATGGCCGCTCCGCGCTCGTGCCCACCCAATGTGGGAGTACGAAGGTCCCTCGACTCCACTCGAATGAGCAAGGAGGAGCTGTCAGGAGTGAACTGGTGACACATGTGCGGTCCATCACCAGTACAAAACAAAGCGAGCCCTGCAACGTCGACTGCCCAGTCGATCCTTATGGGGCTGAAAAGCCTTTGCCAGAGGTTAGTGAATCTCGATTTTATGATTTCTTGTTTGTTATTTGCTATGCATCTTTTGACTTTCGACTATATTTTGTGTGCAGGGCCACTCGACCACCTCACCCTTCCTCCCTCTTCCGAAGATGGCCAACTTATGAAACAGAGGTGACAGTAGAAGCGAAGGGAGGGATGAATCGCCTTTACCTTCGGCTACCACTTCACCCACAGAAGAGGTTGAAGAGGAAGGGGTAGAGGAAGCACAGGGCAAGGAGCCTGCCGCGACTGAGGATGTTAGCGAGGTTCCTCTTCGCAAGCGCCGTCGGGCAGCCCAAGTTTGTCTTCTTCCACGAGCTCACCCGCGAGGGAATCGGATGTGAGGGATGATGGAAACTCAGCTCCGTCTCCTACGACCACAGCTGCTCCCTTGGACGTGAGTCCTTTGAGCTCGGCTCCTCCTCCTCCTCAGTCGAGTGGGCAGCTACCTTTTGGAGGCCCAAACTTTGACGAGCTCGACACTGAGGATGAAGAAGAGCACAGGTTTGCTCCTTTTTGCACTTAATAATATTTTTTGTGAGTTATGTACTTTTGCTTATGTTGTATGCCTTTCGGTCACTTGTAGTGCCGAGACTGTGCGACCTCCAACTCCTCCAACCGTGAGAGCCTCGACTCCAGATCAGCCTGAAGCCTCTCCTGTTGCGGCTGAGGTTGTGAAAACAATAGCCACGACCACTTCCATTGAGGCTGCCAATATTGCGAGTACATCGACTCCGCAAATTGGAACTTCTGCTGCCAAGCCGCGCCTTGGATTGAACACGTAAGTGTCTTTTTGTCGAGTCTTCCTTCTGGACCTATTTGTGTATAGCTTATGTTGGTTTCGTGTGCGTGCAGCCCTTCTACCTCAACCTGGTGGAATCAGGTAAAGCATTTGTCCAGGTTGAACAGGAGAGGGATAATCTGCGCGCTGTTATGGAGCAGCTCACCCGTAAGTATCTTGGGTTTCTGTAAGTCTTTGCCTTGTCGATTGTGAATGACATCTGTCCATCTATCTCAGGTGACAAGGCAACGCTGAATCTCGGGTTAAAGAGTTAGAAGAGACACTCGCCAAGGAGCGCGAGGAGTCGAAGAAGGCCTTGGATGATGCCAAGGACTCCGCCGCTTTGCGCGAGAAGAATTATGCTGAGCGCCTGGCGAGCCTCACCCGAGACGTAGGCGGTGAGTCGAGCCTTTCACTTTTTGCCTACTTCTTTTGCCACTGAATAGTATGTAACATTTTTGTTACTTCTGCTTTTTTGAAGGAGCTGTTGGGGCATCGACACCTGTAGATCAACCGAGTGTCGATTTGTCCCTTGACCGCGCAATCGGCGACCTGGATGTCGTCTCTACCCAAGCCAAGGACGCACTCGCCAAATCTACGAGCACGCTCGGCGCCGTGTTCAAGGATGTGTTCCCCTCCAGCCAACCTCCTTCGACTGTGGATGGCTTCGCAGACGTCCTGGGCCCGGGAACTTCGACTATGACGAACTTTGCTCGCGCTTTGACGGTACGCGGCTCAGAGACCACCCTCAAACTCCTTTTAGGTCATGGGATAGAGGGTGACTTCGAAGCCGCTCTGTCTGCTTTCCCTCGTAAGCCTGGCGGGAAATTGGTGTCCCTAAAGCATTTGAACGAGCCAGCCGCAAAGTTGGCTGAAACTTTTATGGCCACCATGGAGCGCCGGGCAGAAGAGGTCGCCGCTCGTGCGAGTAGGGCTAGGTCAGAGTCAATGTCTGAGAAGTAGGGCAGCCGCGCCTTTGATGTCTTGTAATTAAACTTATGACCATGCGAGTATGCATGTGCTTTTGCTACCTTTGTATGAATTTATGTTCCTCGTTATGATTCTGTTTGTAAAGCTGTATGTTGTTGCTCGTCTGAGCTTTGTGACTAGTTTCTCATGAAACTTTTATGATGCTTGGAACAGAAACGGCCAGCCGCCACTTCATCCAGTTCGTCGCGGCATCATACCCCTTCTCGATCTCGAGCTCAGGCGTCAAATGATGCCGCGGTAATACGTTATATGAAGGCTCGACTTGCGAAACAGGAGCAGGAACTGGCGAGTGCCCGAAGCGAGCTGGAAAGGATGAGGGCAAGGCCTGCTTTACCCACCCAACGGGAGGAGTATGTGCTTGGCGAGATGGAGATCGTGAACAGACAGCTCGAGTGTAAGCATGACTGCCTTGATCTTATGAGTTCACAGCCTGTTCTTTTTTGTTCACCCAACTTGTGTTGTTGCAGGTTTTGTTCAAGATTTCCAGGCGGAGCAGGCTCGCGTGGATGAGCAGTTGAACATGGCAACTGACGAACCCACGACTGGCCGCCAGCACTTTCGATTGGACAAGCACCGAGCACGCATACTCGCGACTCTGCAAGATCGGGTGTGGCGGAGCACTATGCTTCTTGAATTGTGCAGGTCGGCCTTCAGTCGAATCAACCAGATGGTTTTTCCGACTGGGCCACAACCTCAAGGAATCCACGCGTTGCTCGATCTCTTCCGGTCAACAGGTTCCATTCGAGGCTTCATCACCCAGAAGCTTGTGGACGGTGCCAACGCAACCATGGCATATCTCCGAAGTCAACGTCCAAATTTGCAGCTACGTCCACCCGTGCCTGGATCGTCTTTGTCCCAGTCGAATCTTGACGAAACATTCGATCACGCGAGGACATTGGTTGATTGCTATCAAGCGCAACTTATGGGCCCTGTTCTTCCAGCAAAGGATGAACCAGAAGATTAGGGTATTTATGTATAGGGAACAGCCCCCGAGTGTAAATTTGCCACTTAGTACATATTTGTTCACTTGTATGTATGCAGCCCCCGAGTGTATCGAGTGGGGTTTATGAAAAACAGTTTACATAGATCATGAATTACATAGCCCCCGAGTGCTCGAGTGAGGTTATGAATTTTATGAGAGTTGAAGCTTCAACTTATGCCTGCAGGCTCAGCCCCCGAGTGATTGATTGGGGTTGAGCAACTTTTTCCTTTGTGTTTAGTGTTACGATCCAGCCCCCGAGTATTCGAGTGTGGCTGATTATTATGTTTGAAGGAGCGAAAGCTTTTATGTTATGAGGCAGCTCAGCCCCCGAGCATACGGGTGAGGCTAAGTTTGTGCTGATAATATGCGAGTAGTAAGCATGAAAAGTATGAGGAATTTATTGACTATATTCCATTTATGAATGTTAGGCTGCAGGCCGCCTCATTAAAAACCTTCCAGTCCCCTTAGGTACCCTGGTAAGGAAAAGAGCGCGTCTGAAACCTGCAGCCATCCGACATATGAGCCTATTACATTATGCGACTGAGCAATCTAAGCATAGAAACGGCGCAGCTGCGCAACGTTCCAAGGATTGTGGGAGAGTTCGCCGGTCTTCGCATGCTTCAGTCTGTATGCTCCACCACCTATGACCTCGGTGATGATGAAGGGTCCTTCCCATGGAGAAGCAAGTTTATGCACCTTCTTTTGCTTCAGTCGAAGTACCAAGTCACCCACCTCGAAGGACCTGGTACGCAGTCGACGGCTGTGATAGTTGCGTAGATCTTGCTGGTAGACAGCTGTACGTGCTAGCGCTGTGTTGCGTGCTTCTTCGAGCAAGTCGACTGCATCTTCGAGTGCTCATCTGCATCTTCTTCATTATGCTTCGACTCTTGGTGCGTTGAACCTTACGTCTGATGGCAGGATTGCCTCTGCGCCGTAGACCATGAAGAATGGAGTGAATTGTGTTGAGGCGTTGGGTGTTGTGCGTAGGCTCCATAGCACAGACGGGAGCTCTTCTACCCAAGCACCCGCAGCCCTTTTGAGTGGCACCAGGAGGCGCTTCTTGATTCCACTCGTCACAAGCCCATTGGCCTTTTCGACTTGGCCGTTTGATTGCGGGTGCGCCACAGATGCATAATTGAGCGTGATATCTTGCTCTTTGCAGAAGGATTTGAATTCCTCAGCCGTGAAGTTTGTACCGTTGTCAGTGATGATGCTATTTGGCACACCAAAGCGGTATATGATGGATTTTATGAAATTGACTGCTGTAGTGGCAGTCGAACTTGTGATGGGTACTGCTTCAATCCACTTGGTGAACTTGTCGACCGCCACCAGAAGGTGAGTATGCCCTCCATGGGAGGATTTTTTGAGTGGCCCAACCATATCGAGCCCCCACTGGGCGAAAGGCCAGGCCAATGGTATTGTCTTCAACGCCGATGCGGGTGCGTGCGGCTTTGTGGCGAATTTTTGGCAGCCGATGCACCTTTTGACTATGTCCTCCGCGTCTTTGAGTGCTGTGGGCCAGTAGAAGCCTGCGCGAAAGGCTTTGGCTACGAGTGATCGACTGCTGGCGTGATGCCCGCAAGTACCTGCATGAATATCACGAAGGATGGCTTGGCCATCTTCAAATGCTATGCAACGCTGGAACATACCTGATATGCTGCGTTTGTAAAGTTCACCGTTGATGACAGTGTATGCTTTAGATCGTCGAGTGACGCGTCTTGACTCTGTGAAGTCTTCGGGTACCTCGCCGCGGAGTATGTATGCGAGGAAGGGTTGAGTCCAAGTTGGCTCAATGAGGAGTACCTCGACTGGTGGGTCCTCTGTGCTAGGTGTTTTGCTCTTGGCTGGTGCAGGAGTTGCCTGCTTCTTTTTATTGATCTGTGCTCTATGCGTCAACTTCCTTGAGGACATGAACACGGCGTATGTCAGCTTCTGATAGTGCGGGTACCGCTGTTTTGATGTGGAGAGCACTTCACTCAAGTAATAGACTGGACGTTGTATGCTTTGGGCGTGTCCCTCCTCTCTGCGTTCGACCACAAGAACAGTGCTCACCACCCTATTAGTTGCAGAGACATATAGGTATAGTGGCTCGCGTTCCCTTGGTGCTACGAGGATTGGAGGGCTTGTGAGGACTCGCTTGAGGTCCGTGAAGGCTGCTTCGGCTTCTGGCGTCCACTCGAACTTATCTGCCTTCTTCATCAGTCGATAGAACGGGAGTGCTTTTTCGCCTAGCTTGCTGATGAATCGACTGAGTGCTGCTACTCTACCCGCCAACTTTTGCACGTCGTGGAGCTTTGAAGGCCTTTGCATCGTCAAGATGGCCTGTATTTTCTCCGGGTCCGCCTCGATTCCTCGAGCTGAGACTAGATACCCGAGGAGTTGCCCGGCTGGCACGCCGAACGTGCACTTCTTCGGGTTGAGCTTGATGTGGAAGCGTTTGAGGTTTGCGAATGTCTCCCGCAAGTCATCGAGTAGTGTGCTTTCTCTCTTGTGGTGATGACGATGTCATCTACATAGACCTGGACGTTTCGCCCAATCTGCTTCTTGAGGCAATCTTGCATCATGCGCTGATAGGTTGCGCCTGCGTTTTTGAGCCCGAAAGGCATTGTGGTGTAGCAGTAGACCCCGAGTGGGGTTATGAACGCCGTTTTTTCTTCATCCTCTTCCTTCATCCTTATCTGGTGGTAACCCGAGTAAGCATCCAGGAAGGACAAGCGAGCGCACCCGGCGGTGGAGTCGACGATCTGGTCGATTCGAGGTAGTGGAAAGTGATCCTTTGGACAACACTTATTGAGTGCTGTAAAATCTACACACATCCGCAGGATGTCTGTATGCTTCTTCTCTACAAGTACGGGGTTGGCCACCCATTGTGATTTCTTGATCTCTCTGATGAATCCTGCTGCGAGTAGCCTGTCGACTTCGGCTTCGACTGCAGTTCTTTTTGGGCCGGATATGCGGCGCATTGTTTGTTTGACTGGTTTAGCACCTGGAAGTAGCTGGAGAGAGTGCTCGGCGAATTCCCTGGGAATACCTGGCATGTCTGCTGGACACCATGCAAATATATCCCAGTTCTCACGGAGGAATTCGACGAGCGCGCTTTCCTATGCGATAGGCAGACTCGACGAGACATTGACTGTCTTGGTCGGGTCAGTCGGGTGCACCTGATGCGATCTTGTGTCGTTGGTGGCACTGAATGCTCTGTCGACTGCCACCTTTTTGTGCTCTGGCATAAGTGTTCGATCGTTGGAGACCGCTAGATCAGCGAGTGTTGCTTCCATGCCAAACATCTCAGAGATTTTGCTGAATTCTCGGTCACAAGAGTCAGACTTTTGGAAGTTCCCCTTGACTGTGATTACTCCTTTTGGTCCAGGCATCTTCAGCTGGAGGTATGCGTAATGTGGCACCGCCATGAATCGAGCGAACGTCGGGCGTCCAAGTATAGCATGGTATTGTGACTTCCAGTCGACCACTTCGAACTCAATCGACTCTGTCCTGAAGTGGTGCTTGTCCCCGAACGTCACGTCGAGTTGTATGGTGCCCTCTGGGCTTATTGCTTTCCCTGGAACGATACCGTGGAAGGTATTTGAAGATCTTGGCAGGTTTTCGACTGACCTGTTCATTTTGCGGAGCGTATCTGCGAAGATGATGTTTATGCCGCTCCCACCATCCATGAAGACCTTGGACATGGCGTAGCCTCCAATTTGCGCGTCGAGTACCAGAGCAGAGTGCCCTGGTCGAACAACCGATGGAGGGTGGTCCTCTTTGCTGAAGCTTATTGTAGTTTCGGCTCCTTCAAGTATTCTGTTACCGCAGGAGGTGACATGACCGCCATGTTTACCTGTCGAGTGCGAAGTTTTTGCTCCCTGTTGGAAGGTCGACCTTTCTGTATCATGTACATCTGCCCTTGGGGCGGAGGGTACTGTGGTTCGTCCACCCGAGGCACGGGCTGTATGGCACCCGCGAGATTTCCGCCTGGGGCAGGCTGTGGTGGTGGAGGTGGTGCCATCAGAACAGGCACGTTGTTTGGCTGAGGCACGGGTGCAGGTGCTTGTGCGGCTGCTGCCTTTCTGCGATTTACGTAATCAGTCGCCATTTGGTCGAACTCCCTGCAGTTTCTCATCGAGTGGTTGGATCGCAGTTTTCCATCGTCCCCCTTGTACAGGTGGAATCTGCAATCAGCGTCCATCTTTTCTTCGAATGATCGCTCAGATTGTGCCCGTGACTTGCGCCAATCCTTCCTCTTGTAGCTATCACTGCGTTGGCTTCTCGACGATCATCTCGACTGTCTCGCCGATCATCTCGACTGTCTCGCCGATCTTCCGACCGTCGGTCGCTTCTGTCCTGATCATTGCGGGGTGTGGAGAACCCAGCCGCCATGAATTCGGGTCTGTCATCGTCGTAATGACGTTTTGAACGTTTGCGCCTTCGGTCGTCTCTGTACGAGTCTCTATGGCTTCGACTGCTATTCTCATGTTTGTCACGGGGTGAGGACCCGCGTGTGGTGCGTGCCATATCCTCTCCATCTGCCCACTCAGTCGCGATCTGCAAGAGGTGGGCTACAGATTTTGGCTTTTGGCGGCCAAGTGCTTCTTTGAAGTCTCGCCTGGCGAGGCCCATGACGAAAGCATCCATGGCCATATCTTCTGAAACCACTCCAACTGAGTTACGTATCTCAGTCCATCGTCTGATGTATGACCTCAACGTTTCGTCTGAACGCTGAACGCAGGCCCGCAGCTCCTCGAATGTTTTCGGGCGCTCACATAGAGGCTCGAAGTTTTTGACGAAATCCCTGCGGAAGTGATCCCACGAGTCGTATGTTGATGGAGGTAGGGCCTTGAGCCAGTCGCGAGCTGTGCCTTCGAGCATGAGTCGTATGTACTGCATGGCTGTAGTGTTGGTGCCCCGCTGGCACGCAACTGCCAGCCTGTAATCTTCCAGCCACCCGGAAGGTTCCTGTCGACCCGTGTACTTGGGCTGTTCGGATGTGAGTTTGAATCCTTTGGGCATCCGTGTCTCGCGGACGCGTCGAGTGAAGCACAGAGCTCCATGTGGCTCAGGCTCTCGATCAGAGTATGAGTCGCTACTGTAAGATCTGCGTGATCTGCTCCTGGACCTGCGCCTTCGCGAGCCGCTTCTTTCCTTCGAGTGGTGGCGACGACCACTGTGATTATGCTCTTCCCGAGGTGCGTCGACTAGGGCACGGTCTCGACTCCCACCTGGAGTTCTTGGAACTTGGCGTATGGCCTTTGCAGCTAAGGCGAGTGATTTGATCTGTTGGCGGTGTAGTTTTGCGTTGGGGTCATCCGCTGGGGGCTTGATTGCCTCCAGGTATGCTGCAGCGGTGTAGAGAGCACCTGCTGCTGTTTTGGGCACCGGCAGTCCTTCCTCGTCGTATGTCATGAAGGAGTTGCCTAAGTTGCGGGTGAGTGCCGCCTTCTCGCCTGGCGAGAGGTGTGACAACCTTGATCTGGTCTGTGTCTGCTCGCCCGGTGGAGCTCAGGGAGAGCTGTCTTCTGCGCGCACTCGACAAGCTAGCTTGCTTTTTGCGTTCTTCGAGTGTGGCTCTTATCTGCTTCAGTCGAAGTGACTCCTGCCAGTTGAAGTACTGGAAGGTCAACATCTCTTCTTGTGTTGCGTCTGCTGGCATCATTGTGCACTCCTTGATGACTTTATCTGCTTTTGCTGCCATCTCAGCAGTGATTGTGAGGGTTGTGGCTCCGTCCGGCATAGTACTGTGCACGGGAATTCTGTAGGCCTGCGACTGGCTGCAGTTTCTGATGTTTCTGCGGCGATGGCAATAGACCTGCTGTGGTATGACCCGAGGGTATATGTATGTACTTTCGAGTCCCGTCATGGACTCGACATCTTCATCGAGGCTCATGTCTGAGCCTGTATGTTCATCGAGTGGTTCGTCTGGACGGATCTCGCAGTCGACGTCTTCGTCGCCTATGCCCATCTCGGCGTCGGCGAGGTTGTTATGAGTCTCGAAGTCGAGGTTGTTGTTGGCGCAGATCTCGGAGTCGACGTGGTTGTCGATATGAGTTTTAGGTTCGAAGTCGCTGAGGGAGATCCCGCAGTCGAAACTATCCTCGAGTGGGAGATCCAGCTCGGGATCGTTTGTGCGGTATGCTGATTCGGCCTCCTCGCCCTGGAGTCTTCAATGAGCTCGCGCATCTCTCGTGTGGACATGGTTGTTGCAGACGAACAAGCTTGGAGGGTCGACGATGGTATGGACGCAGTGGAAAGATCCGCAGTCGAAGGAGCCGCAGCCGATGGAGCCTCGGGTGCGAAAGTCGCGAGTTGGCGTGGATCTGTCAAGTCCTGCACACCAAGCTTGTTGACGAAAAAATTGAACGATCCAACGGTTAAACCCAAACCTGACTCGAGATCGGAGAAGGCCTCCTGGAATCCTGGCGAGTGTGGTTTGAAATCCATCAGAGGATCCGATGTGCTTTTTGCGGGTGAAGCTGGCGTGTTGCCGTTTGTTGAGTGAACCGGCGAGTTGCCGTGTGCCGCCTGGGTCGGCGAGTTCTGGTTTTTTGATGCAGCCGGCGAGTTGCCGTTTGTAGATCCGATCGGCGAGTCGCCGTTTTCCGATGGAACCGAAGAAACCGCGAGTCCAGCACTATTCCTTCCCACAGACGGCGCCAATTGACGAGGTGTACCCTCATCAAATTCCATGGTTAAGGACCTAGGGTTGAGATTATGGGGAGAGAACGCGGTAGTACTGGTAGTTTCGTCGGCTGACAAGCAGAGGCAAAGATTTACCCAGGTTCAGGCCCCTTGGGTGGAGGTAAAGACCTACTTCCTGCTTGTCTGATTTTGATTGTGGATTATGCGATTACAGGGGCGCTCCGGCGAGATGATGATCTCACAAGAGATTTGGTGGTTCGAGTATGGCTTGGTCCCAGATCGGTATCCCTCCTAGCCTTTAAATAGGCTGGGTCTCAGGAGTTTGTAACCGACCTAGTTTACACGTAAGGAAAGGCTAAACCGACTATGCCTATGTCTAGTCTTGGAGGGTACTCCATCTTCTTGGGCCTCTTGTCTTGGGCTTCGAGTAGGCTCTTCGATATTGGGCCTTAGTCGTCACGTGCACCAGGTACCCTCATGATAGGGTACCCGATATGTATACCCATGTCAGTGCCCCACTGGGCTGAAGATATCGGTTCTCCAAATACTTCCATATTTCTTTTGCAGTTGAATGATGCTCAAGACTCATCCGCAGTGAAGGAGCAACATTAAGAATTAAAGCACCCATGACTTTAGCATCATTATTTTTCCATTTCTTCCTCGTGGCTTCATCAACTCTTTCAGCCGGAGCATCATCAGTCAAATGATCATCAAATCCAGCAGCTCTCACCATAGTTCTGACCGAGAATGCCCACTCTCTATAATTTGAGCCATCAAGCTTGATGTCACTAGAGAAAATAGAGCCATCCTTGCCATGGCAGCAAGCAGCAAGAAATCCGGATTCAGGTCCGGAAAATTCCGGGACTGATACCGAGCAAGAACTAAAATCCGGATTCAGGTTCGGAAAATTCCGGGCCTGACACCGGAAAAAATCCGAAAAGATTTCCGGGTCAACACCGGGTGAAATCCGGGTGAGAACTGGGAGAGTCCAGTAGCAGTTTCCTCGGTCCGGTAGAAAATCCGGAAAATTCCGGGAATGATACCGGATAATTCAGCACTCACCAAATCGATCTGGATCGAGATCGCGAGGTGGCGCGGCAGGGCTTGGAGATGGAGACGAAGCCCGGGGATGAACGCAATGAGCGGCGGCGGAAGTAGTAGAAGAAGCGGCCGAAGCCCGGGGCGGCGGAGAAACGGCCGAAGCCCGGGCGGCGGCGGGAGAGCCGACGGCGATGAAGACAAAGAACGAGGAGAGCCGACGGCGACGAAGACCAAGAACGGGGAGTAGAGCCGGCGGCGAGCGTCCGGCAACTTGCCGGAGCTTGCCGGAGCTGGCGGTGCCGGAGCCGGAGCTGGCGGCGACGGCGGCGTGGAGCTAGGTCGGGACCGGACCGTGCTCTGATACCATGTCAATATTGCAAATATGCCAACTAACTTTTCTGTATTAACAACAAGGTCATATACAAAGTTACATGGGCCAACTTGGGCCAGACTAGCCTAATGGGCTAGATACACATATTCTAACAATATACTCTGCCCCGAGCACGCCGTCTTTCTTGCTCCCTTCAACACGCAGCACCAACCTAGACACACAGGCAACACAACATAACACAACACAACACAGCACAACACAACACAGCACAGCACGTAGCGCGGTAAAAAGAATATCCTCCTTTGGTTTTAAGGGAGGGTGGTGACAATGGCGATCGGTGTGGAGATCAAGGACGACCTGGAGGAGGAGGTGGTGGTCCTGGACGAGGCTGCCGCCATGCGCCCACGCCGGGTCGCGCTCTTCGTTGAGCCGTCGCCCTTCGCGTAAGAACTCGGGCTCTTTATACTTGGCTGGATCGATGGTAGACTGGTTGTAGTAAGCTCTTGTCTGACATCACATTTTAAGACTAGTTCTTGCGTTCTCCATGTTTGCAGCAACATCTCCGGGTACAAGAACCGGTTCCAGAACTTCATCAAGCACCTGCGCGAGATGGGTGACGAGGTAGCACAATTTTCCCTGTCATTGTTCAGAGTACTGGGGTTGTTGTGCTCATGGATAGTGGATTAGTAGTAGATGTGATGTGACATAATTGGCTTTCTGGTATGTCATTTGGAGGTCATCGTTGTAACCAACCATGAGGGGGTTCCACAGGAGTTCCACGGCGCCAAGGTCATCGGTTCATGGAGGTAAATTCTCCCCAAGAGACTAACTTCTAACTTAGAATGACATGAAGCTGTAATCATTATTGCAAGTGCTGTAATCGTTTTGGTTGGTGTCCTCTGTTGCTTAACTCTGTTTTTCTCATCCTTTTCCAGCTTTCCATGCCCATTGTACGGGAAAGTTCCTCTCTCACTGGCGATCAGTCCTAGGATCATTTCAGAGGTTGCACGGTTCAAGCCAGACATCATTCATGCATCCTCACCTGGAATCATGGTAACTTTTTTTTTCGTGCAGTCATTTCGAATGTGATTAGCCGCCGCTGAAGTGTCTGATGAGAACTCTGCTCCATTTCCAGGTCTTTGGGGGCTCTTGCTATCGCTAAGCTGCTCAGTGTGCCCCTAGTCATGTCCTACCACACCCATGTCCCTGTGTAAGTTAATGTTGAATTAAGTTGCTATTTTCCATTTTAAGCTGTATGCCTCTTAAGTTAATACTGACAAGGTTCTTAATTTTTCTGCCGGGTGTGTAATAAGTAAATCCAACACATTTGAAAAGAATTCAGAATGCCCTGTGAAAATGAGTCATATAGTTGAATTATTCAGGATGCCCAGAATAAACTACTAATAACCGGGTAGTTAACTGTAAAAATTTCACGAAAGTTACGGTTACCATTTTCGTATTTAAAAGTTCAGATTACCAGTATTTAGAAAATAACATAGGCAAGTGATATCGGGATAGAAAGTCGTTCCAGAAGAAAACCATTGCTAATGAACAACCTTAGTAGAAATACTTGATCGATTTGCCATAGCGGTTCAACGGTGTTTGAATTTCCCGTGCAGATACATACCAAGATACACGTTTAGCTGGCTCGTAGAACCAATGTGGCAAGTCATCTGTAAGCCAACTGCCCCTACTTAACTAATCTGGGCAAGTAACCAGTCGATTTTTACGCGGTGGTAACACTAATTTGGTACTGTTATTCTCTACAGGGTTCCTTCATAGAGCTGCTGATCTGACTTTGGTACCATCTGCTGCTATCAGCAAGGATATCGAGACTGCCCATGTTATTTCAGGTTGGCTAATGTCTGTTGCATTATATATGTTACATTTCTGTATATTGCTATTATTTCTCATGTTACACTTCCGCTTCGGTCCTCCCCCCTAAACATATCAACGGCTGAGATTGCCCGATACCCCTTCGTATTAAACGTACAATACTGTTAATAGAACCGGTTTTTTATACGTCACGTTTTTTTTCGTAAGCCGTTTTGCGGGTTTTTTCGTAAGATGCTTTTTTTTAGCCTGGTAAAGCAAAGCTGAGTCCAGATCAGGAACGGTGGAAAAAGAAATGATACTTGGGGGCACGGGGAATCGATCTTGAATTTCAAAGAAACAACACAAGGAGCACAACCACTAGGCTAACTACGCCACAGTGGTAAGTTTTGTATTTTATTTAATAATCTTTCTAGGAGGAGTTACACAACACACTTTTTTTTTGCACTAAAACTGGGTATCTTTATTGATTAATAGGCATACGATTACAATCAGCCAGAAGGCTGCTCACAAGAAACGACGGGCAGTCACCAAGCCAACAGTCTGAACCTGGAAGGTTGCAGGCAAGTTTGGCGCAGCAATCTGCAGACTTATTAGCCTCCCTCTTAACATGTTTGATTGAAAACGAAATAAAGCTACTGGAAATCTCCCCAACATCCTGTAAGATAGGCGCCACAATCGATCTTGAGCTGCGACATGAGTTCCAGAGACCCACGACCTCGGAGCAGTCCACTTCCAATATCACATGTGAGAACCCCCTGAGCTGGGCAAAGATTGCACCTTCACGCAACGCCAAGGCCTCCATGATTAGTGGATCGGTAACACCAAGGAAAGGTTTGCACCATGCTCCAATAAAGGATACATGTGATCGTGCTACACCACCACCTCCTCCTGTACGAGCTAAGACATCCACTGAACCATCCGTGTTGATTTTAATCCATCCTGGATCAGGTGGTTGCCAGCAATGACCGACATTCGCCGAGCGTCTGCTGCGGGGAAAGTCCAACAAGGAGAGATCGAGGGCCTCTGCGTCTCTCTGTTCGGTGGGAGAGTATGGTAGTTGTCCTTCAGCATCTCTCTCAGGCTCAATGCCATTGCTCGATATGATGCGAAAGTCAATTCTATCAGCATCGTATAACAATATCTCTTGTCTAGGGAAATGACAAAAGAGGCCATAACATCCGTACCAACACCGACGAACTGACCCGGTTAAAGAACAACCGCGTGCTCAATTATTAGTTCTGCTCTTTAGCCAAAAGGGTAACGGAATAATTGCGCTGTCTGTAGGTGAAGATGAGCTGACTCAAACGAATGGTCATGCCAATGACAAAAATGACATCCACATTGAAGCTTATTACTCTATTACTGTTAGACCCATGTTGTATGCCCTCATTAGGAGCCCGCAAGCCACTCCTACCTCGCGGGTGATGCATTCCCTTCTCCAGGTACTAAAAGTGATAAATAGGCTCGATTCTCATAAGAAACCAAAGGAAGTACATATATCGTATAAGACGGAAGGGAGGGACTAGGGCAAGATAGCTTTCTCACAGATAGGGCTGCATCGACCAATCGCTTTTCATTGAGAATAGGAACGAACTGCTTTCGTAGACCTAGTTTTCGTACTGATCTTTTGGATTCGCCGGCCTGCCTAGCCTAGGTTGTTGTATACTCAACTTGAGTTGGTTTTGTCCCTTCGCTCGGAAGAGGTGGCGTCAATGCCGCTCCCAAAGAATGTTCCATTTGGATCCCAAGAAATGCGTATAGCAAAGTGAAATAGTTGGTGCGATGTGCCAGTTTTCTTTCGATAGACTAATGTGATCCGCAATAGTGCCTACCAATAGTGGAGCCGTGGAAGAACAGAACAGACATTCAAAGCAACCGATCAGAAAATAAGTCTGAATTGGGACAAAAAGTATTACTTTTCCCAGGATCAAACTTTTTGAAAAAGATAAAATTGATTCTAAGAAAATAACAAAATGAAATTGAAATATAGATCAACCCATTTTCATGATATTTTTATAATTATAGTAAGTAATTTCTTCAACATGCTCGTAATGACCCATTTTCCCTAATACAATATGCTTTACATCCTTAATAAAAAGTTTTTTTTACAAAACTAACATATTATTAATTCATTCTGACACATGCAACAAATATTGCGACAACCAAAGTTCCATTTTAGCTTTTCACATGCTCGTATGGCCCACCTTACACACTCAATGAGCAAACCTAATTCATTTACCCCCCCCCCCCCTCCCCACCCGCCCACGCCCACGCACAACAGATCAACATGGTTCGTCAAGAATTTGTAAGTCTACATGGCTATGAGTGTTGCATGTGGATTCACATGTCCCAAATGCGCTACGTTAACATGGCCACGGGTGTTGCATGTTGGCCAGCATGTCACAAAAGTGGTACGTACATACCTATATCGCCTACTAGACATATGGATCACCAGTCCTAAAAAGTTTGATCCAAAACTATCAGATGTGTCCAACAACATGCAAACATAGCAAGTAGTATTGCATGTGGGTCCACATGTCCCAAAAGTGGTAAATATACAACAAGATTGCTATGAGTGGTTTATGTTAGTCCATACATGTTCTATATGTGCTAGATCAAGATGCTTAGGGATGTTGCAGGTGGGTCCACATTTATCGAAGGTGGTCCACATGTCACAAAGGTGGTGGTGGGTACCTAGACGATTAGGAGTGTTGCATGTGAGTCTTCATGGCCCTTTCATATTGTTATTTGGGCTGTTACATATGGGTGCAGGTCTTTATAACCTGACATTGGTCAGTGAAGATGACCGACTAGGGTGGTGTATAGGGTCCACATCTTTAAAACCTATCATAGGTGGGTCAAGACTGCTATTTGTGGTGTCTTTGGTTCCATATATGTCTGATGTGGCTCATTTACCCGTTGGACCAACATATGGACCAACTTGCAACCCACATATCTATGTTGCGCAATATGGGACCATCAAATCTTTAGCTTTGCTTGTTGTCACATCTAAGGGGTAGGGTTGCATGTTGTAAATCTAATGGTTATGCTACCACCTTTGGGTCATGTGGACCCACATGCAACATTTAACTCATCTAGGTACACATCTACCACATTTGGGCCATGTGGACCACATGCAACACTCCTAGTCATCTAGGTACTCATCACCACATTTGAGACATGTGGACCCACATGCAACACTCATGTCTATGTTGCATATTGTGGTACCAAAAAATTCTTTAGGGTTGGATGTTTTGAAATTAAATGGATAGAGTTGCATGTTGTGAGTGTAGACTATAGAAGGTTATTGTACCACCTTCAGGCCATGTGGACCCACATGCAACACTCCTAGTCATCTAGGTACCCAACATCACATTTGGGATATGTGGACCCACATGTAACGCTCCTGTCTGGCCAGCTTGGTGTACCCTTACCACCCTATACCCACATACAACACTCCTAACTCGGTAGGTTTACGTCTATCATCTTTAGAACATGTGGACCCACATAGAGTTAGATCTAACCTTACTATGAGTGTGCATGTGCATCAAATGTCTAAGTTGATAGAGGTTGGTCTAGATGACTAGGGGTGGTGTATGTCGGTAAAAATGTCTAACGGTTCATAATGCTATGTCAAGATGGTTAGGGTTGCTCTATATGGGTCCATATATCTTTAAAACCGGTCATAGGTGGTTCAAGACTGCTACGTGTGGATGTTGTGAAATCAAAGGGATATGATTGCATATTGTGAGTGTAGACGGTTATTCTACCACCTTCAGACCATGTGGACCCACATGCAACACCCTTAGTGCTCTAGGTACACGGCACCACCTTTTACACATGTGAAACCACATGCAACCCTACTATCTGACAAACTTGGTGTATCCTTACCACCCTAATGGGTGGTGCATGTGGGTCTAGATGCCTAGTAGGCTATATAGGTGTGTATGCACCACCTTTGGAACAGGTGGACCCATATGCAACACCCCTAGCCATCTTTACCTAGTACATCTAGAACATGTCGATCCACATGAACCACTAATAGCCATTTTGTTAGTATTTCTACCACTTTTGGGACATGTAGATCCACATGCAATAATACTAGCTATGTGTGCATAATGTGGGACACATATGACAATACAAGCATATGTGATAAACTAAAATAGGCTCGGTTATCGAAAGATTTACTACACGTGCGAGAATGCTTTTTTCAGCACATTAGTTGAGCAAAAAGGTAATAATATGTTGAACTTGTCAAAAAAAAAATTATTAAGAATGACTAAGTTGATCATACTATATTAGAAGAAATGGGTCATTACGATCAGGCTAAAAAATCACTTACTATAATTATCAAAAAACACATTAAAATGGGTTTATTTTTATTTCATTTTCATGATATCAATTTCTTAGAATTAATTTAATGATTTAGTTCTCAATTTGAATGATTAGTGACTCAAGAAAAATGAAGATTTTCTCACGAATTCTGTAACTCGTCAAAGATATTATTAAGTAAAAGACATTACTGATAAGCGAGGCATAGTTAGCCTACTGGTTATAGCCCATGTGTTTCATCGTTAGACCCAAGTTCGATTCCCATTACCACATGTTAACTTTCTTTTTCCTCTGGTCCCGATCTGGACTCAGCTTAATCTTTGCCAGGTTCGGCCTGTGCCGAATCAGTTAAAAAAATATCTTACGAAAAAATTTCGCTAAACGGCTTACAGAAAAAACCCGCTAAACGGCTTACGAAAAAACCACCTAATATAAATTGACCGGTTCTCGTAAGCGTATTGTACGTTTAGGGTCCGTATTGTACGTTTAGGGGGGAGGACCGAAGTGGAGCTCACTCGACCATTTTTGCAAATGAAAAACGCCACGTGGACCGCAATTCTCGCGCTTCTGGAACGGCGTCGTTACGCCGAGGACAAATTCAAAGACGATTTCTCCGTTTTGGTGGCAAGACGAACAAATTGCTCCGTCCATTTTATTTATGAGTGAAAGGCACCAGAGGTCACGAAGTTGCGCGAAAAGTAAGGATTGGTCACCAAGTTGAAAAACCTCAAAACGAGGTCACGAAGTTGTGGAGTAGTCAATTTTTGGTCATTCCGTCACGGTGGGCGTCAAGTTGCTGACGTGGCAGTGTGTTTTTTACAAAAAACACCTTGAACTTTTATATATTCTAATTGTTAGGTCCTTCTCCATATTTATTTTCGTGAAACGCACCAGAGGTCACGAAGTTGCGCAAAAATTAAGTATTGGTCACCAACTTGAAAAAGCTCAAAACCGGGCACGAAGTTGTGAGTTAGCCAATCTTTGGTCACTCCGTCACGACGGACGTTAAGTCGCTGACGTGGTGGACTGTTTTTTTACAAATATCCCCTTAGAATTTTGTTTCTTCCAATTATTAGGTTTTTTTCGATTTTTTTTCATCTTACAAATACTCCAAATAAACTGGTGCGGCGCGTGGAGCAGTTCATCTCTTCTGTGCATTACATCCGGCGTCCGGCAGCGGCGTCCGGCGTCGGCGTCCACGCACGGCTCGCCGAGCAGCACGGGAACGACGCCGCAGTCGTAGCCTGCAGCGCGGCGAGGTTGGGGGCAGCCGACCGATTCCACGACGGCTCTCTGTCCTGCGCCCTTCCTGTCCTGCGCCCGTGCACCACTATGCTGAGGGCCTTACCCCGCGCGAACGACGCCACTGCACCGTGCTCGGCGGCTAGAGGGAGCTGGAGGGCGGGCAGGAGACGACGGGCGCGGAGGGCGCGAGCGGGCAGCCATCGGAGGTTAGGTAGGAGGAGGGAGGGAGAGGAGGAGGTCGGAGACCGGGAGATTGGACGCGACGGTGAGGTGACGACGGCGAGCAAAAATAAAATTTGAGACCAAACTGTGCCCAGATTTATCGAGAAGGACCTAGCTATTAGAAGAAACAAAATTCTAAGGGGATATTTGTAAAAAAACAGTCCGCCACGTCAGCGACTTAACGTCCATCGTGATGGAGTGACCAAAGATTGGCTAACTCACAACTTCGTGACCCAGTTTTGAGCTTTTTCAAGTTGGTGACCAATCCTTAATTTTTGCGCAACTTCGTGACCTCTGGTGCGTTTCACACGAAAATAAATATGGAGAAGGACCTAACAATTAAAATATATAAAAGTTCAAGGTGTTTTTTGTAAAAAAACATAGTGCCACGTCAGCAACTTGACGCCCACCGTGACGGAATGACCAAAAATTGACTACTCCACAACTTCGTGACCTCGTTTTGAGGTATTTCAACTTGTTGACCAATCCTTACTTTTCGCGCAACTTCGTGACCTCTGGTGCCTTTCACTCTTTATTTATTATGTCTGTTTTTTATAGTAATATTGACATTCCATACAATCTTGATTAGAACAAATAAAATATTACACACAAGTAAATAGGCTGGCGGCGGCTCAGCGCCGATGCTCGTTCAGCGGCAAGATTTCGGCGCCTGCGTCGGATGGATCATGCGGCTTTCTCAACAAGGTTGGCTGAGCTTCTTCCTTCGGTGCGAGGTGTGTGTGGTGGTGCCAGGATCGCCGTCTGTGGCGAAGCCTGTGTTTGTGTTCGTGCGTGTGTGCTCTGTTTCTGCTTGATCTTGTACACGACTCCCTTTAAAAAAAAATCATATAGTTTACAACCAAGTAAATATAAATCACATAGTTCAGAACCAAATGAATTTAAAATTATAGAAAATAAATTGGTATGAAACGAGAAGATATAACTATAACTAGGGATGTAAACGAATTGGATTGGATTGAAAATTTTCTCTACCATATCTTTTACAACATTTTTTCATCGGATTCGTAGCGGATCGGATAACTACGGGTTGCGGATTCAAAGTCGGATATATGTGGTCGCGGATTTGGAGCAGAAATAAAATTAACCGGTTTGATAAGTGCATAAATACATTTTCCAAACATACAACAAAAGTAATTGGCGAATAACCTAGTAACCAACAAAATTATACTACATAGTCTCTATAATGACTATTTAAGTGAGTTCTTGTTGATCCGACAAGCTCGACAACTCACAAACTGCAAAATATGCTCTATTAGGTTAGGCATTTATTTAGAAAATTGAATTACTAATCCTATTTAATTTTCGGATAACCATATTAAATGAGTTGTTTGACATATCATGTCCTATACCATTTTTGAGCGTCAAGTTCAAAATCAGATATCCATATCCGTCGAATTCCTACAAAACAGATATGAATTCTTTAAAACGGTTTCAAAATCGATTACGGTGTGGAAATTATCCTATCCGTTTACACCCCTAACTATAATTATTGGTTTCGTACGTGAGCCCACACTTGTTTAACCAAAATCATTTTGAAGGGTAGCCTTGTCACCCCACTGGGGGGTTGGAGAGTGTGGTGCTGAGTTCCATCTGTGGGGGCTCTCGACATGTCGTAGGCGCGAGGCTTGGGAAGGTCGAAGTAGATCCGTAGCCTGCATCGGGTTGATCGGCCTGGTTGGTGCCTTGAAAGTGGTTTTCCTGCATGGCTAAAGCGAGGAATGTGTCTTACCTTGTCTTCCTGGAGTGAATTGATCTGTGTGGCGTGCACATGCCCTACCTAGCGCGCCAACTGTCAAAGAATAGTTTTCACAATCCCTCGACAATTTTATTTCCGGAAATCAGAAGCAACTTTATTTGTTCGGCAGGCGATGCAGTTCAACAAGTTTAAGTCATAGACGCATGTAGATGAAGATTCACCACACTTTATTCATGGAGTGGCTCGAAAATCAGTACAAAAGGCTATCTTGGCTAGTTATAGTAGATCCCAGTCGGTGATTATAGATGTGGATCTAGGATTTTAGAGATGTAGGGACAAAGTTTCAGCGTGTAATGAACGTGGAGATCTTGATGTAGGGTCCTTTGGTATCTATATGCGGAGTAGATGTGTGTCTTGTACGTATATGGTTTCCTCTTGCCTTGTGCATGAAGTTTTGAACTTGTATCCTTTAGTCTATAACGAGGTTGATGTGGGCCTACCTTTCGGATGCCCCACCATGGCATAATGAAGATAACTAGTGCACATAAAGATTAAAGCCCAACTGGCGGCCTTTTAGTAGACAACATCTAAGGCCCACGAAGGGGCCCAAGAAGACAGAGTATGCCCCAAGGTAGGCAAACCCTATGTCGGTAGAGACCTACCATACCTGTAAACCTAATCGGATGGGAGCTCCCAAGACCAAGCCTCCTATATAAAGGCTGAGAGGGCCGTCGATCTAGGTTACGCTATTTTCTACCACCAAAATCCTAGCGAGATCGCATCTCACTAGGATCGCCATTGTAACACCTCAATATCAATATCAGACAAGCATGAAGTAGGATCTTATCCTCCGGGAGCCCGAACCTATGTAAATCGCCTTGCTTGTCAGCCGTGGTTACTACCAGCACTACCAAATCTCTCCCTCTAATCAACCCTGGGTATCTTGACCTTGGGATTTTCCGTGGCTACCCCACGTCAATTGGCGCCGTCTGTGAGAAAGACTAGTGCTGGACCCATGGTTTCACCGGCTCCATCTGCATCGACAACCGGTGACATGCCGAGAATCAAGAAACCGATCTACTTCGGCTCCTTCAGACTCAACCCGCACTCGTCGATCCTGCGATCGGTGTTCGCAGATCTCTACTCGGGTATGAATCTAACTTTTGATAACATGCAAATTCATGTGAATCAGATTTCAACGTTGAGATTTGTGGATTAGGAAAAATATGTTGGCCGAAAAAAGGACCATTTAGATTAATGAGTTTATATGCCGCAATGTACTTCCGTAGCAACGCACGGGCTTTCAACTAGTAATTTTTTATATCTTAGTTTAAGGTTGTAAATAAAACTATAAAAGAAGGGAGGACCACAAGATCAGTAGGGTCTGCATAAAAACCGTTCATACGTACGCAAAAACCACAACGTTGATATAACAAATTGCTTCTTAATCTCATGAGAGCCCTCCTTTGAACATGTGGTTAATACTATGGTAAGACAGACTAACACCCGCAGGCCGCATGTGCAATACAAGTTGCACGTCAAGAGCGGAACCGGCGGTCTCAATCTGAAGACCGTAAAGTTGGCCCGGACCGGTGCATCAAACCATACCGCAAAACCAAAAGCACACGCGGGAGGGTAGCAACAAGAAGATCAATGCCCACAACTCCTTGTGTTCTAACCGTACAAAGCATCTACGCATAGATCTAGCTCTGATGCCACTGTAAGAGTTTGCGCGATAGAAAACAAATATTCTCTCACATGCGGAAACAACACTCATGATCTAATCTAGAAGATGTTAGTAACGGGGAGAGTAGTTCATCATACCCTCGAAGAACACGCGTGTTGAACGTTAATTTCAACGCAGCTTGGTGAAGTTGTTGATGACGTTCGATCCGATCAGCACCGCAAACGAGCAGCACCTCCGGAGGCTTGCACACGTACAGCTCGATGATGTCTCCCTCTTCTTGATCCAGCAAGCGAGAGGGAGAAGTAGATGGGATCGATTCCAGCAGCACGACGACGTGGTGGTGGATATGGTGGAGAGTTTCCCGCGGGCAGGGCTTCGCCTAGCAGTGCACGAGAGGGAGGAGGAGGTATGGCAAAGATTTATTACACATGGTGCTCCTATCTCCTCTCTTATACAAGCAAGGGGGCTGCACTCACTTAATTCCCAAGGTAGTAACCCCCTCTTCAAAGAGTGGTAACCCCTCTCAATTAAAAGGTAGTAACCCCCTCTTTCAAGAGTGGTAACCCGCCCCCCCCCCCCCCCCCCCCCAATTTAAGATTTGCCCATTGATTGGCCACATGGACCAAGGAGGGCTAGTCACATGGACCAGTGGGCCACCGTTGGTCCTCCGGGACAGATGGGCCCTACAGTCGGACCCTCCGGGATTTTCTAAAACATTCTGACACTGCCGAAAAAATCCCGAAATTTTCTGAAACCCTGAAATCAACTTGCCATATATAAATCTTTACCTCTAGACTCTTCTGTAGCTCTTCGTGATGTATAGGATCTCATCTGAGACTCCGAACAATATTCAGATACCATTAATAAATTATCCTGAAGCTACTCTAGCGTCACCGAACGTTAAGTGTGTGACCCTACGGGTTCGAGAACGTGTAGATATGATCGAGACACCTCTCCGATCAATAACCATTAGAGGGACCAGGATATCCATAATGATTCCCACAAATTCAACAAAGATCTTTATCGGTTGAACCACTATGTGGTGGACTACTATAATCCGTATACAATTTCCTTTGTCACGTGATATTTTACTTACCCGAGATTCGATCATCGGTATCACTATATCTAGTTCAATCTCGTTATCGGTACTCTTTACTCGTTCCGTAATACAACATTCGCTGTGACTAACTCATTAGTCATGTGCTTGCAAGCGTTACCGAATATGCACTACCGAGTGGGCCATAGTATATCTCTCCGAAACACGGAGGGACAAATCCCATTCTTAATTCATGTAATTCAACAAGTGCTTTCCGATATACTCGTAAGACACATTTATGATCACCCTGTCACGAAGCGATGGTTGATTTCCCAAAGTGTTCTTCCGGTACCCGGGAATAACACGATCTCATGGTCTAAGAAACATGATACTATAAAATAAAAGGCATGACAATATAAACTTAATGGAACGATCAATATTTTTATGCTTAGTGAGGTCTGTCCGTCACGTCATTCTTCTAATGACATGATCCCGTTAATTAATTAACAACTCATGTGCATGGTTAGGAAATCATAACCATCATTAATTAATGAACTAGTCTAGTAGAGGCTTAATAGGGACGCGGTATTGTTTATGCAACCAGACATGTATTATGTTTCCGGTTAATACAATTATAGCATCGAAAATAAACATAAATCATGAACTTGGAAATATGATAATAATATTTTATTATTGCCTCTAGAGCATATTTCTAACACTTATGTACCAGTGCCACACTACAGCGCCCCCATGAAGAAACTTTGTTGCATCTTTTCTCGACATGCAATGTTGGGACTTTGTTTGCCCTCAAAGAACCAGAAACTTGTGTGTTCATGAAGCTTTTGGAGACATAAAAAATAAGCTGCAGCTACTTTTCTACATGGAAATCATGATTTTGGCAGCGTGGGGGATATGGATTATCAGAAATAATAATTTTTAAGAACCAGCAGCCAAGTTTTGCAAGCTGGAGGGCAATATTGTCAATAACTGAAGCTTGTGAGCTACAGAATAAGGAAGAAGCATGCTCAACAATACAAAGACTGGATAGAGACACAAACCTAGAACTTACTTGATCTTTTTATACTCCTTGTAACCACTCTGTACATAGCCAAAAAAATTAAACGGGCGTGTTGGGAGCCACTACGGATTTTCGATGGATACATTACAACTTGGGAGATGGCCCCTTATATACAAACGGACGCTAAACAGTAATGACGGTGAGCCGTTAGATCTTCTTCTCATCGTCTTGATCAACCCGAACCGTCTGATAGCTGAATCTTTTGGTGTGGACACCTTGACAGTAGTTAACTGAACTTCAATACTGACAGGGACACGCGCCTCGCCGCCGTTGTCACGGACGAGTTAGCACCCCTCCGACACACACTATCTCTCCCTCCCCTCTCCTCTGTCGCACGGTAACCCCAACCCCCCATGCATCTTAGTCGGCGAGCTGTTCATGGACCCAGACGCCCGCGAGTCCACGACGACCTCGGCGACGATGGCGCCGACTGTAACTGCGACCGTGCACCGGCCCCTGCGCGCGGAGGCAACTACGTCTCCGCTTCCAAGCGTTGGATGAGAGGCTGTGAGGACTTCGATGAGAGGGCTTCTTGTTAGGAGGAAGCAGAAGAGGTCTTCGGGTCTCAGCGACCGGAGAAGCATACCCACTCTTCTGAAGCATGCCAAGTATGAATATTCGAGCTGCTGTACTGAATGATGCAGGCGAAATCTTTGTCCCGTTTTATCATTCTGAAGTTATTAGTTTTAGCATAAGGAGGTTCCAGGCCAGAACCATCACGTTTGGACTTTGTCATGCGTCCACAGTCCAAGGTTTTGAACCCGATCGAACAGAGTTTGATCCTTCATATCTGGGCATGCAGTTGAGCAAGAAACTGCAGCTACTGACAGCAGCAGAGAAGAAAGTTGTCGAGGCTTGAAAGCCGTAGGATGGTCCAGTACTTGTAGCCCATGAGGACTCTAATCGCCGTGCAGATGATCGTCTGCTGTATCTCGTGTTGTTCATCAGAGTTGTTTCGTACTAAAACTTATCAAATTGCAGTGTGTTTCTAGAAGCGAAGGTGCCTTTAATGTAACAGTATATATATGTAAAATGTTCTGTGGAGGAGTGTTTTAGAGTGCTGGGTGCGTAGTTTCTTATGTCTGTGATTTACTTGTAGGGTGCTGAATACATCTGAAAAATGTATGTTTTGCTTTTACCCCTCTGCTCTCCTTGTGCACGCCGTAGCAGGTAGTCCCGTTGATCTCTGAAGACGCTTGTACACCTATTTAATCCTTCTTCAGTCAGCACGTTGTTAATGTAATTACCACCAGTTACTGGAACCACAATCTCATGGGGAACATTGTCCATCTTAGGAAATCCAATTGTGTAAGACAGCGCCAGTATGAAGTATCTAGGTAGATTCTGTCTGTATCTGATGTCACGAATTCAGTAGATGAACCCAGCAGCAAGCTGTCGTTGCCATCACGGCGCGCGGTGTCTGTCTGTCAGGTCTGCTGCTACGCTTGACAGGATATGCTCGTCGTCGCCAATCTCCGATACTGCCTGCGCCCGCGAACCAACCTGCAGTCGCAGTGCTGCGGTCTGCCGACAAGGTGATCTCTGGGCTTTGGCGCCGGCTTCGCGCGCAGTCACTCTACTGCCACCTCGTGTTCTGCCTGCTCTGCGCCTTCCAGACCTTCGACAAGTATGCGTACGACGGGGTCCATGGAGCACTACGTGAAGAATCTCGCTCTGCGCCAGTGGGTTGGCCACTTATGGCGGAGGGGCGGTGACCCTCAAGTCGGGTAAAGTGGCAGTGTCGCGCGTTCTTGGATTGCTGCCGGACGTTCAAAATTAGGAGCAGCATTCCAACTATGACAGTACATATATGAGTCGGAATCACAAGAAATCTCAAGATCTGTGCAGAATCACTCCAAATATGCATCACATAGGATGACTGTAAGCTAGCTGCGAGCAGTTTCTCCTTGCCAGGGTTTTTGTTGAATATATCAAGAAAACATGGGCACCAACAGTCCATAAACATGAAACGCAACTCAGGAAACATTTCATAAAGGAGCAAATAAAGGAAAAACGTTGCAGCTTGAACATGACTCATTACAGGACAAAAGACCATTCAACACAGCGTACAGATCAGAAAACTGTTACATCAGGGATGCCATGAAGCACATGACTTAAAGAGTATGGGCAAAGCAGCGTTTGCTCAGCAACGCTAGTTGAGTTGTAGTTTCATTTTATCTTCTGCATTACAACATGAGAGATGCCAGCTGAATTCCACTGCATTACGATTACAAGGTTCCAAGTGCTGCTGATAAAATGCATCACAGGTCAGTTCTAACCGAGTTGACATAATGACCAGGTGCACAGGTCTAGCCAGGCCCAGTCGGTGGTGCATCAGGCTCCTCGGCTGTGTTCTCACCTGACCTTGCCCCACGATTCATCTGTGGAGCATGCCTCTCATGAACCCTTCGTGCTTCTGGGCGAGAACTTTCGGCAGCAATCTGTAGAGCACGCCCCTCAAGAACCCTTCCTGCTTCTGGTCGAGAACTTCCGCCAGCCATCTGAGGAGCACTCTGCTCATGCACACTACCTGCTTCTCGGCGAGAACCTCCGTCAGCAATCTGTAGAGCACGCCCCTCAAGAACCCTTCCTGCTCCTCGTCGAGAACTTCCGCCAGCCATCTGAGGAGCACTCTGCTCATGCACACTACCTGCTTCTCGGCGAGAACCTCCGCCAGCAATCTGCGCAGCACGCTGCTCACGCACCTTACCTGCTTGTTGCCGAGAACTTCCGCCAAGATCCTGTTACACAATAACACATAACCTAGTCAATGTTGGAAATCGATCTCTGTAACTCACTGACAGAGATGAACAGTACAGGTGGTTTTGTGCTGCGCAAAACGTTGCAGCGTTTTCTGTTGTTTTCTATTGCGTATAACGAACTCTGAAGAAACTGTAAATAGGAGGTGTCCGAGCTATCCGGCCGCGCCATCCCACGGCCACTCGCCCACGTCCTAGCGATGCCGCCATGCGTGCTTGACCTCGTGCTACAAGGAAGGAGAACCAGTCATGGCACGAACAGACTCGTGCGCATGCGGTACTGTTTTTCTGAAAGCAAAAACTACCTAAGCTAGATACAAGGACGACAGGATTACACAGTCAACAAATCACCCCCTAATCCTGACGTCCATCTGATACTTCCATGACGCCGAGCTTCAGTCGCATCTCCGCGAATTTGACACGGCCCAACGCCTTGGTCAGAATGTCAGCAAGTTGTCCATTGGTGCTCACATGATCAATGTCCACCTTGCCGTCCTCAATGCACTCACAGATGTAATGAAAACGAATGTTGATGTGCTTACTTCGTTCGTGATGCACTGGGTTCTTGCTCAGCTCGATCGTGGACTTGTTGTCCACATACAGCTTCACCATCGCCGGAGGCTTGTTCATCAGCTCCACGAGAAGCCTGCTCAGCCAGACAACTTGGCAAGCTGCTGAGCTTGGGCCAAAATTCTGGGGGGGGGGGGGGGGGGGGGGGGGAATGGGCTGGGGGGGTAAATATTGTGCTTTGGGCTGATTTTTCTTTGATATATGGGCCAAATACCTATACAAATTAGGCAATTTCTTCCTGGGCTGGGGGGCGACGGCCCTTTTGCCCCCACGAAGCTCCGCCACTGTGTGAAGCAGTGGGTGCCTGCATGTACCTGCTCACCATCCCGACGGCGTGCGCGATGTCAGGACGGGTGTTGCAGAGGTACCGGAGACTTCCGACGAGGCTCCGGTAGCTTGTGGTGTCCAGCACGTCCCCGACGCCCGCCTTGCTCAGCTGCAGGCGGTTCTCCATTGGCGTGTGACAGGCGTTGCAGCCCGCCATGCCTGCAGCCTCCAAGATCTTGCCCACGTAGGCGCTCTGGCAGAGCGTGATCGTGCCAGCCTCTTGCCTGACCTCGATCCCCAGATAGTAGCTTAGGAGACCGAGATCGCTCATCTCGTGCATCTGGTCCTTGAACGCGGCTATGTCGTTGCCGTCTGTGCCGGTGATGATCAGGTCATCCACATAGACGCCGACGAGCAGCGTGGTTGTGCCGTTGTTCCTCTTGTACACGGCGTGCTTGAGGGGGCTTCGCTCAAAACCAAGTGACGCCAGGGAGGCGTCCAACTTGGCGTTCCAAGCGCGTGGCGCCTGGCGAAGTCCATAGAGAGCCTTACGCAGCCGGAGCACCTTGTGCTCGCCGTCGGGGTCGATGTAGCCTGGTGGCTGGTGCACGTAGACCTCCTCCGCGAGATCACCATTGAGGAACGCGGATTTCACGTCCATATGGTGCACCTGCCATCCAGTGTGCGGCGAGTGCCAGCAGCAGCCGCACGGTCTCCATGCGTGCCACCGGCGCGAACACGTCGTCGAAATCCACCCCCTGCCGCTGCGCATATCCTTTGGCAACAAGGCGAGCTTTGTGCTTGAGCACATGACCTGCAGGATCTTTTTTTACCTTGTAAACCCACTTAAGCCCAATGGCTTTGTGGCCGTATGGGAGTGTGGCAAGCTCCCAGGTGTCATTGCTGCGGATCGATGCCAGCTCGGCGTCCATGGCGTTCTTCCAGCATGCCTCGCTCAGTGCAGCGTCCACTGATGCAGGTTCTTTTGCCGCCACGAGACACAGATCATCGTCGAGCTCCTCCGCATCAGCCTTCATGACGTAGTCGTTGTAGATGGGGTTGGGCTTGACGATGCCGTGACGCGCTCTCGTGATCATCGGGTGCAGCGGCCTCGGTGGTGTCGGAGAGGTCGCGCTCGCGCCCGTTCCTGCAGATGCTGACGAAGGTGCAGCAGTAGTCCATGGCGTAATCCAGCCCGTGCCAAAAATCTTACAGATCTGACCTGCCGGCAGCCAAATTTTCATAACAGAATTGAACAACTCTTCACCTTTAACAGACCCTAAGATGATATCACTGTGACCAAGCTTTTGCATCATGCGAAGCAACTTGTCCTTCTCGTTTCCAATGCTGTTGTCGACCACTTTCTTGATTGAATCATAGATGCATATCACGAATCCTCGCTGGCATGTCGCAGAGCCTGTAGGACTTGTGGTCCATTTCTTGGTAGATGGGTCATGAAAGTTATCCCCCCATAGCCATCTGATCATCACGGACTGATCTGATCCACACCTTGAATTGTATATCTGTGCGAAGTCTTGAAGTCTGAAGCCCCAAGTACCGGCAAGGAAGATAATAGTTCCTTCAATGGGGCTGACATCTTTAACATATTCACCTTCAATAGAGCTGACCTCAACATCTTCAATCAGCTCGGTCTTGTACTGTTTGATGATAGCATTTGTTTCGTCGACGATACGGGAGAAAGTCTGATAGACTTCCTCGCCTTTCAGCTTCAGATCGACTGATCGAGGAAACACTTATCCACCTTGTTCAGCACAAGAACTGGTTGCTGGCCACGTGCCACAGCATGCCGAAGGCCCTGTTTCGTTTCCAAACGAATGCCTTGAATACAGTCAACCACCATGTAAACAACTTCTCTGGTAGGAAGAGCGTCCACCCCAGAGTCTTGACCGCCAGTCATCTCAACTGCCTAAAATCCGATCACATGTTGAGAATTATTGCTACTTGATACGCAAGAAATAGAAATCATTGACAGAAATAAACCGTGCAAATAAATAGTGCATGACTGCATATGAAGAAACTTAATCCTCTGGCGCAAAATGGTTGACATGAATAAAAGAGTTAACAACTAACTAATGATGAACCATATGTTGAATTCTTATCACAGACAGTTGAGACCTGGAGGGGTAAAAAATTACACATATGAAACAAGGTCCAGTGTATCTAATGCACAGTGAGTCCATACATTTTCGCCTACCCTACATTCGAAAATAGGCTTGGCATGACCTTGTCATTCGCCTGTTGCATCGTGAGGAACTCCAAATGTGATTTCAGCATTTGCTTATGCAGTCCGTTCCCCTTTACTATGATCTATTGCAGGTCACAAAGTAAGCTCAGAATGCGTGAACACATCTAGCAGGTGCTTATGCAGTCCGTTCCCTTTACTATGATATATTGCAGGTCACAATGTAATCTCAGAACGCGAACACATCTAGGCCTCGTGTTTGTTTACACCCGAGTCGGGAGGGATTGGCGGGAATACAGTTGAATTCCCTGTGGATACCTCCTGATCCACGTCAATCCCACTCAAACCCTATGGAGGTAGTTGGTCACCGCCGTGTTTTTAGAAGGGTTTGGGGAGGGGAGGGGAGGGGAGGGGGATTCGTCACCTGCTAGAGCTGTCGCTGGGGTTGGAGGAGCGGAACGTCGGCGGCGCGGTTGGGTGCGGTCGGCGGCCGGGGGAGCAACGTCGCGGATCCTGGCGCACGCGCGTGAACCCTAGAATCCGGTCCGGGCGAAGTTCGGCGGCGTGGTTGGATGCGCGGCGGGGGTGCGGGCCTTGGATCGACGTCTGTAATCCTTGCGAAGCACCCAGAATCCCGGCGCTCGTCAGCGGAGGTCGCTCGTCGGCGGGTAGGGTTTGGTGCGGTGGCGCGGAGGAGGGAGCGCACGTCCGCGGCGGGGGACTTGTTGCGCGCGCTGTGACGGCGGCGGCGGCGGGGCTAGGTGCGTGGCGCGCGGTGGGTTTGGTCTGCGGCGGCGGAGGAATGCTCGTCGGCGGAGGGCGGTGGAATCGAGGGGGAAATTTTGGGACGAGGAGCGGGAATTTCTGCGTGCGCCCAATTCCGTGCGCTGGGGTCGTAGTCTTTGCGGTGCGGTGCGAACCGATGCCAACGATCGGGTCGGTTCCGTCAGAACTAAGGTCGATACAGACTTTTTTTTTTACAAGAAGTTTGATACAGACTTGGAGACGTGCGAAAGAAAGAAAGAAAGAAAGAAAGGAACTGCTTGATCATGCAAGTCGGCCGGAGATCGACGCGTACTTACTGGCCTTCAGCGCCGTTGAAGCAGAACGTCGACACGGCGCCGGGAGCTCGGTCCATGCCTGCGCGTTGACGACGTCGAGCTCCTCCGGCCGGCGCCGGCGGCATCGTCGTCGAGCAGCACCAAGCGCGCAATGAGTAGCCCACCGCACCGGCATAGATCATATAGCCGCGGCAGCTCGTGCATAGAAGAAGAGGGATTCGTGGCATCTTTTCCCTTGTCGCGTGGACGTACCTAGTAGCAGCTGGGCGACACGTGTGCATGAGGTGGCACTTGACCTGCACGTCTCTGGCGGGCGGCGCCCGCTGTGCATTGCATCTCTTTTTTCTTCTTTGCCTCTCGTCCTGCCCGATATATTGTGCAAACGTGTAAAATCTTTTTACAAAATATAATACTTTTTTGACTTACACAAAAATAATAAAATTTGGAAATTTGAAACTACATGTTGCTCACTATAATTACTCCCTCCGTTTGGATTTAATTGACACACATTTTGTTACACATGGATGTATCTAGACATCAAATAAGTATAGATACATCCATATTTGGATAAAACCAAGTCAATTAATTTGGAACGGAGGGAGTAGATCTGTACATTTGCCATTTTTGTTTATCTTAGATATTTAAAAAAAAATCTGTTCACTAGAGCTCGGGAATATACCAAATCTCCACTCATAAACGTCCGTCTTTGAATCACATTTTTTATTCAATGCAAGGAGATTGGGGAGAATTTTTTGTGTTCACCTTCTTGCAGCCGTCAGGGAAGAGCGAGGCGTTAGACCAGGGGCCTTGGATGTTTGCAAATGACCTTATGCTTATGCAGAACTTCGATCCGGCAAAAGCAATCGATGAATATGGATTCAATAAAATTCCCATATGGGTTAGGGTTTTCAAGCTATTGTTGGGCATGATTGAGAGAATGATAGGATAACAACTTGGGGATGACATCGGGGAGTTTATCCAGGTGGATGTAGGCGATGATCGGAGAGTTGTGGGAAAGTACCTCTGTGTTAGTGTTCGCACATGGATATCAGGAAACCAATTATGCTAGGAATCACAATGCAATTGGGGCAGAAGATGTTGCCGAAGTGGTGCCCTTTTGAGTATGAGTATCTGCCCGCTTTTCGTTTCACGTGTGGGATTATTGGTCATGTGGATAGAGCTTGTTGAATTAAACTGATAAGAGGGGGCAGGAGCAATATGGCAAATGGTTGAAGGCAACTATACCGAGAAGGGGAGGTGATAGTGTGCCTCGGTGCTAGAGTGAAGGGGGGATTGGTGAAGGAGTTCGTGGGGGTCAAGCTCTTGCTGGGAGGAGGAGGTAGGCCATCTTGTGGCGCCCTGACCTGACTGTTATACAGCGATGCTCTATGTCACCGGTTAAGCGATACAACCGGAGGTTACGGGTTTACCAATCCCGGCCAAAACCTTTGGCAGGCGTTGCTCGGAATGGATCATCGGCAACGCAACACCCCGATTGATACCTTAACACAGGCACAACCCTCAATGCATAATAGAGAGACCAAGACTTATGGAACAACTGGCACATCACAGACTCTACGACACAAAATCATAATAGTTCAACTCTTATAATAGAGAAAGATAGCAAATGACAACCAGAGGTCACAGACCCAACATTACAACAAGCGGAAGCGAAATAAGTTGTTCCAAACAACAAGAACCAAATATGGCCTAAGAGGCCTACAGATAAACATCACAGCGCTAGCTGATCCGGGATGTCCCAAGCTGCCACCTGGGAACCCCAGACTACTCGTCGACGTCCACAAAGAACCCACCTTCGAGGTCGGTGAAGTCCTCTCCTGAAAATAAGCAAACGACGTTGAGTTCGACGAACTCGCAAGATTAAGAGCTAATATATGCTCGATGAATTGGCTTTCAAGGTTTTATGGCTGTTTGCATAAAGCTGATTTTATTTATGAAAAACATAACTCAAAGGCATCGACTATTCAGAGTATTTCACAAAGAGGGAAGAAGTGATTCTTTTCTCTTGAATCACATTTCTCACCATTCATCACCATCATCAACATTGTACCTGTTCATCAAAGGCACCTCCCCGAATCACCCTCGAGGAAGCTCACCTTGCATTCGTGAGTGGTACCTCTAGTACCCAGTTTTTAATCATTCCGTTAAAGTTATTCTATGATCTTATCGTCCTTTCCCAAGTTGTCCGTAACCGTGGACACGGCTTTTCGAAAAGATTAAACCCTGCAGGGGTGCACTGTGTTTACCTTCGGTACCGCCCGGCTCATTGCCTACACGTAGCTCTCTTCCGGGGAAAGCCGGCTGAGTGGGAACGGTTACAACCTTTACCTCGCTTGAGACTAACCCATGATCATCAGTGGCGGTAGGACAAGAGGTACCTTCTCGCACCCTGTCCCGCGGCCACTTATTTTCCTGACACTACCATCCTCATCTCAGTCTTGGCCACCATCTTCAACGCACGCGCAAATGGAAAGCCAAACTAGAGGACCCTCGGCTAGTCCGCCACAAGTTAGTCGGTAGACGAGGGCTCCATATACCCCACCGAAAGGAAGCGCGCTCATTCTTGGTTCAAGAGGTAAAGAACTCGCACCTAGGCGGCGAGAGTGAGACAAAACACCACCATACCAAAGTGGCCTCTCATCCCCACCTTTAAGCATTTTATTACCTGTCACCACAATTTCTCCACCATCATCTAAACACTTCAACAACCTGTTTCCAACATGAAGTATCCATCGGACGGCTAAGCATTTACTAAGCATGGCTAAGCATCAACATTGCATAGTTAAGTATTTCAGGCCAACAATACAGTCCTATGGATAATAGGAGGGGAAGCAGGTAATTGGCATCGGAAACTTAATGCAACTATAGGATACTCTAATCCAAGCAAATTGACATTTGGAACCGCATGCAATATTATAGTGAAGAAAATATTTGCGGAAAATAGGAGAAGATATGCTCAGAGGGGGGATTACGCTTGCCTTGTTGAGCGGAGTAGTCAAACTGCTCGTCGGAGTAATGTTGTCCAACTCCGGACTCGTGATCTACCGGAGAGCAAACAACACCAGAAAGCAAAAACAACAATCAACACATGGCAATTGTGCAAAGCATACAGAGATGATGAGATGATGTTTTAAATGCACCCTAGAAGCTTTGAACATGACCAACGAGTTAAATGGGGTCCCCGTTATATTTATTGCATAATTTGGAAGAAACCCCATATTAAAACTTAATGATTATCATTACAACTAGAGCACATTATTGTAATTGTGATCGATGATGCATGATGATAAAGATTTCGGATCACTCATGTTTTTCTGAGCATCTTGATATAACGGACACATTTTTCGGAGGTTCCGGTAAAAAGTTATCACTTTTATTGATTTCCCCTTTTTGAATATTTGTTGTTAATTATATTGATTAGATTCAACAACATTACTAACAATGTGTACCCGGGTTCGAGGGAGAGAGGTGGAACACGACGGAAACATCGTAGTTCGATAACTCTAAACGCGAGAGGGGGAGCGGGGACAAGTGCTACCGCGAAGGAAAAGAAAAACATAAACAAAAAAAGTAAAACTGGGTAGCCGGTTTGTGGCCCGGCTGGGCCGGGTGTGAGGCCGGCCTGGCTACAGAGGAGCCCGGCACACAGCCCGGCTACGTCCGGTTCAGCAGCCGGCCACGCTACAGAGGCGCCCGGCCTTTTGGCCAGTTGGGCCGGCCCAGCAGCCGGGCACGGGCCCGAGCCATACGGCACACAGCCCGGCTGTGCCGTCTCCTCGACCGGGCAACGCTCACCGGCACGGCGATGAACTCCGGCGACGGTGGCGAGGGGCTACGGCGTGGGGAAGCGAGGGGAGAGGGAGAAACGTGCCACAGCATGGGATGCTCACCACGGCTGCGCTGGTGCAGACGGCGTGGCAGGGGACGGCGTGCCAGCGGCATAATCCCGCGGCGGAGTGGCGGCGGTGGCGGAGAGGAAAATGGACGGCGGCGGCGTTTCCTCGCGTCTCGGCCGATTCCTGTGGTGGAGAGGAAGGAGACGTCGCGGCGGTGCTCGTGGTGTTGCTCGATTTTTCGGGGATGGGCTCAACTGGCGGCGACGAGCACGGCGAGGGCGGCGGCCATGGCGGCCATGGAGAGGAAAAGAGAGAGAGGAGCACGGGAGCAAGTGGGGAATGGGGCAGCGTGGCCTCGTGGGGGTCCTCTTCCTGCAGGTGGAGGTCGAGCAGGGGGGCCCGGGCGCGCGCGAGATGGTGGTGCGGCGCGAGCAAGCTCCCCGGTCGCTACAGGGAGGTTGGAGATGAAGTTTTTACACTTTGCCCCCTGGACATTTTAGAATCATCACGAACAAGTCCTTCCCAGCACTGGTTGCACAGTTTTGTAATTAATTGGGCCACTTAAACACCTCCAAAAATTATGCCAATTTTTGGGGAGTCTCTTTATACTAATATGAAGTTCCCCTAATTTTTCCAGATTATTTGAAAATCATTTGGTAGGGAAATAAAATAGAAATTGCTCACAGGCAATTTGGAGTTGCACTCCTTTTATTTTATTTTACAAATTAAAATAGTTTGTCAAAATTATCTTTGGAACTTCCTTGACAAATATGAAGTGTCAAAATATTTGTTTTACAACTTGGAATGCCTTCATTGGGTGGAAGTTTTGATTCAAGCAAGTGTGGCATTTCACTTTTCAATGTTGCCAAACCAACTACGGTGTTGTTTAGCAATTTTAAATGTATGCCATGATGCATGTATGGAATGCAAAAAGTGAAAATTTAGACCATAATTTGCATTACCAAAAGTGGGCTGTTACACATCTCACAGCGATATCGAGTTTTGGCAGAAAAAGGACCCTGAGAAAAGTAATATGTTTTGGCTCGAGAGGAAACCTGACGCGTAGGAGAGTGAAGGACAAGGAGGTGTCGAGCCCGCTCAAGTTACCAACACCATCAACTGTGATGAAGAGAACATAAAATAAAAAAGATTTATATGGAGAAGACGGGATCGGTGGATGGCAGTGAAACGAACGAAAAGGAGAAGAAGGGTGACAATCAAACTTGTGTGCTTGAAATCAATGTGGCTCAACATGGGGCGGCATCGAAACCCACTTTAAAGGGCCCGGGAGTGGGGAGTACATCGATTGATGCATCATGGTGAGGGAAGTAGGAGAGGCTCAGAGGAGGTAAAGAAAGGGGGTCGTGGTTACAAAAAGTCAAAGGAGGAGAGGAGGGTGAAAACTGGGAATGTCCCACAAAGCCGGGGTCGGGGAGGGTGTGCAGTGTTCAATAAACGCCTTATGGAAGTGGATAGTGGGGTGAGAAGAAGAAGAAGAAGAAGAAGAAGAAGAAGAAGAAGAAGAAGAAGAAGAAGAAGAAGAAGAAGAAGAAGAAGAAGGGGATGGAAACATGATTGGTCTATTAGATTAATCATACACAATTTGTGAGTCCATGGACATATAATTTGCAACTTTTCAAAATACTTAAATCAATTACCGTTTATTTATAATTTACATGATAAATTTTAAACGGAAACTAGGCCACGTGGTTCTCCTGATTGGACGGTACCCGTTCAGGCTGGGATATAACATGAGCCATTAAATTTAATGAATATTGAACGCTTAATATCTAACCCGTACCGCTTTGTTTAAATATCTTATCATAACATGAGCCGTTCGGACGGTGTTTTGCAATCTAGATTTGCAATTGTTTGAGGTTCTGCTTGTTTTTTGGGACAAGAAAACCCTCAAGAAAATAATGACATGTTGTGTGATTCTTGACAGCATGATCATCGAGGATGAGAGGGACTTGGCTTTGGAGTTGGTCTACGACAATGTTGGTAGCCAACACCACAACCAGCTTCAGCAAGATCTCAATGCGCACCAGGCATGGGCAGTAATCTGCCATTTTTATTCATTTGATTTCATTCATGTGATATTTGAAACATCAGTTGCATTTGGCACAATCCTTGTATTGGATTATTGTTTAATTCATTTGATTGTTGCATTTGGCACAATCCTTGTATTGGATTATTATTTAATTCATTTGATTGTCATTTCATTTGTAATTCTAACCATTATTGTGATTTGGATTAAGATAGTATTGTACAATTAACAATATTTAGATTTTTGTTTATATTGGTTTCATATTTTTTATGTCAAATGACACATATGTGTTGAAATGCTGAAAGAACCCATGTGTTTTAAGGATTGGGATCGTCTGCGGCAGAACAAAAACCGTAAAGCCGAACGGTAAAACAGAATATAGTTTTCAGCTCTAAAAACACGTTTTCCGCGCGTTTTCGGTTCCGCGGTTTACGGTCACTGCTAGAGATGCTCTTAGACATCTAGATTGCCATGATGAAGTTGTGTTGTGTGTGTACTTTGTCCTTTACCTTTATTTATATTTTGTTTCTCTATATCCCTTTTCCTGAGTTAAATGCATATACGGTTCTAAATCATTTTTGGAAGTGCCAGGTTGGCACTAAATCTCTGAAAATGCACATCCAATTCCCAAATCTCTCTGCTCGTCCGCTCTGCGTCTTAAGAGATGCATCGTGCTGACGGCCGCGTGAAGCTGTGGATTCTCGCCTCCTACGACACAGACCGTACGTGCATTTTAGGCCCATGCAAGTGTATGCGATGCGGCACGTTAATTTACCAGACACGTGACAGCCGTTCGCGACATCGCGCAGTCGGACGACCTCGATCGGGCTCAGCAACGCGTCTTATTCGGGTGCTTCTCCGGTGGCGCACAGAGCCTCTCCTCCAGGAAGCCGTCGACCACGCCGTACACAAGGCAGAGGAGAACGTCCAGGACGGCGAACACGTACGGCTGCCGCGAGCGCCACAGTCATCCATCTATCGAGGCGCAACGCGAGAGGAGGCCTGCGAGTGCGGGCATCGCTTGCTCTGCAGATGCGGTTCGGGATGTATGTACGACGGCGACCTGGGCTGCCCGCCGTGAGGGCTGACCTGCTGCCGACGCGCCCCGACCCCGGCGCGGAGGAGGACCCCGCCGTGAGGGCTGACACCATCTGCGGCGCGTGCTCGCGCTCCGCCACACGGCGCACAGGCGCCGGCTCACCCGCGCGGCGTGCCACGGGATCCACGCCCCAATGCAACTCGTCGGCCACCATGCGGCTCCCGCTGGATTTGCCGACTGCAAAGCGCTGCTCGCCGGCTCCGCCTCAGCCGTCGATGCTCGCCCGCGGCCCGCCGGCCCGGCCTCCATGACCGCTGCTGCTCGCCCTCGTCTCGCCGGCCCGGCCTCGACGGCCACTGCCGTCCACCGCTGCTGCTCGCCCGCGTCTCGCCGACCCAGCCTCCAGCCCTCCATGGCCGCTGCCGTCGCCCCCTGGTGCTCGGCGCTCGCCCGTGTCTTGCCGGCCCGGCCTTCACGGCCGCTGTTGTCGCCCGCCGCTCGCGCACGACTCCTCGGCTCCGCCTACGTGGCCGCCGCCGTTGTGCGCCGTTCGACGGCTCCGCCTCCGCGGAAGTCGCACGTCGCTGCTCACCGACTTGGTCTCCATCGCGCTGAACATAGCACCAGCACATGGACACAGTGTGCCATCAGCAGGAGCAAAGCAAAGTAAAACCACGGTCAGGTGCCCATGTTAGAAAAATCAGCACTGATAAGTGTCCTGTTAGGGTGCGTAGTAGCAATTGGGCATCCAATAGTTTTCAACCCATTTGAGCAAATGGTTTTAACCACAGGTGGACATTCAATTTCAATCCGGTTTGGGTGAAAAGTCAAGTTAGTTTCGTTTTGGTTGGGCTGACAGAAATACCAACTGGGTTTAGTTCCGTTTGGGCTGCCATGTTTATCCGTGCAGGTCTGGTTGAGGTATGGGGTAGTTTTTAAACGGATTAAGTATAGTTTTCACCTTTAAATGTCACATGTTGGACAACATTCACCCTAAACTTCAAAATTGGATGATTTCAACCCTCAAATGTATCAAACCGGATAAATAACCCTGCTAGTGGTTTTCGGCGAATTTGGACGGTTTTGGGCAAAATGAGACGGTTTTGCTGACGTTGCTCTGGACACTGACGTGGCCGCCGCTGAGAGGATCTTCCGCGAGATGTACGGGCGGCGGAAGCCGGCTGCGGAGAAGAAGCCATGGCCGCAAGTCAACGCTCGTAGCTGTGTGACTGTCCTCGCTGCACCGCCGGGGACGGCGACGAACAGAACCCGACGATCGATGAGCAGCCCATCCCAAGGGCAGCATGACCTCCATCGCTGAAGAGGGGGGCGAGGGCGCCGGCGCCGCCGCCGAGGCGCCCCCGTTGCACGCGCTGCGGGTGGTGGTGTCCTCCGCCGTGGAGCTGGACGCGCGCAAGATGCGCCGCGTCACGGGCTTCGTCAACCTCACCGTCGAGAACGTCGTCGACCCGTCGCTCATCGCAGGGTTTGTCATCTGCTACGGCCTCGGCGACTCCCACGCCATCGACCTCAGCGTCAGAGCACGCCTCGCCTCGCCGCGCTCAAGAACCGTGTCGACTCCTTCGACCGCCACGACGATCGCCTCCACCCGCCGCGGGCTCCGCCGTATCACCATGGATTGATGAACTATATAAGTACAGGACCGAGAAGAACAGCTCCGCCGTATCACCACACCGCATCCATCCGTGCATCCACTTCACCGATCGAGCTCCGGGTTCACATACCGAGAAGAACAGCTCCGCCGTATAACCATGGATTGATGAACTATATAAGTACAGGACATCTCCGCAGGGCTGCCGCCGCCGAGGCGCCGACGACAACAGTTTTGCTATGTAATGTTGTTGTGGATTGTGAGACAATAGCTGCTGCTACTACTACACCTATCAGCCGAGGTTATTATGCTTGTACTCTGTTCTTGATGTACTATATGATCTCGATGCGAAAACAGAGGGTTTGTACTGTAATCCTATGGTACTGTAAAACATGCATATTGTAATTGTATGCGAGGTTCAGTGTTACAGCTCTGTAATGCCAGAGCAAACCTAGTTCAAATTGGCCAAAATATCGCTACTTATTTGTATTCAGCGTTCTACGCCGATTACTGATACTCTCTGCCGCAGAGGTGATTATTGATGCTGACTATAGATAGAAAAGTTGCAACACAGGAAACTGCTGATACTAGATACAGGTACTCTTATCTGTACCTAACGGTCTACACTGATGATTACGATATCTTAATTATTCCATTGCAAAGAACTGTTGATGGGAACAAGTTGCAGTGCAGGAAAGAAGCACAAACAGTGATTGACTGACTGAGTGACACGCAGTTATCGGATATGGCGGTCGAACTGGAGCTTAACTGCGGCGCTGCACCTGCACGCGGCTGTATCACGCAGTTTTGCTGCTTGCCTTGTAGTAGTAGTACATGGGCTCGGGCTGCTGGGCGGCGGGGCCATGGTAGAAGAGCGGGGAGTCGCTGCAGAAAGCGAGGCGCGCCGTGGAGAGGTAGAGCGTGCCGATGACGGGGCCGGAGGAGGTGGAGAGGTAGCAGGCGTAGGCCTTGCGGAGCTGCTCCCCCGGCACGGCGCCGAACACCTGGTGGAACACCCTCTCGTGCCCGCCCTCCGCGTACACCTTGGTCCCCTGCGCCAGCCACGCCATCGCCGCGCCCGCCATGTTCGGAGCCGTCCGGACTGCTCTCACGTCATGTCAGTCAGTGTGCGTGCACGAAGAGCCGAAGCAGGGAGACATAGAGAGAGATCGTGTGTGATATGATACGTACGGTGGTGCCAGATGTTGCCGGTGGTGTCGGCGGCCTTGCGGGTGCGGTCCTCTAGCAGCTTGCCGTACCGCCCCAGTGCCTTCCGAAGTGCTGCGAGAACGCATAGGCGGCATGAGCAGAGAGGATCGATCGAATCACTCGAGAAGTTCGAGATGGGGCTTCACTCACACTGGCATGTTGACGGGGCGGCGCTGGCCGGGGTGACGAGCACGTAGGGGTTGCCCGCGCCGTTTGCTCGCCGCCGTGACGGTGACGGCCTGGTTGCCGTGCGGCGGGTACCCCGACGCCGGCGCAGGGGCCAACGACGATGTCATGGATAATCGAGGTTGATCCGATCCGACAAGCAAGTCCATCCTCAATACCTTGGGGATGGGCTGCTCGTCGACCGTCGGGTTCTGTTCGTCGCCGTGCCCGGCGGTGCAACGAGGACGGCACACAGCTAAGAGCGTTGACTCGTGGCCGTGGCTTCTTCTCCGCGGCCGGCTTCGGCCGCCCGTAGATATCGGGGAAGATCCTCTCATCGTCGGGCAAGTCAGCGCCACGTCAGCGCCAGGAGTCAACGTCAGCAAAACCGTCTCATTTTGCACAAAACCGTTCAAATTCGTTGAAAACCACTAGTGATGAGTTATTCATCCGGTTTGGGATATTTAAGGGTTAAAATCATCCGATTTTTGAATTTAGGGTGAATATTGTCCATAGGGTGACATTTGAGGATGAAAACTACACTTAATCCTTTTTAAACCATTCTCATGTGAGTATATTCCAAAAAAACCACCACAATTGCACGTCAAATCCGCAAATCCACCAGTTCCCCGTAATTGCTCAAGAATCCACCAACGTTGCGTTGGCTCGTTTCAACATGCACTGATTCTCGAATTTGGCCGCACTAAGACGATTTCTGACAGCGTGGCCCGTTGTCAGGGGTGCGTGGCATGATGGTAGCGGCCATGGACGACAATTGTTAGACACATCCAAATTCTAGGGTATTTTCGTAAATTGTCGAGGGACCCACTAGTCAGCCTTTCTCTCTCTATTTCATTTTTTCTTATCTTTTTCCCAATTATTTTATATCACTCATGTATACCAAATCCCCCACCACCATCGCCTCCGTACTTGGCCGCCGGCGCCGCCACTCCTCACCTACGTCCCCGGCCGCCGGCGCCGCCCCTCCCCTCTGACTCGATCTCGGCGCGCGGCCTTTCCCTCCGGCTCAATCCCGGCGTGCGCGCTCCGCCGTGGCCCTGCGCACCGGCGTGGTGGCCGCCGTCGTGCCACCTGGCGCGATCGCCCCGCACGTCCCCAACTGTTGCTCGCCCTTCGACGTCCCCAGCTGCTGCTCGCCCGGCGGCCATGGCTCCCTTCCACGGGAGGAGATTTTCTCCGGATTGGTTAACGCCGACCAGTGGGAGGAGGGGCGCCGCGAGCGGCACGGCGGCCGACGAAATGTGGGCGGCGCGGCCGGGAGTGGCGGGAAGCTTTTGCCGCTGGGTAGCTCTGCGGACGCGGCCGTGTCTGCGGGCGACGGCGCACGTCCCTTCTCCCTTGCCGGCACGGAGACCATCTTCCCCGGCTGCTGCCTCGCACCGCCGGAGCTCGTGGAGGGCGCCCCCTCCCCACGCCGTCCGGGTGATCGGCTCGAACTCCGGCTCCCGCCTCCGGTCCTCTCCCGGCTGCCCGACCGCTTCCTCTGCGGCGAGCCCGGTGAGACGACGGCCTGGACACCACGAGCCTCTGCCAGGCAAAGATTGGCAACGGAAAAAAATAGGAAAAGAAAAGAAAACAGGGTGAAAGCTGTAGGTCACTGAAAAATTACAAAAAAAAACCCAGAATTTAAGCTATCTAACGTTTCTATCCTTCAACCGTTAGCGTCATGCCACGTCAACCCTGACAACGGGACCCACTGTCAGAAATTGTCTTATCTAAGCCAAATTCGAGAATTAGTGCACATTGAAACGAACCAGCGCAATGTTTGGTGGATTTTTGATAAATTACGAGGAACCAGCGGATTTTTGAACTTCCCGCTGAATTGTGGTGGTTTTTGAAATTTACTCAAAATGGGATGAACTAGTTGAGCATACCACTACACCTACTATCTCTTTTTTCAATTAATTAGGACACATATATATATTATTTCCTCCGTTTCTAAATATAACATGTTTTAGGTGTTTCACGTATCTATTAGGTGCAGATCCAAATGAGTGAACATACAGATTAAAACATGCCTAAATATATGAAGATACATGTGAATTAAAAAAGATAAAACATCATATGTTTAGAAACGGATGGAGTATAACATATTACCACTCACATCAAAGGCGCTTTGGCGAACGAATAGACCTGAAACGTTGCGGTTTATATCCAGTTAATTTGTATCCAGTTAATTTTTCGAGAAAGAACTTCTTGTTAATTAATCAACTCATTTTATTCAATTGGAATAACTAAACATCTCACATGACACTGCATCTGCATACCGCAAGGGTTGGACGTTGGGGTTCTCCTCGCTGAACATGTAGTACGAACTACGAAGTACGAACCTGCGTAGCTGAGTATTGGCGTTGTCGACTGGAACTGGAAGTATCTAACGGCGCCAGTGTATGCTGTGCTGACCATCGGGTATGCCTATCAAAATTATGATATTCCTTGAACCCAATAAATTTGTAATTGTAGCATACCAATATTTTTGTTGTACGAAAATTATAGTTCATGTCAAACACAACATGATGCTCTGAATTTTAGCATCAACACACGGGTATCGTCTAGTTATAGATAATACATTGGCGTCCTAGTTGTTTGCATAAACCTGTGTGAGGTTCGTGTTCGAATCCCCACACCAATTATTACAATTTTATTCTTTCTTCCCATTGTTGACAGGTGGGACCAACATGTAAGAGAGCTACAACGTCACATGTGCCAGTAAAACAATAAAAGAGTGCTTCCGCAAAAATATCCCACCACATGTCGGCACCAGTATCATTTGGACCAATTGTGCGCCGCGACACAAGTTTTAATACTAGTTCACCCCATTTCTCAAGTTGTTGTATGATTTTGCACGAACGAGTGTGTGTACCACTAGAAGTGCAGCGAATCTAGTCTCTCCTCCCTGTGTCCCTTGCTACAGTAGAGAAGGGTGTCTCGAAGGTTCGAGGTCTCGCCGGCGATCCGCCGCTTTCCTCCGCCTCCGGTCGCCGTTTAGGCACCGTGAGGTGGGGGGGTCCTTCCCTCCTTTCCCGTTTCCAATAGATAGGTGTGTGTGCCTCCCGGCGACATCGAAGACGACGGCGATGGCGTCGGTGAGCTGGGTTTGGTCCTTCCCCTCCTTTCCCCGTTTCGGCTTCGTAGCCGGGGAGGTCGTGAAGGTGTTCCGTCGGGTGCGAGCCTCTGTCTTCGCTTCTCCGGCCGGCCGTGGTGGCGAGGGGAGGAGTTGGTGGATGCTCGCTATCCGCTTTTGGTGGTGGTGGTGGTGGTGGTGTTCTCCTTCGACGTCTCTGCTCCGGCCGGCCTTGGTGGCGAGGGGAGCGGCGGTTGGAGGTGCTTGGGTGCTGATGGTGGTGGTCCTCGACGACGGCGAGTCGGCTGGAAGATGGGCGGAAGCGGGGAGTGGGAGCTGTGGCCGTGCGCGTTCATCGCCTCTCAGTTCCGTCGCGCGGCGGCGGACAGCTCCTGCGGTCGTCTACAAGGTGTGGTGACACCCTCTTCCCGGCGGCAAGCGGTATGGCGGCTCCGGCGTCGTCTAGGAATTTGGGGAGCGGCTGTGGATCTGATTGCGTTTTCTTCTCGGTGGATGAGGGTGCTCTGTGCACTTTTCTGGGCCCTTTTGTAATTTCGTGTTTCTTCTGGGCCTGTTTAAAAGTGGTGAGCCTCCTTAATACATGAATCAGATCCTTCCTAAAAAAAAGAGTGTATGTACCACTGGTACTGTTACCTCAACAAATTAGAACAGATATGCATTTTCAAAGTTGCTAATTTTTTTCTCTGGGTTAAGCCGTGTTTTGGCCCAAAAAATGCAAGCATTTCACCGGTGTAAGAAATCCAGCTATGAGATTCGTGTCGAGGCAAGATCGTGGCCGCAGAAAATGCATCTATTTTTTTTATCTCCGTTTCCAACGAAAGAGAGATAAGGTGCGCGCTCCTCCTCCCGCTCGACTCCACCGCGAGCGCCCGCCATGACCTCTCCTTCTTCTTCTTCTTGCTCGCCGCCGTCACGGGCCGCGTCGTCGTACGGGCGATGCTGCCACCGCCTCATCCTCGCGTCGACTGCCGTGCCGGCGAGGAGCGCGCGCTTCACGGTCACGCTCCGCTCCTCCCTCCCGCTCGCCGCCGGGCCTCCTCACAGGTGAGAGCCGTGTTTCTTGGTCTTCATATGGGAACATGAAACTCCAGAAAGTCGCTTCGATTTGATTTCTCATCCGCCTCCGTTGCACAATCAATTTCGTTCAAGGTATAGGAGCAGAAGGGTCGCGTGCCAGGCGACGAACGAGCCTGAACCTGACGGCGGCGCCGGCGACGAGGTAAAAGCTTCACACACACACTGACTGACGCACACTTTCATTCAAGTTTCAGAAACTCCTTGAATGATAACCATTCCAGGGAGTAGTCATTTTCAGTAGAACCTGCAATGCAACGGGAGCATCTCAGTTAAAAAACAAATGTTTTTCTAACTGTCAGGAGAAAAAAGAGGTTGGATACGATGCATCACCGCCTTCAGCTGACGACAGTGTTGCTGCAGAACCAAATGCAATTTTAGAGGCCGACCCCAGTGCAGATAATGTACCGTTCTTTACTTTTACAGTCTCTCAAACTGGCTCTGCAGCGTGTGATTTGTAATGCATTGTCACTCCGTCAGACTTAGTATCCTAGCCTAGCTATAGATGATGAATCAGCATGTGACTGAACTGTAATTTATCTAGCTTTCCCATGCCCTCACCAGACGAAAGATGAATCCCCGAATGCAGAGCCGGTGGCGCCGCCAGCACGATCCAGAACACGATCCAGAACATCGTAGACTGACTGGTAATGCAGAGCCGGCGTGCCGAGCACCAGCGACACGATCCAGAACACGATCCAGAACATCGCCAGACTCACTGGTACTGCAGCGCAGGTAATGAAGCACTGACAAATTTCACCTTGTAGACATTGAGAGCGCAGCCATGACATGTCTGATGAAATTCTGTTCAAAACAGGAGCAGGTGAAGGTCGACGATGTTGCTAGCACTAGCGACACGGTTCAGAACACCGACAAAGATGCTAGTACTCCAGCCACTGACAGTTCTGCGCAGGTATGTTCGCAGTAACGACAAATTTCACCGTATAGACATTGAGGATGCATGCAACCATAGCATGTCTGATAAAATCCTGTAAAAACAGGCACAGGTGGAGGTAAATGTCGATGTTGCTAGCGGCTCTCCTTTGCCTGGAATGAAGGTAAATGTTTCGTGTTAATTTTTTTTCTGAGGGTGTATATGTTCTGAAGTTGAGTGGAACTTTAAAAAAATAAGACATTGTTGATTGTGCCTCATAATCTCCATGGTTATATATCAGATAGAAGATTATGTATAATTCTGAATATTTAATGTTTGTAACTCTTAACCCAATTGAGGTAATGAGCCTTGCTGTTCATCTTTTCAATCTCGATGATCTGCAGCAACAGCTTGATGACGCTGTCGCTATCCCCAAGGAAACAGTAGACATTCTAAAGGATCAAGTTTTCAGTTTTGACACGTTCTTCGTCAGCAGCCATGAGCCTTATGAGGTGAGCATCTGAGATGTCATGGTTCACCTTCATGCGCACACATCAGATTTAGTTGCATGTTCCAGTGAAATATCAATGTCACTTTGCAAGGTGCAACGTTTTGCTTACCATTATGTTTATAAAGTTGCGCCCATGCTCGAAATGATGATACAGAAAATGACTAAAGCTGTTAAAATAATCATGTATATGATTTATATTCTCATTTGAAATGTCATCATGTAAATAGGCATCAAATGTTCAGAATAACAAATTTATATATACTACCTTCACTTGTGTGCATAAGGGAGGAGTACTATTCAAGGGGAACTTGCGCGGTGTGCCAGCCAAAGTTTTGAGAAGATCACAAATAGATAGAGGTAACAGATGCTCGAAAATCCGATCCTTCTAAAAAATCTAAGCTTGTACACATCTGTGATTTTGACCTGTGTGCCGCTCCCGATTATCAACAGAACAAATTTGGTGATGAGTTTAGGGTTTTTCTTCTCATCAATCCAGAGGATGAGAAGCCAGTTGCAGTAGTTGTACCTAGGCAGACAGTGGAGCCTGCGACTGGAGGTAATGTTTTCTCGTCGTATATTCACCAGAGTATATGCTCACTACTCGGTGTGGTTTAATAATGTTCCAAGTGTCAAAACGCCTAAAGATTAGCATTCGTATGTTGTTGAGCTTGCTGATCCGAGTCTTGGTAAATTGAAATTTTCAGCCGTCCCAGAGTGGGCTGCTGCAGCAGCATTCGGATTAGTTACCGTCTTCACCTTGTTGCTTCGAAACGTACCTGTCCTTCAGGACAACTTGCTGTATGAGGTTTCTCTTTCATTTATTCACCATTTTGCTTCCTATTTAGTTCTATTTAATCGTCCGTTTCTTTATTCCATAAGAATTGAGGTAATCAATTTCCATTTCTCTAGCTGATGTCATTTTTGAATGCACATGTGACCTTTGTGTTAAAACAACTTTGAAGTCTCATGTTGGGTCAAGAGATGTCATACTCTAGAGACTTCATATGAACTTGGCAATATGATGCTAAAATTCTGTCTTCCTATCGTAATGAAGTCTTCTTAATAAGTCGAGCACTCGTCTGGTACTTCTTTTCACAAGATTTTTCTTCTCCAGATCAACCTTTGATAACCCTGAGCTATTGAAAGAAGGACTGTCTGGTGCCCTCGTAACTGGACTCATAGTAGGTGTTCATGAAATCGGACACATCCTTGCTGCTAAGGATGCCGGGGTCAAGCTCTCAGTACCATATTTTGTTCCTAGCTGGCAGGTAAGTTGCAGGGCTACAATTTCATCCAAGGAAGCTTTAATTTCAGAAATTATTTGTAAATACCTTTGGAAATACTAGCAATTTTTTTTGCATCATTCCTAACTTATCTAGTTCACCATAATATACGAGTATCTCATTTTTTATTTTTTGTAGATAGGATCATTTGGTTCCATTACCAGAATAGTCAACATTGTCCGCAACCGAGGGGACCTACTGAAGGTAGCAGCTGCTGGACCGGTAGCAGGGTACACCCTTGGATTTGGTCTTCTGCTTTGGGCTTCACCTTACCTCCAAGCGATGGTCTCGGCATCATCGTAGATCCAGCCGTGTTTCATCAATCATTTCTTCTCGGTAGCATTGGTAAGGGCATCTTCCTCTTAAGTGATTATGCAAGACCGTACTGAATTATGAACTGCACAAAAACAGCATGCTTTGAACCATGCAAACTCTTCTAATTTGATTCATCTTTCCTTGGTACAGCAAAGCTTATTCTTGGAGATGTTCTGAAAGAAGGAACACAGCTATCCATCAACCCACTAGTTTTGTGGGCGTGGGCCGGTCTCCTGATCAACGCCATCAACAGCATCCCCGCAGGAGAGCTCGACGGCGGCCGCATAGCGTTCGCCATGTGGGGAAGAAAGGTAAAAGATACCACTGTTGAAATGACAAAACAAGACTAAAGGCTACCTAAAGCTTTGAAGAAGCTTGCTCAGCTTTGACCTGTGATGCGTCCACCCTGTGATGAACCCAAACTTACTTGCATTCTGTGACAGGTATCGTCTCGGCTCAGCAGCCTCACCATCGGGCTGCTGGGGCTGTCTTCGCTCTTCAGCGACGTCGCGTTCTACTTTGTGGTGCTCATCTTCTTCCTGCAGAGGGGTCCGGTCGCCCCTCTCTCCGAGGAAATAACAGAGCCTGATAATACCTACATCGGTCTTGGCGTCGCCATCCTGTTCCTGGCGCTCCTGGTCTGCCTGCCATACCCGTTCCTCTTCGACCCTTCGCAAGCTACCAATTTCGACTTCTGAAGGAACAGTTTCGAAACTCCGAAGGCTTCTCTTTGACCCTTGGCAAGTTACCGATATGATGCAACTATCTGTGAGATGTTTTCTCATTTTCGCAGTTCCTTGATCATGATAGCTCCTTGCAGTAGCAAAAATAAAAGGCAGGAGTTTTTCTTGTGGTAGCTAGTGTACCAGAGTAGAGCAATATAGTCCAGTATACTGTTCCGGCTGTAACTGCAATCTATCCATTTTTGCTGATCAGTTCGTGACAGATCCTTGCAACATTTGCTGCAAGCTGGTAACTATTTTGCGATTCTACATTCAATAAGATGAGCTACCATAACTGGCAACTCCAAGATCATGTACTTCAAAGAAAAAACTAACACATATACATCACCGATGGAACTAAAGTCGACACAGTTCAGCCAGAGGGACATGCTCCGCTACTGGCGTAGTAAACCGGTCGAAGAATGATTAGATAAAAGACAGATTCTTTCTTCTGAATAACATATAAAGGTCCAGATGATAGTCGAACATAGAGCACTCCCATGTAACATCAATGGATAAACATAGGACGATCAAAGAACCTACATGTGAGAATAGAGCTCATCAGGTCATCTTGGAGATGATCTTCTACGCTGTCGCTCTGAACATTTGGTGGTCATAAGAATTCATCAGTCAGAACTTTATACTGCTACCATGGAGGCGACTCATCGTCCATACTGAACTGCTCTGTCACTGCACAGCTCATCGTCGATGTCGATGCTGTCAAAGCACATCAGGTTGTTATTGACGCTCGGCTCGGAGCTGGCGTTGCTGCTTGTTGCGAGAGGGGAGTCTGAAACGCTTATCGGTCTGCCCCTTGTGGACCCTGACCGGCCGCTATGCACAGATGATGCTGGAATGCTCGTCATAAGAGGTCGTAAATTATTTGGAATGCTCTGCCGTATGTCCTGTACAACATTACAGACCAGGTTCAGTTTAAATGATGAAATTTTCGGGTGTCAGCTAAACAGAGGGAAGGTGAAAAAAAATTACCATGTGCCGAAGTGCCATGTCCAGTGACTTTTTTGACAGTGACCTACCGAAGCCAGAGCTATCTGGGGAATTTAATGATTTCCCGGACAGACTATTGAGGCTGGATCTTTGATCATCGTGTTTCGGAGGAACGAGTCTTCTCATGTTCACTACCCTCTCAACCATCTTATTGCCCATCTGAACTGGGTTCACACTGTCATCTCTGTTGAGATGTGATCTTCTCACCGCCGGCACGGAACTCCCCGAAGGCACGCTGCCATTTGATGTCCTCCCTCTTGAAGGAGAGCAAGACTGGCGCTTTGGTCGAGCAGCAGGCCCAGGCTCCACAGAGGAAGATCTAGAACTGAGTGCTCCAGGTCTACCCCGGGTAGCAGAGGTTGGTCTTTCTGGTAGCGAAGTCCTCAGATTTGGAGGTGCGTCAAGCGAGAAGCCGGGCATTTCAGATGGTTTCCATGGTCTTGATCTGACAGTAGGTGAGCTGCCCCTTGAAGGTGCTGGCGCTGTTGCTGTGGCTGTGGATGCAGAAGTTTTGGGCATTCTGTGCTGGGTGGCAGGGGCAGAAGACCGCCTTGTTGGGGTTGATGACCTTGATGCAGGCTTGTTTTGTGCTGGTAAGGAGGGCCTGGACAAGGGTGTACTTGACCTAGTAGCAGGCATTGATGATCTTGAAGTAGGCGTTGATGATCTGCTAGCAGGTGCTGATGCTCTTCCTGGAGGAACTGATGTTCTAGTGGTACTGGCAGAGCTAGATGTCCTTGATGGAGTTGTTGACCTTGCTGGGGGCTGTGTTGATCTTGCTGGAGGCTGTACTGACCTTGCTGGAGGCTGTGTTGACCTTGCTGAAGGAAGTGTTGACCTGGAAGTGGGTGTTGAAGATCTTGGGGCAGTAGGTCCAGTCTTGGCAGGTAGAGTAGCCCGGGAGGGGGTTGTAGGTCTTGAACCTTTGGATGCAGTGGTCGACGCAGCACGCCCAGTTGGTGTTGAAGGCCTTGAAGAATTAGACGTGAGACCTCCAGATGAGGACGGACGACGAGTTGTCGCAGCTGAGTTCAAGCTGTTCGACGATGCTGTTCTCAATGGATGTGTGGTTCTTGATGGAGGATCTTGATGATTGGCCAGCTGCAATACCATGCAAGAGCAGATAAAATGAAATTATTAAATATAGAGCATCATAATGGTTATGAGTATGCGTCATACTTAATGAAAGCAGTGACCCCAAAAACAAGTTCTAAATGTCTTCTTAACAGAAACAATTAATTACCAATCTTACAGATAAAGACAAATCAAAATCTTCAGTCGAATACATTACAAACAATCAAAAGTACTATCGTTGAGATAAATCCATTATGAAGTTATGAGACAATAAAGTACTATCTTTGAGATAAATCTATGGAGCCTATCTGCATGAGAATCCAAAATAATTCAAAACATCAAGTGAAGTAGTATACTCGTATACAGTAGAGTGATGCACAGATTCAGTTACATCACATAACATTATATCTACCATGAGCAGAAATTTATTGAATTATGTGGGTCGCTGAAAAATATTCACCACAGTAGGTAGTCATGTAGCAGTGGCTCACCCTAGATTTCAAGGCGGCTTGGCGAGTCTTTGGTGATCCAGTTTGGCTCACTGGAGACCTTTTCGGTGCAGCTTCATGAGATGGGAATAGTGGAGTTCCTGGTGGAGTGAGAAGCCTGAACATGAACATGTTCATTTTCAGGAAGGTCAGATAACTACTCTGAAACTGCAGCCCAGCCATGGCATCTAAATAAAATGTACGTGAATGGACTTCAAAACACAGGTACAAAAGGTTCAAAACCTGTAACATTCTAGTTGCGTCTATGAATACATCAGAAGATATCGTATGGTGTTTGATTAACATAGCGTAAAAATTAAATATCAAAATGAAGTGATACATGATTTCCACTGACCATTAAAAAGTTCTATGGTGGCATTTATGCAGCAACAGAGCCCTTTGGATGAAAGAGATGTTCACTGAGTAGCTGAATTATAAAATGCCCACACAAATCCATTTAATGACTCGTGTTATGTTGTTAACACATGTCACTAATCAGTATGTAATTCCATCCCTACAAATTCAAGTAGCCAAGCAAGACAAATATCATGTGAACTTGTTCCACAGTCCACCTGCCATCTACCAACCAAGCACCACCACTAGCAAACTGATAGTCCCCTTAACAAAAAGAATATGGTACAAACGATAGCATGGCTGCCTAGATATGTAACGCTCACACACCTACTAACACATTAATGATTGAACTGGCACATTAAGGACAAAAACTTTAGCAAGCAAGTCAAACCACACCAATAATTTACACTTCAAATCTACTAGGGCTAAGATCAGTAGCTTGTAGGGGCTAAGTTATGGAATGTTGAAATATGTGTCCGACAAAATCACAGATAGCTCACTACATCATGGACAACTAGCCAACCAACCATAAAAGCAAATATAATGAACTGAGACCAATTTAAAAGCCAGGAAACTGAAAGCTCCACAAACAGAGCTCTGTAACATCTCACAGTCACATCTCCATCCAGACTGCCCGTCGTAAAAGAAAAGAGGACAACTTAATTGCCAGACAGTAACAAGGCAAGCTCGATCAACAAGGGAGCAGCCTGTGTCAACAAGGGAGCCAACTGTTACCTCCAACAACCACCCAACCTCTCAAGCAACAACAGATAAACTCTACCCAACAGCACTGAATTCAGGGGCAAATGGAAAAACTTTATGGCCTTGCATTAAAATTCGGCAGGGTGGAGGTGGCAACCACCCAACCTCTCAAGCAACAACAGATAAACTCTACCCAACAGCACTGAATTCAGGGGCAAATGGAAAAACTTTATGGCCTTGCATTAAAATTCGGCAGGGTGGAGGTGGCAACAGAAGACGAAAGCACATTTTGCTGCGACCCCAAAAGCTTGTAGAACCTCTGCACATTAATTCCAAACATACAGTGCCACATTAATTTAGCTGCCAGTTCAGTTGAGGAATGGGGCCTGAGCTAAGCCTAGTGACTCCTGAACTAGCAAGGTTCAGAATAAGAAACCCCACAGCTACATGCCAGGATCTTTGTCACTCGTGCAGATACAACGAACACTGAATTTGCCAAAATAGCTCAGAATCAGAAACTCCTGAATTAGCAAGTTTCAGAACCAGAAACCCAACCCCTACATGTCACCCGTGCAGATACAACGAACACTGAATTTGCCTAAATGTTCAGACTAGTTCAGGGAACCAACACCAGAATAATCAACAGCCACACACCCCAAAAAAATTGAATGCTAAATTCGCAATGGCGAAGTCCAAATCAGCTGTAACAACCTTCTCTGCACCAAAGATGATTTTGTTGCGCAGGCGGGCAATCGAAACAGCACGAATTGTACCAGTGAAAGTAAGCGGGGAGGGCACGTACCAGTCGTAGTCGTTCTTGTCCCCGGGGTCGGAGTGGAGGAAGTCGTCGGCCCCGCCGGGCGCCCTCCGGAACCCGCCGCCCATCCTGTACGCTCCCGCCGGCGCCACCGCCACCGCCGCCTTGGGCTCTGTCCCATAGATAAACCCAGACCAGGTAAGGTAAGCTAGGGTTTTCGCCCCCAACCGCAGCAGCAAAGGAAACGGACGGGAGCTTGTCTTACCGGCGGGCGGCGGGAGCGGGTCGAGCAGCAGCAGCCCGTCGTCGTGGTCCCCGGCGGCGGCGTCGTCGAGGAGCAGCAGGTCGGGCTCCTCGTGGTGGTCGCGGCGGCGGCGCATCTGGAGGAAGAGCGCCAGCTCCTCGTCCTTCTCCCGGATGACCGCCCCGAGCGTCCTCCCTCCGCCGCCGCCCGCATCTGCCGCCATGGCCACCCGGTGCATCGCTCGATCCGCTTTCTTTCGTCCGTCACTCCGCCGCCGCCGGCCGCATTGCCTGTCTGGCTAGGGTTCCCGGCTAGATCTGGCGCGCGGTGGAGAGTGGGGAGAGTGGCCGCCCGTGAGCAAGAGCAGCAGTGAGAGTGAAGCAACGGCAGCGAGTGAGAGAGGAGGAGAAAGGGCTCTGCTTTGAGCTTGCTGGTGTGGATGGACATGCTGCGAGTTTGAATTGGGTTGGAGACTTGGAGTGGAGATTAATTAATTAAGCGACTCACTAATCAAATTTTGTTTTGAACATTGTTGATATATACTCACTCTGTTCCAAATTAATTGACTTTCATTAGTCCACATGTGGATGTATCTATACGTGTAACATGTCTAGATACATTCATACGTAGACAAATGGAACTCAATTAATTTGGAACGGAGGGAGTAATTCATTACTTAATTAAATTAATTCAAAGCTTAGTACTAGTAGTGTGTTTGAATTTTGAAATGAGTGGACCTGAGCCGGTGTCGGTGTGTTTAATTAGGTATCCTAGGAGTAAATAAATGCTACGCGCACACACACCGTGGAGGGGTAGTGAAGTGGGTGCATTTCGAATCCATTTGTCCCACGCACCATTTCGAATGTGCGGGGATGCAGTGTCGTGGCCATGAATATTTTTGACAGAATTTTCTATCTCATGCGGGGGTAATCTACCAATGTACCAGTTTGCTCCTCAGTTCGTGTTTCACATTACAACGCGTGAAAAACGAACAACTTTTTGTGAAGGTGTCTGCACGATTGGAAAACACAGCGAGTGATTTTTTGATCCGACATGAATGGTCACGTGATTTTCTGGATTTGGTCTCCCAGCGTCATAGGCGATACGGAGCTACTAGCTTCTTACTTGTCTATGTATTTTATTTTTATTTTTCAGATTGTTTGAATCCGGCTGTGTGCATTCTAATTATATAGAGCCCGAGTGTAAGACTTAAATCTCTAAACTAATAAAAATGTCTATTGTAAAGAAAAAAAGAGGAAACGCATCGACGATTGCACCTCGCTTGCAAACACGCTCATCTCGACACATCATACCACATGAACCTTTTGGGGGTGAGTTCTCTGCGAGCTTATGCGATGCGGGGCTGACAAGAGCATTATCCATGCATGCACACATTGTTTTTTCGTCTTTGTTGATGTACACATTATCCACCAATGGTTTTTGAGATCCTGCTAGATGGAGTATGCATGTTTCTCCTACCTGACCACCAGGGCTCTAGCCATCCACTTACCGTGGGCCCGACATGCACCTGCACGGCGCCAGGTCCCACCCGAGCGCCCGAGGCGACGGGACAACGTGACCGTGACGCATTGCTCCAAACGTTTTGCACGCTAGACCCCAACCCAGATGGTTGGGGTGCAAGGAGGGGGCAGTGCCCTCCCCCCCCCCCCCCCCCCCCCCCCCCCCCCACAACAACTTGTACCGAGGTGTGAAGATCTTTTGAGAGGGTCTATATGGTAAACGTGACACAATGCGAGGGGCTAGAAAAGCGCCTGGGTGTGGTGGTTAAGTCCGGGGCGCGAGCGGTGGGGCGAGCGTGGCTGTATGCCCGTGAGCAAGCGGAGCAGCAGCAGTGCAGTGAGATTGAAGCAACGACAGCGAGAGAGGGAGAGGAGAAAGGGCTCTGCTTTGGAGTGAGCTCGCTACCTGGTGTGGATGGAGCTGCTGCGAGTTTGAATTGGGTTGGAGACATGGAGTGGAGATTAATTAATTAAGCGACTCACTAAGCAAATTTCATTTTGAACATTCTTGGTATCTAATTCATTACTTAATTAAATTAATTCAAAGCTTAGTAGTAGTGTGTTTGAATTTTGAAATGAGTGGACCTGAGCAGGTGTATCCTATGAGTAAATAAATGCTACGCGCATACACACCGTGGAGGGGTAGTGAAGTGGGTGCATTTCGAATCCATTTGTCCCACACACCATTTCGAAATGTGCGGGGATGCTGTGTCGTGGCCATGAATGTTTTTGACAGAATTTTCTCTCTCACGTGGGTAATCTACACCGATGTACCAGTTTGGTCGTTCGTGGTCCACATTACAAGGCGTGAAAAAACAACATCTTTTTGTGAAGGTGTATGCACGATTGGAAAACATAGCGAGTGATATTTTTATCCGATATGAATGGTCGCGTGATTTTTTGGATAGGTCTCCCAGCGTCATAGGGGATACGGAGCTACTAGCTTGTTACTTGTCTATGTATTTTTCTTTTATTTTTCAAATTGTTTGAGTGCGGCTGTGTGCATTCTACTTATATAGAGCCCGGGTGTAAGGCTTAAATATCTTAACTAATAAAATGTCAATTATATAAAAAAAAAGAGGAAACACATCGACGGTTACACCTCGCTCGCAAAGACGGTCATCTCGACGCACCATACCACGTGAACTCTTTGGGGGTGAGTTCTCTGCGAGCTTATGCGATGCGGGGCCGACAAGAACATTATCCATGCATGCACACATTGTTTTTTCGTCTTTGTTGATGTACACATTAACCACCAATGATTTTTGAGATCCTACTAGATGGAGTATGCATTTTTCATAACCAAACAAGATCGGTTTCAACCTAGTTAAGCAAGCCCCTCGGAGCAAAGTTGAGACTGAAACAAAATGGAAAGAATGAAAGCGCACCAGTGTCGCACGCGCAGCAAGAATTTCAGAAACCATGAGATAGAGAAATTTCAGAAACAAAGGTGGAAAGAGGATAAATAACATCGGAAGAATGCAATCATGACATACAGGTTCGATACTATAGAATTGATGCACTAGCCAATTATCCCAAAAATCCGAACTGATGGAAAGGGGCTAGGCAATATATTTATATTCAACACTTCCCCTCACGTCTAGCCTATTTTTAGTCCTTAGCGTGGGATAGGAGCGAGCCGCATGATCTTTTTTTTCCTTTTTCTTTTTTTAATCCGCGTGAGCGGGTCTCGAACTCGAGACCTCTTGGCTCTGATACCATATAGAATTGATGCACTAGCCAATTATCCCAAAAGTCCGAACTGATTGAAAGGGGCTAGGCAATATATTTATATTCAACAGATACATCATAGTGTACTGCTATTAGTAGGAGATGACCGTCGGCGATGATAGTACTAGGATGCGACCGGCAGCAGCTACGATACTAGTAGGAGCGTATAGTGATAGTAGTACCGGCGGCGACAATACTAGCTAGTAGGATATGACCAGGGGATACGAGGAGGGCAAAGACAACGGTGGAAGAAGGCGAAGAAGACGACCGGGGACGAGATGGCGGCAGGGCGAACGACTGAGCCTGCAAACGAAACAAATCGATTTCAGCATTTTGCCATGCACGATGGAATCTGAAAATTGGGGTAAAATCGATTTTAACATAGCTCTTGAGACGGGAGGACAAGCGGCCCCCGTCCGAGACAAATCGCCACGTTGTGTCACCTCCTCCAACTGCGAAGCCACATATAGGCCATCACCGCGAGGGCACAAGTGAGGGAACCGACAATGAAAAAGTTGACGCACATCAGACGCAACACCAGCCATGAAGAATCTCCAGGCGTCTGGAAAGACAAAACCCCTGGCAGTGGCATTACAGAGCTCTTCTCTCCGCGACTAGGATTTGGGCTCCGGAGCGTGCTCTGCGACGCACCAGAGCGACCGGCCTTGCTGACGAGGAATATTCGCATATTAACCTTCATACAATGTCGGAGCTTACTGTAGGTCGGGATGGAGGGAGGGGGGCGCCGCCCCCCTCTAACCCATGGAGATTTAGCATATTAACCTTTATAAATTTGGAAATTTAATTCGGCTCCCGAGCATATCTAGTCCCGATATCGATTCGGACATGTCGTTGAATTCTGACTTGTATTTGAGAATGAGGTTCCCTTTTCGGCGATATGACCCACGTCTCATTGAGTGGTAAGGTTGATGAAGCTCAATGAGGATGATTGTGCGCTTAGTGAGGTCAACCTATGATTTTTACTGCATGACCAATACCTGCTTTTGTTGATCTAAAAAATAGAGTGAATCTCTGATTTCCAAAAAAATTAGTTACTGATGATTAGAGATAATGCAGCAAAATATTTGTTCATCAAGTGTTGTTTACCATTCAGATTCTTTTTGAGAGGTACCACACTTTTATTAAACTTCAAATAACAGAGGTACAATGTATGTGTGGATCAGGTGGCCCACACTACAAGAAATATGCTGATATATGACCCTCTATTTTCGTCACTATTTTTCATTTATGACGATTTATGACCAAAAACAGATCGTCGTCAATCTACCATCAGTAATCAAAAAATGTTTACATATATAAACACATTTCTTGTAGTGCCAGCTAGCCAGTAGCCACTGATGTCGACCTGGTTCCAAGCTAGAAGAATACTCGGCCAAGTTGTGAGCGTTAACGTCTTTATTTTTTTAGGGGAATCTCGCTCGCTTCACGTATCAATAATGTTTACATGTACATTGATAGGATCATATAAAGAAGCCCGCCGCGCCGCCGCGGCCGCCGCCGCACACGCTGACGGAGGAGGAGGCCGAGGCGCAGTTCCTGAGGGACATCGCCCTCGCGGAGAAGCTGTCGTTCGACACGATCTAGCCGGCCTCGGTGGAGTACGCCGAGCACTGGTCGTGCATCGACAACAACATCATCGACCTTGAGGCGCCCGTCCAGGTAGCCGCCGCGCCAGCGCCACCCCCGGTGAAGGAGGAGCCGGCCGAAGCGCCGCCGCAGCAGGAAGCCGGCGAGTGGGACGACTGGAACCGCTTCTACGGCTACTGGACCGGCGAATAGACTAGGTTTAGTTTAAATTTCACTGTATTTTGTAAAAAGTATCGAATTTCAATAAAATATGTTTAAGTTTGAATTATTTCGAGTCTTTTTTTTTCCTGCAAAACCTATTGGGAGCGACCGATGGGACGCGATGCTCCCAACAACGGTTGCCGGCGCGCCCAACAGCGCCTGCCCGGCAACTTTGCCGGACGCTCTATTGGGCGCGCCGGTGGAGATGCTCTAACCAAGCAAGTGCCTCTTAACAAATCCGATATTTTTCAACAAACTACCCTGGCTACTTGTAGTCTATTGGTACGGGCACTCGGACCACGGGAACAAGACGAAGGTCATAGCGCCGCCGCACGGTGACACCCATCTCCTCCGTCATGTCCAAGTCCCCTGGATCTGCGCCGCTGTGCATCTCCCAGTCGAAATGGTACAGCAGCCCGGCGAGGGCGATCTCCAAGTTGGCGAGGCCGAACGCCATGCCCGGGCACATCCGCCGGCCCACCCCGAACGGTGTGTATTCCATGTCCAACCCCTTGAAGTCAACAACACCGCCCTCGAACCTCTCCGGCACGAACTCCTCGGCGGCTTCCCAGTGGGCCAGGTCCCTGCTGATGGCCTAGGCGTTGACGAGCACCATGGTCCCCTTGGGCACATCAAAGCCTAGGACACGGCAGCCGTCGCTGCGGCACTCTCGCGGCAGCAGCAGCGGCGCCGGCGGGTGCAGCCGAAGCGCCTCCTTGATCACCAGGCGCATGTAGTCCAGGCCGGCGAGGGAAGCCTCGGTCACCTTAGGCACTGGCGGAGACAGGGGGGACCAGCAGGGGGCCTGGCCCCCCCTAATCCATTGATTTATTGCTAAAAAAATCATGAACAGTGTTGATTTTGAAGATTTTACTCTAACCGCCCCCCGCCCTAACCTCCAGATTTAAGCAATCCTGTCTCCGCCAGTGACCTTAGGCTGTCCGGCGAGCACTCGCCGGACCTCGTCTTGCGCCTTCCGCATCACCCTCGGGTTCCTCACCAGCTCCGACATCGTCCACTGCAGCGTCGTCGCCGCCGTCTCGCTGCCCCCGGCGAACATGTCCTGTTCGACAAAAGAAAAAACTTCTTTCCTCACGGTCTGTCTGGTGGAGGAGTAGTTTTGGATGGATGCGGTGGGGAGGAACTTACGCCGACGGCCGATCTGATGTTGTCACTTGTCAGTGGTCAGGGGGAACTGCAGGTTGCCTTCCCGCTGGATCCTGGGAAGCACGTCGAGCAGGTCCTCCTCCTCGTCGGCGGCCGCCCGGTGCTCCTGGTGCTCCCGTACAACGGCGTCCATGAACGCGTCCACCTGCTGGCGGTGCTGCCTCATCCGGCCCGGCATCCGGCTGACGAACATGGCGAGGCGCGACAACGGGTAGAGGTCCGGCAGGCTCATCCCCGCGAACAGCTTGAGCCCGCGCTGCAGCATCACCAAGAACGCGTCCCGGTCCTTGAACCTGCTCCCGACGATGGTGCGCACCAACGAGTCGGCGGCGTACGAGCCAGGAGCTCGCTGAGGTTCACCGCGGTCCCCCGCGAGGCCGACACCGCGCGGAGCAGCCGGCCGGCCTCCTCCTCGCGCACGAGGCGGAAGGAGTGCACGCGCCGGGCGCTGAGCAGCTCGACGGTGCAGATCTTGCGAATCTGGCGCCACTCGTCGCCGTACGGCGCGAAGACGATCCCCTCGGCGCCCCTGGCGATGCACAGGCGGACCATGCGGGTCATGTGGCGGGTGGCGAAGTCGACGTCGCGGGACACCATGACCTCACGGGCGGCCTCCGCGGAGGAGGCGACGACGACGGGGAGCCGGCCGAGGCGGAGCAGCAGGAGCGGGCCGTGGCGCCGCGCGAGGTCGCGCATGGCGCGGTGCGGCAGGTCACGGACGAGGTGGTGGAGGTGGCCGAGCACCGGGAGCGCCCAGGGAGACGGTGGCAGACGGAGATGGACGGCATTGCAGCGCTGGCGGTAGAGGCAGAGGAGTGGGAGGCTGGCCAGGAGAGCGAGGAGCAGCAGGTAGAGCGGCAGCGACGCCATGGCACTTCAAGGTCAAAGGATGGAGCCGCCGGAAGAAGGCAGGTGCTAGCTGTAGCCTCCAGCCTCTGCCTAGCTTGTCGATCGATCCAGCCCTGCTTTTCTCCATTGCACTTGCACGTGCTGTTGCGAATTTTCCAACTCCAAGCATGTGCGACTCACCCAAAACTATTCTGCCATCTTTTCTACGAAGGTACGACGCACATCAAAATTTTGCAGATTTGGACATTTTTGAAAAAAATGTTTTAACTTTGAAACCGTGATGAATTATTATCCGACAACATATCTAGTGATACAAATCTTTAAATGATAACATGATACGAATCTCAAAATTTAAATTTACCAGTTTGTAAATAATCCGAGTATTCACAAGATTTGTGTTTTCAATCGATAGAATTTTCAGAACCAAATTTAAAATACACACATAGAATTAAAAAAAGATAGATCCAACGTGAATATTGTCAAAAAAGATGAAAATACAAATGACACTATTCACACTAGCTGAATGTCATGTGCGTTGCCACGAAACAATGAATCAATCTACGAAATCAAGATTACTAATCAAAATATTTTTGTTCTAGTTTTCCGGGTAGCAGAACCAACAGAGAAATCGAAGAACCCTCATTTAACTCTCTTCATCTTTTCACTAACTTTAAATCCTTTTCTTTTTGATATTTCGAGATTCCAACTCAAAATCTTAACAAGATAAGATGTCATCTTTCTTTCTGTTGTTCACTTTCCCATTATGTATTTTATTGTTTGTCATTTCTAGAACCTCACTAATCTGATAAGTATCCTCCATTTTCACTAATCTGATAAGTGATAAGTGACTTCTTCTCGAAGGCGCTCTCTTGGGGTACCACGTGCTTCGCTATGTCTCGCGATGTTCTATGGGGAATTGTCGTGTCTCGGGCAATAGGTCAGTGTTTTTTTCTTTGGTAATCTGAGATGTTCTGCCTCATTGTCAGGAGTGCTTAACATATATGACCGTGTGAATTCGAGGGTGCATCGGTCGGAATGCTCGCCCTTCGTTCTTCAAATGAAAAAAAGAAAATGCATGCTCGATATGCTGACTCGTGTGGAGATTTGTGGAAACAGAGCCAACGATCAATCGACACAAAGTTGATCCTCAAAAATGTGTGCTCCACGAATAGCGGGACATGTATTTTTTTTAACCAAACAAACTCGGTTTCAACGGCGATTCAGGAAGCATTTTTGCTGCTTCGTGGCGAATCCAGCTCTATCCTGTTTCTCCAGCAAAATGGCGACCGCGGTTAATTTCTCCTCCCGGCCATTGGCCGTGGTCACCACCGCGGGAGCCTATTGCTATGGGTGCCATAGACACATCATTAAGAAGCTCTTCGCCTTCTAGCGTCAAGATCCGACAATTCTACCACCCAGGCGGGCAGAACAATACCATTACGACATTTTTCAAAGCCGTTGCTTGGCATCCCGGACAGTAAATTGAAATTTATATATACACAAATGTTATCAAATTGTAAGTGCATAGACACGCAGATTGTAAAACAATGATTTTGGGCAACTGCTCAACACCCTAATACGGGTGTGGCTTTCTCTTTACATATGGGTACACAACGTGCACAAATACATAATATAACGACATGTACAAGCTACATATAACACAGTCTAACACCCTCCTTCAATCTTAACTGTGGCCTGAAGTACATAGCAAGTTAAGATTGCGCCTACATCCCTCGAACAGAGGCTGTGATAGCGGCTTCGCGAAGATGTCAGCAAGTTGATCTTTGGAGTAGATGAAGTTGACATGGAGTAGCTTATGTGCAACCCGTTCCCGTACAAAGTGGTAGTCACCTTCGATATGTTTCGTTCGGACACATAATAATACCGGATTGGATGAAAGATAAGTAGCACCAATGTTGTCACACCGAAGGATTGGATGAAAGATAAGTAGCACCAATATTTAAATCTCAGCCTAGATGATTGGAGTGCAAGTAGGGGGCACTGCCCCCCCCCCCCCCACACACACACACTTGTACCAAGGTGTGAAAGATTTTTTTGAGAGGGTCTATATGATAAACGTGACACAATGCGATGGGCCGAAGCGCGGCGGGGCGCGGTGGTTGACTCCGGAGAGAGATTGGTGGTGTAAAATGGACATGCACGTGAACCAAATTTGTGAGTGAGAGCAACATATTATTTCAATTTGGGATTTTACTTTCCGAAGTGGAAAACCGGTAGGGTTCGGTATAAATCGGGATTCACAAGTTCAACGTGCCAATTTTTCAGGATTCAAATCTCGAGATCCGATTTAGGTGTTGAACGTTTGAAATGGACTTTTTTTGTTGCCTTGTAAAGGTCTCCTCTTCCGTACAATTCTTCTAATGGGCTAATGGCTGCCGGATGTGGTTGCACCAGTGTTGCCTACTGATACGGATTTTGAGTTTGTTTGTACATTTTAAGTGACTGAGATATAGGATGGGGAATTGAAGACAAACCGAACCGACTCGACTGAACGTCTGAACCACACCGCAACTGTTTCGTCTCCTGTTTCCTCCGTCGGCCGTCGCGTCTCTCCCCGCACCACACCTTTTCCTTTCCTCCCGCAGTCTTCCCGCCTCCCGAGGCATCCGCCGCCACATGCCCCCCACAATGGCCACACGCGCTCGCTTCGTCTACGGCCGCCGCCGCGCCGCAGCCGACGACGAGGAGGAGCAGGAGGAGGACGCCTCCTCCTCGTCTTCCTCCGAGGGCGAGGAAGCGGAGGAAGAAGAAGAGGCCGAGGTCGAGGGTTCCGACGAGGAGAAGGAGGAGCCGGCGTCCAAGAAACCCCCGGCGGTGGCTGCGGCGGGTAGGGGCGGGAGGAAGGGCCCCATCACCATCAGCCTCAAGAAAGTGTGCAAGGTACTGCCCGCCGCCGCCGGGGGTTTCACCTATACTTTCCTTACCGTCTTGCTATCAATTTCGCTGTCCGCTGCCGATTGCCTCCGCAAAGAACGCTTATTTGGATGGTTCTGGGCTTCAACCTCCGCAGTAAGCGCTTGTGGCCGATTTGGGGCTTAATCAGAGCAGGAGCAGGAGCGGCTGCTTCCTTTTGCATTCGCACTGAAAATGGCTGCTCCATTTCGCATTTACTCTGACTGATGCTCCTTCTTCACTACCCACTTCAGTATAAATTTTAGTTCAGTTGTTGGGAAGGGTCTGAACATTTGCACTGAGTGTTCCTTTGCTGTGAGTGTTTCTGATGTGTGGTTTGTGGTGTCTGGCTGCAGGTGTGCAAGAAGACGGGGCACGAGGCAGGGTTCAAGGGCGCGGTGTATATCGATTGCCCCATGAAGCCTTGCTTCCTCTGCAAGATGCCAGGTCCTGATACCATCTGTAAACATGCTTCTTTGTTTGTTTCTTTTTGTATTGGGATTGTGATGAACATGGACACACACACTAGTATAGCGATTTGAGGTGGAATGTTGGGTAGTTCAAGGACCGAGGCTTTATGTCAATTGGTACCTGTGTACATGCTCACAAGAATGAGTTCAGCCTAACTGCTTGTTCCAGATAGTCTCTGAAAGAATTTTGCACTTATATTGAGATAAAAGGGATAGGAACAGCTTGGTATTAATGAGCCTGCCACATATTATTTTCTCGTGTATCTGCAAGACAGGAATCTCAAATAGCTGTTTCCTTTGAATGTTTGATATCAACTTTTTATTGCTTTTGCCATTTACTACTTGAAAGCTTTGGGATGGGTAAAGAATTTCCGGAGTCACTGATACCATGATGCTTTCACATCTTCCACTGCGCAGGTCATACGACCTTGACCTGCCCGCATAGGGTAGCGATGGAGCATGGCGTTATCCCAGCCCCTAGAAGGAACATCAGCACTTCATTGGATTACGTCTTCCAGAGCCAAGTGAAAGGCAAGATCCCCATGGTGCGTGAGTTGATGGCTCCTCTGCCTTTTCCGTGTCGTGTGTCTGTTGTAACACTCTGCATCATTATTTTTGCTAGTTCCATTTTTGTAACATATAAGTTGCTCCCTCTGATTCTAGGTTAAGCCAAGGTTTCTGGTACCCAACCAATTGGAGTGTGGTAACATAAAGTTTCACCAGAGACGTGTGACCTGCTTGGAGTTTCATCCAACCAAGAACAATGTGCTTTTATCGGGAGACAAGGTATCACAGTCCTTCAATTGGGCTTTGTTGCCTACTTAATTCCTTATAAGTGTGGTCGCAGTGAAGGTACATATAGGTGACCGCTGATCGTCTCTTTGTTTTTCTGTCCACGCAGAAAGGGCTACTAGGCATCTGGGATTATGTTAAGTTGCATGAGAAGATCACTTACGATTCTGTGCACTCCTGCATTCTGAACAGTATGAAGTAGGAGCTTTACCTTGCTGCCTTCATCAGTTTTTTTGTTTTTAAGGATGAAATATGTAAACTTGATATTGTCTGATTCAGGTTCGACACCGCCAATGATGGAGTGCTGTACACAGCTTCCTCTGATGGGACTATCAGCAGCACAGACTTAGATACTGGAATGGGCTCGCCCTTGTTAAATCTCAACCCAGATGGTTGGAGTGTAAGTTTTCCGCATCGTTTTGTGATCATGAAACAAATTTGCTTTTCAATCTTATATTTATGCATCTTGTGCTGTAGCGAGACAAACATTTGTTTGCACTTTTTTGAACACAATCGGTATCCGTTTTGGGCTTGATTTAATCAACCCTGTCTGTTGCTCTTAACAGGGTCCAAGCACTTGGCGCATGATATATGGGATGGACTTAAACACCGACAAAGGTCTCCTTTTGGTGGCGGATAGTTTTGGATATCTTTACTTGTGAGTATTCCTAGGAGCAGTTTGATACCTTCTCTGAGACTATTGACTTGGATCTTCATATGATTTATTCTATGCATCTGTTTGGCAGCTCAATTCCAAATAGTTTACTATCAGCAATGAGTTTTTATTTGAGTTCAAGATATTGTTGTTTACTGTGATATGTGATTCAGAGATATCGCTGTGTATTGTCATATTTGAAATATCACCATACACTCCTTTGTCATCTCAGAGTATCTAACAGTCTGTTGTGAGCTATATATCTGTCTTACGCCTTAATTCTTGCAGACTGGATAGAAGGTCGAAGGAAAGAATTGGGGAACCGATTCTTATACATAAAAAGGGTAGCAAGGTGACTGGCCTCCATTGCAACCCTGCTCAACCCGAAGTTCTTCTAAGCAGCGGAAATGATCACTTTGTGAGTATGCTCTGCTCTGCATACGTAGATATCCCTTTCTTTATCTGGTATCTAATAGTTCACATCACTTCTGCAGGCCCGTATTTGGGATACAAGGAAACTTGAGCCCAAGTCTGCTCTTGCCAGCCTTGCTCATGGACGAGTTGTTAATTCAGGATACTTTTCTCCGCGAAGTGGGAATAAGATCTTGACAACATGTCAGGACAACCGAATTCGTGTCTGGGATTATATATTTGGTGATCTGGAGTCCCCAAGTAGAGAAATCGTGCACAGCCACGATTTCAATCGTCACTTGACTCCCTTCAAAGCCGAGTGGGACCCGAAGGTTCAGAGTTGTAGCTACAAATCGCTTTCTTTTTATCAGATTCTTCATCAGAATGCAATTTTTGATACAGAATGTTGATGCTCTGCAGGATTACTCCGAAACTGTAGCAGTTATCGGTCGTTACATTAGTGAAAACCACAATGGGGTTGCTCTACATCCCATTGATTTCATAGACACCAGCACTGGGACGCTTCTGGCGGAGGTGATGGACCCAGACATAACGACCATCAGCCCGGTGAACAAGCTGCACCCTCGAGACGATATCCTGGCCACAGGAAGTTCAAGGTATAGACCGATCACTCTGCATTTTCCCAACCAACATATCCACCAAGCCTAGATCTTTTTTCACTCACTTACTAGGTTCTGTCCCTGCATGCAGGTCCATCTTTATCTGGAAACCAAAGAACGACGCTGATGATGCTACAGAAGAGAGGACAAGCCAGAAGGTCAAGGAATACGTGTACGGGTCAGGTTCGCGGAAGAAAGCAAATGGCAAGCACGGTGATAGCAGTGACGATGATGACTCCGATGGCGGTTCTAAAGGAAAGAACAAGAAAGCGAAGAAGAGTCGCTTCACTCATACCGCGAAGGGGAAGGGCAAATCTAAAGCTTGATGATCAATTTAGTTAGTGCAGTGGCAATTTTGGTAGAACGGACCTATTAGTGGCGGCCTGCTGCTAGAGCTCTTTTTGGGGTACGGTTTCGCGTCATAGCCCTAGGTAACACGCCTGAAGGCCTGTGGCAGTATGCCAGAACCATCTTAAGCAACAAACATATTAGTGTTAGGTTTGTGTTGCTTTTGGATCCTGACGTGCTTTAGGCCTTAAATGTGTGTATATATACGATCTTTTCTATGTATATATCCTCCCGGTCTGTTGCTTGAATGCAGTTTGTAGGCGAGTTGTTGATCATCTGTCGTATGTTTTTGCCTGAATACAGTTTTGTAGGTGAAGAAACTATTAATATGCGCAAATGCAATCTCTCAAGTAAAGATACCAACTACAGCAACATAGATGACAATGTGCCATCATGTGAATGGCTGAGAGTAGGTCACGGGACAGAACAGGATGCATTAGCAGTGATTTTCTGTTTCTGATAGTAGAACAATGGTCACATGGTTTATCGCAGTCTACTAATAATTGTTACCTCACTGAACATCTGCCATCAGAGGCTTTGGACTTTGATTGGTTGTCCAGCCCGAATTAACTAGGTTAGCGCCGGCCAAACCTCGAAAATTTGCTCCGTATGTTTTCTTACACATCTTGGTCAAGATGCTCCAGCACCAAGACAGGTTCTTTGGGCACCTTCAAAAAGATCTGGCTTTGATCCCAGCCAGCTCCCTCCATTTGTTCGATGAAGTCAGCGAATCCATCCTCCAATGCAACAAGGCTCTCTTCTAACCAAGCGAAGACGTCGCCGTTCTGCTGCTTTAGCTCATGTTCGTGAAGCCAGTGCGCCTGCCATAGGCTCCTTAGGACCGACATGCTTGTTGCCGCCTCCTGAAAACAAGCGAAACAGACACATCTTACGCATTTGTTGATATGACGTCCAATTGTTTTCATGCACCGAATTCAATAGTAGATCACCTTGAATGTAACAAGAAACGATGGCTCTGTTGTCCCAAGCTGCTCAACATAGAGGATGTACTTCTCATTCTTGTATAGCTTCAGTAGCATGTTCACCTGTTCCAAGAGTTAATAACATACATGAGCAAGTGATACTACCAAAAGAAAAGGAATCAACTTCGCAGTTTTGTGTCTAGCAATATGGTTAAGAACTCGTACCATGTCAGTGGATTCCTCTCCTCCGAGCATCCTCTCCATGGGCACACCAAAAGAAATTCGCGGATGCAAGAATCTCTCCCATGTTAAAATATTCTCTCCCTCATTGCAAGCAGCATAGCCTAGAACAAGAGGACAGAAACAAGTATTAACAAAAAAAAATCATATAGCAACCAATAATTTGAACATCCAGAAGCGAACATGTACCAGGAACTGTGTGATTTGCAACATGTGATCGAACAAGAATCCGAGCACGTTTTAGGTTTACCTATTAATAGACATGAACAGGAACACAGGTCATGAATCAAAAACTAGTAAACCATTTATGTTATCCATTTATGTATCTGACTGAAAAACATGGCCTAACATGTGAACATAGAGCTTTATTGAATTGACCAAACATAATTTAAGTCAAGCACCTTACTGTGCGGAACTTGAGAACTATTAGGGACTGGTAGCGAAACCAAAGATGTAGAAGACGAACACCGAGCCAGGTCAAAGTAAGAGTTGAGTATGATGACTGTATGCCCGGTGTGTCCTGGAACAAAATACCAACTAGAAATGAGTTATGGAACTATGATAAAGTTAAGGTTTTCATGCCAAAAGGAGGTTCATGTTACCAGTACAGAGAACTTAATGAATATTATTACCAGAATAAGTACACCGATAGAAAGACCTAACAGCTGAGCACCTACTTCCCATACTTCCTCCTGAAAAATACATCAGTGAAAATTTTACAAAAAATATTAAGAGGGATCTCTTACATGCTGAGCAAAAAATGTGAAATGCGTATCTCCAAATTGACTTTTGGATGGTCATAATATTATTAAGTTTTTTCATACACAAGAATTTCTATTGTTCCGTGATTTAACAAAGTGATTGAATAACTGAATAGTGATATCGAACTGACTGTTAATGAGAGTACTGGAAGAAACTAGGTACCTTTGCAGCAATCTCTCCTAGATTTCCCGATTTCGAAAAGTGATTTTGGATAACACGATTAGAAGGATCTCTAAATCCTCTCCCTACAGCCTGCTTAAGAAGTCCGGAGTCAATGATTTTCTATGCACGGAACTCTCTACTACTTTCCAGTTAGGCTTTAGTCACATGTAAAACTAAATGGAAGATATTAATCCGTGTTGTTCCCAATATACCTTTGCAAGATTCCCCAATGAAGCAAGTGGAAGGAAGTAACCAGGATAGAGAGGAGTGGTGAGATCAAAGATGCTGCCATATTGCAGATAAATAGATAATATTGTAAGTGGATTTTGCTTCTTCACTTAATTTCATATATTTGCTGTACTTATTTAAGAGAGTTAGTGCATGAACCTTCCAGCACTCCCAATGAAATCTGCGTACATCCGCCACTTCTTTGGGTCATCATCAAAAAGTGTTCCGAAACGCCCACCTAAAACAAGTCATTCGTAAATCTTACAGGACAACATATTCTGAACAGATAGTCAGGCATAATCGTACCAATGAGAAGACGCCCAAAAGCTCCTATGCCATCTTTTGACACCCATCTACAGAAGAGGATTTACATCAGCACAAACAAAGGGGTTATATAAAACCATGAAGAGAAAATTAGCCGATCCACTCATTTGTGTTTCATTTTTGGCTGCTAGCATGTTGGTGTGTGCCCTCTGGTATGTTCATACAATATTTAGTAAATACTCAAGGCTCATGAGTAAGAAAGAACACTTTCAGGTAGTGTATACAAGCAATTAAAGATGACCAAATCACGATGGAACATAATTTTTTTCCCGAGAAGGATGGAACAAAATTAAGCTAAATCAATATCAAGATCCTTTGTTTTCCAAAGAACATAATAGCCCATACAATGTATCAAAGATGGTGATGACCTGATAGCAGCAGCAGAAGCAGCTGCTGAAGTTCCTGTAAAGGACCCAACACCTACAGCCTGTGCCAATCTATGATCAGCTAATCATCAGTTTAACATAAAAAATTATTTCATTGAATTTATGAGCTCATCGTTTCAGTCACTGCAACAATTATTTACTACTGCAAACATCTTGACCGATAAATCATGGGATACCTTGAGGAGACTTGATGTAACCAACGTGTGACAGATCCATCCAGTCACGTTCGTTGGGAATTGCAATAGCATGTATTGCAGGTAATCATCCGAAACAGATTCTGAAATATGTAAGAATAAATAGATTTGAGAAGATGTATATGGTTTCAAACTTTTCGTATCAGTCTGCACACTCTGCAATAGCTACCAGTAATGCAGGACAAGAAGAAAACTTCTTAGCTAAAATCATGTACTACATTTTACAGTAACTTTAAGAGTTGTAATATCTTTTTGTGGCGGCGTGCACCCATATTAACACGGTAAACAAGATAATTTGTTTTCCGCATTATGATCAGTAAAAAAAAATCTCAATTCACCGCATCTCCTAGCTTGTAGAAAATGTAAAGCTGAATCCTTCATAGTCCATACCCAGTGACAAAACAGCAAAAGCATTCACCTGGAAACCCTGCTGGAAGTACAAAGTCCTGAATGGCCCGGGGAATCGAAGAATTGGCCTTGCCTTCATCTTGGACCGCGTTCACCCGAGGCTCATGCTTCTCCCAGTGAACCTGCAGCTTCGAGTCGCCGTCCAACAGATACCTGTTCGCATCGCAATGCGAGATCAATATCAGCTGGTGCAAAACCCAGTCACATCGTCTCACATCAAATTCTTTGCAGATTCAGTAAGATGTATCAGGAAACAAATGGACTAAGCTATTGGAATTGAGAAGGGAAGGAAACCTCTTGGCGGCGCCGTCCCGGTACCTCTCCACGAGCACGGGTCTCGCCTTCCTGCAAATCCAGACACGTTTGGTTTCAAACAAAGGCGGGAACTGCGGCAGGGATTTGAGGAAGGGGGCGGCGGAATCCAGGGACGAACTGAGAGTCGCCGGGGTCGCCGCTGCTGCTGGAGGCCGGCGGTGATGCGAGGCACGAGAGTGGCCGGGGCCGTCGCCAAGGGGGAGCTCCGCCGTGGAGGCGGCCGCCGACGGAGAGCATGCTCCGACCGGCGCTATGGACTGAGCTGAGCTGACCGGTGGGTGGAACTGGAAGGATAGGCAGCACAGCTTGCAGTCCACTGGTTTTTACTACATTGCAGCACAGCCCCCGGCCTCTGCATCACACAGCCTTGGTATTTTTGCAAAGTTCAAAAAATATATAAAAACGTATCGTCTTATTACAGCTCAAGGGTCATGAATGAAGATAAAAATCAGCCAAAAAAAATAGAGGTTCTAAACATCCAGTTTTAAAATCAGCTAACAAGAGGTTCTAAACATCTACTCCCTCCGGTCCAAAAAAAATTGACGCGGCCTGTACCTCCGAATCGCACATACGGAGTTCTTTTTCTCCGACACTAATATCGGATTGGAGGTAGTAGTTTTTAAGATGAAGCCAACCACCCTGACTAAAGATGACCCGAACCACCGTCGTCATTTAAGTGCATCAATAATCCATATGATCATGTTGATCACATTAAGTAGGCAAGACCATTAAGGAGGAAAGACCACATGTGAATCCAGTATGTGACTCTGTTGACGACCTGCAAAAAATGTTATTGCAAAAATTCTAAATTGCCAAAAGGAAAGCAGAAACGCCTATACATATTCGCGCCTTAGTAGTTTTCTCGACCCAGTTTAACCAGTTTCCAAACATATTTGAAATACTAGTCGGAGGAGTAATATTAAAGATGAAAAAGATAAGTCTCCAAATATTTTTTGCAAACTGACAATGCGAATAAGTGTTCTACATACTTTTCTGAGCACAAAACACATATTTCTTACATCATGTCCATCACCTCTTAGCAAGATTATCTGTAGTTCATAAAACTAATATGTTTAGAAACCATAAGAAGAAGATCTTAATCTTCATAAGTCCGTATATAGAGATTTGACCGTAAAAAACCAAAACTGCACTTGAATGAATCAACTTCATCTGAAAGAGATACATGGATGAATCTTTCAACAAGATGAAGCCAGACCGTTCTCATACTACCTATAAGAGCTCGCCCAAACTGAATATTAAGTGGAACCGTTGCCATAACATCCACAACTAAAATATTTTTATATCGCAGTATGTCATATGTCATGTAAGAAGAATATTGGGCAGATAATGGGTTGTCTCCCAACGAGGAATCCTCCCAGAATCGGGGTTGTAGGCCATTGTCTACCACAAAATATACACGAACAAATAATTCTTGCTTAGCATCCATGATTCCCTTCCAAAAAGGTGAATTCGTAGGCTTGGGCTGAACTTGAGAAAGCATTTTGCCATGCAAATATTTGTTATGGAGTAATAGTTTTTTTTCCAAACTACCTCCTATGTTAGAAATTTACATCTTTGGGGCGTCAAATGGTGTTCCAATTAGTAAGCCTGCCAAAAGAAGCGGGACCGATAAAAATCTAATCCAAAATCGGTAAACTTCTTAAAACAGAGATTATAAAGATAATACAGTCCCATATGAGGGCATCTATCGTACCCAATATCCCAGCTTTCGTTCAAAACGAACTTTTACTAGTTTCCACTCCTTATTTAAAAGTTTTGTACGATAAATTGTAATCCCAAGATATTTAAATGGAAGTGAACTGGTTTCACATCCAAAAGTAGACCGATAGTCATCCAACAAGCAATGGAGCTGATTATCTTCTCCCCACCCCCTACTTCTCGTCTTCTTTCCTCATGAAACCCTGCCTCTGCCTTGGCTCTATAAGTACAAGTTCACAGTCATAGAAGTCGCATGCCTTAGACTAGTCATAGTGGGGAGTAATATTGAGTGGTAACATATTTATGTTACTACCTATTGTTACTATCTCTATAGTGGATAGTAACTTATTTGTAATGTCATACATGATAGCATTTATTAGGTTGTAGAATCATTTTGCCTTAGGGTGTGTGATGTTTCGGTAACTAGCTATGTTACTCCAACCTCCTCTCTCCTCATTAATTACTTGTCACATCATCTTTTTTGCCTACATGAAATTGAAATTACTAGCAATGTTCCTCCCACTATAACTAGTCTTATATGCGTGCCTTGTGACTTTGAACTTGACGGCCGTGGCGTGGCGAACGAGCAGTCGTGGCCAGCCGGTTTCTCGTCAAAGGACTAGATGCCTTGGAGGCAAAACACCGTCCGTTTCCGTCTTCTTTATTACAGCGCTGGAACTCTGGAAGAAAACCTGTCGATTGTTGGAGCGGAAGGAGCCCAAGCCCAGGACTTCACGGCCCACGCAGAGGTGGGAAGCTCTTAGGTGCCTCCGTCGAGGCGTCGACAAATAAACAGGTTTCGATTCGATTCAACGCAAGAGGTCGAACCCTACTCGTTCGTCGTAATCAATGGAAGCGCGGCGCGACATGGCCGTGAGGCTGATGATCACTCGGGCAGTCACCGCCGCCGAACCCATGGTGCCTCCGGTAACTCCTTCGTGTCTCCCCTCATGAGTCATGGCCATGGATCTCTCTTCTCTCCTCTGCGATCGATCTCTAACGATCAAATCTAACAAATTAACTCCGTGCATGCATGCAGGCGACCGGCAGGAACCCTAGCCTCTCCAAAGCCCAGCTGGAGGACATTTGCCGGTACGTACCTACAGTACGGCGCAGAATATGCATGCAAGATCGGTCTCGATTATCTGCTTCTATTTAATTATTAGTTGCACCCATCTAATTAAGTACTACGTTCTTTGGTTTCCCTGATTTGCTCTTGATGTTGAAACTTGAAGCGTGGTGGTGGAGAATTACGCGAGGCAGAGACGAGTGGCTCGTGTTGCTGGCGTCGGTCTTGCGGCGGCGGCGGCGGTCACCTTGGCGGGGGTTGGGATTCATCGACTCAACAGTAGTAGTGGTAGTCGAAGGGACGACTAAAATACCTATGCATTTATCTATCCTGGACGTTTAACTAACAGTGCACCTGGCTTGCCTTATGTGTTCCGTGGTGGTGAACTGGCGATGTGCAAGAGAACTATTTTGTTGTCATGAAAGATCGATGTGTAATAGAGTACGTTATTGATCTGTTGTGGCATATTCATGCTGTCAAGCTTTGGTGGGTGATGCTATATTTTTTATTTGCTACTCCCTCCGTCCAAAAATAAGTGTCTCAAATTTGCTTAAAAGTGGTGCACTGTTACTATTTTTGTCTTTCACCTTGGCATGTTCCAACTGAAAGACAAAAATAGTAAAATTGTAAGGATGGCGTGTGAGAGAACGCGCGAAGGACGACATGAGGCGTTTGACGACAACGATGGGTGGATTGGGGAGGAGGATGTCTACCTCGAGGTGTCTGCAGGTTCAGGCCGGACCATGCGCGGGGACACGATACTTACTGCATCGCCACTTGATTGATCACTGCGAGCTTCAGCTTGGAGGGTGCTGCCCATTGATGGATCCCGGTCTAGCACGCTGTCGGGTTGCAAAACTGTCGGTTGTATTGTCTTGCGTATCGTGCTTCCGGTTGCCCTTATTTGGCAGCGTATCGTGCTTCCGGCTGCCCATTGATGGATCCCGGTCTAGCACGGTGTCGGGTTGCAAAACTGTCGGTTATATTGTCTTGCGTATCGTGCTTCCGGTTGCCCTTAAGGTACACGAGGACATGTTCGGTGTTGACATGAACAAAATGTTTCAATTATTAGAGAGATATATTGTTTTCTACCTTTTTCAATTTCTTATAAACATTTATTTATTATAGTAGTGACTCTTTTCTTTTTTGTGATGTATTTGCAAAAATTAGGTAGTGCCCGCTTTTCTTTTTTTTGCGTGTTGATTTGACTAGCAATTGAAATAGAAAAAAGTGGTTGTATAGTTGTAAGTACCGAAAAATACTTCCTCTATGTGGTAGATATTTGCTTCTTCATCTTGATTAGAGGAATGTAAGTGTTTGGCGCGGGAATTTTTGGAGATGCATCTCTGTAGGATTACATTGAGGCGCTACCACTGCTACCTATGTGTGTCCTTCCTCCCCAATGTTGATGAGATGATCATGGTTCCCTAATGAATACATAGGTGCCAACATTGCCGCAGACTCTTTCGTGATGCGCCATTATTACACTACCAAAATTAATCACACAATACTAAAACTAAATATTATTATACATGTTAGTTTTAAAATAATATTAAAGTGTGTTGTTTAAAATATATTACTGCAAAATGTATACACTTTTTCGCAATGAAAATTATGGGATTTGTTTCTTTGCATGCATTTTCATTGATGCTACTCATTGATGCTGACATAAATTATGTCCATGACCAGGAAAACATGGTCGATCATCATGCAATCAACAAATTAGTCAATAGACAAGACTAGGGTATCTTTATTATGTTCATGTTTCTATACGTGTGTGTGAGTTTTCCTCTGAATCTCTTATTCAGAAGTCACAACAGTTATAGCATAGTATCATGAAATATAATTATGAATCAGATGTACGGATATCATTGTCTTTTGGCATACATCCAACAGGGTTTGCTCGACGCAGTATTAAAATACATCTTCTATTTGTTTATCAATTTGATTGATGGTGAAGATGATGACGCAACCATCTCCTACACAGTTCTTGTTTACTCCTTGTACAACATGCACATACTAAGTGAAGACACCTCTAATAAAATTATTTATTTTTTTCTCATAGAATACATCCAAGGAATGAACAACGGTAGGTGAAGACCTCGATCATTATTCAGCAGGTGTGAGACACTTATGGTGCTCTGCGTTAACGTTCTAGTCCGAAGCTTCTATTACACTTAACAAAGTTAACCACATATTATTGTTTCAAACTTTAATGTGCAATTTTTTGGTTAAATTCAACATGTATTGTTGTAAGTTCATTATCACTACATGGCAATACGTTATACAATGATATATAAACAAGTTGTTTCTTGTTTGAGACATTATATACCAAGAAATTATGTCAATAACCCAGTACACTACAGATCTACAAAATATACAAAAGACAAAATATATGCTTTAACGGATTAATTGTGCACAAAGATGACCAATAATGGATATGCATGTACTATGGTCCATCTTAACGTGACGAAATATCTTAACATGTATTTCTACAACATAAGGCTCATAAATATCGCAATAGAGGTTTCTATACTGCACATTTGTCTATCTTACGTTAAGTAAACAGTGAATCTTATTTTTTTTGGAGAAACAAGCAGGAGCGCTCCCTTTTCATATAGTAGATATGCATGTTTAGATTAAGATGGAACATGGCGAAACCACTCGAAAACTGAAATCCTATTTTGAATCGACTGGGATGGCAGACGTGTTGGTGAGTAACGGCTGCCCTCTTTGCAGAATATCTTCTCTGGAAATCCATGCCACCTCGACGCACTACTAGAAAATCGCGTTTCGCCGGGTGGGGAAAACACCCGGCGACAGACCAAATTGGCCTCGGCGACGTCTTCGCCGAGCGAGGCTCTCGGCAAAGTCATCTCGGCGAAAATCGCCTCGGCGACGACCCCTCGCCGGGTGTCTTTTGTCGGGGATGCACGGCGAAACCTTCGCCGAGTAAATATGCTCCATACCCGGCGAAGAAAAGCAGATCGTGATCGTCCCTTGTCAGATGGGCGTCAGAGATGAGAGATGTGTCAGAGCTTCGCCGAGTATCCCCTCTCCGACACTCGGCGAAGATTGAACACAGGGACGGCGCCACGTGTCCCCCCAGCTTGGCTCCGGCGAATATCTTCGCCGTGACGCTCTTCGCCGAGTGCCAGGCATCTTCGCCGGGAGCGCCCTTCGCCGAGTGCCTTTCTTCGACATCGCCGAAGTTTCGCCGGGTGCGGGTTCGCCGAGTGCCAGAGAGGAAGTTCGCCGAGGTTGCCAGTTTCGCCGGGTGCCCTGTGCTAAAATGCATTCGGCGAAGTGGGTGCCAAATGGTCCCAGGTGGTCACATTTCGCCGAGAGAAGTTCTCGGCGAACAACGCAGTCTCGGCGAAGTGTATTCCCAGGTGACCAAATGGCACCTGGAGGGTGCCTTCGCCGAGTGCCTTCCCCGGCGAAGCAGGGTTCGCCGAGTAAAACACTCGGCGAAGATGCCATTGGTCCAGAATTCCCCTGCTTTTATCGAATCCCTGCATTTGCAAAAAGATAGGATGCATACATATATTTCATTTATATCACTGGTGCACTCCCAGCACACCAGAACATTAAAATGGCACATCTAACAAAATATAGTAAACATGATCCAATAGTTCACAAAATAGACTCCAAAAGTTCATAAGCAAACAACACAAGTCCAAAATAGGTGGCACTAGTTCACAGCCAGCAGTAAATGGCACAAAGTCAGAGGTAGCAGAGTTATAGAAGTTTGTCAAGTCCACAAGTCAGTCGGCGGGGTTGTTGGAGGCCGTTGGCGCCGATGATGGACTTGCAGCTCCACCTCCACCATTCCCTCCATCGTCTTGTGCATCCGAAGGAGTGTGGGATCCAGCCGACCGATGCTCCTATGAAGATTCATTCACATTAGACGGGTAAGCAAACAAAAGATAAATTTTGGCCTAGTGGAGGTACGTACAAGAGCACTTACCAAGAGAAGGACGGGGGCAACTAGTGGAGGTACAGGAGGTAAAGAAGGAAGCGCCGCCGCGGGCATCGTCTGCAAACCGAAGAGGAGGGTTACTTTGCAAAGTTGAAGCACATGCTTTAGTTGAAAGAAAAAGTTGAAGCACTTACCGCCATAAGGGCCTGGAGGCATGCTTGTTGGTGGGCCATGTGTGCATGCATTTGCCTGTTGTTCTCCTCTGCAGCCTGCGCCCTCGCTGTAGCCTCCGCCGCCTCCTTCCTATTTTTCTCAACTTCAGCCTAGAGGATTGCAACATGAAAAAGATGCGGTCATGGCGATGCAAACATGTACAATAGTGGAAAAGATGGTTGAAAAACAACAAGTACCTCCATTGCAGCAATCTTATCAAGTCCGACCCTTGGGCGGCGCTCGATCTCGGGGGCTGAGCTCGTACGCCTAGCACGAATCTCGGCAAGTGTTGAGGCCCGATGAATCGAAGGAAGCACCGCCAATATAAGGCCGGCCATTCAGCTTGCCTTGTCCCGCGAGCATAGCAACATGGGGGTCGAAAGGCGAGGTCAAAGGATCGGAGTCGGGACCGTGGACCTCCTTGAACTTCTTGCAGTAGTTGTCATGCTGTTTCTCCGCGGTGCCGGTGATCCACTGCTTGTCCGCGGGTTTCGCCGGATCCAGATCCTTCTCCTTTGGCCTCCGGGTCTGAACGAACACTTGCATCTTCGTCATTTTCACTCCCTCCTTTAACTCCTACAAGTAATTGACACCAAAAAGAAGCATGCAAGTGAGGTCAAAAGAGGTTATCAAAATATTATGGGGCAGAAATAAAAACTTGAATGGAAGGGAAAACATGACTTCTTACCTTGTGTGCCACGAGGCCGTCGAGTGTGAGGGGGCCTTGCGGTGGACTCCGCGGCCTACCATATTCCGCCGCGCCCGTGCCTGCTTGTTTTGCGCCTGGAACCCATCAGACACCCACCTCTGTACAAGCTTCCTGTAGCAAGGCTTATGGGCGGCTAGCCATGCCGGAATCACCTATTTAACAAAGACATATCCATATGAGTTGAACTTTTCATCAGTCCTGTGGAGAATAGTATGAAAATAAATGTGGTTACCTTCATGTACTGGGCGACGACATGTGTACGGGGCAGCGTCCTCCTTGGTGATTGTCCTGTGCATAATTCTGCATAGAACTGTTGAACAGCGGAGATACGGGCCTCGTAAATCTGGTCGGGGATGAGCTTCTTCGCCATCTTAATCAGCGCCTTTTGAGCCGCTTCTCTTTACCTTCACCATCAACGAGAGTGAAGAAGTCCTAACAAATAGTGAGCATAGGATAAAGGGGTTACCACGACGAAATCCAAACTGTTGGTATTTTTTAGTAGTAAAGTTATAGAAACTACTAACCCAGAACTCGGCGAGCAGCCGGAAGCCGACGTGGCCGTGGACGCTGTCCTCAACCATCGTGAAGTGGGCCCAAGACCTAGCAGGCCCCCTTTCACCGGTGGGGATTCCATCCTTCTTGTAGTCGACCATGCCAGGGTAAAGCTTCTTGATAAGAAGGCCAAGGACGCCTGAAGGTAAGCGTCCCACTTTGGGCCCACCCACGTGAATGTCCTGCACATACCAAAAACATAAGTTAGATGCTTGTGATGGAAAGGTAACTAAAGTACAAGGTAACAACATTTTAAACCACCACTTACGCATCGAGGTGACATCAAGGACTCCGTGTGACCTGCGATCTGGAAAGCCCGAAGGCCCTCGCTGGTACACCTTACCCTCGCGCGCTACGCCGAGCTCCTCTAGTGGATGAGCTGTCAAGAGATCCTCATCCGCCACGGCATCCTCCTCCTCCTCACTCTCCTCACGCCGCTCCTCCGCCTCCTCCTCCTCACTCCCCTCATCACCCCCCGGTCCTGTAGTCATCGTCACTAGGCACGGCATCCTCCTCCAAGGGGTCCTCGGCCTGCTCTCTCCTCCTCCTCCTCAGAGGAAGACGAAACCGGGGCAAAGGACTACTCAAGCGAGCAGTAGGCCTACCCCGGGGCGCCTTAGCGCCGACCACCTGTCTACCACACCGTGCAGAAGTCTCCACCGTAGCGTGCCGGTCACGCTTCCTTCCAATGACCACACTAGTCCCTTGAGCATCCTGCGCGTATAGTTAGACACTGTGCCAAGCTTTGCTCGCTTCTCCTTGCCCCCACCTTTTTCTTGTTGGCATTCTCCTTGGAAATACATCTCCTCGCCGCGAGCTGCTTCTCCTTGTGGTTCGGCTTCCCCTTGGAGCCCACCTTCTCCTTCCCCCTGCCATGTCTCAATCACCTGTCATCACAAAGAATGAGTTGATTAGTACAAGAACTCAATTAAAGAAAACTCGTAAGAAGAAATTGCCAAAACTCATAAGAATACAACAAAATGTTACATCACAAATGGTTCATAGAAAATATTACATCACAAATGGTTCATAAAAATATTACATCACAAATGGTTCAAAGAAAATATTACATCACAAATGGTTCATAGAAAATATTACTTAAGAAAATCTAATCGACGAGTACAAAGCTTCAGAAGCCTGTGTCTACATTGTTTGGATCATAACTTGGACCAGGATCATCATCATCATCACTATCACGATTGTACCACCAATCTGGAACGTGGTCTAGAGGTGGCTCCTCTACATCGGGTAGGTGCATCCGTTCAAGAAGCTCCACGTCTCTCTGGTTGACAACCAGCTCAGCGGCCTCATCTTGCTCATGGTCAACTCCAATGACATCGTCGTCTTCTTCCATGTCATCGACACTAGGCAAGTTCAGGTTCAAGGTGCCTGACAGCCCATCTTCCTGATAGAACTCACCCTGGTAGGTGTTTGGGTTTAGGCGTTGGTGGTAGTCGTCATCGTTAGGGGTTGGTACTTTATTACGTGGCGGTACCGTGATCACTACATCCCAGCCTATTAGACGTTTCACAGTTTTGCATGGGTACGGGAGATAAAATACTTGGATGGCTTGGTGTGCTAGGATATAGACATCATCTCCCGTGTAGACGGATTCTCGCTCAACTTCGACCAACCCAATATCAGGTCTTCGTCTCACTCTCTTTGGATTGAACCAATGGCATTTGAAGACAACAGGGTTCTTCTGTTTGCCGAAATCACAATCAAGTTCAATTATTTCCTTGACTATTCCAAAGTAATCAAGGCCGTCCTTCCCTTGGCATAAGACCCCGGAATTTCTTGTCCTCGGGTTTGGCCGAGTTTTCTCATGATGATCGGTATGGAAGCGAAACCCGTTCACGTCATACGACTTATAGGTCTTGACGACATAGGTGGATGAGGTAAGTTTCTTCAACTCGGGCCTCATATTTGGGTCAGATATTCCCTACAAGTGCAATAGGAAGAAGTATGATATGTTAGTGTTGACGAAACGTCTTACACAAACATGGAATGAAACAAGGGGATATTCCCTACTTTTGCTTTGAACCACGGAATGAAACCGCCGCCGCCTTCACCCCCCTTTTTAAAAAGAACCAACTTGTCATTGTCGCTACATGGTCTTCGATGTTTCCAGGTTTCTCTCTCAAATGACCTATGAACGGCCACGATCAAGAAACGGAGTTAGTGCACAAACTAGGAAATGGAAGTGTGCGAACAATACACCATAAATTGAGCACTTACTCAATGTAGGGATCTACTTCTGTCGTGTTCTTCAAGACATAAGATGTAATGGTCGTCCACTCATCAAATGATAATTTCTTCTTCTTGCTGCCACTTGATTTGCCACCGGCCCCGATGAAAATGCTAAGTTCAGGTAGATCTTCCGGGTTGGCCGTGTTGAGACGAGGCACTGGATTATGAACAGTGGTAAGATTGTCACTATAGAACTTAGTGGTGAAGTTTGACACCTCCTCGTTCAGTGTTGCCTCAGCTATGGATGCTTCGATTTTGTTTTTGTTCGTGCCTTTCAGTTGAAGGTCCTTCTGCTCTCTCTCAGTTGCAAACATCCAACGTGTATGCACAGGACCCCCCAATCTTGCCTCGGTCGCGAGATGCACCAACAAATGTTGCATGGGATTGAACATGCCTGGTGGAAAGACGGCCTCTAGCTCGCAAATCAACTCAGGCGTCTCTTCCTCTAACTTTCAATCACCTTGATATCTAATTCTTTAGCACAAAGTCGGCGGAAGAAATAGCTCAACTTTGCCAACACTACCCAAATGGCCTCATCGATATAGCCTCGAAACATGACCGGCATTATCCGCTCGATCCATACGTGATAGTCATGACTCTTGAGCCCACCTATCTTCAACCCAACCAAATTCACTCCCCTCATTATGTTAGCTGCGTAGCCATCAGGGAAGAATAAGTGGTCGAGGACCCACTGAAGAATTTCTTTCCTTTGGGCCCTTGTTGGGGTGAAACGGGCCTTTGGTTTGGACCATCTTGTTTTTACTGTACCGGGAGGGTCCATGTTCATGTCTGGCCTATCACATAGCAGCTGCTGATCGGCTCTAGCCTTGACATTATCCTTCGACTTCTCGAGGTCCATTAGTGTGTGCCAAAGGGCCTCGGCGATATTCTTCTCAGTGTGCATTACATCAATGTTATGAGGAAGAAGGAGATCCTTAAAGTAAGGAGCTTCCAGAAGCATGGAATGTGTGTCCACTGGTGTGTGTCTCCATAACCCACAAAGCCAGTACCATCTGCATTGGGCACAAGAGCTTCTAGCTGAGCCTTAGTGGCGGTACCATCCATGGTAGGTATTGGTACATGAGCATCAACAACTACATCTTTCAAGAACTTCTTTTTGTCTCTCTTGAATCTATGACCAGGTTGAAGGTACTGTCGATGCTTATCAAAACAAGAATACTTGCCGCCCTTCTTCAGCCAAACGAAAGTCATAGCCTGCATGCAAATTGGGCAAGGCCACTTCCCGTGCGTACACCATCCGCAGAATATCGCGCGTGCCGGCAAGTCATGCAGGGACGTGTGGTACCAGACGTGCATAGTGAAGTGCTGCTTTGCTACGGCGTCGTATGTCCGTACCCCTTCTTCCCAGGCAAGCAACAAATCATCGAACAGCGGCTCCATGTACACAGTCATATTCTTCCCCGGATATTCAGGCCCTGGAATAATCAGCGACAAGAACATGTTTTGTCGTTGCATGACGACGCCGGGGGAAGATTCAACGGAATGACAAACATCGGCCAACAACTATAGTTGTGCGAAGACATACCATATGGGTTGAACCCATCTGTTGATAAGGCAACTGCTACACTCCTGTTATTGCCGGCTTTTACGGGATACTTCTTAATGAAATGCTGCCATGCAACCATCAGACGGATGTACCATCTTCTCAGGACGATACCTTTTCCCATCTATCGGCCATCTCATTTGTTGGGCAGACTCGTTGGTCATAAAAAGTCGTTGGATCCTCGGTATGAATGGAAGATACCGAAGGATCTTTTTGGCTACTGTGAGCTGCGTCTTCTGACCCTCACCGTTGTCGACCTCCATATACCTAGAGGACTTGCACTTGAGACAGTAATTTTCATTGATGTGTTCTTTCCTAAATAACATACAGCCCTTTGGACAAGCATCTATCGGCGTATAATCCATCTTAAGTGATTTGAGGATTTTCTTCGACTCGTACATGTTCTTTGGCAGAATATGTGACTCCGGTAGAAGAGAGGCAATGACATGCAGGAATGCATCAAAGCAATTAATGCTTACATGATACTGGGACTTGACAGCCATTAGGCGACTTATGGAATCAAGTTGAGAAACTTTGGTATGGGCGTGGAGGGTTTTTTGCGAGGCAAACAAGGTATCATAGAACTCCTTTGTGCTCTTTTCCCCCTCCCCATCTGCATCTTCAGTTGGAATTTCAGGTGCACGTGCATTAGCGAATTGATCTAGCATTCTATCAGCCCCAGTATCAAAAGCTGTTGATGCCTCCTCGGTGCGCTGTCGCGCGACCTTCTTCCCTCGAGATGCACGCTCCCATGCAAAATCCAACAATGGTAGTTTGGCATATACCCAGACTTGGCAAGGTGAAAACCCATCTCTCCCTTTGTTTGGCGAAGACCGTTTTTGCAACATTTGCAAGGGCACCAAGTTGACGCTGGGTTTTTAGCAAATGCAAACTCCAGAAACTCTTCTGTCTTACTCAGCCATTCATTAGACATCTGACTCACACCGGCTCGGCCACTATACATCCAATCACGATGCTCCATCTCCAAACTGATTAATGCAGACATAGATATATTTAACAAAAAGATTCATGCATCACTAATTTAATTATTCACAAAACTATAGATTTTACGCGTTGAATGCACTCACCTACATCTACTAGGTAAAGCTAAGGCTATCCCACCCGAGTATGTGTAGCTTGTGTTCGTTTCCATGTCCTACTCCTATGCAAGACAGAATTTCGGCAGCACCTCCCCGCTGCTCTCCCAATACACGTCTCGACAAAGTTTCGAGAGATTGTGTATCCGGAGAACAACATGGGAGGCGCCACCGAAATTCTGTCTCGCATAGGAGTAGAACATGGAAACGAACACAAGCTACACATACCGGGCTGTCCAAAACGTGGACAATTCGAAACGGCCACGGTTATAAAAATATAGCTTTTGTATATAAATGCATACCCTGGACAAGGTGCATACAAAATATATACAAACAGCTCTTTGTATATAATGAATACCCTTGACAAGGCGTACACATAAATATACAAAGAGTTTCATCTTTATTAACCATAACCGTTCCGAACGGGAGACACCTAAGGTTACGCGACTTGTTTGGTGAGCTACAGAAAAATGCAACCTAGCAAGACAGGCGGAAGATCATTACCCTCGAAGCGTGATCAAGGAAATAAACGGGCAGCTAGCTGCTGCCCGAACCCTGCCCTATGTAGTCAACCCCGCTGCATACCCTGCACACATTATCACAAATACAATTAATAACTAGCAAATATTCTGATGCTGATGTAATGCTCATCCATGATGCATTTCTCCCAATGTAGTGCTTTCTGAAGGCACTCAAACGAAGTTTACTCCCTACAACTTTGGGCCAACCAGATTGGGTTTGGGTCTTACAAATCTAGTTATGATTTTAGTGTTGCAAATGACATATAAATAAGTAATGCGCTATAATTTCTATGTTGCTATAAAATATATTGAAACAAAGGACAAACTAAGGTGTTCAATCTGATTTATGAAAGTTGAATGTGAGGGTACATATTAAAAGAATTAAACTTATATTGCAGAAAACAATTCACACTAGATAAATCGAACCACATAATCTACTAACTAAAAACTATAAAAAACTGTTTGCATGTGATAGAGATATAACTCGAACCACATAATCTACTGACTAAAATTTATCACACTAGTTCCATATGACTAAAATCTTATATGAACTACTGCAACAAGATTGAACAAATTTTAATTGGTAGAACTCGAGACAAGAAACGCACCTTCGCCGAATTTGAATTGGTTGAAGCACGTGCTCGGCTGCAATCGCCTCGTTTCTCCGCTGCTAATTGCTCGGCTGCTCTCCAATAATCGCCTACGTAACAATCAATCGAGAAATCAAGCAGCTGTGACGAAATCAAGAACAAGCAATTGTGACAAAAATCACCTTGGAGAGCGGGGTGAAGAACAGCCGGGGGTGGTGGCACGGGAAACCGCACGCGCTCGCGTGGAGGCCGGCCACGCAGCTAGCCCGACCCTCCCCCCATTGCTCCGACCGCGGTGGCGCCTAGGGTTTGCGCGCGTGGGGGCGGGGGGGCGGCGGTCGGGGAGTGGTGGCAGCGGCAGCAGAGAGGGATCAGGCGGCGGGGGGGGGGTGGTGGCGGCGGGCGGCGGCTGCGGCGTGGGCGGGTTCGTGGCGAAGAAGAAGGCGCGGGGGGGGGGGGGGGTTCGGGGATTTTTCGGCCCGATTGGGCCGAAATTTTCCTTAGTCCCCGCCTTATCTTCGCCGAGTATAGGCTTCGCCGGGTAGTTTACTCGGCGAAGACCAAATGTTCGCCGAGTAGGCCTGTTCGCCGAGTAAAGCTCTCGGCAAATACCCTTTTACAATTATATTTTTCCTGTTATTTCTTTTATAATTAAATTTTACAATGTGTACTACAAAACCTCGGAGCCTAATGCAAATGTTAGGGCACCACCTCTGTTTTGGTGAGGTTCCGACACCCCGAAGCCCCCGTTTCGTCGAACCCCCCCCCCCCCAAAGAAGACCAGAACTCGACAGTGTCGTCTACCCCTTCGACGGGCGTCGAAAGGGTAGCTCCAAGGAATTTTATACTTGGTTGTGTTTGGGTGGGCCATGTGAACATAACTAACATGATTTGGGCTCATCTTATGACATGGTTCCCTCCGTCGCACCCGAAACGGGGGTTTCCGCATAGAAGAGCATAACCTTCCAGGGGGATAAGAGGGGTTTGTGAAGCCGGTCACACCTCGGAGTCTCGATATGTCTATATCAACCTACCACCACAACCTAATGCATATATTAGGGCACCACCTCTGTTTTGGTGAGGTTCCGACACCCCGAAGCCCCCGGTTCCGTCGAACCCCCCCAAAAGAAGACCAGAACTCGACAGTGTCGTCTACCCCTTCGACGGGCGTCGAAAGGGGGTAGCTCCAAGGACTTTTATACTTGGTTGTGTTTGGGTGGGCCATGTGAACATAACTAACATGATTTGGGCTCATCTTATGACATGGTTCCCTCCGTCGCACCCGAAACGGGGGTTTTCGCATAGAAGAGCATAACCTTCTAGGGGGATAAGTGGGGTTTGTGAAGCCGGTCACACCTCGGAGTCTCGATATGTCTATATCAACCTACCACCACAACCTAATGCATATATTAGGGCACCACCTCTGTTTTGGTGAGGTTCCGACACCCCGAAGCCCCCGGTTCCGTCGAACCCCCCCAAAGAAGACCAGAACTCGACAGTGTCGTCTACCCCTTCGACGGGCGTCGAAAGGGGGTAGCTCCAAGGACTTTTATACTTGGTTGTGTTTGGGTGGGCCATGTGAACATAACTAACATGATTTGGGCTCATCTTATGACATGGTTCCCTCCGTCGCACCCGAAACGGGGGTTTCCGCATAGAATAGCATAACCTTCCAGGGGGATAAGAGGGGTTTGTGAAGCCGGTCACACCTCGGAGTCTCGATATGTCTATATCAACCTAACACCACAACCTAATGCATATATTAGGGCACCACCTCTGTTTTGGTGAGGTTCCGACACCCCGAAGCCCCCGGTTCCGTCGAACCCCCCCAAAGAAGACCAGAACTCGACAGTGTCGTCTACCCCTTCGACGGGCGTCGAAAGGGGTAGCTCTAAGGACTTTATACTTGGTTGTGTTTGGGTAGTCCATGTGAACATAACTAACATGATTTGGGCTCATCTTATGACATGGTTCCCTCCGTCGCACCCGAAACGGGGGTTTTCGCATAGAAGAGCATAACCTTCCAGGGGGATAAGTGGGGTTTGTGAAGCCGGTCACACCTCGGAGTCTCGATATGTCTATATCAACCTACCACCACAACCTAATGCATATATTAGGGCACCACCTCTGTTTTGGTGAGGTTCCGACACCCCGAAGCCCCCGGTTCTGTCGAACCCCCCAAAGTAGACCAGAACTCGACAGTGTCGTCTACCCCTTCAACGGGCGTCGAAAGGGGTAGCTCCAGGGACTTTTATACTTGGTTGTGTTTGGGTGGGCCATGTGAACATAACTAACATGATTTGGGCTCATCTTATGACATGGTTCCCTCCGTCGCACCCGAAACGGGGGTTTCCGCATAGAAGAGCATAACCTTCCAGGGGGATATGTGGGGTTTGTGAAGCCGGTCATACCTCGGAGTCTCGATATGTCTATATCAACCTACCACCACAACCTAATGCATATATTAGGGCACCACCTCTGTTTTGGTGAGGTTCCGACACCCCGAAGCCCCCTGTTCCGTCGAACCCCCCACAAAGTAGACCAGAACTCGATAGTGTCGTCTACCCCTTCGACGGGCGTTGAAAGGGGGTAGCTCCAAGGACTTTTATACTTGGTTGTGTTTGGGTGGGCCATGTGAACATAACTAACATGATTTGGGCTCATCTTATGACATGGTTCCCTCCGTCGCACCCGAAACGGGGTTTCCGCATAGAAGAGCATAACCTTCCAGGGGGATAAGTGGGGTTTGTGAAGCCGGTCACACCTCGGAGTCTCGATATGTCTATATCAACCTACCACCACAACCTAATGCATATATTAGGGCACCACCTCTGTTTTGGTGAGGTTCTGACACCCCGAAGCCCCCGGCTCCGTCGAACCCCCCCAAAGAAGACCAGAACTCGACAGTGTCGTCTACCCCTTCGACGGGCGTCGAAAGGGGGTAGCTCCAAGGACTTTTATACTTGGTTGTGTTTGGGTGGGCCATGTGAACATAACTAACATGATTTGGGCTCATCTTATGACATGGTTCTCTCCGTCGCACCCGAAACGGGGGTTTCCGCATAGAAGAGCATAACCTTCCAGGGGGATAAGAGGGTTTGTGAAGCCGGTCACACCTCGGAGTCTCGATATGTCTATATCAACCTAACACCACAACCTAATGCATATATTAGGGCACCACCTCTGTTTTGGTGAGGTTCCGACACCCCGAAGCCCCCGGTTCCGTCGAACCCCCCCAAAGAAGACCAGAACTCGACAGTGTCGTCTACCCCTTCGACGGGCGTCGAAAGGGGGTAGCTCCAAGGACTTTTATACTTGGTTGTGTTTGGGTGGGCCATGTGAACATACCTAACATGATTTGGGCTCATCTTATGACATGGTTCCCTCCGTCGCACCCGAAACGGGGGTTACCGCATAGAAGAGCATAACCTTCCAGGGGGATAAGTGGGGTTTGTGAAGCCGGTCACACCTCGGAGTCTCGATATGTCTATATCAACCTACCACGACAACCTAATGCATATATTAGGGCACCACCTCTGTTTTGGTGAGGTTCCGACACCCCGAAGCCCCCGGTTCCGTCGAACCCCCCCCAAAGTAGACCAGAACTCGACAGTGTCGTCTACCCGTTCGACGGGCGTCGAAAGGGGGTAGCTCCAAGGACTTTTATACTTGGTTGTGTTTGGGTGGGCCATGTGAACATAACTAACATGATTTGGGCTCATCTTATGACATGGTTCCCTCCGTCGCACCCGAAACGGGGGTTTCCGCATAGAAGAGCATAACCTTCCAGGGGGATAAGAGGGGTTTGTGAAGCCGGTCACACCTCGGAGTCTCGATATGTCTATATCAACCTAACTCCACAACCTAATGCATATATTAGGGCACCACCTCTGTTTTGGTGAGGTTCCGACACCCCGAAGCCCCCGGTTCCGTCGAACCCCCCCAAAGAAGACCAGAACTCGACAGTGTCGTCTACCCCTTCGACGGGCGTCGAAAGGGGGTAGCTCCAAGGACTTTTATACTTGGTTGTGTTTGGGTGGGCCATGTGAACATACCTAACATGATTTGGGCTCATCTTATGACATGGTTCCCTCCGTCGCACCCGAAACGGGGGTTACCGCATAGAAGAGCATAACCTTCCAGGGGGATAAGTGGGGTCTGTGAAGCCGGTCACACCTCGGAGTCTCGATATGTCTATATCAACCTACCACGACAACCTAATGCATATATTAGGGCACCACCTCTGTTTTGGTGAGGTTCCGACACCCCGAAGCCCCCGGTTCCGTCGAACCCCCCCAAAGAAGACCAGAACTCGACAGTGTCGTCTACCCCTTCGACGGGCGTCGAAAGGGGTAGCTCCAAGGACTTTTATACTTGGTTGTGTTTGGGTGGGCCATGTGAACATAACTAACATGATTTGGGCTCATCTTATGACATGGTTCCCTCCGTCGCACCCGAAACGGGGTTTCCGCATAGAAGAGCATAACCTTCCAGGGGGATAAGAGGGGTTTGTGAAGCCGGTCACACCTCGGAGTCTCGATATGTCTATATCAACCTAACACCACAACCTAATGCATATATTAGGGCACCACCTCTGTTTTGGTGAGGTTCCGACACCCCGAAGCCCCCGGTTCCGTCGAACCCCCCCAAAGAAGACCAGAACTCGACAGTGTCGTCTACCCCTTCGACGGCGTCGAAAGGGGTAGCTCCAAGGACTTTATACTTGGTTGTGTTTGGGTGGGCCATGTGAACATACCTAACATGATTTGGGCTCATCTTATGACATGGTTCCCTCCGTCGCACCCGAAACGGGGGTTTTTCGCATAGAAAGCATAACCTTCCAGGGGGATAAGTGGGGTCTGTGAAGCCGGTCACACCTCGGAGTCTCGATATGTCTATATCAACCTACCACCACAACCTAATGCATATATTAGGGCACCACCTCTGTTTTGGTGAGGTTCCGACACCCCGAAGCCCCCGGTTCTGTCGAACCCCCCAAAGTAGACCAGAACTCGACAGTGTCGTCTACCCCTTCAACGGGCGTCGAAAGGGGGTAGCTCCAGGGACTTTTATACTTGGTTGTGTTTGGGTGGGCCATGTGAACATAACTAACATGATTTGGGCTCATCTTATGACATGGTTCCCTCCGTCGCACCCGAAACGGGGGTTTTCGCATAGAAGAGCATAACCTTCCAGGGGGATATGTGGGGTTTGTGAAGCCGGTCATACCTCGGAGTCTCGATATGTCTATATCAACCTACCACCACAACCTAATGCATATATTAGGGCACCACCTCTGTTTTGGTGAGGTTCCGACACCCCGAAGCCCCCTGTTCCGTCGAACCCCCCACAAAGTAGACCAGAACTCGATAGTGTCGTCTACCCCTTCGACGGGGTTGAAAGGGGGTAGCTCCAAGGACTTTTATACTTGGTTGTGTTTGGGTGGGCCATGTGAACATAACTAACATGATTTGGGCTCATCTTATGACATGGTTCCCTCCGTCGCACCCGAAACGGGGGTTTCCGCATAGAAGAGCATAACCTTCCAGGGGGATAAGTGGGGTTTGTGAAGCCGGTCACACCTCGGAGTCTCGATATGTCTATATTAACCTACCACCACAACCTAATGCATATATTAGGGAACCACCTCTGTTTTGGTGAGGTTCTGACACCCCGAAGCCCCCGGCTCCGTCGAACCCCCCCCCAAAGAAGACCAGAACTCGACAGTGTCGTCTACCCCTTCGACGGGCGTCGAAAGGGGGTAGCTCCAAGGACTTTTATACTTGGTTGTGTTTGGGTGGGCCATGTGAACATAACTAACATGATTTGGGCTCATCTTATGACATGGTTCCCTCCGTCGCACCCGAAACGGGGGTTTCCGCATAGAAGAGCATAACCTTCCAGGGGGATAAGAGGGGTTTGTGAAGCCGGTCACACCTCGGAGTCTCGATATGTCTATATCAACCTAACACCACAACCTAATGCATATATTAGGGCACCACCTCTGTTTTGGTGAGGTTCCGACACCCCGAAGCCCCCGGTTCCGTCGAACCCCCCCAAAGAAGACCAGAACTCGACAGTGTCGTCTACCCCTTCGACGGGCGTCGAAAGGGGGTAGCTCCAAGGACTTTTATACTTGGTTGTGTTTGGGTGGGCCATGTGAACATACCTAACATGATTTGGGCTCATCTTATGACATGGTTCCCTCCGTCGCACCCGAAACGGGGGTTACCGCATAGAAGAGCATAACCTTCCAGGGGGATAAGTGGGGTTTGTGAAGCCGGTCACACCTCGGAGTCTCGATATGTCTATATCAACCTACCACGACAACCTAATGCATATATTAGGGCACCACCTCTGTTTTGGTGAGGTTCCGACACCCCGAAGCCCCCGGTTCCGTCGAACCCCCCCCCCCAAAGTAGACCAGAACTCGACAGTGTCGTCTACCCGTTCGACGGGCGTCGAAAGGGGGTAGCTCCAAGGACTTTTATACTTGGTTGTGTTTGGGTGGGCCATGTGAACATAACTAACATGATTTGGGCTCATCTTATGACATGGTTCCCTCCGTCGCACCCGAAACGGGGGTTTCCGCATAGAAGAGCATAACCTTCCAGGGGGATAAGAGGGGTTTGTGAAGCCGGTCACACCTCGGAGTCTCGATATGTCTATATCAACCTAACTCCACAACCTAATGCATATATTAGGGCACCACCTCTGTTTTGGTGAGGTTCCGACACCCCGAAGCCCCCGGTTCCGTCGAACCCCCCCAAAGAAGACCAGAACTCGACAGTGTCGTCTATCCCTTCGACGGGCGTCGAAAGGGGGTAGCTCCAAGGACTTTTATACTTGGTTGTGTTTGGGTGGGCCATGTGAACATACCTAACATGATTTGGGCTCATCTTATGACATGGTTCCCTCCGTCGCACCCGAAACGGGGGTTACCGCATAGAAGAGCATAACCTTCCAGGGGGATAAGTGGGGTTTGTGAAGCCGGTCACACCTCGGAGTCTCGATATGTCTATATCAACCTACCACGACAACCTAATGCATATATTAGGGCACCACCTCTGTTTTGGTGAGGTTCCGACACCCGAAGCCCCCGGTTCCGTCGAACCCCCCCCCAAAGTAGACCAGAACTCGACAGTGTCGTCTACCCGTTCGACGGGCGTCGAAAGGGGGTAGCTCCAAGGACTTTTAAACTTGGTTGTGTTTGGGTGGGCCATGTGAACATAACTAACATGATTTGTGCTCATCTTATGACATGGTTCCCTCCGTCGCACCCGAAACGGGGGTTACCGCATAGAAGAGCATAACGTTCCAGGGGGATAAGTGGGGTTTGTGAAGCCGGTCACACCTCGGAGTCTCGATATGTCTATATCAACCAACCACCACAACCTAATGCATATATTAGGGCACCACCTCTGTTTTGGTGAGGTTCCGACACCCGAAGCCCCCGGTTCCGTCGAACCCCCAAAGTAGACCAGAACTCGACAGTGTCGTCTACCCCTTCGACGGGCGTCGAAAGGGGGTAGCTCCAAGGAATTTTATACTTGGTTGTGTTTGGGTGGGCCATGTGAACATAACTAACATGATTTGGGCTCATCTTATGACATGGTTCCCTCCGTCGCACCCGAAACGGGGGTTTCCGCATAGAAGAGCATAACCTTCCAGGGGATAAGTGGGGTTTGTGAAGCCGGTCACACCTCGGAGTCTCAATATGTCTATATCAACCTACCACCACAACCTAATGCATATATTAGGGCACCACCTCTGTTTTGGTGAGGTTCCGACACCCCGAAGCCCCCGGTTCCGTCGAACCCCCCACAAAGTAGACCAGAACTCGACAGTGTCGTCTACCCCTTCGACGGGTGTCGAAAGGGGGTAGCTCCAAGGACTTTCGATACAACACAAGTAAAACAAATTACGATAGAACTTGAAATACTGGATAGAACAAATTAAGGTACAGCTTGAAATTACGATACAACACAAGTAAAACAAAGACTCAACCTCCTTGCATTTGCCCTTGGACGAAGCTTCAGCCTCCTTTGCCCTTGGACAAAGATTTTGCCTCCTTGCCTTTGCCCTTGGACGAAGCTTCAGCCTCCTTGCCTTTGCCCTTGGACGCATGAAATTGTCATCATCATCGCTGTCAACTACCCAGAGACAGGAACGACCGTACGAAACACGGTCAGCTTCAGTTCGGTAGAACGGACTATTCGTAACTTTCCTGTCAAACATATCTGCAAGCCTGAGCATTTCTGCACGAATTTGGAGCGGGGTTCTATACGGAAACCCATCGCGGCATAGCTTCGCCCCGAGCAAAGCGAGATGACTCTCAGTGTCCAAAATTTCTTCAATTGGAACTACCCTACCATCTACCTTCAAATTGCTCGAAAGCCTGGCGAGATGCTTGGATGCGGAAATGTGAAATCCGGACACACACTTCTCGCAAGGACCAATACACACCATGCTTGCGCTCAAGTGAGTACCATGCCTACCTTCGACTGGGTTTTATAGTACCATGATTGTCTGCTTTTGGCTCGGCCTAGACTGAAGGATTTCTTGATAGAACAAAACACACCGCTGATCCAACGGCTCACAAGCGCACGAAGGAAACACACGATCCGTGTGCTTCTTCCGAATCAAACGGCTCACCAGCGCTCGAAAGAAACACACCGCTGATCCAACGGCTCACAAGCGCACGAAGGAAACACACGATCCGTGTGCTTCTTCCTGATCCAGGGGCTCAGCATCGCTCGAAAGAAACATACCGCTGATCCAACGGCTCATGAGTGCTCGAAGGAAACACACGATCCATGTGCTTCTTCCGAATCAAACGGCTCACCAGCGCTCGAAAGAAACACACCGCTGATCCAACGGTCACAAGCGCACGAAGGAAACACACGATCCGTGTGCTTCTTCCTGATTGGGCATACTACAGCTCGCATCCGCCATTTCTCACTATATATATGTAGTCATGGCCTCCATTGGCATAGCACATCTAAACTCATATCTGCAACCTCATCACTCTCCATGGCTTCCACCGTACCCATTCTAACCTACTCGGAGGCGGAGGCGCTTTGCGCCTCGAACTACCCCTGCCCACCCGGCTACGACGTCCCCGCTGGCTGGTGTTTGAGCACCGGAGGCGTGCCGGTCCCTCCTGTCCCTCAAGGTTTGGCGCGCCGGGCGGCCATCACGAACCCCTACTACCTCGAGCTCACTCCGGAGCAGCGGATGGATCCCCGCTGGAATCCCAACTACCGCCCGACTTGGGACGCCTTCTTCATCAATCGGCGTGAGAGGGCACTCGCCAGGTACGAGGAGAACGGCCCGCCTCCTTCGAACTTCAATGAGGCCGGCCGTCGGCTGTGGTGGGCCGGTCGGACACTCCAAAGAGTCATGGACTACATCACGGCCGGCGATAACCCCGCCTGAGCTACCCTCAGTTTCAGTCTAGGCGAGCGCCGCCCCCGCTCGACGACAGCGACGACGACGGCGGCGACTTCGACGACTATGAGCACGAGTATTATAGGCCTAGGCAGGAGTATGACTAACCTGAGCCACATCATTTCTTAGGACAAATGGTTCATCTATGTACCCAAGATTGTTGTCATTCCCTAATGCTGGTCTAGCTACGACGACGATCGTGTAAAATGTATTATTTATCTCTGCATTTCCAACTAATAATCTTTAGCATCTGAATAAATAATCTGGTAGAATATATGAGTGAGTAACCTGGGATCAAATTTTACCACCCAAAATTTTTACAGGTCGTATAATAAAGAACATAAATAACGTGTGACTAAACACATCGATGAACAAATCAAATGGTTTCCCTGAGCTACAGTCGCACACTGGCTGCGATATCACATGCTGTGTGCGACTGAGCTTGGGAATCCGGATGACTTGTGTTGGACGCCACGAAATAATCCGGATAAAAAACTAGTTGTGTTGAAAACCTAAATATAGCTGGAACAAAACACACGGTTTCTCCTAGCTACAGCCCGACACTGATTCACGGTCGAATGTCGCTGCATTCAGTGTCGGGCATAGCTAGGGAACCCGAATGTTTTGTGTTTCAGCGCCACTTCGATCCAAGCAGCGGTAAGACGTCTCTGATGATCTACAACCGTCCGGCAAAACATCTCCGATGATCTGCAACCGTTTGGAACGGTCGCAGGTCATCAGAGACGTCTTGCCGCTGGTTGCCCAAAGATGCCTCTCTGAGTGATGTTGGAATGTTTTGTGCGAGTGAGTAAGCTGGTGTAGAGGTGTGGTATTTATAGGCGTCGTTAGGGTTGGGAAGCTGGTCGGAAAGATTTGGCGCGGAATGAAATATTCGTTCCCGCCCACGAGGTTCGCCGAGACAAGATCCCGGCGAAGACAGATGCCCGGCGAAGAACTGGCGCGGAATGAAAATTTCATCCCGCGCACAAAGTTTGCCGACGACGGCTCCCGGCGAAGGAGCCAACCCGGCGAAGAACTGGCGCGGAATGAAAATTTCATTCCCGCGCACAAAGTTTGCCGACGACGGCTCCGGCGAAGGAGCCAACCCGGCGAAGATTTGGCGCGGAATGAAATATTCGTTCCCGCCCATGCCTTCGCCGAGTGCCCTCCACCGACAAACTCGGCAAAGAGGAATCTTTTTGCGCGCGAAAGAATTTTTTTCCCTCCAGTTCTTCGCCGGGTATGACACTCGGCGAAGAAAAGCAGCGCCCAAATGTTTATTTCCAGTCACCTCTTCGACGGGTAGGAGACTCGGCGAAATGCACGCATCGCCCGCGCAAGGTGGGACCCAACGACAGGCGCCACGTGGTCGTCCAGTTCGCCGAGACCTGCTCTTCGCCGAGAGCTTTCTGTGGTCGTTGCCGATGGTTCGCACTTCGCCGAGTGCTGGTTCGACCGTGTCCCGGCGAAGTTATGTTTTGCCGAGAGAGCGCGGCGTCGCCGAGTGTCCTGCGAGTTGTGCCGGCGTTGGCCGTCTTCGCCGAGTGGCCCCGACATTTTGCTCTCGGCGAAGCCTAGACCACTCGGCGGCGAGCAATTTTCTAGTAGTGACGTATGTGAGCTGTTTCCCGGTGAATATATGATGGTTTTTCTCTGCCGTAAATAATATTATGTGGAGAATGAACCAAGATAAAAGCTTGCACTTGGGCTCCGTGTGTGCCTGTTTGAGAGCCATGGGCCTCCGCCCTGTATGCTGAGCCAGTTGAGTAGTTTTCATCCGCAGTTAGGGTCCAAGTAATGGAGTGCTGATTAGTCTCAAAAAAAAAAAAAAAAAAAAGTAATGGAGTGCTGATTGCAGCAGGTAGTAGCTGTATTATACACGCTAATAGCTGCTGATAATTACGTCTTACTATTATTTTTTGCGAGGAACGTATTATTACTTAAGCCCAACTGGCAACTGGACAAGCACAAAGCTAGCAGCAATATGTACGGCCCAGCAATCAACAACCCATATAGCTTACTTACTAGCTAGGCCACAGATCGTCCAACGTCTCCTCTCACCTCTCGCCATTTCACGAATCACAATCGACTTCGCTGCTCCCGCTCGCAAACAGCCGAACTGGATGGCTTGTACGAGCAGCCGAGTTCCGACTTCCGAGTAGCCCGGAATATGGCGCCGCCGCTGATCGTCGTTGCCCGGACGCCGCCGTAGGTTCGCATCAGAAATCACCACCGAATTATCTGTCAGGTATATAATAATGGATCTACGCCGCCGCTGCTAATCTAATCCACTTATGTACTATTTTTTTCTGTACAAACGAAAATAATGGATCTACTAAACCCTATAACTATGAATATGTTAAATTGTTTTTTCAAGCCAACTGTTTAAAGATCTAATTTAGCATGGCGCCAAAATTTCAGATCCAATTGCTGGCGGTAGTAGTAGATCTATTTTTAAAATCTTAAATGGTAGTTTTTTGTTTATCGTGATTTTCTTAACTAGCTATGTTATGTGACTAGAGATTGAGATAATTTATATTCATACAATACTTTTATCGAAGAAATGGAAATCCCATTTCAGTTTTGGGCTTGAAATCTTGATATATAATATCTCACTTGGATCACCGATGTCTCGTCCCCCCTATGTCTAAATCCTGGCTCCGCCCCTGATACTCACATACATCGAGGCGGCCTTCCATCTTTTGATTGCGCAGCCAGACTCCATTACTTGGACCTTGACTGCGGATGGAAACTACTCAGCTGACTCAGCTTAAAGGGCGGAGGCGAGACTGCTCTGTTCTAGCATGGTAGCTCCTCGATTAACTGAAGAAGTTGTGAGAGGGTGTTCTGGCGAGCAATAGAGCGGATCTAGTTATCAGCATGCAGCTCCTTTGCGACTGTGTGGTTCTTCTTGGCTGCAACCTTGTATAAGTCCGGTGCCCAGGAGTAAAAAAGTTCCTTCGCACACCAGCTATCATGCTAGAACAGAGCAGTCTCGCCATTGCCGAGGGCATTTTTCATGGGCGGAAACGATCTAACTATGATAGATGGTCTAATCTTTCAACCATGAGGAAATGTAAACACAAGGATCTAGCAGGAGGAGCTCTGGAGCAGACGTAGTAGCAGTACGTGTCCTGGTCTATGGCCACACAATAATTTATCGGTGATACGCTAATTCGTCTCTGCAGATAGTTTTGGAGAAAAACTTATCGATGAGACCTTTTTCTTGTGAGAGTTCTCTTTCTCGAGAGTCGAGAGTCGAGACCCGTCTCGAGAGGGTATCGCTAGGTGAAGGGCTCCCTTCACGAAGGGAACTTTAACCACCAGAGCCAGCCACGTGTTGCCCTGCGCACGCATGAGGAGCAAAGTCCCTTTGCTACGAAGCCAGGTCGTGTACGTCTCGCGTGACAGCGACAGGAGCCGAAGCCAGGCGTACGCCTCGTGCGCGAAGGAACAGCCAAGTCCCGTGTACGTTTGCATGACGAACAGCCAAGCCCCGTGTACGTTTGCATGACAGGGCAAAGCCCCCGTGTACGTCTCCCTTTTTTCGTACAGTACTCTCCCGTCTTACACGATGTACAACTACCTAAAACATCAGTACAAACACACGTAAAAAAAGGTGTACAAACTACACATAACTAAATGTACAGAACAGACAGAAGATGATGTACAAAGTACGCAAAATAGCGAGTACAAAGTACACAGATATAAGTTGTACAACCTGTGTCTGTAGGTTATACAACTACATAACACATGTTGTATAACTAGACAGATACAGATTGTACAGACACAGATTGTACAACTAGACTGACACATGTTGTACAAACACAAGTTGTACAATTATATAGGCGCATGTTGTACAACTACGCAAACACGGTTTATACAAACACAGGTTGTACAACTACACAGACACAGGTTGTACAACTATACATAACTGGTTGTACAAAAAAAAATTCGTCGAAACCTATCAACATAGGATCTAGTTTTAAGATCTCGACGCGAGTAGCTCAAAACTGAAAACGGTTCGTAATTTGGATAAACAGTTCAAGAGATATTTCATTTCAAAAATTCAGATTAGAAAAATAAAAGGGAAAAAGCTGCTGTCCCACCTCACTATCCCTTCTCTCTCATCATATAAAAGTATAGAAAACAGAAAGTACAAAGTAGAGAGAAGTGGGAGTACAAACTATACAAAACAAGTTGTACAAACTATACATAACCGGGAGTACAAAAAAAAAGTTCGTCGAAACCTATCAACATGGGATCTAGTTTTGAAAATCTCGACGCGACGAGCTCAAAAGTGAAAACGGTTCGTAATTTGAATAAATGGTTCTCAAGATATTTCATTTTTTAAAAGCGAATCTAAAAAAATGCACATACAACCCTCCGCACGGAGAAACTGAAATCTCACCAAAATTCTCTCGTGCTGCCACTTGTCGCATATTTAAGCACCCACACGGGGTACCGCGTGAAGGGAGAAGCTAACACTTGTCATCACGCCACGGTTCGCTGGATTTCCTTCGCAAAGAGAACCTTTTTTCTAGTGATTTCGGTCTCGAGAGGAGCTGATGGTGCCCAAGCCTAGGAAAGAAACTGGCCGGCCCACATAGTCCCTTTTTTTGGGGTGCCTCAATAAGCAAACAGGTGGACCCTTGTACTAGGTGCCAATCTTCGACTCGATAGAAGGCGAGAGGTCGACCATCGATCAACACGGAGCAGTAACCCTAGTCATCGTGATCAATGGCGGCAGCGCTGCGCGACATGGCCTGGAGCCTGATGATCAGCTGGGCAAGGGCCACCACCAGGTCACCCGTTCAGGTTCGTTCTTTTCTCCTCCCCGCCATCGATCCCTCCCCTCCCTCTTCCGTACCACAATCTTGATCTGTCTTCGATTCGACGCAATTCTGTTAGCACTGTACTACTCAATCGGATCACCCAGCCGGCGGTCTACTCTTAGACGAACCAAGTTAACCAACTGCTTGCGTGCGTGCAGCGAAGCAGCGACGGCATGTATCGCTTAAATGAAGCCCAGCTGATCGATTATACAAGGTACATGTGCAAGATCGAACGGTCTCAATTTTCTGTTATGTACATCCATCTAACGTTCTTGGCTTGCTCTTGATTTTGGAAGCCGTATATTGGAGAATTACGCGAAGCAGAGAAGAGTGGCCCGTGCTTGTGGCGTGGGTCTTGCGGGCGTTGCGGCTCTCACATTGGCAGGGTTTGGGGTCCATCGACTCAGTCGTACTACTGGAACGGATCAGTGACCGGAATATCTATGATCTATCCTGCCTGTTTAACTGGTGGTTAGTGTGCGGACCATCTAATTAGTGGCTTGCTTGTCTTATGGGTTTTGTCTTTTGTGGTGGTAACATGAGAGATGTAAGAGAACTTTACATGTTGACTTGTTGTTATAACAAATTAATAGTTTTTCCAACTGGGCTATTAATAGTTGACGTATTGAAGCGAGCACTGGTAGAAAATGGGCCTATGGTCCCGGTTCGGTTGGGCCATCAGTCCCGGTTTCCCAACCGGGACTGGCCAATCGGGACTAATGCTAGTCCCGGTTGTGCCACGAACCGGGACCAATGGGTGGCCACGTGGCCAGTTCTGGCTGGGCGTGGAGGGAGACTCATTGATCCCGGTTCTTGTTACGAACCGGGACCAATGAGTGCTTTTTTTTGGTATTTAGGGTTTAGGGTCTCCCTCTCGCCGGTGCCCCCTCTCGCCGGTGCCCCCTCTCCTTCTCGCCGGTGCCTCCTCTCCCTCTCGCCGGTGCCCCCTCTCCCTCTCGCCGGTGCCTCCGTCGTCTCCCCCTTCTTCGCATCGCCGACGTGCTCTCCATCGTTTCCGTACGCATATTATACGCTCTACTATATACATAGTACATGTTGATGCATATAATTAATATTCGATCTCTTGTGAGAATACAACTATTTAATTACATGGAGATAGATCAAGCCATCAAGGCATATGTAGTTCATCGTCCGAAGCAAAATGTTCTCCCCTTTCATCGATGACCTCGCTAAGCAGAAATCCCGCCAATTCCTCTTGAATTGCTCCTACGCGCAGTTCTGGGTCGATCTTCTCCCGCATTTTGCTGAAAGCAGTTGTTCTCCGCTCAGTGGTCAACTCGCGAATGAACTCGCAAACGTAGAATCCACATAAATTACTCCCCGGTGGCTGCTGCGGACTTTCCACCGTTTTATAAGTTAGCTCATCTTTGAATGGACCTTCTACCTTCTGTTTGAAAATTGTCCAACACCTGCTTTGGCAAAGAAAATGAACAAAGGAGTTATTAATTACTTGACATCAGGGAACGAACGAAAGAGGGCGATATAATGCGATAATGATTGAAATTACTTTTTGAGCACTTCTTTCATGTCGGACCACAACGCTTGGTCCCAACTTAATGAGTCGTGGACTTCAACTATGGACTTGTCAGGTTGAATGCTTAGCAGAATCCAGTGGAACCTGCGGACGTTTATATAAAGCAGACATGCATAGCTCATCAATTACACTTAACATCGAGAAAGCCAAATAAAAATATGTACAAGACAGAAACACTCACCTGAAGTTGTAAGGAAATAATATTTCCGTACACAAATGTTGCATGGTTAAAAAGGTGGTCAGGTCATGCTCCACGTCTTTGGGGTGATTGACTAACGTATGTGAATTCACGATATATGGGTCAACGAACCCAACCTCAAAAACTTTAGATCTTTTGCATTTCAGCATCTTCATTCTGCATAATAGCGTACAAAAGGATATATATTGTCAGGATAATATAATACAGGCAATGAACGAGCTGAGCTAGAGACTTAATTACGAAAATAAATCACTTACAGACAATAGCAAGAGAGGATAGATTTGTCGAGGGCGCGCTTTTGGAATAACTGGAACAGTTCAGTCAGTTGAACATGTATAATGTAACGTTTGAAGAAATGCTCCACTCTAACGTCCAGCGGAAACCACTCTTTCGCGTCCTTCTTTGATGTGTGCACCAGGTACTAGGTATGCAGATTTCCTTCCAGTTCTTGAATAGCTCGGCCATCTTCTTAAGTGCCCAGTCCTTGACTTTTTGCTCCATGATTTTCCGGGCAATCTTTTCTGCCCCATCTGGATCCTCCTCATCTGAATCCACCTCTGGCGTCGGCAGGGTGAAATTAACCATGAGCTTTCTCCAAAGTCTTTCTTTGCCCTCATCGCTGACATATAGCTGTCCTTTCTCCTTTAGCCGATGCCATTCTCGAACGGTGATCGGGATGAAGTCCCTAACAAGAACTCCGCATTGCTTTACCATTTTATTTTTAACACCAGGGGGAGCAGTTGGTGTGCCATCTTCAGCGACTCTTTCGATCGTGTATCTTTCTTGGTCGCCCAACTTTTTGGCCGGGCCTCGTTTTGTCCTTACAGAAGATTTGCTCGATCCGGAGGGCTAAAAGAAGAAAGAGCGTTAATATATGTATATAGACAGCAGAGGCTTAATTAATACAATCTTCGGCTTCATTAATATATGTATATGCACCTCGCCGGAGTTTGCAACATTTAATGTTCCACCGGAGCCTTCGGCTTCTCCCTCGTCGGCTTCTCCCTCGCTGACTTCTCCCTCACCCCGGCCGTCGGGTTCTACCTCACCAGAGCCGTCTCTTCGGTTGAGAGACTCATCTCCCTCACCGGAGTTGTTCAAAAACTCCGTGGTGACATCGACAATATCTTCCGGCCCGCGGATTATATCCTGGAGGATATTTTCCTGATCTTCGTCTCGTTCCATAGTTTCTGCAAATTAAGAACAATGCACAAAACTTTAGTTGGGTAACTTATTCCATATGTCAAGATACCTCTACAATATCATCTCATTTGCAAGAACAAATTAGAAACATCATATGCTGCCTTATAATCTCATTTGCAAGAGCACCTCGGGAGGGGAGCGGCAGAACACCTCGGGCGGGGATTCTTGGGCGCGACGGCGAACTCGGAGACCCTAAACCCTAAAACATCAAGAAATTAAAGCCATTAAGCTCAAGAACATAAGACTCAAGCTAAAATATACATCAATATAGCTAAAATCATTTGCAAAGCTAAAATTAAAATTAACATCAATATGTAGCAAAACTAAAATTAACATCAATATATAACAAAACTAAAACTAACACTAACAAAACTAATTCTAGCAAATGGCTAACAGAAAATGGCTAACAAAAAATAGCTAAAACCTAGCAACTAACCTAGCAACTAACATTAACAAATGGCTAACAAAAAACCATCTACAACTAACCTAGCAATTTCTATAACCTAACAATTTCTATAACCTAATACTTTCTATATCTAACAAATTTCTAAACATATTAATCATTTTAATCTACAATGCAACAAATTCCTAAACACTAAAAATCCTATTTGCTATACTAAAGTGCTATACAAATTCCTAAAATTTCCTATACAAAAAGAAATCCTATTTACTATACTAAAAGAATATACATTTTCCTATACAAAATTCCTAACACTAAAAATCCTATACAAATTCCTAAACAAATTCCTAAAATTCCTAACTCATTTTCCTATACATTTTCCTATACTAAAATTTCCTATACAAATTTCCTAAACAAATTCCTAAAAATCCTATACTAAAATTTCCTATACAAATTCCTAAAATTCCTAACTCACCGCGAGAGGCGGCGGTGCGGGCGGCGTGCGGGGGAGGAGGTGCGAGAGGCGATGCGGGCGGCGCTGCGAGGCGGCGGCGTGGAGGCGCGGGCGAGGTGTGCGGGGAGGAGGCCGTCCGTGCGGGCGGCACGGGCGTCGAGGGCGCGGCACGGGCGGCCGGCGTGCGGGTGGCGCGGCGGCGCGGGCGTCGAGGGCGCCGGCGTCGAGGGAGCGTCGAGGGCGAGGTCGGGCAGCTTGACGGCGTATTTTTTGCTCCGTCGCGCGCGCCTGGTCCTTCGTCGATTTGGAGACGAAATGAGGAAGGAGAAGAGGCAGAGGCATTATACAAGGGGTCATTGGTCCCGGTTTCTGGAAAGAACCGGGACCAATGCCTCTTTGGTCCCGGTTCTTTCCAGCAACCGGGACCAATGAGAGGGTCAGTTAATGCCAGATCCAGTGGCGCGCCCATGGACTCTTTGGTCCCGGTTCTTGCCAGCAACCGGGACCAAAGAGTCCTTTTTCAAAATTATTTCGAACTTTTCAGTTCTGAGATGTTGTTCCCGCTTTTTTTTTTCTTATTTAGGTGTTTGAATATGAATTTTAAATGGTTTTGAATCTGAAAAGACTTTCAACATGAAAAGTGTTTAAATTTGAATAAATAATCCAAAACCATTTTATGTTTTCTGAAATAATTATTCTAACTATACAAACTATTAACCATTTTGCCATTTTCAATTAAAAATATATTAACTTTATTGCATATTTTGAATTGACAAAACTTTCAACGTGAAAAGTGTTTGAATTTGTATAAATAATCCAAAATCAATTTTACATTATTATTGTCATTTTCAATTTAATATGGATAAATTCATATCTTTAAAACCGTAAGTCGAAATTCGACAAATAATCCATTTATCTTAATGCATTACATAAAAGGTTTAATACATTATTACACATGATACAACGTCTCACAAGCGCTTGAAAGACACATAGCACGCTCGACCTCGTCCAGAAGGCGCTGCGGCGGGTGTGGCGGATCCATCTGTGGAGACGATGCGTTCGTGGCTAGGAATGTTGGATTAGGGTTTACCCCGTCGGCGACAATATATAAAGACCTCCAGGGCAGCGCTGGGGGAGGACACGTGCCCAGGGAAGCGCTGGGGGAGGACACGTGTCGTGACCGCAAAGCCCGTCTTTAGTCCCGGTTGGTGTTACCAACCGGGACTAAAGAAGCACACAGATCGTGTGTTTCTTTCAATCGCTTGTGAGCCGTTGGATCAGGGGTGTGTTTCTTTTGAGGGATTGTGAGCTGTTGGATCAGCAGTATCACGACCACTTCGTGAGCCACATGACCCGGTTGGTGTTACCAACCGGGACTAAAGAAGCACACGGATCGTGTGTTTCTTTCAAGCGCTTGTGAGACGTTGGATCAGGGGTGTGTTTCTTTTGAGGGATTGTGAGCTGTTGGATCAGCAGTATCACGACCACTTCGTGAGCCACATGACCCGGTTGGTGTTACCAACCGGGACTAAAGAAGCACACGTACCCTATATATAGCCGCCCTCCTCAGACAGGTTACTCACTCACACAAAACATTCCAGCGTCACTCGGAGAGGCATCTTTGGGCAACCAGCGGCAAGACGTCTCTGATGACCTGCGACCGTTCCAAACGGTTGCAGATCATCAGAGATGTGTTGCCGGACGGTTGTAGATCATCAGAGACGTCTTGCCGCTGCTTGGATCGAAGTGGCGCTCAAACACAAAACATTCCAGCGTCACTCGGAGAGGCATCTTTGGGCAACCAGTGGCAAGACGTCTCTGATGACCTGCGACCGTTCCAAACGGTTGCAGATCATCAGAGACGTCTTGCCGGACGGTTGTAGATCATCAGAGACGTCTTACCGCTGCTTGGATCGAAGTGGCGCTCAAACTCACGAGCCACCGTCGGGCTGTATGCAGGGGGAACTGTGTTTGGACGGTCGAAGCTGAGGTTTGAGAGGTTCCCACGGGAGGTGTGGGAGCCGACAACCACCTACCACGCGTGTTTCACCGGTCGTCATGCAATTAATTAACAGAAAACAAAAAAGAAAACTCACATGTGATATAACCCATTTCTTCTAGATGGAAACTCCCATTTCGTGTATTATGGTTTTCACCACATAAAGGTTTAATACATTACTACACATCACATAAAGGTTTAATACATTACATTGATTTACATAAAAGCCATGAACCCTTCTTCGCGTATGTCCCTGGCCTATGATCGCTTCAGCCGTAACCATGGAGCATCTTCATTATTTAACGGGATGCTTGGGTCAGTTCTCACTGTGAAGGGCGGAATTTCATCAAACTTATCATAATCTGCTGACATGTCTGTCTTGTCCTCGACTCCCACGATGTTTCTTTTCCCTGAAAGAACTACGTGACGCTTTGGCTCATCGTCTGATGTATTCGTTTGCTTGTTTTTTCTTTTTTTCGGTCTGGAGGACATGTCCTTCACATAGAAAACCTGAGCCACATCATTGGCTAGGACGAATGGTTCGTTCTTGTAACAACCAAGATTCTTGAGATCCACTGTTGTCATCCCGTACAGCTGGTCTACCTTTATCCCTTCTCCATTCATGTTGACCCAACTGCACCGAAACAAAGGGACCTTAAAAGTAGGTCCATAGTCAAGTTCCCATATCTCCTCTATGCGACCATAGTATGTGTCCTTTTGCCCATCGTCGTTTGTTGCATCAAAGCGGACACCACTGTTCTGGTTGGTGCTCTTTTTATCTTGGGCGATCGTGTAAAATGTATTCCCATTTATCTCGTACCCTTGGAAATTCAATACAGTCGAAGATGGTGACGCGGCCAACAAGTAGAGCTGATCTCCGACAGTGGTGTCATTCATGAGCTGTAATCGCAACCAACTGCCGAAGGTCTCCATGTGTTTTTCTTTAATCCAGGAGTCATCCTTCCCCGGGTTCTTGGAGCGTACATAATTCTTGTGTTCCTCGATATACGGAGCCACGAAGGTGGAACTTTGTAGAACTGTGTAGTGTGCTTGAGTTAAAGAATGCCCGTCCCTACATATCAGTGCTTTCTTTCCTAGCGTGCCTTTTCCACTCAGTCTCCCCTCATGCCGCGATTCAGGAACACCAATCGGCTTAAGGTCAGGAATAAAGTCAACACAGAACTCAATGACCTCTTCTGTTCCATAGCCCTTGAGATGCTTCCTTCTGGCCTAGCACGGTTATGAACATATTTCTTCAAGACTCCCATGAACCTCTCGAAGGGGAACATATTGTGTAGAAATACAGGACCGAGAATGGCAATCTCGTCGACTAGGTGAACCAGGAGATGCGTCATAATATTGAAGAATGATGGGGGGAACACCAACTCGAAGCTGACAAGACATTGGACCACAGCCTTCTGTAAACTTGGTAGAGTTACTGGATCGATGACCTTCTGAGATATTGCATTGAGGAATGCACATAGCTTCACAATGGGTACTCGAACATTTTCCGGTAGAAGCCCCCTCAATGCAACCGGAAGCAACTGCGTCATAATCACGTGGCAATCATGAGACTTCAGGTTCTGGAATTTTTTCTCTGCCATATTTATTATTCCCTTTATATTTGACGAGAAGCCAGCCGGGACCTTGATACTGCTCAGGCATTCAAAAAAGATTTCCTTCTCTGCTTTGGTAAGAGCGTAGCTGCTTAAGTATTGACGCCCTTTATCCGTCTGCTTGTTGTATGGGTCTTTCATACGTTGCTGGTCTGCCCGTGCTTCCGGTGTATCTTTTGTCTTCCCATACACGCCCAGGAAGCCTAGCAGGTTCACGCAAAGATTCTTCGTCACGTGCATCACGTCGATTGAAGACCGGACCTCTAGGACTTTCCAATAGGGTAGCTCCCAAATATAGAGCACTTCTTCCATATGGGTACGTGGTTGTCAGCGTCATTCGGAACAGATAGACTGCCAGGACCCTTTCCAAAGATTACTTCTAAATCCTTGACCATGTCATATATAACATCACCATCAGGGAGGTTAGGCTTCTTCCGGCGATCTGCCTCACCGTTGAAATGCTTGCCGGGCTTTCTTACGGCATGACTGTTCGGAAGAAATCGACGATGCCCCAGGTACACATTCTTGTTTCCCAAATGTATACTTTCAGTCTTATCTAAACAGTGCGTGCATGCATTGTATCCCTTGTTTGACTGTCCTGAAATGTTACTAAGAGCAGGCCAATCATTGATGGTTACGAACAGCAACGCTCGTAGGTCAAATTCCTGTTGTTTGTGCTCATCCCACACACGTACACCTGGTTCGGACCACAACTGCAAAAGTTCATCAACTAATGGCCTTAGGTACACATCAATGTCGTTGCCGGGTTGCTTCGGGCCTTGGATGAGCACTGGCATCATAATGAACTTCCGCTTCATGCACAACCAAGGAGGAAGGTTGTAGATACATAGAGTCACGGGCCAAGTGCTATGACTGGAGCTCTGCTCCCCAAAAGGATTAAAGCCATCTGTACTTAGACCAAATCTTAAGTTCCTTGCGTCATCTGAAAATGTCGGGAACTCTCTGTCGATTTTTCTCCACTGGGACCCATCGGCGGGGTGTCTCAACTTCCCGTCTTTCTTACGCTCTTCTTTGTGCCATCGCAACAACCTGGCATGCTCTTTGTTTCTGAACAGACGTTTCAACCGTGGTATTATAGGAGCATACCACATCACCTTAGCAGGAACCCTCTTCCGGGGGGCTCGTCATCGCCCTCAACATCACCAGGGTCATCTTGTCTTATCTTGTACCGCAGTGCATTGCATACCGGGCATTTATCCATGTTCTCGTACTCACCGCGGTACAGGATGCAGTCATTAATGCATGCATGTATCTTCTGCACATCTAATCCTAGAGGGCAGATAGCCTTCTTTGCTTCGTATGTAGTCTCGGGCAATTCGTTATCCTTTGGAAGCTTCGGCTTCATTATTTTCAGTAACTTCTCAAATCCCTTGTCAGAACAACCAGTCTCTGCCTTCCATTTCAGCAGTTCCAGTGTGGTACCGAGCTTTGTGCTGCCATCTTCGCAGTTTGGGTACAGCAACTTTTTGTGATCCTCAAGCATGGCCTCCAACTTTAGCTTCTCCTTTTCTGTATCGCATTCTCGCTTTGCATCAGAAATGACCCCACCAAGACCATCAGCGGGCTCATCTGATGCCCGATGTTCACCTCTTTCTTCTTCAACGTCTTCCATAACAGTATCACCGCATTCCTCAGGGAACATAGGATAGTTGTCATCATCCTCCTCTTCTTCATTGTCTTCCATCGTAACCCCTCTTTCTCCGTGCTTGGTCCAACAATTATAGCTGGGCATGAAACCTTTCCGAATCACGTGGTCTTGAATGGTTCTCGGGTCAGAGTACTCCCTGACGTTCCGACACTTCTCACATGGACAAGGCATAAAATTATTCACTTTGTTTGCCTCACATCGAGAAATTTATGCAGGCCTGCAATAAACTCGGAACTGCGTCGTTCGCCGTACATCCATCGCATCCGTGCATCCATCTGCATCATATATATAATTAAGTTTATCAAATACCATTACAATAACATCTTGAATAGTGAAATGACCACCGTACATCGACACGTGCAATATTTCTGTATCAATTACAGACGAAAAGGATAAAGTTGCTAACCTCGGCCGAGGATATCATTTTGTGTGAACTTAAGTGTGGGTCGGGCATTTCATCGAACACATCTTGTGCGTGGCAAAGGAAAAAAAATAGCACCCACTTCCCACCAATCCAAGAGAAAAAAATTAGAGGAGAGAAGGGGGTGGGGGTTATTTATAGGCAGGGAGGGGTATTGGTCCCGGTTCTTGGCACGAACCGGGACCAAAGCTCCGCCGCACGCCACGTGTCTGGCTCTGGAGCTTTGGTCCCGGTTCGTGCCAAGAACCGGACCAATACCCCCAATCGAACCGGGACCAATGGTCCACGGGGCCGTGGCAACTCACTGGTCCCGGTTTTTACCTGAACCGGGGCTAATGGCTGGGGCGGCCCTGGACCAAAGATACTTTTTCTACTAGTGGATAAAAAGTGATGAGAAAACTTTTTTACAGAGAAGATCAAAGATAAAAGACAAGCAGAAAAGTAGCCACACCTCAAGAAGCACCTGACACTACTGGCTAGAAAAGACTCCACACATACTTAGAAAATCACAGGACATTTTCGCACAACACCCACCCAGCTGTTGACGGAGACAACCGCATGTCCTCTCGCTCCGGACCGTGGAGCGTTGATCCTGCCAACATACCCCGATGGACAAGAACGGTGACAACAAAGTCACGTGTAAAAATATGAGGTCTGCGACACCGCTCTGGCCGAAAGAGCTTCGAGACAGGATCCATTAGGACACCAGCTCTATGTAACGGACGGGGATGATCGTGCCAGACCGATCCCGTCTGGCCCAGATCACACCCGCACGCAACAGACAGAGGGGAGGGTGAGGCAGCGGGGGATGACGAGCATGATGGCCGCGACACCTCTGCGCCGCCTACAAGCCATCCCACACACGGCGGAGGACCTAGCCGAGCTCACCATACAGCCATACCTAAGCCTAGACGGCCCAGATTTGACCACCGCAATCTCCCATGGCTACCGTTGGTCTTTGCTAGGCCACCGGAGCCACACTAGACGACGAACATCGTAGCAGGAGCTCATATCCGCAAACTCGAAGCTGCCCCAACCAGCATACCTTGCATGCGGGTAGAAAAGGGTTCGCCGCCCGGCCAACGTTCGTTGGCAGTGAGGGGGCACTACTACAAACTTGACTAAGTTAGACGGAAACTAGAGCCGGTCGGATGGAAAATAAAAACCTCCGTCTGGGAAGAGCCACCTCAAACGACCGTTATTTTGTGTCCGTCTCTAATTTTAGCTGCGACGGTTCTTCTTTACGTCCGTCTCTAATCACCTACATATCGGAGACGGCCAGGAAAAGTACCCGACGCAGAAGTATTGCAGACGGCTAACAAAACTACGCGTCGCTCATTATAAAACTTTTGAGACGACCAATAAAATTAACCGGTACTAACTTAAATATGCAAAAAGTAAAATACACATACAGATAGAGAGTATTAATTAAACCTATAGCTAACACAAATTTATAGGCACACACATACAGACATAGAGCATTGTTCGAAGCAAATCACGGTACTAATTCTTCTAAATTACTAGTAAACCGGCCGGCCGGGGAGCTGATCATGATCAGGCTGCATAAGCGGCGCCGCGTGCTACCTGAAGATCACCAGTTATAATCAAACTGGCAGTGAACAACGAGCGGCCCCCAGCCAGTACAAGCACCCCAGCCACCAGCACCGTCGTTATTCTTCTTTCAGCCAGAACCACCACCCGAGGCCGTATTATTTCTGCAAATGTATGAATTTGTGTAATATTAATCAAAATTAATAAAAAAAGTATTATTAAAAAAAATTAGCTTGCCCTCGTCCGTCACTTTTGGCCGGACGAGCTCAACCAGTTTTTAGGGAGCATATTCCTCAATTCTGGTTATCCCTATCCATTTGATCCTCTAAACCAAACAGGTGGCAGCCACTAAAAAAGTGGCTATCCCTCGCCACTCAAGGGATAGCCACTGAACCAAACACACCCTTAAAAATTCACGCCCGCAACATGCCACAAGAAGCTAGCAGGAATTACAGAGCAGATAGGTACACTCCTAGTTAATTAAACGTGCAGGATATTTACATAGATACGTTTTCTAGTCATCCCTTCCAGTACTACTACTCTTGAGCCGATGGATCCCAAACCCGGCCAAGGCGATCGCCGCCGCCGCCCCAAGACCCCGGCCAGCAACACGGGCCACTCGTATCTGCTTCGAGTAATGGTCCGCTACGATCGACGTGCATATAAATAATCCTACATATGTGATCGGACGAGACCGATCTGATCTTGCATGATGTATGATGTATTATGCATGTTGAGTGCCATACCGGGCAAACTCCTTGCTGCTGGCATCCGTTGGTTCGAGGAAGCCGTCGGCCGTGATCGTGGAATTCTTCATCAATGTCTGCATGCGCGCACGGCCGCACGCGGTTGGTCAGGTTGTATCGTTAGATGAGATCGAAGAGGAATCAGCGATGTGGGATCAGAGAAACCAAGGAACGTACCGGCCAGTTGGCGGCGAATGCCCGCTTGAGCATCAGATCCGTGGCCATGCGTTGAAGCGCCATTAGGAACGACGACGAGTAGGGTTCCGCTGATTCCGACGACTTGATCGATGATGAATCGATTCGAATCGAATCGAAGATAGGCCACCAAGGGGTCAGCTTTTTTTTTTTGAGCACAACCAAGGGGTCAGCTAGTTCTCGTCGTTATAAGATAGGCAACGAAGAGGAGTATTCCGTCTCTATGTGGACCCAAGCCCAGCCAAGTAAGGAAGCTGGCCGGCCCACAAAGAGATATTCCGTCTCTATGTTGGCCTTCAACAACAAGAAAATTGCTCATGGTCTTCCGGCGCCATCTCCTCATCGTCCTCCTCCCACGTATCTTAACTTCAGTATATCTTTGATCTGACACACTTCATGACGCACGACCCGACCTGTTCTTTCTCTTTTCCATGACGAATTTCTCTAACGATCCAAATATTAACTCGACATGCATGCACGCATGGATGTCGGCAAAGATGACCATGGCGACCACCAGTAAACCCTCGGGCCGATGAAGAATTTGTCCGGCACTACTAGCAATGATTGATTAACGTTCACTGCACTACGCATTGATTGATCCTGATTAACAATCGTTATTCCCTTGATTTGCTCTTGGTTAATTCTGGAAAGCAGGGTGGAGGAGGATTTGATGAAGACATTAAGGAAGAACCGCAGGGAGGAGGATTTGGCCAGTTGTGCTGGCTTGGGTCTCGCCGCGATCACACTGTCACTTGGATCCATCGACTAACAACAATTAACAGTGGGAAGGATCAATGACTGGAATATTTATATATATATCCTTGCAAGTTTAACTAGCCTCTAGTGGATGCATATACCTATCTAAAGGTCTTGTCTTGCAGAGATATGCTCAGCCAGCCTCCTCTTCTTCAGAGGCAGAAACTACTCATTTGTGCATGGCAACTAGTTGCAGAGCAACACCTAGCAATGGCTATATGTTACAGGTCGAACTGCATGTTTTGAAATCCGATCCTCAAGTTTTATCTTTTGTGTTTGTCACAGGACTTTACATACTTAAGTTTCTTCTCTGTTATTATACATTGTTCTGAAGCTGTTGTTAACTTGTTATTACGTAAATCTCGGTTGAACTTCAACATGATAATATGGGGGTATTCTTTGTAGGATAATATCTTTAATCATTATATCTATACTTCTTATAAAGCAAAACCCCACTAAGTGCAATTAATATTTTTCTATCTCAACATGCAAGCCATCCACATCACTTTCACTTTTAGCCAATCAATTGTCCACATCATCCCACTAACATCATTACTTATTGTCTATATCTACATGCAAGTATCCACATCATCATTTTCTTTGACCATCAAGATGTCTACATCAAGTGATTATTTTGCAAGATTTTCAATAATGAAAATCATAGAACCATCATTCGAAACTATGTGCTCTTCTACATGTAACCGCTCAAAAAGTTTTTAGACATATTATGCAGCAATTTACATGACATCTTCATGCAAGCCATCCACATCATCAGTTTCTTCAACCCGCTTATTTCACTTTATCTACATCAATCAACATCAGTCAGATACACCCTGAACCATAACGAACTTTGAAATATTAATTACTCATACATTTCATGTCTATTAAATTAAATTTAGCCTCTCAACTTCAAGAGTTTATATGTTTTACTAGGTTTCTTAAAAGATACCCGCTGCCACGCTCGGGGTACAACTTCAGGAGTTTATATGTTTTACTAGGTTTCTTAAGAGATACCCGCTGCCACGCGCGGGGTACAAATTCAGGAGTTTATATGTTTTACTAGGTTTTTTAAGAGATACCCGCTGCAACGCGCGGGGTATCGTTCTAGTTATATATAATGCACATGGCGACTTCTTTGTCTGCTTACCGAAAAGAAGCAAAGCGCCCTAACCTTTATAGTTCTTTTTCTTCACAGAAAATCCACTATTCCCAGCTATCATGCAAACTGGGAGGCATCCTCTACTAAGACCATATTTCATTATTTCACATCAATTTAATGTAAGTTTAACAACACAATTACAGAAACCTCACACAGACTGTTATATCTACGGCAGTTTATATATTGTGTCTATATCGATGATATCTAGCTCCATATCAATGCTTATTGGTCAAGAGTAGATGACTTGTTCAGTTCTTCTTATTCTTGTCAAGAACAATCCTGAGATCTTTCATTCCAAGGATGCAATATAATTGTTGGTGGGATCATTAGTTCAGATTAGGTAAATTTCGTGCGGCGTCACGCCGCACTCGTGTGGTAAAATTAGAATTTGAAAATGTCTACAGTTAAAATTTGTGTAGATTTGAGAATTGTTGGAATGCAAAGAGAGCTTATGTTTGAAAGTTGTTTAGATTTTGAAAGTTAGTCTAATTGGAAAGTTATTTAGATTTGTTTTTTTCACGTTAGTAAAAAGGTTAGATTTGAAAGGCAGCTGAAATTTTGGAATATTTAATTTTATTTGCTGTGTTATAGCGGTAAAATTGGAATTTAGAAAATGTCCATGTATTAGAAGTGTGTAGATTTGGAAATTGTTCAAATACAAACAAAGCTTGTGGTAAAAAATTGCTCAGATTTCGAAATTCGTTCAAATTGGGAAAAATTTCAGATTCGATGTCTTTTTTTGTAAAATGATCAGATTTGGAAGGCATTTAAAAGTTTAAAATATCCAAATTTGAAATTTGATCGTATGCAGTGAGTAGTCAGCATGCCGCACCCGTGTGGTGAAAATGAAAATTTGGAAATGTCCATGTTTAGAAGTTGTTTGGATTTCAAAATTAGTGAAATTAAAGAAAAGTTTGCTTTTAATTTTTTTTGGATTTCAAAAATCTGCCAAATTTGGAATTTATTCAGTTTTGATTTGTTATTCATGTTTGTAAATTGCTTAGATTCGGAAGACATTTAAGATTTTGGAAAGTTCGAATTTGGAATTTTTGCTTATGTCGTAAATAGCTAGCATTTTTTGTGTGTGGCTATTTTGATATGTTTTTCACATTTGTTCGGATGGGTATATTTAAAAAAAATTAAATATGGGAATGGTTATATTCAAAAATTGTTGTGTTTTTTAAATTATTCAAATTCAAAAGAACATTTTTTTGTGATTATTTTGATATATATTTTTTTTCACGGTGTGTAGTTTAAAGTTGCTGATTTTGGAGTTTTTATTATTTTTCTGCATATTTTTTAGGGAATCTGGCAGAAAAAAAAAGACATGCCGGGCCCACGCTGACGTCGTTGCGACGTCAGCAATGTCGCAGCGAGCAGCGCGAGGACGCCGACTTCCTGCGGATGGCGGCGCCGTCTCTTCTGCGTCACCGGAACGGCTGTGGCGGAGTGCAGACGCGGCGGAGGGAGCAGTCGCACGGCAGCGGCGATTCCGGCGACGGCACGTCGTTTCGGCACGCGGTTTTCGGTGAGGGGGAGAGAAGAGGCGACGACGAATCCCGTCGTGCCCGTTGGTTTGAGTGCGGAAGAGCGGAGCGACGGTGCGCCGCGTCGGCATCGCCGGTGAGCTCGGCTCGTGCGGGCAGAGAGAAGGGAGAGGGGGGTGAGCGCGTGTGTTTTTGCAGATTAACTACGGTGTTAGCTACTGTGCTACAGTACCGCGGGGGGCTCTCAGGCCGGCATTTCCGTTGTCCTAACTTTCAACGAAATATTACCGGAAATTTTGTTTGAAAGTTGTGTCAAAAGTGTGAGCGCGGAAAAGAGACTAAAAGGTTTAAAAGTTGTGTCGAAAATATGAGCGTGAAAAAGAAAAGATTAAAAACTTTGCAAAAGTGAGAATCGGAAGGAGAAAAAAAACATGAACAGTACCTAACACTGTAGCTACATTGCGCGCTGTGGGAGCTCCCGCCTCCTGCGTCTTAAAAAAGGGCGAAAAAGGAAAATACTGTTCATGTGTGGCCCCAGCACTGTAGAACACTGTATGCTCTACAGTGCGAGGGTGGCTCTCAGGCCGGCGATTTACATGTCTTTCATATATGTAACTAGTGGTATTTAGCGCGTCGTCACGCCGCGTTCGCGGGATTTTTTTTTTGTATTAAATTTGAGTTGTGTAAATAAGTTTGTATTTTTGTATCAATAAGTATTGTTTATTTTAGTGAGCATATATATATATATATATATATATTCTTTTGTACCTTTAGTATTGTAGGACAGAAGAATATCCAAATATACTTTTATCTTCCAAATAATATTTAATGTAAGCACGTTGGCAATGGTAATGCAAATTTTTTTTTTAAGTCGAGTCCACAATTCGGGGAATTTTATTTATATTGAATCTAAATATTGACTATTTTGAATCCTGTAAATATGTTTTGTGTTTTGCTATAGATAGTTAGTCTTGTTTTTTATGAGCATTTATTATATAGTTTATTGATTATCGAAATATATAGCAAATTGAAGTATTTAAAAAAAACATTGTTGCCATGATTTTTTAATTGTAATTGAAGAAAATGTATCTGAGTTGTGTAAAAATAGTGAACAATTTTAAGTTTAGTGATTATCGAAATATATAGCAAATTGAAGTATTTGAATATTTTTTTTGTTGCCATGGTTTGTTAATTGTAATTGAAGAAAATGTATCTGAGCTGTGTAAAAATGGTGAACAGTTTTTAAAATTTTAAAATGCTACGGTAATTTCGAGCAGCTTGTAAATTGTAATGTTTGATTCTTTTTTTTGTATGTTCGCAGTCAGAAGATGTGCACCGTATGAGCATGTAGTAAAGTGAATATATAATTTGAAGAATTGCATCTGAATTTCATATTAAGAGGAGGTTAATTTAGTTTGTTGGCAATAGTGCTGAGATATGGATTCTGATATTTGGAAGCCCATCTAAATATGAAATATATTGTTTCTCGAAATGTCGTGAAGGTGTGAAATGAGCCTTTATTTATTGTTTGAACTTTCCGGGTTTTTTTTTTCTTTTTTGGAAAAGGGTGCGAAGACTTTTTTGTGGGTTTTATTCGAGGTCGTAAGAAAAATATGGAATACATAGTATTTGTAACGTCGTGAATGTGTAATATGAGCCTTTTTGTATTGTGTGAACTTTGGAAGATTTCAAATAAGGTGGAAAAAGATCAGAATGTGTTTCAAATGGTTGTTCTTTAGAAATTGATAGAAATTGGTTTGAAATTATGTGAGTTGAATTTGGAAATATGTGAAAGTTGTTTAGAAACAAAAAGGAAAATAGGAGGAAGAAGAAATATTTTCAACATTTGAAATAAGGTAGGAAAGGTCACAAAATATTTTGAATGTTTGTTTTTTTGCAAACTGCTAGAAATTGGATAGATTTGAATTTGGGAAGTTATGGAAATGTTTTGGAAAAGAAAAGAGAGAAGAGGGGAAAAAAGGAGAAAGGGCGACTGGGCCGCACAGCAGGCAGCCCGGCCCAGTTGGTGGCCCATCTGGAGCCCAGACCCGCGTGACGTCGCCGTGACGTCGGCGGCGGCCGGGGATGGCCGCGAGCTCGCCGGAGGCGCGTCCGTGCGCGCTGGGACGTGCGAGGGCGTGCATCCGGAGCGGCTCGACGCGGAGAGGCCGTAGGAGGCGGCGCCGCCACGATTTGGTGGCCGGAACGCCGCCGGCGATGGCAAAACGCGGCGGAGGACGGCGGACGTTTCGGCGGCGATTCCCGCCCGCGGGAGGCGTTTCGGCAGCCGATCCGCGGCGAGGAGGCGTAGGGGACGGCGGCGGAGCGTCGTGCTGGTTGATGCGCGCGGGGATTACTGGAGCGGCGGCGGTAGGCGGCGGCGGCGAACTCGGCCGCGCGCGCGAGCCGGAGGGGAGGGGGGGAAGTGGCGGCGATTTTGCGCGAAGGTCGTCGCGTTTTTTACAATTTGCAGAAAGGTCCTTCTGTTCGTAATTGTGTGGGCTGCGGAGCAAATTGTCGGGTTTGAGGGTGTTTTTGAAAACTTGTGGGCGCGGGGTCGTGTTGACCGTTGGATCGACGCGCGACGGTTCGGATCAGAACACTGTAGATTACTGCTCATTTACAACAGTAATCTACAGTAGCCGATCGTGTACAGGCCGAGATTTTGTGCTCCCTTAATATAGTTAGTTATTTGCGCACCAATGACGTGTCTAGGCCACGCCACTAGTATTGTCCACTAGTGCCCTAGTGGTGTGCCGTGCCCACACCACGAGGTAAATGACACACACAAGACACAAGTGCTACCATCGAGATATTTTAGCTACATCGCCACATCTTCTCTATTGTCGGTAAGATACCACAACATTAGTGAAGTAAGCTAAAATGGTACCAAGAACTAATATACGCCTTATAAAACATAAGTGATATACGACACCCTTTTTACTTTACCCTTAGTGAGGTGATTCTAGAAAGTACCAACACTCACAAGGGAACTGAACCTTGTGCTCCCTCCCTTTATAAAGGATGTCTCAACCTATCTCAAATTTGCATGTATGTAGACATGATTTAGTGTGTAGATATATGTAAAAAAAAAATTTAGAACCATGCAGGAGGGCTGCTTGTATTATTAAAGGAGAACAGAAAGGCTCGACGAGCCAAAGTTTATAGACTTGCTGGCAACCAGCATCAGGCGAGAAGAGCGACCAAAGAAACGGCCAAGCGACCTGACTAACTAAAAATAGATATATGTAAATTTGAGATAGGTTAAGACATAACGGAGGGAATACTCGACACATACTGAAGGCATAATTATTGTTGGCCCTCTCTTCTGTTGCCTGATCCAATCAAATCGATCGTTCTCAGTTGCCTGATCCACCAGCGTGTACGTTCATAGCCCATCCCAGTTAGCAAGGTCAAACTTAGCCCAGCTAGCACCTAGCAGTAATAGGCCAGATGTCTCAGCCGGCCAGTCCCACGAACGTAAGAGCATCTCCAAGCGAGGCCCCCAAACAGCCCAGACCGGTTTATTTGTGTCCGGACGGGCTCCAAACGAAAAATGAGCTAAAATAGCTACCCAACCGGGGGTGGGCAAAGCCTCCCCAAACGTCTGGGCTGTCCGGCAGCCCACAAACTCACCTCATATGTGGGGAGGGTTTGGGGCTGCCGGACGTGCCCGGACAGCCGCCACGTAGGACATGGACCACTTTATCTACTACTTATCTCTTTCTTTTTCCTTTCTCTTTCCATCCCCACCAATCACATGCATCCGGACGGACAATTAGGGGTATTTTTGGGGGCTGTGGTTGGATATGGCCATTTTTGGGGCTGTCTGGTCACTGTCCGCAGACAGTTTGGGGGCCAAATTTGAGGGCTCCGCTTGGAGATGCTCTACGAGTATCTCCAAGCGAGGCCCCCAAACAGCCCCCAAACCGGTTTATTTGTGTCCGGACGGGCTCCGGACGGAAAATGAGGTAAAATAGCTACCCAACCGGGGTGGGCAAAACCTCCCCAAACGTCCGGGCTGTCCGGCAGCCCACAAACTCACCCCATATGTGGGGAGGGTTAGGGGGCTGCCGGACGCGCCCGGACAGCCGCCACGCAGGACATGGACCACTTTATCTACTACTTATCTCTTTCTTTTTCCTTTCTCTTTCCATCCCACCAATCACATGCATCCGGACGGACAATTAGGGATATTTTTGGGGGCTGTGGTTGGATATGGCCACTTTTGGGGGCTGTCCGGTCACTATCCGCGGACGTGTCCGCGGACAGTTTGGGGGACGAATTTGATGGCTCCGCTTGGAGATGCTCTAAGTCTGTTCGGTCCATTTTCTCAAAAAAGAAAATATGTTCGGTCCAAAACCGACGACCGAACCGAACAATCGAGAAACGGATCTCTCGGTTATCTCCCGGTTACCTCGAAAAGTAAAGACTGATCGGTCAACATTTTCTGGGAACCGATAATTTTGACGCACCGAACCATTCGATTTGGGGGAACCGAACGCCCATGCGTCTAGTCCGTTTAGCCTGCCGACCCAACGGTATGGACTACCTAACTAGCCAGCCAATGTGCTTCTTTTGTTATTCTTTTTCTTTCTTTTCCTTTTCTTGTATTTTAAAAACATAGTTTTTGTAAGTGAAAATTGGTCATGCTTTAGAACGGATAAACTGGTAATGGAAAAGTCATTAACTGTGTTTTTAATTCGAATTTTGGGGAGAACAAAGAATGTTATACTAGTATTGTTCAAAAAAAAAATGTTATACTAGTACATGTTAGTGGGCCAGATCGAAGCCGGCCCACCTATATATGGATCTGTACCGGGGCCCTCTGTGAAATTGAGGCTATGCGTTCCACTCAAAAACAAAAATTGAGGCTATGCGTGGACGTAAGCAGCATGTTTTAGAATGCGTCATGCTGTTGGAGAGGAAAGAAAACGGGACGTAGTCATGGTCGCGATATGCCGGTGCTCGAAAGTCGAAACCCAACGAATCCATGCATCTGCCATGGTATGGAACAGCATGCGTGTCCTAGCACGACTTGCATGCCGGCCAGTTAGTTCGTATGGATCCACGGTAATGCCGTACATACGTCCTCCTACATGTATGTACGTATGTGCGTCCAGTGGCGGAGCTAGGAATTGAGCCGGGGGGGGGGGGGGGCAAACGCACAAGGTCTACAAAATTTAAGCCAGAAAAATGAGTCTATATAACAAATAAAGGGTTCACGAAGGTTCAATTTTCGTAACTCATAAAGCACAAGTACCATTGACAGAAAAATAACATAAAGACAACTTAAAAAACTACTAACACGGACTCATGCCACTTGACATAAAAGTAGACATAAAAAGCTTGAGTATTTTACTACAACAATCAGTCCCGGACAACAATAGACATAAAAACTGATCAAAATTGAAGAAAAAAAAATGATCAAAATTGAAATCTGCAAGAGGCAGAATTAACCGGCTCAAAATTGAAATCTGGTTCCTCCTCTCCGTCCATCGCCGCCGACACCCGATGGCAGCGGAACTGGCGCTCTTAGTCAGGACTCAGGGAGTGAGTCAGGGCAGGACGTGGCCGCGTCCCGCGTGGGGAATCTAATCGTGTGGTCGAACCGTGCGAGGGGACCGAGCAAGTCGAAACGTGCGAGGGCCGCTAGGTCGTCCATGGTCTGAGTCAAAATTAATTGTCCAGCTCAGCCAGTTTAGTCCAAATAAGACACAAATTACTGGCTAAGAGCATCTCTAGCAGATCCCGTAAAAATTGGATCCATAAAACACGCCTAAGGGAACCGTAAAATAATTTTAAGTGCTAAAAAGTGGCCAAATCCACTGCTCCGCCGCAAAAAATTACGCGTCTCCATGACCAAATCCGTAAGAATTAACTTAAACCTGAATATTCTCTGTAGTCTTTTTCTTCTTCCTAGCACCACCCTATGTTCCCCAATCCCCTCCGCAAAATCACGCGTCTCCAACCAAATCCACTGCTCGGCCGCCGTATGCCACCCACGCCGTTGCAAGCCGGGCCGATTTGGAAGCCGTGTAGTACATGAGGTAGCTAGATCCATCTACGTACATAAGTACAAGAGTTGAGCTAGCTGTTCGTCCAATGGATTGATCATTCCATCCTTGAGCTAGCTAGCTAGCTAATAGCAATCGATTGATGGTCCATGAGCTAGCTAACTACCTATAGGCAAAAATAATAGACCGAGCTGAGGGGGGCGGCCGCCCCTCCTCGCCCCCCTGTGGCGCCGCCACTGCGTGCGTCAGACGGCATGCAGTGACAAATGTTGTCCGACCTTTTTCCTCCCTCAGCTAAAAAGGCATAAAACGTGGATAAATATGGGCCCAACGGGCTTTCTTTCTTACGGGGCTGGATCTAGTATGGTACTACATGTTAGAAAGCCGAATAAAACATGCATGCATGCCCTCTGGTTTAGCGCATAATCGACGGAAATCAACTGCAAACTAGCTTACGTAAAAAAAAGGCATAGACACCTTATATATTGGCTTATGGGCAGTATAAATCTGAGATATATGTCTCTAAAATTTATATGGATATCATTTAATTTAGGAGCATCTAATCCAACCAATTTCTGACGGATTCATAGTCCAACTTTCAATTTTTTTTACTACCAGAAGTCACATTTTTGGGGAACCAGCCGGGGTAGGTATAACATAGTAAGCGGACATGGAATCCGTGGTTACTATTGATATAGTGCAAAGCCAGGTTTATTTCAAGTAGGTTACTTTTACAAGCCCAAGCCACCGAAAAGAATATAGGGATCCATTTAGAGTACTTGTCAATCTTTATAGGACAATTATATAGTGTTTGGTGCTTGAACATACATTATGAGAATATCTCTAACAAACACACTAGAAAGTTGACGTATGAAGCTTCTCACATATATTACGTACTTGTACCACCATCACACGTTTCATATCTTTATATATTCAAGAAAATCACTCTCACATTTCAATTAGGTACCTCCATACAAATTGGAGGTCGGAGTTTCTACAAAGACCATTATACTGGATCTTCCTTGGGTTATCAAGCATCTTTAGTCATTGGTATTGCATAAAAAATGAATAAGTCCTAGTCACAGGAAGAACGAAGACAAGAAGAAACTCGTGTGTGCATGGTCACAGTCTTCTATATATGATTCTAAATATTCGACGTTGATAGAAGCTTCCTACTAATTTCCACATGCGACCTCAGTATGAGTCATGCATGCTACCAGGCGATGACGAGATACAACTACGTAATATATACGAGAAGCTTCGTACGTCGGCTTTCTAGTGTCGTGTGTGCGTGTGTGAGAGATTTTCACTATGTATGTTCCAACACCACACACTAGATAATTGACCTATAACGACTGACAAGTACTCTAGATGAATCCCTATATTTTTATAGTATCTTTGGGTTGTACAAATAGTCTTCTTCAATTAAAAACCCTGCTTTGCACTCTAGCAACAGAACCACGAAATTCAGGTCCGGTTACTATGTTATACCCACTTCCTCTGGGTCGCTAAAAATATCGCTTTTGATAGTAAATAATTGAAAGGGGGACTATGAATATCTTAAAAATAGTTTTGGATTAGATAATACTAACCAAATGATATGCTTATAATATTTATTGAAATGTCCTCAAGGATATACTCCCCTCATGCCATTATATAAGGTGCCCAAGCCTTTTATGTAAGCTATTTTAGGTGATCCGCTTCCCAAAGGGGCAGGTTTTATTCGGTTCTTAACAACTATTCGCTCCGTTGTGAACTGTAACGTGTTTTGACCACTTCAGCGTGGATTAAATATGGAATGAAATGAGTGAATGAACGGATTAAATATGAACTGAAATAAGTGAATCAAAAACTAAAATAAGTCTAAATACATAAGAATCAAGAAAAAACAAAAAATGATGATATTTAAAAACGGAGGGAGTACGTTAGAATGCCAACTTGCAAGGTGGTACACGACGGAAATGAGTTATATGTTTGGCAGACTGCGTCAGACAAAATAATCTACGGCCGAGCTAGCAAGGTGGTACATGGGGGGGGGGGGGGGGGGGGGGGGGGGGGGGGGGGGTGTGCACTGATGATTCCGTAGCAAGGTGGCCAAGTGGAAGCAACATGAAGTACCAGTGGTGGTGCGAGGAGCGTGACCCGTGCATGCATGGGGCCGGCAGGCTGAGCGGACTAGATCCACTCCACCTGAGAAAGCCCGTTGGGCCTGCAGCTACAAAAAATTAAAACAATCTATACAGAGTTCGTTGTGGTGCACTGTTTGCTACTCATCTACTACTAGCTAGCTACATTTTGATGATTGGGTTTCTGTTTAGCTAGCTTGCTAGGTAGTGTATATGTTGCAGAGGAAAAGGTAGGAAAACATTTGTCACTGCATGCCCATCTGAATGTCTGATTCACGCACGTACTCCCTATATTTACTCCCTCCGTTTTTAAATACTATAAGATGTTTTAGATTTTATACACATTCATATGTATAAATTTATATATACATATTTTAGTGTGCATGTTTACCTATTTTAGTATGTATTTAGACAATATGTTTAACATCTAAAACATCTTATATTAAAAAAACAGAGAGATTAAAATATAATGTGTTTATATGTTACTCATGTTGTCTACATTAGATCAAAATAAGTGAACATATATAATAAAATATATCTAGATACATATGTATACATGTGATTGTGGAATCATTCTAAAACATCTTATATTGTCGAATGGAGGGAGTATAAAATGTTTTAACATGTGTTGTCTAGATTCAGACTAAAATAAGTTGATGCACATTAAAACATGTCTAGATACATTTATATACATATGAATATGAAAACAGACTAAAAATAGTGAAATGGAGGGAATACATTCTACTCATCCGTCCAAATTAGATGATTTCCTTTTATCCAAATGTGAATATATCTATATACTTATAATATGTCTAGATACATCAATTTTTGGACAAATGGAAGTCATCTAATTTAAAACGGAGGGAGTACGTATGTATGACACCGTTGATATATGTTAACCATCAGGCGGGTGCACTAGCAGCAACACTTTGCCATTTGGTAGGAATGTGAAGGATTCGTTGGGTCGAGCGTATGCATGTTCAGGAGTGCCAACTTGCACTGGGTCGTCGAAGCCGACTAGCCGCCGATGGACGGGCACGTGGTTTTCCACCGCCGGTGGCCGCCGCCGCGGTCTTGGCCGGTCTGAGTTCTCCGTCCGAGTGTCTGACTGCCACCTAGTTGCAGGTACGCACACAAGGCGCACTTGCATGCAACATATGCATGTGTTGGACAGTTGAGGACCGGGTCGCCCGTCAATTCATCAACTCGATCGTTTGTTCGTGGTTTTGTTTTCTCTCGTAGTGGTTGCAACTTGCAACACCCTCCGTTGCACTACAACTAATATCTCTATTTTTAAATATAAGATGTTTTAAGTGTTCGTCGTCGGCGATTATCGACGCTAGCAAGCTGGGTGGCCACATAAGCATGGGACGAGGCAGGAGCTAGTCGCTGGTCAATCCAATCCATACGTCGACTCCACTCGTCCGTGGTTACAAGAGGGCAAAAGCAACTGCTTTGCTTGCAGGTAGGTATGTATTATACTGCAAGTAGTGCAACGGAGAGTGACTCCTGCGTAGTCAAGAATGTACGCACCGGCCCGCGTTTCGAGATGTATGAAATTTTAACTTTCATATTACATGTTAATGGACCGGACCTTAGTCGGCCCACCACCACCTATAGCCATTATGAGCGAGAGCGGGTACCATCGTCAAGTTGAGGCCATGGACGTAAGCAGCATCTTTTGTAGTGCGTCATGGTGTCCCAGAGAAAAGGAAACGGGACGTCGACAGAAGACCACGGTCAGAAGGTTCTGTCGATCGACGGTGACGGTGACGGTTGCTAATCATCAACGGGAATACATACCATTACCGGGAATACCATACCATGACTTGACTCTGACCACACGCGCGCACAAGGGCCGGTGCCTACATTCCTGACCACGCAGGAGTCATTCTCCGTTGCGCTACTAGTTGTTGTAGTAGTAGTAGTATAATACAGAAACTATCTACGATGGTTGGATGGATTGTTGACCGACGACTCCATAGGCATACGTTGAATGCAAGTGCAACTATAGGTGGCTCCGGCGGAGACCGCGGCGGCGTCCACCGGCCGGGGGAAAACCACGTCCATCGGCGGCTAGTCGGCACTTCTCGACCGAACAGAATCGCTTACCTACTCTCTCTGTCCACGAATAAGTGTAAATCTAGATTTGTCCACGAGTATGTACGTAGAGATATATACATAGTTCTTCTTCCTCCCTGCTGTCCCTGGCCAACTGGCCAAGTGTTGCTGCAAGTGCACCCGCCCAGCCCTACCACGACCTGCATGCCGTTGGATGCATGCATTGTGCAGTGACAAATATATGTTAACCTAGCAAAGCCAAACAGAACCCTCAATCATTGGATATCGACCGATCGATCCACGGAACTTAGTAGCTATACCTCGCTAGATTTTTTTTGAGGCAGCGCACCAGAACCAACTCGTGGCCAGATATGGGCCGAGCAAGGCAGATTTGGTTAATTAAGAGGCCAAAGTCGAAAGGATCAACTAAAATAGCTTACGCAAAAAAGGATTAGGCACCTTATATAATGACATGAGGGGAGTACCTCTTTGAGGTATATTTCAGTACAAAATTATATGCATATCATTTAATTAGTAGTATCTAATTCAAACTATTTTAAAGATATTCATAGTCTAACACTCCCTTTTTTAACTATCACAAACGACATTTTTTAGGGAGAGAGAGAGAGAGAGAGAGAGAGAGAGAGAGAGAGAGAGAGAGAGAGAGTAGGTATAACATAGTAAGGGGACATGAATTTTGTGGTTACTATTGCTAGAATGCAAAGCCGGAGTTTTAACTGGAGAAGAATATTTTTACAACCCAGAGATACCGGAGAAAAAATAGGGATGCATTTGGGTACTTGTCAGTCGTTATAGGCCAATTACCTAGTGTGTGATGTTGGAATATACATAGTGAGACTCTCTCACAAACACACACTAGAAGTTGACGAAGAAAGCTTCTCGTATATATTGCGTAGTTTGTATGCTGTCATCGGTAGGTAACATGCATGACTCGTACTGAGGTGACATGTGGAAATTAGAAGGAAACTTCTATCAATGTCGAATATTTAGACTCATTGAGAAGACCGTGAGTATGTGTACATTTTTTCATTCTTTTCGTCTTTATTCCTGTGACTTGGACTTTTTTTTTCATGCAATACCTATGACTACTAATGCTTGATGACCCAAGGAAAGAACCAGTATATTGGTCTTTGTAGAGACTCTACCTCTAATGTGTATGGAGGTACCTCACTGAAAGGTGAGAGTGATTTTCTTGAATATTCATAGTTAACTATTAAATGTGTGATGGTCGTACATACATGTAACAATACAGTTCTTTGTAACCAATCACCGTGGAAGTACCAAATTAAATATATTACCAGAATAGAAAGTTCACAAGGGTGTTATTCTAATTTTTCTCATTGACAACCTAATAACCGATTTCATATGGCCTCCTCTCTCCATGAATGCACAAAATGAACAACTACCACTTAAGCACCATTGTTTTGTAACCGATTATCAAATACAGTGCTATAACATATCGACGGGCTTTTTCTCCACCATTCATATTGTTTTCCTGATGATCGTCGACTAATCCAGGTTGATGACACAAGTACTAATGATTATTTTGTCGTTATAGTGCATAATTATGTCTAGGTTACTGATGTGTATGATGGTCATGTGCGTCTTAGTGTGCTAAGGCGGGATCTGTTAACTCTTGATGTGACGATATGTTGAACTAAAGAATCCATTATGAGCCAAAATGTTTTCATGAAAAAAGAATGTACTAACATGCACGGTAAAACCCCAAATTGTTGACCAGATTCCCACAAAAGACACAACCACATATACCCGTGGAAAAATCTAGGATGCATATGGCATACCTTTCAGTCGTTATATTTCAATTATCTATCATGAGGAGTTGGAATACACATAGTAAAACTTTCACGCTCACAGTAAGTGAATCACCTATATGAAGCTCCATGTATATATTTCGTAGCGTCCTTCTTTTGTCGAGTTCTAGTTTTGCCCTGTCGCACCTATGATATCCAATGCTTGATCACATAACAAAGAAAATTCTAATTAAATGGTCTTTCTGGAGACTTCAGACTCCTAAACGTTTTCAGGTACCACATTGAAGGTGAGAGTGATTTGCATGAATATTCATAACTATTAATTGTGTGACGGTTGAACGCAAGTGTTACAGATGAAATTATTTGTAGCCGGTTGCGAGAGAGAGTCCCAAATTGAATAAATAACCAAAATATAAAATTTTACCAATGGTGTTGTTCTAAATGTACTCACTGGCAAAATGAAATTCTGCCAGGGCCTAATAGTGTATGTGATATGGCCACCTCTTTATGAATGCACAAGCACCACCTTTTTGTCACAAATTTCGGGAAAAGCTTTTTGTACTATCAGGCTTGATGGGACGGTAAGTTTCAATTAAAGATTCCATTATGAAACAAAATATGTTCACGGATAAAGACTGTACTAACACGCACATGGACAACAGCCAAGTTGATGAGCAGATTCTCTCAAGTAAGTCACAAGGACATATACGCCAGAAAGCATGATAATGAACAACCCTAATGTCACACATCAGCATAAAATAACGGCTTTAACAGAGTAAAGCTGCAAATGCATACATAAGGGCCAACATAAACACAATCACCCACTAATCGTTCAAGCAGCACAAGATGGAAACAACCACACCAACCTCCTCAATATATACACAAGAAATCACCAGAGCTACGTACGCACACGTACAATAATTCTGACGATCGATGGCATCTGGCAACGCGACAAACAATCCCAACATGGACTTGGCCGCCATGGGCGACAACGACATGGACATGGAGTACTCGTCCCTGGAGTCGGGGGCCGAGGACGCGGCGGAGTCGTCCTCGTCGCCGGCGCAGCTGCCTCCGCGGGCAACGCCGTCGTCGTCGCGGTTCAAGGGCGTGGTGCCGCAGCCCAATGGGCGGTGGGGCGCGCAGATCTACGAGAAGCACTCGAGGGTGTGGCTCGGCACGTTCGCCGACGAGGACACCGCCGCGCGCGCCTACGACGTGGCCGCGCTCCGCTTTCGTGGACGCGACGCCGTCACCAATCACCAGCGCCCACCGCCGGCGGACGAGGCCGGCTCGTCGTCCAGGGGCGAGCTCGATCCCGAGCTGGCCTTCCTCAACGACCACTCCAAGGCGGAGATCGTGGACATGCTCCGCAAGCACACCTACGGCGACGAGCTCCGGCAGGGCCTGCGCCGCGGGCGCGGGCGCGCGCAGCCGACGCCGGCGTGGGCGCGGGAGCACCTGTTCGAGAAGGCAGTGACGCCCAGCGACGTCGGCAAGCTCAACCGCCTCGTTGTCCCCAAGCAGCAATCCGAGAGGCACTTCCCACAGACGGTGGCCGGCGGCGGCAATGACAAGGGAGTGCTGCTCAACTTCGAGGACGGCGAGGGGAAGGTGTGGAGGTTCCGGTACTCGTACTGGAACAGCAGCCAGAGCTACGTGCTCACCAAGGGCTGGAGCCGTTACGTACGGGAGAAGGGCCTCGGCGCCGGCGACACCGTCGTCTTCTCCTGCTCCACGTACGGCCCGGAGAAGCAGTTCTTCATCGACTACAAGAAAACGACAGACAACACGGCACAGGCGGCCATTGGGGACGAAAATGAGACCGGCCATGTCGCCGTGAAGCTCTTCGGCGTTGACATTGCCGGAGGAGGGGGCGAGGGATCATCAGGTGGATGAAAGGCACGGTTATTAGTTCCTGGTCTTCTGCATACATGGATTGCTAGCTCTACTCGATCTACGTTTCCATTTTCGTTTGGGAAAGAAGAATAGACACAAAAAACAACATTGACATGATCCAGAATTCCAGATAGTTGTATAAGAGTCTATGAGAGGGACAATTCCTTGTACATTTTTTGTCTATCAATCTTGTTGAATAGATTCCACTATTCAAAAGGGTTATGAGGGAGCGAGGAAATCGTTGTATATTTTTTGTATGATGATCTTGCTGATTTATTTTTGGATCATCCATGCATCTTACTGAAAATCCAATTGGCGTGTGAGATGGAGGTGCCTATGCGCCTATCACCGGCTGTGACAGGGGAGGTGATGTCACAACATGACCCTCTGCTTTCTCCGGGTGCAAGCCTCACCATGGAGCTGCTCTCGCCTGACGATGCGCTGTGCGACGGGGGATTTTCCAGTGATGATGACGAGGATGACGGGGAGATGCAGCATCCCCTGCCATGCCTCACCGAGCTGGATCAGCAGGTGCTGCTGCTGGACGACGAGGAGGTGGCGCACGAAGACGGCCTTGATAACGACAACGACTTGATGAGGAGAGAGTCTCAGCCTGTTGCGGACGGCATTGACGTTGACGTGGAGGCTGCTACGCTTGGAAACCTCCTCGCTGGCGATACTGATGACGACGCTGACGATGATGTTGCTGCTGACGCTGGTGGTGCTGCTCCCTCATCAGGCACCGTGATACGTTGTGTTGCGGATCTGTTCAGCAGGCCGGCTGTGCCGCTGCTGCCCACGCCTACTCCGCCAATGCCATGTGCTCCTGCGGCCCTACCCGCCCCCAACCGTCGCAGCAGCAGGCTCGCGACGAAACCACAACTCCCAGCGGTCGACAAAGCGCAGTATGTCCTCCACAAGAAAATGGGGCTCGACTTTGGAGATATGCCCCTGGTGAAGGCTACGAAGGAATTCGCGAACATCTGCAAGTCTCGTCCGTTCTCTGCTTCGGAAATCGATGGGCTGAATACCCTCTTCAGGCTGAAATTGCCGTCCATGGCGGCACTTGATGAAGCTTTGATTGGCCTGGCTGGCCCAAGGGGATGCGACTTCACGCCACCGGTGGCGCTTGACGTCTCCGTCTGATCTGCTTCCTGGTCCCAGACCGCGCCACCTAGTCGCATTTTGAAGAAATGACGATTTATCTTTCCGAGAGACTGGACGGAGTAGGATGATCTGGATTCTCGTGGGGTTGCTTTTCTTTCGTTTAGTAGGTCCCGACCTGTGTGACTCTTTTTATTTTGGCTTCGGCCGTATCATGTTTGCTTCTCCTATATCAATATAAAAGGCAAACCTTTTGCCTTGTTTCGAACAAAAGAAAATCCAATTGGCTAAGTAATGCCATTCCTTGTCCATCCAAATCAGTCTTGATATAGTGCACGCGCGTGTCATCATATCTTAAACTATAAGATTGGCTTAGGAGCCGCTAGACATGAGGACTGTGAAATCTTTACTTTTTTTTTCTATTCAGAAATGACTATACGCAGTAGAGACAATCCTCTAACTTCCGATTAAAAAGGGAGTACCATATACCCACGAATATATTAATCTAACCCGTGATATGCTGTAAATCATGTTGATCGACGATTTGGAATCAAGTGGACAAATGTTATATATGTTTGACGAATATATTAATCTAACCCGTGATATGCTGTAAATCATGTTGTGGCAACTTGTGGTGAATGCTGCTTTGCTGGGTTCATGCTTTTGAGGGGTCAAACTATATAACTAAATGGCACATTCTATGTCTAAATGAGGATATACATGCTTCATCAACGGAAATGCTATACTTACGGAATTGTTTTTACGGACAAGCCTTACGGAAGGACGTGCAAACAAGTGATTGATCTCTTTCACAAGCTTAATTATCGCACAAATGGATGGCATTGATGATAAAATTGAGGAGAATGAGAAGGTTGTCTATAAGTGACTATATCCTAGCGCCATGGGATTGAGGTGAAAACATTAGTAACGTAAATGAGTCAGCTACTATTTTGAAGGACAAATTAAGCATTTGCCACCAACAGACGCGTGCCGAAATGACCCGATGTCTTCTAGATACTGAGGTAGGAGAGGATGGCAAAGTCTATCTCTCCAAATTCTGTATGGCTTTTAAGCCTTGCATCGATGGCTTCAAAGCAGCATGTCGTCCATATTTGAGCATAGACTCATCTTTTTTGACAGGCAAGTGGAATGGTCAGTTGGCATCATGCAATGCTCTAGATGGACACAACTGGATGTTCCCTGTTGCTGTTGGTTTGTTTCAGTCAGAGACAGATGCTTCATGGTCATGGTTTATGACTCATTTGAAAAGATGCTTAGGGCCAGTGTCACCTTTGGCAATACACACAGATGCATGTAAAGGTCTGGAAAATGCAGTTAAAAATGTTTTCCCACATGCTGAGCAGAGGGAGTGCTTCGGCCATATGTGGATGAATTTGATCAAAAAATTCAGAGGAGAAGAATTTGGGAGAATGTGGCCAGCTGCAAGATCTTACACTTCACAGACACATTCATATCATCTTGCTAAGGTAATGGCAGCATGTGAGGAGTTTGGTCCATGGTTGAACACATACCATTCTTTATTATGGTACAGATCAGGATTCAACACTGCCATCAAGTGTGATCATATCAACAACAATTTGGCAGAAAGTTTCAACAACAAGGTGAATGAGCTAAAAGATTTGCCTGTGCATGACATGGTTGACCAAATCAGGATCATGCTCATGAGGTTGTGGGAATTGAGAAGAAAGATTGGTGATTGTTTGCAAGGTGATAAGCTTCCAGCAGTGGTACAACAGGTGGTCAACAAAAGCAGAAGTCTTACACATTTATCTGTTGAACATTCATCACTGTGGGGTGCTGAAGTTAGAGACACCAAGACTGGAAGGAGGCATGTAGTTGACACTGAATTGCATGATTGCACTTGCCTTGAGTGGCAACACACTGGTAAGCCATGTGAGCATGCAATTCTATTCTTAGCCTCACAACCGAAGATAAACATGCACCCATATCTGCATGAATATTATTCGGTAGCAAAATTCAAAGCTGCATATGCAACTCCAATTCCACCTCTTACAGATCAGTCTCAGTGGCCAGAAGTGAAAGTTGAATTTGACATGTTTCCTCCTCTGACAAAAAGAAAGGCTGGGAGGCCTAAAAAGAGTAGATTCAAACCATGGTTTGAGAAAGGTGGGAGTAGTAAGAAGGGAAAGAAAGAGAACGATGCAAAGCCAAAAAGGGCACAAAAAGGTAACAAAAACAGATGCAAGTGTTGCCAGGAACTTGGGCACAGAGCTGGATCTGTCAAATGCCGTTACACTCCTGAAAAGCCCAAAAAGTATGTGTTTGTTTATGTGTGTTCTTTCATATGGTGATTTTGGTATAATTAACAAATCTGTGTCTTGCTTTGTTTATATGTGTTTGTTTTCAGGAGGAAGCTTCCAAGTCAGCCCCTTGTTGTTGAACAGTGTTGGCCAACGAAAAAGGCAAGAGTCAGCGGCTGCAGAAAGAAGAGAAGTGTGCATATTTCGTTTAGTGCAGTCGAGATTCAGACAGTGCAAACTGAAGAAACTGCAGTCGAGGTGCACACTGAAGAAATTGATCAAACTGAAACTGCTTTCAAGCTTCAGGAGGTGGTAGCATCGAGTCCAGTGAAGAAAACCAAGATGATCAGTGAACTTGTGTGTGTAGTAGAACCAAAAACAAGAATTGCTAAGGCCAAGAAGGACACCCGGCATGGTAGGAAGAGGTAGAACTACAAACTGTTGAAAATTATGGCCTGTAATAATATTTGTTGGGCACTATGTATCCACATGTTTCTATTCAAACTTTTTTGGTTATTGTTTTCGAACTGAAATTCAAATTTGAAGAAAAATTCAAATTTCGGTTTAAATTCAAATTTGGACTCAAGTTTGCATTTTGGCTGGGGTATGATGTTTCAATGCTACCTTTCTAAGCAAGTTGATCAAATATGTATGTTAGCTGATCATTCCGAGCCCTTTTGTTAAGTTAGACTCATAGTCATGAAAAGTGTGTTTCAAATGACCTCCTAAGGTAGGGTAAATGGCCCCATTTCTAAGCAAGTTTTTTTTGCATCTTGTCTAAATCACCCAAATAAAATTCCTAGACCTCTATCCTACCTATATAGTGTAAATATGAATTCTCGTTATTTATTGAATTTATTTTCTATTATATTCTTTTCTTTTTTCGAAATCATTATTTAATAGGAAAACATATATATAACCCGTTTGAATCATATTTATATTTGTTTTTGGTTGCTATACAATATAATAAGACTATGTGCACAAGTTTTACTATTTTTTGTTTTTTTTTAAATTAGTTATCCCTAACCCTAGTCGCTAGAACACACATCCTCTCTTCTTTGAAATCCATACTACATTGTACAAGGAATCACATTTTGTTGAAGGCATTTTCGTGAAAATGTATATAAACCATGTTTATATTTTTTTTCTGTTGCTATACAACATAATAAGACTATGTGCACAAGTTTTACGATGTTTTGATTTTTTTGAATTACTTATGCTAAACCCTAAGTGTTTGAGGTCTATCACTTGATTTAAGGTTTTTTCGTAAAAATGGATGCAAACCTTATTTATATTTTTTGGTTGCTATACAACATAATAAGACTATGTGCACAAGTTTTACTATTTTTTGATTTTTTTTAAATTAGTTATCCCTAACCCTAGCTCACTGAAACTCTAGCTCAAAACCCCTCTAAACCCGAAAACCGCTCTAAACCCCGAAAACCCCGTAAACCGCGTGTGCGATCCGTGTATGCGTTGGTTCTGCCCCCTGATTGGCTAGCATTCGTTGGAGCGCTGATTGGTTCATTTGGTGGGGTTTGGATCGGCCCGTGCGTTCGATCTGCATGGTTCAAAAATATCCGACGACACAAAATGACTCGGTGCATGGACCAGGCGTACGAACAGCTGACTTGGTGTGTTTCTTCGCGTTTGCCACGACGGACGTGCATGCGCACTGACGCGCCCATGCATGCCTGCCCCGCCCGTTTGCATGCATGCCCAGCGGCGCCCCAGCCTTCGACGTAGCCCAGCCATGCCCTCTCTATTCAGAAAACCGTCGCATCAATGCTATAAGCAGCGATGCAGTCTGAATGAGAGACGAGCGAGCGCGAGCAGACGCGTGCCGCTTTGGATCCAAATCGAGGTCCTAGGGTTACCACGGCGGCTTCTTCCACTTCTCTAACGCTAGGGTTACCACGGCGGCTATAAAATGACCCCCTCTTCTTCCTCTTCTCTCACCCTCTTCTCTCGCCACATCCTAGCTTCCTCTTCTCTCAAACAAGCGGGCAGCCCTCCTACTCCATCCCTAGCCACCATGCAGTTCAATGGCCCGACGTTCCAACGCCCTGCCACCGTGCCGGAGCGGCGGTATCCGCCCGGTGTCGTCGTCGAGAACAGGTTGCACGTGTGGGCCATCTCGAGGTGGAGGGGCGCAAGGGACTTTGCGCAGTTCTTCCTCGCGTCCGGCTACGAACACCTCCCTCCGGGCACGCCCCGCATGTTCTGGCTCGAGGACTTCTATGACGGCAACAGCCGCAACGTCATCGGCTTCGTCGTCACCTTCAGGAACCACTTCGACTTGTTCCATCTCCTCGGGCAGGTTTTTTGGTCAGGGTGCGAGTTCATCGCCTTCACGAACTACAACATCTTCACCAACTTCCACGCCATCTTCCCCTCCCCGGGCAACATGCACTGCCTCCCCTACAACATGGAGGACGACGACGAGTGAGCCACCCCCCAAGTAGGAGCCTGTGAGGAGTCAACAAGGAGCTGTTCCATGTTTGTTTGCCGTCCTAGTTTATTTCCATGTTTCTTTCGGTTTGTTTCTTGCTTGGACATATATGCCCTATCTGTATCTCTTGTCGTGTCGTGTTGAGTGAGTGCTACAATGTTGTCGTCCTAATATATGCCCTATATGTTATAAGTGTGATGTTAGTGCTACAATGTTGTCCAAAAAAATGTATTGTTGGTCCTAATATGTTTGTTCCGTTGAAAACTCAAATTTGCTCTTTGCATTGTTTGATATGTTGAACGACCAAGTAATATGTGGAACGAGCAAGTGATAGCATCCAAAGGCTAAAACAAGTAAAATTTTATGTGTAGATGTGCATGTGCCTCTATGTGCTCTCTATGTGTGCCTCTAAGCAAAATTTTATTTTATTGGAATAATCCAAGCAAAGAGCCACACATTTATGAAAAAAGGGATGCCCAAAATACGACTTACACACATAGAGCCACACATTTATAGAAACAATGTGCTACAAATGTGCCATTTTGTGAGCCACACTCATGGTCACCGAAAATGTGCTACAAAAGTGCTCCAAAGCTAGGGGAAACGACCCTATTTCTAAGCAACTTTTTTTCGACCATCTCCAAAACAACCAGATTTATTTCCTTAGCATATATTCTACCTATGTAGTATCAATACAAAGTCTCACTTTATTTGAATTAATCTTTATATGCTTTAATATAAAATCATTAAAACATGCTTTAATATAAATTAATTTTGACTCAATATTTTTTCCACTTAGAAAAATTCACACTTACCCAATAGAAACATGGAAACTTTTAAACCAAAAATTATTCTGTATAGACATGCTGAAAGAGGATGCAAGGAATAAACGAAATAACATAAGTACAATAAAAAACAAGCATCCTTTTATTATTGGGCCTAGAGTGTGCACGTCCTTTTTTTTGGCCGAAAGCAATTCTTTTAACTTTGGGCCTAGCCTTTTCTCCCAGTTCGTTGTCTATTTTTTTCTTCTACTAAACTGAACATTGCACACACATGCAAACTGAAACAAACCAAATTCGTGATGCATTTCCAAAGTCTTAGCCATAAATAAATTGTTCATGTCAATCTAACTGCAACACATATTACATATGTTCAATGACTAATGATAAGCAAATAGACAACTCCAAGAGCAATTACACAAAAATAAAAAATGGCAGCCATCAGATTGCTCTGCTTCTTCAGATTCACAAGATTCTTCAGCTTTTTGTTCATCTTCTTCAACTCCTCCTTCACTTCCGCAACCCCATCCGAATTGCCATTCTGCACCGCCCCACCACCAACCCCAATTGCTCCCAATTGCTCCGCCGCCGACGAGGAATTGTGCCCCAGAGATGTGCCATCCACCTCAACCCCAGGGACAATTCCCACCCTCTCGATGTACCTATCAAGCCACTCGAAATGCTCGCATGGCAGCAGATCCTGAAAATATTCCCAAATCGGATGAAAACCCTAATTCTCAAATCGGATGAAAACCCAAAATTGACAACAATAAAACGAAACTGGGAGAGGGGAAACGCATATCTCACCTTCCCCAGCTCTGGCCTGCTCTCGCATTTCACAAACTCGCGCCCGGCGTTGCCATTCTTGTCGGTCGTGGCGACCAACCGCTTCAAGGGCGCCGTCCGTGGGCAATCAGGGCACCTTCCCAGCGGCACTGGACCGAAGCGTGGCCATCGAGACTGCGGGGCGGAAGCGGAGCTCGACGCCATCGACACTGCGGGGCGGAAGCGGAGCGGAGTCGTCGGAGAAGAAGGGGGCGAGAGGAGGACTGGGCTCGAGGGGCAACGGTCGGCAACGGTCGGCAACAGGGGAGCTGCCGCTGTCTTAACGGGCGCTGTCTGAGGTGGGTCCCGCCAGACTAAACCTGTCCGTTGCGGTTTAGTCTCGCTGTCGCACGAGAGCTATTATATGCTCGAGTATGTGTCACACGGAGCTATTGTATCCAACAACGTCGCATTTTCATCTATTACGAGAAGAATCGTCGCACAGGAGCTATAAGCCCCCGTCAGAAGGCAGGTGCTAGCTGTAGCCTCCAGCCTGCCTAGCTTGTCGATCGATCCAGCCCTGCTTTTCTCCATTGCACTTGCACGTGCTGTTGCGAATTTTCCAACTCCAAGCATGTGCGACTCAACTCACCCAAAACTATTCTGCCATCTTTTCTACGAAGGTACGACGCACATCAAAATTTTGCAGATTTGGACATTTTTGAAAAAAATGTTTTAACTTTGAAACCGTGATGAATTATTATCCGACAACATATCTAGTGATACAAATCTTTAAACGATAACATGATATGAATCTCAAAATTTAAATTTACCAGTTTGTAAATAATCTGAGTATTCACAAGATTTGTGTTTTCAATCGATAGAATTTTCAGAACCAAATTTAAAATACACACATAGAATTAAAAAAAGATAGATCCAACGTGAATATTGTCACAAAAAGATGAAAATACACATGACACTATTCACACTAGCTGAATGTCTTGTGCGTTGCCACGAAACAACGAATCAATCTACGAAATCAAGATTACTAATCAAAATATTTTTGTTCTAGTTTTCCGGGTAGCAGAACCAACAGAGAAATCGAAGAACCCTCATTTAACTCTCTTCATCTTTTCACTAACTTTAAATCCTTTTCTTTTTGATATTTCGAGATTCCAACTCAAAATCTTAACAAGATAAGATGTCATCTTTCTTTCTGTCTGTTCACTTTCCCATTATGTATTTTATTGTTTGTCATTTCTAGAACATAATCTGATAAGTATCCTCCATTTTCACTAATCTGATAAGTGATAAGTGACTTCTTCTCGAAGGCGCTCTCTTGGGGTACCACGTGCTTCGCTATGTCTCGCGATGTTCTATGGGGAATTGTCGTGTCTCGGGCAATAGGTCAGCGTTTTTTTCTTTGGTAATCTGAGATGTTCTGCCTCATTGTCAGGAGTGCTTAACATATATGACCGTGTAAATTCGAGGGTGCATCGGTCGGAATGCTCGCCCTTCGTTCTTCAAATGAAAAAAAGAAAATGCATGCTCGATATGCTGACTCGTGTGGAGATTTGTGGAAACAGAGCCAACGATCAATCGACACAAAGTTGATCCTAAAAAATGTGTGCTCCACGAATAGCGGGACATGTATTTTTTTTAACCAAACAAACTCGGTTTCAACGGCGTTCAGGAAGCATTTTTGCTGCTTCGTGGCGAATCCAGCTCTATCCTGTTTCTCCAGCAAAATGGCGACCGCGGTTAATTTCTCCTCCCGGCCATTGGCCGTGGTCACCACCGCGGGAGCCTATTGCTATGGGTGCCATAGACGCATCATTAAGAAGCTCTTCGCCTTCTAGCGTCAAGATCCGACAATTCTACCACCCAGGCGGGCAGAATCAATACCATTACGACATTTTTCAAAGCCGTTGCTTGGCATCCCGGACAGTAAATTGAAATTTATATATACACAAATGTTATCAAATTGTAAGTGCATAGACACGCAGATTGTAAAACAATGATTTTGGGCAACTGCTCAACACCCTAATACGGGTGTGGCTTTCTCTTTACATATGGGTACACAACGTGCACAAATACATAATATAACGACATGTACAAGCTACATATAACACAGTCTAACACCCTCCTTCAATCTTAACTGTGGCCTGAAGTACATAGCAAGTTAAGATTGCGCCTACATCCCTCGAACAGAGGCTGTGATAGCGGCTTCGCGAAGATGTCAGCAAGTTGATCTTTGGAGTAGATGAAGTTGACATGGAGTAGCTTATGTGCAACCCGTTCCCGTACAAAGTGGTAGTCACCTTCGATATGTTTCATTTGGACACATAATAATACCGGATTGGATGAAAGATAAGTAGCACCAATGTTGTCACACCGAAGGATTGGATGAAAGATAAGTAGCACCAATATTTAAATCTCAGCCTAGATGATTGGAGTGCAAGTAGGGGGCACTCCCCCCCCCACACACACACAACTTGTACCAAGGTGTGAAAGATTTTTTTGAGAGGGTCATATGATAAACGTGACACAATGCGATGGGCCGGAAGCGCGGCGGGGCGCGGTGGTTGACTCCGGAGAGAGATTGGTGGTGTAAAATGGACATGACACGTGAACCAAATTTGTGAGTGAGAGCAACATATTATTTCAATTTGGGATTTTACTTTCCGAAGTGGAAAACCGGTAGGGTTCGGTATAAATCGGGATTCACAAGTTCAGCGTGCCAATTTTTCAGGATTCAAATCTCGAGATCCGATTTAGGTGTTGAACGTTTGAAATGGACTTTTTTTGTTGCCTTGTAAAGGTCTCCTCTTCCGTACAATTCTTCTAATGGGCTGCCGGATGTGGTTGCACCAGTGTTGCCTACTGATACGGATTTTGAGTTTGTTTGTACATTTTAAGTGACTGAGATATAGGATGGGGAATTGAAGACAAACCGAACCGACTCGACTGAACGTCTGAACCACACCGCAACTGTTTCGTCTCCTGTTTCCTCCGTCGGCCGTCGCGTCTCTCCCCGCACCACACCTTTTCCTTTCCTCCCGCAGTCTTCCCGCCTCCCGAGGCATCCGCCGCCACATGCCCCCCACAATGGCCACACGCGCTCGCTTCGTCTACGGCCGCCGCCGCGCCGCAGCCGACGACGAGGAGGAGCAGGAGGAGGACGCCTCCTCCTCGTCTTCCTCCGAGGGCGAGGAAGCGGAGGAAGAAGAAGAGGCCGAGGTCGAGGGTTCCGACGAGGAGAAGGAGGAGCCGGCGTCCAAGAAACCCCCGGCGGTGGCTGCGGCGGGTAGGGGCGGGAGGAAGGGCCCCATCACCATCAGCCTCAAGAAAGTGTGCAAGGTACTGCCCGCCGCCGCCGGGGGTTTCACCTATACTTTCCTTACCGTCTTGCTATCAATTTCGCTGTCCGCTGCCGATTGCCTCCGCAAAGAACGCTTATTTGGATGGTTCTGGGCTTCAACCTCCGCAGTAAGCGCTTGTGGCCGATTTGGGGCTTAATCAGAGCAGAGCAGGAGCAGGAGCGGCTGCTTCCTTTTGCATTCGCACTGAAAATGGCTGCTCCATTTCGCATTTACTCTGACTGATGCTCCTTCTTCACTACCCACTTCAGTATAAATTTTAGTTCAGTTGTTGGGAAGGGTCTGAACATTTGCACTGAGTGTTCCTTTGCTGTGAGTGTTTCTGATGTGTGGTTTGTGGTGTCTGGCTGCAGGTGTGCAAGAAGACGGGGCACGAGGCAGGGTTCAAGGGCGCGGTGTATATCGATTGCCCCATGAAGCCTTGCTTCCTCTGCAAGATGCCAGGTCCTGATACCATCTGTAAACATGCTTCTTTGTTTGTTTCTTTTTGTATTGGGATTGTGATGAACATGGACACACACACTAGTATAGCGATTTGAGGTGGAATGTTGGGTAGTTCAAGGACCGAGGCTTTATGTCAATTGGTACCTGTGTACATGCTCACAAGAATGAGTTCAGCCTAACTGCTTGTTCCAGATAGTCTCTGAAAGAATTTTGCACTTATATTGAGATAAAAGGGATAGGAACAGCTTGGTATTAATGAGCCTGCCACATATTATTTTCTCGTGTATCTGCAAGACAGGAATCTCAAATAGCTGTTTCCTTTGAATGTTTGATATCAACTTTTTATTGCTTTTGCCATTTACTACTTGAAAGCTTTGGGATGGGTAAAGAATTTCCGGAGTCACTGATACCATGATGCTTTCACATCTTCCACTGCGCAGGTCATACGACCTTGACCTGCCCGCATAGGGTAGCGATGGAGCATGGCGTTATCCCAGCCCCTAGAAGGAACATCAGCACTTCATTGGATTACGTCTTCCAGAGCCAAGTGAAAGGCAAGATCCCCATGGTGCGTGAGTTGATGGCTCCTCTGCCTTTTCCGTGTCGTGTGTCTGTTGTAACACTCTGCATCATTATTTTTGCTAGTTCCATTTTTGTAACATATAAGTTGCTCCCTCTGATTCTAGGTTAAGCCAAGGTTTCTGGTACCCAACCAATTGGAGTGTGGTAACATAAAGTTTCACCAGAGACGTGTGACCTGCTTGGAGTTTCATCCAACCAAGAACAATGTGCTTTTATCGGGAGACAAGGTATCACAGTCCTTCAATTGGGCTTTGTTGCCTACTTAATTCCTTATAAGTGTGGTCGCAGTGAAGGTACATATAGGTGACCGCTGATCGTCTCTTTGTTTTTCTGTCCACGCAGAAAGGGCTACTAGGCATCTGGGATTATGTTAAGTTGCATGAGAAGATCACTTACGATTCTGTGCACTCCTGCATTCTGAACAGTATGAAGTAGGAGCTTTACCTTGCTGCCTTCATCAGTTTTTTTGTTTTTAAGGATGAAATATGTAAACTTGATATTGTCTGATTCAGGTTCGACACCGCCAATGATGGAGTGCTGTACACAGCTTCCTCTGATGGGACTATCAGCAGCACAGACTTAGATACTGGAATGGGCTCGCCCTTGTTAAATCTCAACCCAGATGGTTGGAGTGTAAGTTTTCCGCATCGTTTTGTGATCATGAAACAAATTTGCTTTTCAATCTTATATTTATGCATCTTGTGCTGTAGCGAGACAAACATTTGTTTGCACTTTTTTGAACACAATCGGTATCCGTTTTGGGCTTGATTTAATCAACCCTGTCTGTTGCTCTTAACAGGGTCCAAGCACTTGGCGCATGATATATGGGATGGACTTAAACACCGACAAAGGTCTCCTTTTGGTGGCGGATAGTTTTGGATATCTTTACTTGTGAGTATTCCTAGGAGCAGTTTGATACCTTCTCTGAGACTATTGACTTGGATCTTCATATGATTTATTCTATGCATCTGTTTGGCAGCTCAATTCCAAATAGTTTACTATCAGCAATGAGTTTTTATTTGAGTTCAAGATATTGTTGTTTACTGTGATATGTGATTCAGAGATATCGCTGTGTATTGTCATATTTGAAATATCACCATACACTCCTTTGTCATCTCAGAGTATCTAACAGTCTGTTGTGAGCTATATATCTGTCTTACGCCTTAATTCTTGCAGACTGGATAGAAGGTCGAAGGAAAGAATTGGGGAACCGATTCTTATACATAAAAAGGGTAGCAAGGTGACTGGCCTCCATTGCAACCCTGCTCAACCCGAAGTTCTTCTAAGCAGCGGAAATGATCACTTTGTGAGTATGCTCTGCTCTGCATACGTAGATATCCCTTTCTTTATCTGGTATCTAATAGTTCACATCACTTCTGCAGGCCCGTATTTGGGATACAAGGAAACTTGAGCCCAAGTCTGCTCTTGCCAGCCTTGCTCATGGACGAGTTGTTAATTCAGGATACTTTTCTCCGCGAAGTGGGAATAAGATCTTGACAACATGTCAGGACAACCGAATTCGTGTCTGGGATTATATATTTGGTGATCTGGAGTCCCCAAGTAGAGAAATCGTGCACAGCCACGATTTCAATCGTCACTTGACTCCCTTCAAAGCCGAGTGGGACCCGAAGGTTCAGAGTTGTAGCTACAAATCGCTTTCTTTTTATCAGATTCTTCATCAGAATGCAATTTTTGATACAGAATGTTGATGCTCTGCAGGATTACTCGAAACTGTAGCAGTTATCGGTCGTTACATTAGTGAAAACCACAATGGGGTTGCTCTACATCCCATTGATTTCATAGACACCAGCACTGGGACGCTTCTGGCGGAGGTGATGGACCCAGACATAACGACCATCAGCCCGGTGAACAAGCTGCACCCTCGAGACGATATCCTGGCCACAGGAAGTTCAAGGTATAGACCGATCACTCTGCATTTTCCCAACCAACATATCCACCAAGCCTAGATCTTTTTTCACTCACTAGGTTCTGTCCCTGCATGCAGGTCCATCTTTATCTGGAAACCAAAGAACGACGCTGATGATGCTACAGAAGAGAGGACAAGCCAGAAGGTCAAGGAATACGTGTACGGGTCAGGTTCGCGGAAGAAAGCAAATGGCAAGCACGGTGATAGCAGTGACGATGATGACTCCGATGGCGGTTCTAAAGGAAAGAACAAGAAAGCGAAGAAGAGTCGCTTCACTCATACCGCGAAGGGGAAGGGCAAATCTAAAGCTTGATGATCAATTTAGTTAGTGCAGTGGCAATTTTGGTAGAACGGACCTATTAGTGGCGGCCTGCTGCTAGAGCTCTTTTTGGGGTACGGTTTCGCGTCATAGCCCTAGGTAACACGCCTGAAGGCCTGTGGCAGTATGCCAGAACCATCTTAAGCAACAAACATATTAGTGTTAGGTTTGTGTTGCTTTTGGATCCTGACGTGCTTTAGGCCTTAAATGTGTGTATATATACGATCTTTTCTATGTATATATCCTCCCGGTCTGTTGCTTGAATGCAGTTTGTAGGCGAGTTGTTGATCATCTGTCGTATGTTTTTGCCTGAATACAGTTTTGTAGGTGAAGAAACTATTAATATGCGCAAATGCAATCTCTCAAGTAAAGATACCAACTACAGCAACATAGATGACAATGTGCCATCATGTGAATGGCTGAGAGTAGGTCACGGGACAGAACAGGATGCATTAGCAGTGATTTTCTGTTTCTGATAGTAGAACAATGGTCACATGGTTTATCGCAGTCTACTAATAATTGTTACCTCACTGAACATCTGCCATCAGAGGCTTTGGACTTTGATTGGTTGTCCAGCCCGAATTAACTAGGTTAGCGCCGGCCAAACCTCGAAAATTTGCTCCGTATGTTTTCTTACACATCTTGGTCAAGATGCTCCAGCACCAAGACAGGTTCTTTGGGCACCTTCAAAAAGATCTGGCTTTGATCCCAGCCAGCTCCCTCCATTTGTTCGATGAAGTCAGCGAATCCATCCTCCAATGCAACAAGGCTCTCTTCTAACCAAGCGAAGACGTCGCCGTTCTGCTGCTTTAGCTCATGTTCGTGAAGCCAGTGCGCCTGCCATAGGCTCCTTAGGACCGACATGCTTGTTGCCGCCTCCTGAAAACAAGCGAAACAGACACATCTTACGCATTTGTTGATATGACGTCCAATTGTTTTCATGCACCGAATTCAATAGATCACCTTGAATGTAACAAGAAACGATGGCTCTGTTGTCCCAAGCTGCTCAACATAGAGGATGTACTTCTCATTCTTGTATAGCTTCAGTAGCATGTTCACCTGTTCCAAGAGTTAATAACATACATGAGCAAGTGATACTACCAAAAGAAAAGGAATCAACTTCGCAGTTTTGTGTCTAGCAATATGGTTAAGAACTCGTACCATGTCAGTGGATTCCTCTCCTCCGAGCATCCTCTCCATGGGCACACCAAAAGAAATTCGCGGATGCAAGAATCTCTCCCATGTTAAAATATTCTCTCCCTCATTGCAAGCAGCATAGCCTAGAACAAGAGGACAGAAACAAGTATTAACAAAAAAAAATCATATAGCAACCAATAATTTGAACATCCAGAAGCGAACATGTACCAGGAACTGTGTGATTTGCAACATGTGATCGAACAAGAATCCGAGCACGTTTTAGGTTTACCTATTAATAGACATGAACAGGAACACAGGTCATGAATCAAAAACTAGTAAACCATTTATGTTATCCATTTATGTATCTGACTGAAAAACATGGCCTAACATGTGAACATAGAGCTTTATTGAATTGACCAAACATAATTTAAGTCAAGCACCTTACTGTGCGGAACTTGAGAACTATTAGGGACTGGTAGCGAAACCAAAGATGTAGAAGACGAACACCGAGCCAGGTCAAAGTAAGAGTTGAGTATGATGACTGTATGCCCGGTGTGTCCTGGAACAAAATACCAACTAGAAATGAGTTATGGAACTATGATAAAGTTAAGGTTTTCATGCCAAAAGGAGGTTCATGTTACCAGTACAGAGAACTTAATGAATATTATTACCAGAATAAGTACACCGATAGAAAGACCTAACAGCTGAGCACCTACTTCCCATACTTCCTCCTGAAAAATACATCAGTGAAAATTTTACAAAAAATATTAAGAGGGATCTCTTACATGCTGAGCAAAAAATGTGAAATGCGTATCTCCAAATTGACTTTTGGATGGTCATAATATTATTAAGTTTTTTCATACACAAGAAGTTCTATTGTTCCGTGATTTAACAAAGTGATTGAATAACTGAATAGTGATATCGAACTGACTGTTAATGAGAGTACTGGAAGAAACTAGGTACCTTTGCAGCAATCTCTCCTAGATTTCCCGATTTCGAAAAGTGATTTTGGATAACACGATTAGAAGGATCTCTAAATCCTCTCCCTACAGCCTGCTTAAGAAGTCCGGAGTCAATGATTTTCTATGCACGGAGCTCTCTACTACTTTCCAGTTAGGCTTTAGTCACATGTAAAACTAAATGGAAGATATTAATCCGTGTTGTTCCCAATATACCTTTGCAAGATTCCCCAATGAAGCAAGTGGAAGGAAGTAACCAGGATAGAGAGGAGTGGTGAGATCAAAGATGCTGCCATATTGCAGATAAATAGATAATATTGTAAGTGGATTTTGCTTCTTCACTTAATTTCATATATTTGCTGTACTTATTTAAGAGAGTTAGTGCATGAACCTTCCAGCACTCCCAATGAAATCTGCGTACATCCGCCACTTCTTTGGGTCATCATCAAAAAGTGTTCCGAAACGCCCACCTAAAACAAGTCATTCGTAAATCTTACAGGACAACATATTCTGAACAGATAGTCAGGCATAATCGTACCAATGAGAAGACGCCCAAAAGCTCCTATGCCATCTTTTGACACCCATCTACAGAAGAGGATTTACATCAGCACAAACAAAGGGGTTATATAAAACCATGAAGAGAAAATTAGCCGATCCACTCATTTGTGTTTCATTTTTGGCTGCTAGCATGTTGGTGTGTGCCCTCTGGTATGTTCATACAATATTTAGTAAATACTCAAGGCTCATGAGTAAGAAAGAACACTTTCAGGTAGTGTATACAAGCAATTAAAGATGACCAAATCACGATGGAACATAATTTTTTTCCCGAGAAGGATGGAACAAAATTAAGCTAAATCAATATCAAGATCCTTTGTTTTCCAAAGAACATAATAGCCCATACAATGTATCAAAGATGGTGATGACCTGATAGCAGCAGCAGAAGCAGCTGCTGAAGTTCCTGTAAAGGACCCAACACCTACAGCCTGTGCCAATCTATGATCAGCTAATCATCAGTTTAACATAAAAAATTATTTCATTGAATTTATGAGCTCATCGTTTCAGTCACTGCAACAATTATTTACTACTGCAAACATCTTGACCGATAAATCATGGGATACCTTGAGGAGACTTGATGTAACCAACGTGTGACAGATCCATCCAGTCACGTTCGTTGGGAATTGCAATAGCATGTATTGCAGGTAATCATCCGAAACAGATTCTGAAATATGTAAGAATAAATAGATTTGAGAAGATGTATATGGTTTCAAACTTTTCGTATCAGTCTGCACACACTGCAATAGCTACCAGTAATGCAGGACAAGAAGAAAACTTCTTAGCTAAAATCATGTACTACATTTTACAGTAACTTTAAGAGTTGTAATATTTTTTGTGGCGGCGTGCACCCATATTAACACGGTAAACAAGATAATTTGTTTTCCGCATTATGATCAGTAAAAAAAAATCTCAATTCACCGCATCTCCTAGCTTGTAGAAAATGTAAAGCTGAATCCTTCAGAGTCCATACCAGTGACAAAACAGCAAAAGCATTCACCTGGAAACCCTGCTGGAAGTACAAAGTCCTGAATGGCCTGGGGAATCGAAGAATTGGCCTTGCCTTCATCTTGGACCGCGTTCACCCGAGGCTCATGCTTCTCCCAGTGAACCTGCAGCTTCGAGTCGCCGTCCAACAGATACCTGTTCGCATCGCAATGCGAGATCAATATCAGCTGGTGCAAAACCCAGTCACATCGTCTCACATCAAATTCTTTGCAGATTCAGTAAGATGTATCAGGAAACAAATGGACTAAGCTATTTTTTTTTGCGGGTAAAAATGGACTAAGCTATTGGAATTGAGAAGGGAAGGAAACCTCTTGGCGGCGCCGTCCCGGTACCTCTCCACGAGCACGGGTCTCGCCTTCCTGCAAGATCCAGACACGTTTGGTTTCAAACAAAGGCGGGAACTGCGGCAGGGATTTGAGGAAGGGGGCGGCGGAATCCAGGGACGAACTGAGAGTCGCCGGGGTCGCCGCTGCTGCTGGAGGCCGGCGGTGATGCGAGGCACGAGAGTGGCCGGGGCCGTCGCCAAGGGGGAGCTCCGCCGTGGAGGCGGCCGCCGACGGAGAGCATGCTCCGACCGGCGCTATGGACTGAGCTGAGCTGACCGGTGGGTGGAACTGGAAGGATAGGCAGCACAGCTTGCAGTCCACTGGTTTTTACTACATTGCAGCACAGCCCCGGCCTCTGCATCACACAGCCTTGGTATTTTTGCAAAGTTCAAAAAATATATAAAAACGTATCGTCTTATTACAGCTTAAGGGTCATGAATGAAGATAAAAATCAACCAAAAAAATTAGAGGTTCTAAACATCCAGTTTTAAAATCAGCTAACAAGAGGTTCTAAACATCTACTCCCTCCGGTCCAAAAAAATTTGACGCGGCCTGTACCTCCGAATCGCACATACAGAGTTCTTTTTCTCCGACACTAATATCGGATTGGAGGTAGTAGTTTTTAAGATGAAGCCAACCACCCTGACTAAAGATGACCCGAACCACCGTCGTCATTTAAGTGCATCAATAATCCATATGATCATGTTGATCAACATTAAGTAGGCAAGACCATTAAGGAGGACATACCACATGTGAATCCAGTATGTGACTCTGTTGACGACCTGCGAAAAATGTTATTGCAAAAATTCTAAATTGCCAAAAGGAAAGCAGAAACGCCTATACATATTCGCGCCTTAGTAGTTTTCTCGACCCGGTTTAACCAGTTTCCAAACATATTTGAAATACTAGTCGGAGGAGTAATATTAAAGATGAAAAAGATAAGTCTCCAAATATTTTTTGCAAACTGACAATGCGAATAAGTGTTTTACATACTTTTCTGAGCACAAAACACATATTTCTTACATCATGTCCATCACCTCTTAGCTAGTAGTTTTCTCGACCCAGTTTAACCAGTTTCCAAACATATTTGAAATACTAGTCGGAGGAGTAATATTAAAGATGAAAAAGATAAGTCTCCAAATATTTTTTGCAAACTGACAATGCGAATAAGTGTTCTACATACTTTTCTGAGCACAAAACACATATTTCTTACATCATGTCCATCACCTCTTAGCAAGATTATCTGTAGTTCATAAAACTAATATGTTTAGAAACCATAAGAAGAAGATCTTAATCTTCATAAGTCCGTATATAGAGATTTGACCGTAAAAAACCAAAACTCCACTTGAATGAATCAACTTCATCTGAAAGAGATACATGGATCAATCTTTCAACAAGATGAAGCCAGACCGTTCTCATACTACCTATAAGAGCTCGCCCAAACTGAATATTAAGTGGAACCATTGCCATAACATCCACAACTAAAATATTTTTATATCGCAGTATGTCATGTAAGAAGAATATTGGGCAGATAACGGGTTGTCTCCCAACCAGGAATCCTCCCAGAATCGGGGTTGTAGGCCATTGCCTACCACAAAATATACAAGAACAAATAATTCTTGCTTAGCATCCATGATTCCCTTCCAAAAAGGTGAATTCGTAGGCTTGGGCTGAACTTGAGAAAGCATTTTCCCATGCAAATATTTGTTATGGAGTAATAAATTTTTTTCCAAACTACCTCCTATGTTAGAAATTTACATCTTTGGGGCGTCAAATGGTGTTCCAATTAGTAAGCCTGCCAAAAGAAGCGGGACCGATAAAAATCTAATCCAAAATCAGTAAACTTCTTAAAACAGAGATTATAAAGATAATACAGTCCCATATGAGGGCATCTATCCTACCCAATATCCCAGCTTTCGTTCAAAACGAACTTTTACTAGTTTCCACTCCTTATTTAAAAGTTTTGTACGATAAATTGTAATCCCAAGATATTTAAATGGAAGTGAACTGGTTTCACATCCAAAAGTAGACCGATAGTCATCCAACAAGCAATGGAGCTGATTATCTTCTCCCCACCCCCTACTTCTCGTCTTCTTTCCTCAATCCTCATGAAACCCTGCCTTGGCTCTATAAGTACAAGTTCACAGTCATAGAAGTCGCATGCCTTATGTGCGTGTCTTGTGACTTTGAACTTGACAGGCGTGGCGTGGCGAACGAGCAGTCGTGGCCAGCCAGTTTCGAGGCAAAACACCTTCCGTTTCCGTCTTCTTTATTACAGCGCTGGAACTCTGGAAGAAAACCTGTCGATTGTTGGAGCGGAAGGAGCCCAAGCCCAGGAAGCTTCCCGGCCCACGTAGAGGTGGGAAGCTCTCGACAAATAAACAGGTTTCGATTCGATTCAACGCAAGAGGTCGAACCCTACTCGTTCGTCGTAATCAATGGAAGCGCTGCGCGACATGGCCGTGAGGCTGATGATCACTCGGGCAGTCGCCGCCGCCGAACCGATGGTGCCTCCGGTAACTCCTTCGTGTCTCCCCTCATGAGTCATGGCCATGGATCTCTCTTCTCTCCTCTGCGATCGATCTCTAACGATCAAATCTAACAAATTAACTCCGTGCATGCATGCAGGCGACCGGCAGGAACCCTAGCCTCTCCAAAGCCAGCTGGAGGACATTTGCCGGTACGTACCTACAGTACGGCGCAGAACATGCATGCAAGATCGGTCTCGATTGTCTGCTTCTATTTAATTAAGTACTACTACGTTCTTTGGTTTCCCTGATTTGCTCTTGATGTTGGAACTTGAAGCGTGGTGGTGGAGAATTACGCGAGGCAGAGACGAGTGGCTCGTGTTGCTGGCGTCGGTCTTGCGGCGGCGGCGGTCACCTTGGCGGGGGTTGGGATTCATCGACTCAACAATAGTAGTGGTAGTCGAAGGGACGACTAAAATACCTATGCATGCATTTATCTATCCTGGACGTTTAACTAACAGTGCACCTGGCTTGCCTTATGTGTTCCGTGGTGGTGAACTGGTGATGTGCAAGAGAACTATTTTTGTTGTCATGAAAGATCTATGTGTAATAGAGTACGTTATTGATCTGTTGTGGCATATTCATGCTGTCAAGCTTTGGTGGGTGATGCTATATTTTTTATTTGCTACTCCCTTCGTCCAAAAATAAGTGTCTCAAGTTTGACAAAAAGTTGATGTATCTATACATGAACTTAAGACACTTATTTTTGGACGGAAGGAGTGTTTTTTTAATAGCGAACTTTTTCTAAATGAAAGACAAAATAGTAAGACTGTAAGGACGACACGTGAGAGAGGGCACGAAGGATGACGCTAGGCGTTCCACAACGGCGACATGTGGGTTGGGGAGGAGGATGCCTGTCCTGAGGCGTGGCTGCAGGTTCAAGCCGGATCATGCGCTAGGACACGGTACTTGTTGTCTCGCCCATTGATGGATCACCGTGCTTGGATCGCCCATTGTCCATTGATGGATCCTGGCTAGCACGACGTCGGGTTGCAAAAGCGCCGATTAGATTGTCTTGTGTATCATGCTTATAGCAGACTTCTTTGGCAGCTTGCAGTGCACCACCCCGTTCTTAAAGGTACACAAGGACATGTTCGATGTTGACATGAACAAAATGTTTCAGTTATTAGAGAGATATATTGTCTTCTACCTTTTTCAATTTCTTATAAACACTAGTATGTATACACGTGCAATGCACGTTTATTAATTGTAGAGCGATTTTGGCTTAAGTCATGGATTGTTTGCGAAATAATAAAGCAAATGAACATTCTGGATGTGCGAACGTAAAGGTAATACTCATTTATTAGTGATAAAGAGAGGAATTATAGTAATAGTAAAGAAAAAAATTGTATCCAGTGGGACCTCCACTCATTTAGATATATTAATAACAAAGAGAGAAAATAGAATAAAAAACATTAATCTATGTAAAAAGTCAAATGGGACCCGCACTCATTTCGTTGTACAATTATTTTCTCCCTTCTCTTGGGAAGCCCCCTGTCCACTTGCTTCAGTTCAAAACATACGTGGCCATGAGGCTGGTATGATCCGTAATTTTTTTTGCCAGAAGGAAGACCCGATGGTTCCAGAACCTAGTGGAGACAACTAAGGTTACTGTTCACTGCGAATCCCTCTACTCTAAACCATTAGATCAACGATACCAACGGTTCAGATTGATACTATGTGTCTAGTTCAAGATTGGTACACTATATAGGAGTATAGATATATTTATTGTAGCAGTGACTCTTTGCTTTTTGTGATATATTTGCGAAAATAAGGTAGTGTTCGCTTTTATCTTTTCCGTGTGTTCGATTTGATTGCAATTCAAATAGAAAAATAAGTGGTTGTACAACTCTAAGTACCGAAAGCTACTTTTTCTATGTGGTAGATATTTGCTTCTTCATCTTGATCAGAGGAATGAAAGAGTTTGGCACGGAAATTTATGGGCATGCGTCTCTGCCGGCACTACGGGAAACCGTCAAAACGCCGACGGCCAAATATCGGGGCCGTCGGCGTACAACACGGGCTAGGGCAGACGACGAACAGGCGTCGGCGTACGAAGCGCCGTCGGCGTAGAATTACGTCCCCGACGGCTGCCGTCGGCGTTCTAAATCCCGTCGGCGTACAAAGGGCGGCATAACGGAACCGTCCAGCGTTGCCGTCGGCGTACACGCGATAAAAACACTGACGGCTGCCGTCGGCGTTTAGTAGTTATTTATTTATTTATTTATTTATTTTCGTATATAATATTCCTAAGTCTACCCCATAGACGTGCGTCGAAACGGGGTAGCCCAGTAGACTTTTTTGCTTGGTTGTGTTATGTTAGGCCATAGGAACATGAGAAACCAAAGTCTACCCCAAATCGACACACGATTCCATCCGGTTCGCCCGAAAGGGGCATTTTCACCTCTAAGTGCAGAAACTCACTAGAGAGAAAGTGAAGCCGGTGATGTCGGTCACACCTAGGAGTAGATTCTTGCACATTTACAACACACAACACACTTGTATACATATGGTATGTCACAAGCTAGGTTTGGGTGGACGCTCCGGGGCCCCGCTTCGGTGTAACACTGAATCCGCTGGAAAAACCCTAACGTTTCCGTGTACCCCCATAGACGTGCGTCGAAACGGGGTAGCCCAGTGGACTTTTTTGCTTGGTTGTGTTATGTTAGGCCATAGAAACATGAGAAACCAAAGTCTACCCCAAATCGACACACGATTCCATCCGGTTCGCCCGAAAGGGGAGTTTTCACCTCTAAGTGCAGAAACTCACTAGAGATAAAGTGAAGCCGGTGATGTCGGTCACACCTAGGAGTAGATTCTTGCACATTTACAACACACAACACACTTGTATACATATGGTATGTCACAAGCTAGGTTTGGGTGGGGTTCCGATGCTCCGGGGCCCCGCTTCGGTGAAACCCTGAATCCGCTGGAAAAACCGTAACGTTTCCGTCTACCCCCATAGACGTGCGTCGAAACGGGGTAGCCCAGTGGACTTTTTTGCTTGGTTGTGTTATGTTAGGCCATAGGAACATGATAAACCAAAGTCTACCCCAAATCGACACACGATTCCATCCGGTTAGCCCGAAAGGGGAGTTTTCACCTCTAAGTGCAGAAACTCACTAGAGAGAAAGTGAAGCCGGTGATGTCGGTCACACCTAGGAGTAGATTCTTGCACATTTACAACACACAACACACTTATATACATATGGTATGTCACAAGCTAGGTTTGGGTGGACGCTCCGGGGCCCCGCTTCGGTGTAACCCTGAATCCGCTGGAAAAACCCTAACGTTTCCGTTACCCCATAGACGTGCGTCGAAACGGGGTAGCCCAGTGGACTTTTTTGCTTGGTTGTGTTATGTTAGGCCATAGGAACATGAGAAACCAAAGTCTACCCCAAATCGACACACGATTCCATCCGGTTCGCCCGAAAGGGGAGTTTTCACCTCTAAGTGCAGAAACTCACTAGAGAAAAGTGAAGCCGGTGATGTCGGTCACACCTAGGAGTAGATTCTTGCACATTTACAACACACAACACACTTGTATACATATGGTATGTCACAAGCTAGGTTTGGGTGGGGTTCCGACGCTCCGGGGCCCCGCTTCGGTGAAACCCTGAATCCGCTGGAAAAACCTAACGTTTCCGTCTACCCCCATAGACGTGCGTCGAAACGGGGTAGCCCAGTGGACTTTTTTGCTTGGTTGTGTTATGTTAGGCCATAGGAACATGAAAACCAAAGTCTACCCCAAATCGACACACGATTCCATCCGGTTCGCCCGAAAGGGGCATTTTCACCTCTAAGTGCACAAACTCACTAGAGAGAAAGTGAAGCCGGTGATGTCGGTCACACCTAGGAGTAGATTCTTGCACATTTACAACACACAACACACTTGTATACATATGGTATGTCACAAGCTAGGTTTGGGTGGACGCTCCGGGGCCCCGCTTCGGTGAAACCCTGAATCCGCTGGAAAAACCCTAACGTTTCCGTCTACCCCCATAGACGTGCGTCGAAACGGGGTAGCCCAGTGGACTTTTTTGCTTGGTTGTGTTATGTTAGGCCATAGGAACATGAGAAACCAAAGTCTACCCCAAATCGACACATGATTCCATCCGGTTCGCCCGAAAGGGGAGTTTTCACCTCTAAGTGCAGAAACTCACTAGAGAGAAAGTGAAGCCGGTGATGTCGGTCACACCTAGGAGTAGATTCTTGCACATTTACAACACACAACACACTTGTATACATATGGTATGTCACAAGCTAGGTTTGGGTGGGGTTCCGACGCTCCGGGGCCCCGCTTCGGTGAAACCCTGAATCCGCTGGAAAAACCCTAACGTTTCCGTCTACCCCCATAGACGTGCGTCGAAACGGGGTAGCCCAGTGGACTTTTTTGCTTGGTTGTGTTATGTTAGGCCATAGGAACATGAGAAACCAAAGTCTACCCCAAATCGACACACGATTCCATCCGGTTCGCCCGAAAGGGGAGTTTTCACCTCTAAGTGCAGAAACTCACTAGAGAGAAAGTGAAGCCGGTGATGTCGGTCACACCTAGGAGTAGATTCTTGCACATTTACAACACACAACACACTTGTATACATATGGTATGTCACAAGCTAGGTTTGGGTGGGGTTCCGACGCTCCGGGGCCCCGCTTCGGTGAAACCCTGAATCCGCTGGAAAAACCCTAACGTTTCCGTCTACCCCCATAGACGTGCGTCGAAACGGGGTAGCCCAGTGGACTTTTTTGCTTGGTTGTGTTATGTTAGGCCATAGGAACATGAGAAACAAAAGTCTACCCCAAATCGACACACGATTCCATCCGGTTCGCCCGAAAGGGGAGTTTTCACCTCTAAGTGCAGAAACTCACTAGAGAGAAAGTGAAGCCGGTGATGTCGGTCACACCTAGGAGTAGATTCTTGCACATTTACAACACACAACACACTTGTATACATATGGTATGTCACAAGCTAGGTTTGGGTGGGGTTCCGACGCTCCGGGGCCCCGCTTCGGTGAAACCCTGAATCCGCTGGAAAAACCCTAACGTTTCCGTCTACCCCCATAGACGTGCGTCGAAACGGGGTAGCCCAGTGGACTTTTTTGCTTGGTTGTGTTATGTTAGGCCATAGGAACATGAAAACCAAAGTCTACCCCAAATCGACACACGATTCCATCCGGTTCGCCCGAAAGGGGAGATATGCGGGGCCCATCAGACTAGGGTTTCGCTGGAAAAGGATAGCGGAGCGCAGGAATAATTTGCGCGTGGGCCTACCACATAATACAATATATTATAATAAAGGTCTAAAAAATTATAATATTATTGTATAGTACAACTTAAATAAATTAGGGAATATGGACTAAATTAGGGAATATATTGACTAAAAAAAAGGATACGCCGACGGCATTGCCGTCGGCGTAGTCTTATCCACTTACCAAAACGCGCGACCCGCGCGCGTGGTCGTCCCCAACCACACCACACACACACACACACACACACACACACACACACACAGCACGCTCGCCGCCGCCGCCCTCGTCCCCCTGCTCGATCTCCGGCCACCGGCGGCGCCGCCCTCGTCCTCTCCTCTCCTCCAGCCCAACGTCGACCGCACCCACACCCCAGCCTCTCCTCTCCTCCACCCGCGCCGCATCCGGTCCGGTCGAGCACCACCGCGCACCCCCGCGTCGAGCAGCGCCGCCCGGTCGAGCAGCATCTCCCACCGCGCACCCCCACGTCGAGCAGCGCCGTCGCCCCGTCGGCCCAGCCATCCCGCATTGCCGCCGCTCCCCTCCCCTCTCCGGTACACCCTATTCCTCCTCATCCCCTCCCTTCCCCTCCTCTCTCCTTGTCCTCACCACGGATTTGAGCTCACCACGGATCACCTCGACCCATCTCCCCCGATTCCGGCGATCCAAGTCGAATCCGTTCGATTCGAGGTAGCTCGAGACGGATTTGTGGTGCGGGGATTTGTGGTACCATGGATTTGTTTTCCGCATTTACTAGCAACCATGAATATAAGATTGTGTTAGTGATTGTGTCGGTGTTTAGTGCTAAAAATTATAGGATTTTAGGAGTAGGATTTTAGGGATTTTAGGAGTAGAAACCACTGGAAATTATAGGATTTTAGGAGTAGGATTTTAGGGATTTTAGGAGTAGAAATTATCCACTGTAAATGTAGTATTGTCCACTGTAAATTAGATTTTGTTCATCAAAATCCATGTTATAATAATTGTTCATTTAGTACAAAAGAATGTTGTATTTAGGGAAGTGTTGGATGGGTCTTATTATCTTAATGCGGGATGGTTTGGTGTTAGGTTTACTAAATTGTGAACATTTTCAAAGAAATAACCAGTATTGCTCCCATAATAATGATTAATAACGCAACACATGCAAAATAATGTAGCAAATAAAATGTTGTTGACAATTATTTTTCATATATTCATTTCATATATGACTAACCCTGTATCAAATGCTTTTACTTAACTAAGTATCATGTCGGAGCCGGAGCGAAAGTTTCGTGGTGTTCACCGGAGACCCACGAAGATCCCGACTTGGGCAGCTCAGATCACAGTGGATCACAGGAAGATCCAGCTTGGTACTTTCAGGTGCCCGTGGCAGGCGGCCCGCGCCTACGACTGCGCGGCGGTCCAGCACTTTGGGGCGAGAGCGATCCTCAACTTTGAGGATGAGCGGAGCGTGGCGCACATGTTAGCGCCAGATGGCATGAGGATCGCGACGAAGGCCGAGGAGAGGGAGCACCGGCAGGCAGAGAGGCTGCTCAGGGCGCGCCACCAGCGCGAGGAGGATGACCCCTTGGTCAAGGATCTCCTCCTTGATCCCCAGGTGATGGCGGTCCAGTACCAGGTCTTCAGCGAGAGCCGGCAGCAGCGCGGGCAGGGCGAGGCCGGCCCCTCCGGCACGCAGCAGCAGGGCGAGGACTCTAGCAGCAGCCTGTCCTCTTGTTGGGGCCGCTTGGACGACGTCACTGACACCGGCGCGAGTCGAGTTTAGGATGTCTATCATCCTACCTGTCGTACTACTAGACTTATCTTGCTACCTGTTGTACTGCTAGACTTATCATACATGCTACCTATGTATTATTGTGCTACTTGTCTATATGTGTTATGTTTAGCTAATATGGTTACATCGTTCTATGGTTTATTCTGTTTTATGTTTAATTATTAGGTAAAATGGAGGGATATTTGCTTATATATTTCGATTGTTTGTACTTTTTAGATGACGTAGCTTCCCGCCAGCCAGCACCGTCGGTCCCGCGCGTCGTCGCGGCTTCTCCAGCTGAGGAGGGGCCGCCTCGGTGCCCTTTGTTTTGTCGCTCTCTTCCGGAGCACGTCCTCGACCTTCTCCGGCCACCGATCACGCTTCGAGGGTATAAATCTTTCGCCTCTCTTGCTGCATAGGTTTATTTTGGTCTAGATCACCAAGTCAGTCGCGTAACCCGAGTCAGATCCCATCCGGAAGGGTTACAAATTTATAAATATGCAGGATTGTCCATCTTTGCATATTTATAACCGTAACACTTCCGGGTTGTCCTGTTGGACAGTCCGAGTACGTGTAGATCGGGTCGTGTTCCACGTTCTACCCCTTCCTGAGACGGAATTTCGGCAGCACCTCCCTGTTGTTCTTCGGATGCACACCCTCTCGGCTTGACAAGCTCGAGACGTGTATTCTGAAGAACAGCGGGGAGGTGCTGCCGAAATTCCGTCTCGGGTCGGGGTAGAACATGGGACACGACTCGATCTACACGTACTCGGGCGGGATAGGCCCCTACCTATTAGAAGTGTATGTGAACCCTTGCATGTTGTAAAAGATAAAATTTGGCCGTAATAAAATGGTGACATTGCATGCAAGAAAATAAAAATATGATGCATTTAATTTCATGTTATTATTATTTGGCTCACAGTAAAGCAGCAGAGGATGGCAGATAATGGGTGGATGTACAGTGGCCGAACTAGTTTGGTTGACAAAACAGATGAGTGGGTATGGAAGACGCATTTGTTAGTGAAGGAGTTAGCGCGTAAGGGTTCAGAGTCAGGCGCTCGTGGACAGTGCCCTTGCCCTCGTTGCAAGTTTCGTACACGTCAGGGAAAGGATGATATGATTAAACACCTCTTCTCTCGTGGGTATATGCCGAACTTCGTGACGACAGTCAACTTTGATGAGTACGAGCGCGAGAGTGGCAGGGTGATGCGGCAGCGGATCAATGGCAATGAAGATGATGGGATTAGAAACTGGCTAGATGATCTCCGTGCTGGCGACATGCCAGATTCGCCACCATCACAGGAGGAACCGGAGGAACCTCCAGAACCGGAGGAACCGCGTGAACCGGAGGAACCGCGTCAACCAGAGGACCCAGAGCCAACCGCGAAGGCCTTCTTTGCTATGATGGCCTCGTCTCAGAGGCCTCTGTACGAGGGTGCAAATGTTTCTCAGCTCGATGCCATCTCGCAAGCACTAGCCAACAAGCTCCAGTATGGCAACACCGTTCATGCTTTGAAGCGCATCTGCAAACAACTGGTAACCTGTTGCCTGAAGGGCATTGTCTGCCTCAAAGCATGTACGAAACGAAGAAAATCCTGCGAGATCTCAGCATGGATTATCAGAAGATAGATTGTTGTCCAAAAGGATGCCTTTTGTTTTGGAAACAGTTTGCCAATGACAAGTACTGTATCTTGTGTAAGGCCTCTAGGTATCATGTGGTAAAAGAGCCGATGGTACGAAGACGCAGTCAGATGTCGCCGTTAAGATTCTTCGTTACCTCCCATTCATACAAAGAATCAAGCGGCTTTACATGAACAAAGAGTCTGCCACACAGATGCAATGGCACAAAACGGGGAAGAGATACAAGGATGAGCACGACCGGGAATTGATGGGACATCCATCTGATGGTACGGCATGGAAGAACTTTGATGCGAACCACCCCGATGAGGCAGCAGATGCTCGAAACGTGAGAATCGCGATAGCAACTTTGATGCGAACCACCCCGACGTTGACATATGATCGTGCATCGAAGACAAACTTCTTGATGAAAGTTTGGTATCATAATTCCATGCATGACATGCCCGGGTACGCCCTATTCTGCGGATGGTGTACATCTGGTAAGTGGCCATGCCCAGTGTGCAGGAACCGACTTGAGTTCATGTGGCTAACGGCGAGACGGAAGTATTCCGCGTTTGACACACATCGAAAGTTCCTCAAAAGAGGACATCCGTTTAGAGAAGACAAAAAGAACTTCAAGAAGGGCAGAGTTGAGCGTGAAGAAAAAGCGATACCAACTTTCGATGGTGCAGCTGTTGACGCCGAGCTAAGTGCTCTCGTGCCTGCCCAGGGAAAAGGCCCACGATATGTGGGATATGGTGTGGCGCACAACTGGACTGACGTGGCAGGCTTGACGCAACTCGAATATTACAAGGACCTCGAACTTCCCCATAGCATCGATGTGATGCACACCGAAAAGAATGTTGGAGAGTCCCTCTTTCACACAATCCTGAACATTCCCCCGAAGTCGAAGGATAATGTTAAGGCTAGAGTTGATGTTAAGAAGCTCTGTGATAGGGAGAGAATGCACATGAAGCCTCCTGAAGGCCGTCAAAAGAACTGGTTCAAGCCGCATGCTGACTTCTGCCTTAATAGTATGCAAAGGTCTGAGGCATTCCATTGGCTCAAATTCATCGTGATGTTCCCTGATGGCTATTGTTCGAATATAAGTAAGGGAGTCAATATACAATCGGCAAAAGTCACCGGGCTCAAGAGGCACGACTATCATATATGGATTGAGCGGCTGCTACCGGTGATGGTTCGAGGGTATCTCCCCGACCGTGTCTGGCGAGTGCTCCTGGAGTTGAGCCATTTCTTCCGCACGCTCTGTGCTAAGCAAGTATGTCCCCTGATTATTCAGAAGCTGCATGAACTAGTGCCAGAGTTGCTGTGCAACTTAGAGACGATATTTCCGCCAGGCTTCTTTACTCCGATGGCACATCTTGTTGTGCATCTTGCGAATGAGGTACTCTTGGGTGGACCGGTGCAGTTTCGTTGGCAGTTTTGTATTGAGAGAGAGTTTAAGTATATTCGAACCAAATGTGGAAACAAAAATAAGATTGAGTCATCCATAGCCGAGGCAACTATCCTTCAGGAGATGGCAGACGCCAGGCTAACGTACTACCCCGATGATGTTCCCACTATGCATAACCAGGCCTCTCGGTACAATGTCGACGAGCCCAAGCGAGACCCCAAGCTCGTCCTCTTCCAGTGTCCCGGTGGCAAGAGCGGTGGCCCAACAAGGTATAACTTTACCAATGATGAGCTGGAGTGCATAATGCTCTATGTGCTTATGAACATGAAGGAAGTGACCCACGACGAGCAGGGAGAAGAGGGCAGTTTCCTTAGGTAAAATGGGGAACAAATTACTTTGCAACTACTATCATGATTTTGTTCTAATACATATTTTCTCCTTTTAGTCAATTCACAGATGAAATGTGGTCGGGAACATCAGATGGACCCAATGAAGCCGCGTTGGACACTCTTTTGAAAGAGCCTGCCCCCGGAAAGAAAAAATTCACGGTTTGGTTCAGGGAAAAGGTAATTTCAAACCTGTCCCTTCTACCTTGCAATTCGTGTCTTATCCCTCTTACTAATGCACAAAACAATTTGTACTTGTAGGGAGCTGATGCCAACGTTGTGATGTCAGATGAGTTGAGATGTGTGTCCCAAGGTTGTAACCGTAGAGTCGAGAAGTATGAGAAGTATGATGTGAATGGGTACCGCTTCCATACAGAGCATCACCAGAACAGTCAGCCTAATGCAAAGACTATAAATACCGGGGTCTTCACCAAAGGAGCCGGTAATTATGATTACTACGGAAGGTTACAGAACATATATGAGCTGACGTTCAATAATACAAACATAGAACTCAAGCTTGTTGTGTTCAAATGCCACTGGTTCGACCCTGAGCATGGAACCAAAAGTACCCCTTCCATTGGGTTAGTTGAAGTTAAGCCTTCAACCACCTACAATGAATCCGATGTCTTTGTTGTGGCTCACCAAGCCTTTCAAGTTTATTATTTGCCCTACCCATGCAAGAAAGAGGGACTCATTGGTTGGGAAGTCGTGTTCCATGTATCGCCACGTGGTAAGCTACCCATGCCCTCCGAAGACGATTACAACAACATTGACCCTAAAACATACGAAGGGATTTTCTATCAAGAGGAACAAACCTTTGGGGACTTTGGCATACAAGGTCTTGAGGACCACGAGGACAATGCACAAACATGTGGTGACGTAGTGGTGAATCTAAAGGATATAGATATGCTCAATAAGTTACAGAGTGATAGTGATGACGATGATGTGCCTCCAGCGTGCGAGGAGGTTCCAATATACAACACTCGTGATAGTGATGTTGATAGTGATGATGACAACCCAGGACTTAACTATGAGAGTGATGATTAGGGGTGAGGGCCTTTTATGTCCTTTTGCGTACTATTTACTTTTCAACATGCTTAGTCTTTCAACATGCTTATTCTTAATTGCATTACGTACGTCTTTATTCTTATTTACTACATTTTTCAACATGCTTAAAAGTTTATCCTTTCTCAATGCAGGTGATTGACCAAGATGAGCCAAGGCAAGGAATCATCGGCCTCGGGCTCTCGGGAGGTGTAGGATGTGTTCGGGTGTAGCGTGTGTGAATTCGAACTTGTTTGGAGTTTGTATGAATGCTTGGATGAATTTGAATCATGTTTGTGTCATTTGGATATGTATGAGATGTTTTATTTGATGTTTCTGTGATGTTTTATAATTTGTGCAATTTTAATTGTATTTAAAATGCGCCAGAAACCAGCAGCAAATAATTTCAGAAACTGAAAATATGGTCAAATTATGCTGCGGGGACGCACAGGATGGCGCCACGTCGACGATGGAGGACCATATGGTCATCCCTACGCCGACGGCATTGCCGTCGGCGTAAGACTCCTCCCAGAAGCACCAGAGCAGCACACGTGGCAGAATAGGCCGACGGCACTGCCGTCGGCGTAAGACTCCTCCCAGAAGCACCAGAGCAGCACACGTGGCAGCGCCGTCGGCGTATAGGTGGAGCAGACGGAGACGTTCGACGGCCGTTTTGTGGGTCCCACAACGTCTTCGCCGACGGCGGCGGATACGCCGACGGCTATTTACATACGCCGACAGCGTCCTACGCCGACGCCATTACGCCGATGGCCGCCGTCGGCGTAATACTACACCGACGGCGATCGTGTCTACGCCGACGGCGGACCGCCATCGGCGTTTTGACGGTTTCCCGTAGTGCGGATTACGTTGAGACTTTAACACTGCTACCTATGTGTGTCCGTCCCTCCCCCCAATGTATGTTCCAACACCACACACACTAGATAATTGACCTATAACGACTGACAAGTACTTTAGATGAATCCCTATATTTTTACAGTATCTTTGGGTTGTACAAATAGTCGTCTTCAATTAAAAACCCTGCTTTGCACTCTAGCAACAGAACCACGAAATTCAGGTCCGGTTACTATGTTATACCCACTTCCTCTGGGTCGCTAAAAATATCGCTTTTGATAGTAAATAATTGAAAGGGGGACTATGAATATCTTAAAAAAAGTTTTGGATTAGATAATACTAACCAAATGATATGCTTATAATATTTATTGAAATGTCCTCAAGGATATACTCCCCTCATGCCATTATATAAGGTGCCCAAGCCTTTTATGTAAGCTATTTTAGGTGATCCGCTTCCCAAAGGGGCAGGTTTTATTCGGTTCTTAACAACTATTCGCTCCGTTGTGAACTGTAACGTGTTTTGACCACTTCAGCGTGGATTAAATATGGAATGAAATGTGTGAATGAACGGATTAAATATGAACTGAAATGAGCGAATCAAAAACTAAAATAAGTCTAAATACATAAGAATCAAGAAAAAAACCAAAAAATGATGATATTAAAAAATGGAGGGAGTACGTTAGAATGCCAACTTGCAAGGTGGTACACGACGGAAATGAGTTATATGTTTGGCAGACTGCGTCAGACAAAATAATCTACGGCCGAGCTAGCAAGGTGGTACATGGGGGGTGTGCACCTGATGATTCCCGTAGCAAGGTGGCCAAGTGGAAGCAACAGATTAGTTGTATGAAGTAGCCAGTGGTGGTGCGAGGAGCGTGACCCGTGCATGCATGGGGCCGGCAGGCTGAGCGGACTAGATCCACTCCACCTGAGAAAGCCCGTTGGGCCTGCAGCTACAAAAAATTAAAACAATCTATACACTGAGTTCGTTGTGGTGAACTGTTTGCTACTCATCTACTACTAGCTAGCTACATTTTGATGATTGATGTTTCTGTTTAGCTAGCTTGCTAGGTAGTGTATATGTTGCAGAGGAAAAGGTAGGAAAACATTTGTCACTGCATGCCCATCTGAATGTCTGATTCACGAACGTACTCCCTATATTCTACTCCCTCCGTTTTTAAATACTATAAGATGTTTTAGATTTTATAGACATTCATATGTATAAATTTATATATACATATTTTAGTGCGCATGTTTACCTATTTTAGTACGTATTTAGACAATATGTTTAACACCTAAAACATCTTATATTAAAAAAACAGAGAGATTAAAATATAATGTGTTTATATGTTACTCATGTTGTCTACAATTAGATCAAAATAAGTGAACATATATAATAAAATATATCTAGATACATATGTATACATGTGAATGTGGAATCATTCTAAAACATCTTATATTGTCGAATGGAGGGAGTATAAAATGTTTTAACACGTGTTGTCTAGATTCAGACTAAAATAAGTTGATGCACATTAAAACATGTCTAGATACATTTATATACGAATATGAAAACAGACTAAAAATAGTGAAATGGAGGGAATACATTCTACTTCATCCGTCCAAATTAGATGATTTCCTTTTATCCAAATGTGAATATATCTATATACTTATAATATGTGTAGATACATCAATTTTTGGACAAATGGAAATCATCTAATTTAAAACGGAGGGAGTACGTATGTATGACACCGTTGATATATGTTAACCATCAGGCGGGTGCACTAGCAGCAACACTTTGCCATTTGGTAGGAATGTGAAGGATTCGTTGGGTCGAGCGTATGCATGTTCAGGAGTGCCAACTTGCACTGGGTCGTCGAAGCCGACTAGCCGCCGATGGACGGGCACGTGGTTTTCCACCGCTGGTGGCCGCCGCCGCGGTCTTGGCCGGTCTGAGTTCTCCGTCCGAGTGTCTGACTGCCACCTAGTTGCAGGTACGCACACAAGGCGCACTTGCATGCAACATATGCATGTGTTGGACAGTTGAGGACCGGGTCGCCCGTCAATTCATCAACTCGATCGTTTGTTCGTGGTTTTGTTTTCTCTCGTAGTGGTTGCAACTTGCAACACCCTCCGTTGCACTACAACTAATATCTCTATTTTTAAATATAAGATGTTTTAAGTGTTCGTCGTCGGCGATTATCGACGCTAGCAAGCTGGGTGGCCACATAAGCATGGGACGAGGCAGGAGCTAGTCGCTGGTCAATCCAATCCATACGTCGACTCCACTCGTCCGTGGTTACAAGAGGGCAAAAGCAACTGCTTTGCTTGCAGGTAGGTATGTATTATACTGCAAGTAGTGCAACGGAGAGTGACTCCTGCGTAGTCAAGAATGTACGCACCGGCCCGCGTTTCGAGATGTATGAAATTTTAACTTTCATATTACATGTTAATGGACCGGACCTTAGTCGGCCCACCACCACCTATAGCCATTATGAGCGAGAGCGGGTACCATCGTCAAGTTGAGGCCATGGACGTAAGCAGCATCTTTTGTAGTGCGTCATGGTGTCCCAGAGAAAAGGAAACGGGACGTCGACAGAAGACCACGGTCAGAAGGTTCTGTCGATCGACGGTGACGGTGACGGTTGCTAATCATCAACGGGAATACATACCATTACCGGGAATACCATACCATGACTTGACTCTGACCACACGCGCGCACAAGGGCCGGTGCCTACATTCCTGACCACGCAGGAGTCATTCTCCGTTGCGCTACTAGTTGTTGTAGTAGTAGTAGTACTAGTATAATACAGAAACTATCTACGATGGTTGGATGGATTGTTGACCGACGACTCCATAGGCATACGTTGAATGCAAGTGCAACTATAGGTGGCTCCGGCGGAGACCGCGGCGGCGTCCACCGGCCGGGGGAAAACCACGTCCATCGGCGGCTAGTCGGCACTTCTCGACCGAACAGAATCGCTTACCTACTCTCTCTGTCCACGAATAAGTGTAAATCTAGATTTGTCCACGAGTATGTACGTAGAGATATATACATAGTTCTTCTTCCTCCCTGCTGTCCCTGGCCAACTGGCCAAGTGTTGCTGCAAGTGCACCCGCCCAGCCCTACCACGACCTGCATGCCGTTGGATGCATGCATTGTGCAGTGACAAATATATGTTAACCTAGCAAAGCCAAACAGAACCCTCAATCATTGGATATCGACCGATCGATCCACGGAACTTAGTAGCTATACCTCGCTAGATTTTTTTTGAGGCAGCGCACCAGAACCAACTCGTGGCCAGATATGGGCCGAGCAAGGCAGATTTGGTTAATTAAGAGGCCAAAGTCGAAAGGATCAACTAAAATAGCTTACGCAAAAAAGGATTAGGCACCTTATATAATGACATGAGGGGAGTACCTCTTTGAGGTATATTTCAGTACAAAATTATATGCATATCATTTAATTAGTAGTATCTAATTCAAACTATTTTAAAGATATTCATAGTCTAACACTCCCTTTTTTAACTATCACAAACGACATTTTTTAGGGAGAGAGAGAGAGAGAGAGAGAGAGAGAGAGAGAGAGAGAGAGAGAGTGAGAGAGAGAGAGTAGGTATAACATAGTAAGGGGACATGAATTTTGTGGTTACTATTGCTAGAATGCAAAGCCGGAGTTTTAACTGGAGAAGAATATTTTTTACAACCCAGAGATACCGGAGAAAAAATAGGGATGCATTTGGGTACTTGTCAGTCGTTATAGGCCAATTACCTAGTGTGTGATGTTGGAATATACATAGTGAGACTCTCTCACAAACACACACTAGAAGTTGACGAAGAAAGCTTCTCGTATATATTGCGTAGTTTGTATGCTGTCATCGGTAGGTAACATGCATGACTCGTACTGAGGTGACATGTGGAAATTAGAAGGAAACTTCTATCAATGTCGAATATTTAGACTCATTGAGAAGACCGTGAGTATGTGTACATTTTTTCATTCTTTTCGTCTTTATTCCTGTGACTTGGACTTTTTTTTTCATGCAATACCTATGACTACTAATGCTTGATGACCCAAGGAAAGAACCAGTATATTGGTCTTTGTAGAGACTCCACCTCTAATGTGTATGGAGGTACCTCACTGAAAGGTGAGAGTGATTTTCTTGAATATTCATAGTTAACTATTAAATGTGTGATGGTCGTACATACATGTAACAATACAGTTCTTTGTAACCAATCACCGTGGAAGTACCAAATTAAATATATTACCAGAATAGAAAGTTCACAAGGGTGTTATTCTAATTTTTCTCATTGACACCCTAATAACCGATTTCATATGGCCTCTTCTCTCCATGAATGCACAAAATGAACAACTACCACTTAAGCACCATTGTTTTGTAACCGATTATCAAATACAGTGCTATAACATATCGACGGGCTTTTTCTCCACCATTCATATTGTTTTCCTGATGATCGTCAACTAATCCAGGTTGATGACACAAGCACTAATGATTATTTTGTCGTTATAGTGAATAATTATGTCTAGGTTACTGATGTGTATGATGGTCATGTGCGTCTTAGTGTGCTAAGGCGGGATCTGTTAACTCTTGATGTGACGATATGTTGAACTAAAGAATCCATTATGAGCCAAAATGTTTTCATGAAAAAAGAATGTACTAACATGCACGGTAAAACCCCAAATTGTTGACCGGATTCCCACAAAAGACACAACCACATATACCCGTGGAAAAATCTAGGATGCATATGGCATACCTTTCAGTCGTTATATTTCAATTATCTATCATGAGGAGTTGGAGTACACATAGTAAAACGTTCACGCTCACAGTAAGAGAATCACCTATATGAAGCTCCATGTATATATTTCGCAGCGTCCTTCTTTTGTCGAGTTCTAGTTTTGCCCTGTTGCACCTATGACATCCAATGCTTGATCACATAACAAAGAAAATTCTAATTAAATGGTCTTTCTGGAGACTTCAGACTCCTAAACGTTTTCAGGTACCACATTGAAGGTGAGAGTGATTTGCATGAATATTCATAACTATTAATTGTGTGACGGTTGAACGTAAGTGTTACACATGAAATTATTTGTAGCCGGTTGCGAGAGAGAGTCCCAAATTGAATAAATAACCAAAATATAAAATTTTACCAATGGTGTTGTTCTAAATGTACTCGTTGGCAAAATGAAATTCTGCCAGGGCCTAATAGTGGATGTGATATGGCCACCTCTTTATGAATGCACAAGCACCACCTTTTTGTCACAAATTTCGGGAAAAGCTTTTTGTACTATCAGGCTTGATGGGACGGTAAGTTTCAATTAAAGATTCCATTATGAAGCAAAATATGTTCACGGATAAAGACTGTACTAACACGCACACGGACAACAGCCAAGTTGATGAGCAGATTCTCTCAAGTAAGTCACAAGGACATATACGCCAGAAAGCATGATAATGAACAACCCTAATGTCACACATCAGCATAAAACAACGGCTTTAACAGAGTAAAGCTGCAAATGCATACATAAGGGCCAACATAAACACAATCACCCACTAATCGTTCAAGCACAAGATGGAAACAACCACACCAACCTCCTCAATATATACACAAGAAATCACCAGAGCTACGTACACACGTACAATAATTCTGACGATCGATGCCGTCTGGCAACGCGACAAACAATCCCAAGATGGACTTGGCCGCCATGGGTGACGGCGACATGGACATGGAGTACTCGTCCCCGGAGTCGGGGGCCGAGGACGCCGCGGAGTCGTCCTCGTCGCCGGCGCAGCTGCCTCCGCGGGCAACGCCGTCGTCGTCGCGGTTCAAGGGCGTCGTGCCGCAGCCCAATGGGAGGTGGGGCGCGCAGATCTACGAGAAGCACTCGCGGGTGTGGCTCGGCACGTTCCCCGACGAGGACACCGCCGCCCGCGCCTACGACGTGGCCGCGCTCCGCTTCCGTGGACGCGACGCCGTCACCAACCACCAGCGCCAACCGGCGGCCGACGAGGCCGGCTCGTCGTCCACAGGAGAGCTCGATCCCGAGCTGGCCTTCCTCAACGACCACTCCAAGGCGGAGATCGTGGACATGCTCCGCAAGCACACCTACGGCGACGAGCTCCGGCAGGGCCTGCGCCGCGGGCGCGCGCAGCCGACGCCGGCGTGGGCGCGGGAGCACCTGTTCGAGAAGGCAGTGACGCCCAGCGACGTCGGCAAGCTCAACCGCCTCGTAGTCCCCAAGCAGCAAGCCGAGAGGCACTTCCCACAGACGGTGGCCGGCGGCGGCAATGACAAGGGCGTGCTGCTCAACTTCGAGGACGGCGAGGGGAAGGTGTGGCGGTTCAGGTACTCGTACTGGAACAGCAGCCAGAGCTACGTGCTCACCAAGGGCTGGAGCCGCTACGTACGGGAGAAGGGCCTCGGCGCCGGCGACACCGTCGTGTTCTCCTGCTCCACGTACGGACCGGAGAAGCAGTTCTTCATCGACTACAAGAAAACGACAGACAACACGGCACAGGCGGCCATTGGGGACGAAAATGAGACCGGCCATGTCGCCGTGAAGCTCTTCGGCGTTGACATTGCCGGAGGAGGGGGCGAGGGATCATCAGGTGGATGAAAGGCACGGTTATTAGTTCCTGGTCTTCTGCATATATGGATTGCTAGCTCTACTCGATCTACGTTTCCATTTTCGTTTGGGAAAGAAGAATAGACACAAAAAACAACATTGACATGATCCAGAATTCCAGATAGTTGTAAGAGTCTATGAGAGGGACAATTCCTTGTACTACATTTTTTGTCAATCAATCTTGTTGAATAGATTCCACTATTCAAAAGGGTTCTGAGGGAGCGAGGAAATCGTTGTATATTTTTTTATGATGATCTTGCTGATTTATTTTTGGATCATCCATGGATCTTACTGAAAATCCAATTGGCTAAGTAATGCCATTCCTTGTCCATCCAAATCAGTCTTGATATAGTGCACGCGCGTGTGTCATCATATCTTAAACTATAAGATTGGCTTAGGAGCCGCTAGACATGAGGACTGTGAAATCTTTACTTTTTTTTTCTATTCAGAAATGACTATACGCAGTAGAGACAATCCTCTAACTTCCGATTAAAAAGGGAGTACCATAGACCCACGAATATAATAATCTAACCCGTGATATGCTGTAAATCATGTTGATCGACAATTTGGAATCAAGTGGACAAGTGTTTTATATGTTTGACGAATATATTAATCTAACCCGTGATATGCTGTAAATCATGTTGTGGCAACTTGTGGTGAATGCTGCTTTGCTGGGTTCATGCTTTTGAGGGGTCAAACTATATAACTAAATGGCACATTCTATGTCTAAATGAGGATATACATTACCAATCTTGATCTCTTTCACAAGCTTAATTATCGCACAAATGGATGGCATTGATGATAAAATTGAGGAGAATGAGAAGGTTGTCTATAAGTGACTTCATCCTGCTAGCGCCATGGGATTGAGGCGAAAACATTAGTAACGTAAATGAGTCAGCTACTATTTTGAAGGACAAATTAAGCATTTGCCACCGTCAGATGCGTGCCTAAATGAACCGATGTCTTCTAGTAGATCATTATATTTTTCATTTAAATTTAGGCTTTCCTTCACTTCATATACATTTGTTGTATCAAGGATAATGGTTTTGGACCGGCCAATGTCCTGGTAGCTGAACCTAGGTACGCCTCTAGCCACCATCGCTTAGTAAGGGAAGACGAATAACAAGAACATGTGAATAACTATATGTTATCATGAGTGAAAAGAAGGGCATTTGATTAACAAACATCCAAGTCGGAAATAAGGGGTTCATGCTTAGAATCAATGAAAGTGCATTAGGCTACTTGACCAAAATGAAGGGGGTGGTGACTTGATTGAGTGTTAAAGGTGCGGTCAAATATGCTAGTTCGAACTGTGAGTGGTTTCCCATAAAAAAGAATAATCAAGGACATTATTAGTTCTTGTTGAAATATATTGAATGCCATTCTCCATCAGTTTGGACTTATGAGGAAATGAATGCTGCATCCAGTTCATATGGTATCGGAGCGAGAGGCCTAGAGTTCATGACTCAACAAATGTACTAAAAATAAAAATAAACATTTACACACCCTAGAGCATTCCCATACCTAAAGCCTAGAGAAGCCTGTGCATGGATGAAGTGTCACTCCCCACAGCGATCACATGCCCGTCTCCACGAGTTCCGACTCTTGGATGAATTAATTGGTGCATCAAATTCAAATGGGATTGTACCGAGTCAATAGAAGCCATACTTTCAAGGGGAGAGCTTTACCTCACCTAAAAATTTGAATTTGTGTTGCTAAGTTGTCAAAGAATTTCATGATTTTTTTGTGTGAAATGAAACAATTTATCTCCAACTTCTATTTGTCATCCTATACCACTAGCTACTCCCTCCGTTCCATTTTAATTGACTTGGTATCCACCACATGTGGATGTATCTATACATGTAACATGTCTAGGTACATCCACATTTGGTGGATAACAAGTCAATTAAATTGGAACGGAGGGAGTAGTTGTCAATACAGTGTGTTGGTGACAAATCCTAATTACGCATAGTTTGAGAATCGCCGATGGTGGTAACACCTAAGGTATCTAGGTTTTATTGACCAAGGAGTTCTAGCGTCGTATGACACTACCGCGAAGTGATGGTTTGGACGTGGTGAGGTCAGATTTTTATCGATAGTCTTCCATTGCATGCGGATTTTTTCATCCAGAAACACCATCTCAACTCGTTTAAGATCTTTTTTGTTGCTTGTCGAATTGCCAATGTATGAAAGCCTCGGGTATGTTTGATTTAATGTGTTTAGATGGACAAAAAGACACCATGTGTGATCCAGAACCACAAAGTGTTTCATGTTAGGTACCTCTGAGGTTCGGTCCTCATGTGGTTCCTGAATGACTCAATACGTCTATGTATAGATGGGCACAATCACAGTGGTGGTTTTTTCTTTCATAAGTGCCCGAAATTGAAATCCACATCATGCATTTCGGGCACTCTCAGTATGTTGCCTCCGGACATGCGGTCACTTTCAGTAACTAGATTTGAACGGCGCGGCTTACCGCGCGGCACTTGACGTTTCTTTTAATTTTTTGCCCGTGATTATCACATTTTATACATATTACTAAAAAAGATGGTTTATATCCATATGTATGAGCAAAACATGATGCTAATATCGAAATTCACACCACGCGGACATAACATAAGATGGCGTTATAAGAGTCGCATCTTGTTGTACATAATACGTATGCACACGAAAGTGGTACGTTTCAGAACACAATCTCAAACACCTAATGAGTTTCATGTAACCGATAACGATTTGAAAAGTCAGTGCAGATGGTCTCAACAACATTAACAATGAGATATCGGCAACAAAAGCCTGGACGATGGCAGCACCAAATATTAACGACTACGGCTTGCAGGGTAGTTACAGACAGAAACTATGTACGGGCAAAATAAATCTATGTTGCAGGAATGAAGTTCAGAATTAATCGAGAGCTTAGTTAGGAAGAGAGGCTTGCCGCGTGCCACCATTTGATTCAAAAAACAATTGACCGTTCTCACGTATTATATACACTAATGAGAAGACAGTTAAAATCTCAGGAATTAATATAAAAGACATAGAAAGGTAATGACATACAAACTTTGAGACAGTGTTTACAGTACTGGTAACATATCTAGGTTCAACGCGGAGATCAGATATTTATTTAGAGAAAACAGAACAATGCACTGAAGTTGCGGCATACGGAGGTTCAATATACAGAATTCTATGTGTACCACAAAATTTTACAGTATATACACACACTAGTAGAAACAAGGCCTTTGGTCCAGAGCTCCATTGGGCTCTAGTCCCGGAGTCCCGGGGGGACTAGTCCCGGTTCGTGGGCTACGAGGCCGCACAACACTAGTCCCGGGTCGTAGGGGACCATTAGTCCCGATTCGTGATACAAACACCTTTAGTCCCGGTTCGTATCACGAACCGGGACTAATGATGGACTTTTAGTCCCAGTTCGTGATACGAACCAGGACTAAAGGTTTCCCTGTACATCATCTCTTCCACCCGAGCCAGCTCTCCATTTTTGAGCTCGAGCCACATCTCCATTTTTTTCTCATTTTTCACTCTCCAGAGCTCAATTTGATCCCCATTTTTCTCCATTATTTGTCAATATTGGCAGCGCCCATCTATCCATGGGTTAGCAACATCATCCTTTATTCTGGTGTTGCTAATTTAGCTCATTTCATTGCTAGTTTAGCTCATTTCATTTTTCTAGTGCTAGCTAGGTGTTTGATGAAATGTCTAAGTAGGGGATTTCATTTGTTTTATGTGCAATTTGAGCTCAAACTAAATTATGATTTGTGGGTTTTAGTGTCGTCCCGTCCCCGTCCTCACCGCCATTGATCGTCTGCGCCGTCCTGTCACCGGCACCACCTCGGTGAGCCTCTTGTTTTTATCTTTTATTTAAAAAAAATCTTAGTTGTATGATTTATTTGCATAATTATTACTTGCATATAATTTTTTTAGTTGTATAATTGTTTGTTATATATAGAGCCATGATTTTGACATATGTCCACACCGGCTCTCGTCCGCTCTATTATTCGGATGTGGTATGATTGTTTGTTATAACTATTTGTTTCATTTCGTGTTTATGACAATTATGCTGATCAATTTGACATAGATATATTTTTATCTAGGAGGTAGTTGAACCGGAAATTCCAACCGACCCTATTGTCGAGTTTTTTCAAAAAGAAAATAATGATTTGAAAGCAAAATTGAAAAGAAGTGAAGATCTTAGTCTCTAATGCTTAGAAGAGAAGATGAAATTGGAGTTCAAACTTGCCGACGTCGTCGATGATCACGAGATCAAGATGAATGCAATGCGCTTAAAGCTTAAAAAGATTAGAAAATATGCCATTAATCAAGAGGCTTGGTATCACTATGCTGTTGGTTCAATAATTATCTTAGTTGCGATTTTGATCGCATTTGTTGTTGGAATTAAGTTCTTTAGATAGTTGTATATTAGTTTCAATTAATGTATGTTTTATGAGAACTATGTATTAAATTTGGTCACTACTCTACTTTTTTTAATGTGGTGAACTTGTATTAATGAATTTGGTCAGTTCTCTATTCTATTCATGATGTAGTGTAATTGGTCGATTATGTTCGTTTACCGTAATGGGTTTTAGCGGTGATTGCGTTTGATATACTTATATAATGCAGATGAGCCATCCATGGATGTCCGCGGACCGACGCTCTAACGAGTACATTCAAGGCATGTGTTCTTTTCTCAATGTGGCTGCGGCAAACACGCGGAATGGTTTTATGTGTTGTCCATGCAAAGTCTGTCAGAATGAGAAAGATTACTCTTCCTCAAGAACAATTCACATCCACCTGATAGAGCATGGTTTCATGCCCAGCTATAATTGTTGGACCAAGCACGGAGAAAGAGGGGTTATAATGGAAGACAATGAAAAGAAGAGGACAATGACAACTATCCTATGTTCAGTGAACACGGTGTTACTACAATGGGGGAAGACGAAGCTGAAGAAGAGCCCATTGTTGATGAGCCCAATGATGATTTTTGTCAGGCCATTCATGATGCACAGATAAACTGCGGAAGTGAAAACGAGAGGTTGAAGTTGGAGCACATGTTTGCTGATCACACAAAATTGTTGTACCCAAATTGCAAAGATGGCCAGAAAAAGCTGGATACCACACTGGAATTGGTACAATGGAAGGCAGAAAATGGTACTTCTCACAAGGGATTTGAAAAGTTGCTGAAAATATTGAAGAAGATGCTTTCAAAGGATAATGAATTGCCCTCTAGTACGTACGAAGCAAAGAAGGTGGTCTGCCCTCTAGGATTAGAGGTGCAGAAGATGCAAGCATCCATCAATGACTGCATCCTCTACCACGGTGAGCACGAGAATTTGAATGCATGCCCGGTATGTGGTGCATTGCGGTATAAGATCAGGCGAGATGACCCTGGTGATGTTGAGGGTGACGATCGCCTCAGGAAGAGGGTTCCTGCCAAGGTGATGTGGTATGCTCCTATAATAACACGGTTGAAACGTTAGTTCCAAAACAAAGAGCATGCCAAGTTGTTGCGATGGCACAAAGAGGACCGTAAGAAAGACATGATGCTGAGACACCCCGCTGATGGGTCGCAGTGGAGAAATATCGACAAAGAGTTCTCGACATTTTCAGATGATGCAAGGAACTTAAGATTTGGTCTAAGTACAGATGGCTTTAATCCTTTCGGGGAGCAGAGCTCCAGTCATAGCACCTGGCCTGTGACTCTATGTATATATAACCTTCCTCCTTGGTTGTGCATGAAGCGGAAGTTCATTATGATGTCAGTGCTCATCCAAGGCCCTAAGCAACCCGGCAACGACATTGATATGTACCTGAGGCCATTGGTTGAAGAACTTTTAGAGTTGTGGCGTGAAGAAGGTGTACGTGTGTGGGATGAGCACGAACAAAAGGAATTTAACCTACGAGCGTTGTTGTTTGTAACCATCAATGATTGGCCTGCTCTTAGTAATATTTCAGGACAGTCAAACAAGGGATACAATACATGTACGCACTGTTTAGGTGAGACTGAAAGTATATATTTAGGTAACAAGAATGTGTACCCGGGGCATCGTCGATTTCTTCCAACAAACCATGCCGTAAGAAAGAAAGGAAAGCATTTCAATGGTGAGGCAGATCACCGGAAGAAGCCTACCCTCCCTAAAGGTAATGTTCTATATGGCATGGTCAAGGATTTAAAAGTAATCTTTGGAAAGGGTCCTGGCGGACAATCTGTTCTGAATGACGCTGACAAACACGTACCCATGTGGAAAAAGAAATCTATATTTTGGGAGCTACCCTATTGGAAAATCCTAGATGTTCGCTCTGCAATCGACGTGATGCACGTGACGAAAAATCTTTGTGTGAACCTGCTAAGCGTCTTGGGTGTGTCCGGGAAAACGAAAGATACACCGGATGCACGGCTGCACCAGCAACGTATGCACGAACGAGACGACCTGATGCCAGAGAAGTATGAAGGTCCTGCCAGCTACGCTCTTACCAGAGAAGAGAAGGAGATCTTTTTTGAAGTCCTGAGCAGTATCAAGGTCCCGTCTGGCTACTCGTTGAATATAAAAGGAATAATAAATATGGCAGAGAAAAAGTTTCAAAACCTAAAGTCTCATGACTGCCACGTGATTATGACACAATTACTTCCGGTTGCATTGAGGGGTCTTCTACCGGAAAATGTTCGAGTACCCATTGTGAAGTTATGTGTATTACTCAATGCAATTTCTCAGAAGGTAATCAGTCCAGAAACTCTACAAAGTTTACAGAAGGACTAGTCCAATGTCTTGTCAGCTTCGAGTTGGTGTTCCCACCAACCTTCTTCAATATTATGACGCACATCATAGTTCACCTAGTCGAAGAGATTAAGATTCTCGGTCCTGTATTTCTACACAACATGTTCCCCTTTGAGAGGTTCATGAGAGTCTTAAAGAAATATGTTAAAAACCGTGCTAGGCCAGAAGGAAGCATATCCAAGAGCTATGGAAAAGAGGAGGTCATTGAGTTTTGTGTTGACTTTATTCCTGACCTTAATCCGATCGGTGTTTCTCAATCGCGCCATGAGGGGAGACTGCGTGGAAAAGACACGCTAGGAAAGAAAGCAACAATATCTATGGACGGACATTCTTTCACTCAAGCACACTACACAGTTCTACATAATTCCAGCTTGGTGGCTCCGTATATCGTGGAACACAAGAATATTTTACGCTCGAAATACCCGGAGCAACCTAAAGATTGTATTGATGGAGAACACGTGAAGACTTTCGACGGTTGGTTGCAAATGCATCTCATTAATGACACCACTGTTGGAGAACAGCTATACTTGTTGGCCACCCAACCATCTTCGACTATATTGACTTTTCAAGGGTACGAGATAAATGAGAATACATTTTACAAGGCCGACCAAGATAAAAAGAGCACCAACCAAAACAGTGGTGTCAGCTTTGACGCAACAAATGACTATGGGCAAAAGGACACATATTATGGTTACATAGAGGAGATATGGGAACTTGACTATGGACCTTCTTTTAAGTTCCCTTTGTTTCGGTGCAAATGGGTCAACCTGACAGCTAGCGGGGTAAAGGTAGACCCGCAGTACGGAATGACAACAGTGGATCTCAAGAATCTTGGGTACCACACCGAACCATTCGTCCTAGCCAATGATGTGTCTCAGATTTTCTATGTGAAGGACATGTCTACCAAACCGAAAAAAAGAAAAGATAAGCAAGCGAATACATCATACGATGAGCCAAAGCGCCACATAGTTCTTTCAGGGAAAAGAAACATCGTGAGAGTGGAGGACAAGTGATACGTCCCAAACGTATCTATAATTTTTGATGTTCCATGCATGTTTTATGTCAATTGGCACATGTTTTATATACACTTTATATCATATTATGACATTTATTGGATTAACCTACTAATAGTTGGCAAAGTGCACAATGTTCTTGTTTTACACTTAAATGTGTAGGAATTATCAAAATTGAGCAAAGGAAACCTTGTTGGAGTCAAATTGGGACTTTCCTGAAATCTGTCTGAGAACTTTTTACGGAGATTGTCAGTTTGACCCTCGAAGATGGCGTCCAATGGAAATCAAATTAAAGAGAAAGTTGTCACAATTTTCCATACGAAGATTTGAAGCCCGAGATCAGCCCAATCGGAGTTTGGACGCGGCCTGTAGGCCCGTTTTGGTGGAACCTAAAAGGGGGTGACGGAAATCCGAGAGTACATATAAAGAAGGAAACCCTAGGTCGTGAAAAGCCACCAAAAGCCACGAATTTTCCTCCTCTTGGCAGCCGCCAAGGAGGGGGAGGAGCTCCTCCATTGCTACACCATCACCAAGGAAGAAGAAGGGGGGCCAAGGGCCGCCGCCGCTCGCCGCCGCCGCGCCGTGGCTGCTGCGGGCCGCCGCCTCCACTCCGGGCTGCACCTCTTCATCAACCTCTCCATCAAGTGTGCTCACCATGACCATGTGTGAGTAGTTTTCACCGAGGCTGAGGGCTCTACCGGTAGCTATGTGGTTCATCTCTCTCTCCCATGGTGTGATCTTTATGTGATCATGAGCTTTGTAATCTAGTTGAATCCATAGATGTTACTCTTCGTTATCTTATGAATTATGCTACTCAAGTGGTTTTATTAATGTAATCTCCGGAGTCACCTTTGTACCATGGTGCGAAGTTGACAGTGTGCGCACCGTGTGTGACTCTTAGGCTAAAGATTACATGAATACTTATCATGAGTTGTTCTTTTGTTGGTTGTCACTATAAAATTGTGGTGTTTGTTTAGTACTATTTTGGGGCGCTCATAGTGACATTGGGGTTCCCTAGATGTGGAAGACAGACTTTAAGGTGTGCTTTTGCAGCCCTACACGATGGTCTTGGTGTTCTATGATATTGTGGTGTTTGTTCACTCAGACTTTAAGGTGTGCTCTTGTAGCCCTACGCAGTAGATTGGTATTTCTATCCAACGGGAGAATAGTTCAGAGTAGCATAGTGAAGAGGAATATTTATGTATTCAATTATATTATTATTGTTGGGAGTGTCCACTAGTGAAAGTATGATCCCTAGGCCTTATTTCCAAGCATTGAAACACCGTTTGCTCTCATTTTGTCTCATGTTTGCTTGCTGCCATTTTTATTTCAGATTGCAATTACCACTTATAATCATCCATATTACTTGCATTTCACTATCTCTTCGCCGAACTAGTGCACCTATACATCTGACAAGTGTATTAGGTGTTGGGGACACAAGAGACTTCTTGTATCTTAATTGCAGAGTTGCTTGAGAGGGATATCTTTGACCTCTACCTCCTGAGTTCGATAAACCTTGGGTGATCCACTTAAGGGAAACTTGCTGCTGTTCTACAAACCTCTGCACTTGGAGGCCCAACACTGTCTACAAGAATAGAAGCGTGCGTAGACATCAAGCTATTTTTTGGCGCCGTTGCCGGGAGGTAAGGTAAAAGGTACTCACATCCTCCAGCTACTTAGCTATTTTCTAGCACTGTTGCTGACGTGTGAGTGCTTGAAGGTATTTCCTTTAGATTCTGCAGTTATATCTTTTTGTTTCTTGTTTTTATTTCACTAGTTAGGCTTAATGGAAAACAACAAAAAAAATTAGAGATCTTTATGAACTTTATATTGAATTAGGACATGATGCTTTTGAAGAGAAAATTAAAAAATCTATGGAAGTGTGTTTGCATAATAGTGATACCAATGTTATTAGCATGAATTCTTTGAACACCATTATTGCTAATGCTATGGAAAAGTCTAAGCTTGGGGAAGCTGGTTTTGATGAATATGGTATTTTTAGTCCCCCAAGTTTTGAGGAGAAAAATTTATTTGATGATACTTTGCCTCCAATTTATGATGATTACAATGATGGATGTGATAGTTTTACTCCACTATTACTAATGAAACTGTTTTTACTTATGTGGAGAGTATTGATACTTTTATGCATATGGATCATGGTAAGAATGTTTCATGTGATGGTTATATTGTGGATTTTATCAATGATGCTACTGAAAGTTTTTATGAGAGAGGGAGACATGACTTCATATACCACAATAATATTAAGTCTCCTCTCTTTTTGTTGAAAATTTTGAAGTTGCACTTGCTTTGCCTTCCTATGCTAGTCACTTTGTGCTTTATTGATTTATTTTCTTACAAGATCCCAATGCATAGGAAGTGGGTTAGACTTAAATGTGTTTCACATTTTTCTCTTGATGCTCTCTTTTGCATTTCAATTCTTGTTCCTATGTGAGCATCATTAAAACTATCATGGCTGTCCAGAAAACAGATTCCTAAGCTTCACTGCGAAAAATGTTAAAAATCACAGAAAAGGAATTTTGACCTGAAATTTTACGACAGCAATCTTCAGTTATTAATACACATTTCATTAGTTCAAAATTTTCTGATTTGAGCAACGTAAGTGCCTCTGAAAATTCACTCTTTACGGGCTGTCCAGTTTTTGACAGATTCTGTCTTTATTTTGCATTACTCTCATTACTTGTGTTTTGTGTAGTTCTATTGATCAAAGGGCAATGCACAACCATAGTAACAGTAGCTAATGTTTAGAATCAACTCATGATATGTCTTTGCTGTACCTATGAGGATTTAATTTATGGAGACACTAACCCCTCTAATCAAGTTTTATGTTGAGTTTTGTGTAAAGAGAATTTTTCAAGTGGAAGAGTTGAGGGTGATGAACAAAGATCAAGAGGGACAACCACTCAAGCTTGGGGATGTTACCCCTAGACTCACCCAACATATATCAAATAAGTACAAGAATTCAAGCTTGGGGATGCCAAGCCACCTCACTCCAACCATCTTGATAACAAGTAAGTAAGCCTAGCTACATGGCTATAAAGAAAGCGCTTTACGGGAGGCAACCCGGTTGTTTTTTTATTTGTGTCCTCTTGCTGTAACAAGAGACTTAGTTTTTAGTTTAGTTTCTGGAATTTTTAATAAAGTGCCAAGTTTTACTCATTTTGGTTTGAAAAAGTTGCTTATAGCGTTCGGAGATTTTATTCCTGCACGAATCTGTGCACGGTATGATTTTTAATTCTTATTCTGTAACTCCGAATGAGCTCATATTTGAACTGTAGTTGCAACTTTTCATCCTCTGTATGCATGAATTTTTTCGGAATTTTCGACAAAGTTAAGTAGGGTAGAAAAATACGTTTTGCTGCTGCTTTTTTCTGGACAGATTCTGTCCCATTTTGTTTGATGCATGCTTAGAACTTTTAACTTGAACCTTTTTGATCCAATTGAGTTTATGAGTAGGCATACAACATTATACACTTTCTGGACATTCATATGAATTTTTGTCTAAGGATTATATGCAGCAAGAAATCTATTTGTTATCACTACTAATGCACCCCACAGAAAAGAAATGGAGAAACGGTGTTTTGAAGTTTTTTCACAGGGATTAGAGGAGATGCACCAAGAGCTATCCAAGGATGGTGAAGACCATAAGCTTGGGGATGTGAAGACAACCCCACTGGACCTACACACTCTCGGTTTGCACACGTCTAACTTCTGTTTTTCGATCGAAACACTTTATCGCATAAACTTGGAGCGTCTTTTTGTTTGTTTTGGTTTGATTTTTATTTTGTGAGACCACCACACTATCATTTATATATGAGAGAGCTACTGGAAATTTGGGTTGAATTATGTTGGATGCTATTATTAGATTGGGAAAAGGGATGTTGGAGTTGATTTTAAAAGATACATATAGTTGCATGATTCATGAGCTTGTTAATGAGTAATAATTTGCAAGTATTTTATCAAGAGCTATCTTTTATTCATGTTTTGATGCTGAATGTTAGTTTATTTGTTTAACATGGATTGGTTAGTTCTATGGACACTCATGCATGCATTTAGATGGTCAACTTTCTCCCTCTTGCTAGCCCAAAAATTCCAACAAGTAAAAACTTGTTTCCAACACCTTCAACCAAAGTTTTTCCAGTGAGTCCACCATATCTACCTATTAGCTTTATGCTATTCCGAGTATGTTTATCATGATATTTGTGTTATCTATACCTCTGAATGAAAATGCTTATGTTGTTGATTGTTATGGGAAAAGTTGGTTATAGAGCTCTCTCGAACTTGATGCACACTTTACTTTCATTGCATAAATAAAACATGACCCATTGTGATTAAAATTATGATGTTGTGGGCTTGACAAATGTCTTTGGTTGAGAGTTAGCTCATATGTGCTGTCACATGGCAAGCTTTCAACATGCACTTCATTTCATTTAGTTGATATCATGTACTTTTGTTTATGGATGCTTACCATGGGTGAAATAAATGTGGAAATGAAGTGAGTTTGTATAAATGGTTAGAGAGACGCCTGGGCCGCTAATCTAAGCCATGCATCATTCATGGTGGAAATTTACTTACATGCTATGGTGAACCTTCTGTGATACACCTTACAATAAAAAGCTATCTAATGGTAAATAAAAAGGGTGTTGAGATTGTTCATTGTGTTTGTTTGTCTTGTCATTTTGATATGGGCTTGTTCCATATCCTGGGACAAGAGGTACCCCAGTTGACGCTCTTAATGATACTATTATTACTTACAATGATATTTAACTTGAACTTGCTTTGTTTCCCAAGATGAGTAACACATGGAGTAGGTACTTGTATTCAAGGGGCATGAGACTTTCAACCTGTACTTTGTCAAGCACACTACTCGTATTTGCTTTCACTTTAAACTTAATCATTCAAGATGCTATGATAGGGGTAATGAGAGCTTGACACCAAGGATTACCATATTACAATCATTAACTTAAGTAGAAGTTCAGAAGTTAGATGAAACTTATTCATGCTTTACCTCTACTCATATATATCTTTCCAAAGTGTCCACCTTTTATATTCAGATTTTCGTCAATACTCTATGGCCATTATAGGATGTTCTTTCTTTTCATTATGCATACTGTGGTCCATAGTACTTTCTTTTATGTTACACTTTGTGAATTATCATTGAACATCCTTGCATTGAATATTGATATCACTTCATAATCTATCTTGTACATTGCTACTCCTTTGAAGAATGAATCATTTGACTCTATGTAGCAATAACTTCATCACTTCATTCATAACATGTGCCTTACAATATTATATGATCAAGTTTATGATGGTAGCATGTCACTTCAAAAATTATTTTGTTTTATCGTTTACCTACTCGAGGACGAGTAGGAACTAAGCTTGGGGATGCTTGATACGTCCCAAACGTATCTATAATTTTTGATGTTCCATGCATGTTTTATGTCAATTGGCACATGTTTTATATACACTTTATATCATATTATGACATTTATTGGATTAACCTACTAATAGTTGCAAAGTGCAAATGTTCTTGTTTTCACTTTTGTGTAGGAATTATCAAAATACAAAGGAAACCTTGTTGGAGTCAAATTGGGACTTTCCTGAAATCTGTCTGAGAACTTTTTACGGAGATTGTCAGTTTGACCCTCGAAGATGGCGTCCAATGGAAATCAAATTAAAGAGAAAGTTGTCACAATTTTCCATACGAAGATTTTAAGCCCGAGATCAGCCCAATCGGAGTTCGGACGCGGCCTGTAGGCCCGTTTTGGTGGAACCCTAAAAGGGGTGACGGAAATCCGAGAGTCCATATAAAGAAGGAAACCCTAGGTCGTGAAAAGCCACCAAAAGCCACGAATTTTCCTCCTCTTGGCAGCCGCCAAGGAGGGGGAGGAGCTCCTCCATTGCTGCACCATCACCAAGGAAGAAGAAGGGGGGCCAAGGGCCGCCGCCCCCGAGGGCCGCCCCGCCGCTCGCCGCCGCGCCGTGGCTGCTGCGGGCCGCCGCTCCACTCCGGGCTGCACCTCTTCATCAACCTCTCCATCAAGTGTGCTCACCATGACCATGTGTGAGTAGTTTTCACCGAGGCTGAGGGCTCTACCGGTAGCTATGTGGTTCATCTCTCTCTCCCATGGTGTGATCTTTATGTGATCATGAGCTTTGTAATCTAGTTGGATCCATGGATGTTACTCTTCGTTATCTTATGAATTATGCTACTCAAGTGGTTTTATTAATGTAATCTCCGGAGTCACCTTTGTCCCATGGTGCGAAGTTGACAGTGTGCGCACCGTGTGTGACTCTTAGGCTAAAGATTACAGGAATACTTATCATGAGTTGTTCTTTTGTTGGTTGTCACTATAAAATTGTGGTGTTTGTTTAGTACTATTTTGGGGCGCTCATAGTGACATTGGGGTTCCCTAGATGTGGAAGACAGACTTTAAGGTGTGCTTTTGCAGCCCTACACGATGGTCTTGGTGTTCTATGATATTGTGGTGTTTGTTCACTCAGACTTTAAGGTGTGCTCTTGTAGCCCTACGCAGTAGATTGGTATTTCTATCCAACGGGAGAATAGTTCAGAGTAGCATAGTGAAGAGGAAATATTTATGTATTCAATTATATTATTATTGTTGGGAGTGTCCACTAGTGAAAGTATGATCCCTAGGCCTTATTTCCAAGCATTGAAACACCGTTTGCTCTCATTTTGTCTCATGTTTGCTTGCTGCCATTTTTATTTCAGATTGCAATTACCACTTATAATCATCCATATTACTTGCATTTCACTATCTCTTCGCCGAACTAGTGCACCTATACATCTGACAAGTGTATTAGGTGTGTTGGGGACACAAGAGACTTCTTGTATCTTAATTGCAGAGTTGCTTGATAGGGATATCTTTGACCTCTACCTCCCTGAGTTCGATAAACCTTGGGTGATTCACTTAAGGGAAACTTGCTGCTGTTCTACAAACCTCTGCACTTGGAGGCCCAACACTGTCTATAAGAATAGAAGCGTGCGTAGACATCAACAAGACAGACACATCAGAAGATTACAATAAGTTTCATGAAGTTCCGCCCTTCACAGTGAAAACTGACCCAAGCATCGTGTTAAATGATGAAGATTGTCCATGGTTACGGCGCAATCAGAAGAAGGGGACATAAATAAAGAAGAAGTTTATACCACGACAGTAGAGATGGATGTTGGTGGTCATGTGTAATAATGTATGAAACCTTTTTTATTTAACTATGAAGGAAACTCTAATCACTGATTTTTGGTTCTAGCTAATACTTCAACGGCTTACAAGCGCTCGAGAAAGTTAGAACAAAACACACGGTTTCCTCTGCATACAGCCCAACGGTGGCTCCTGAGTGCCCGTATATCAAATGCACCGTTGGACGTATGCAGGGAATCCGAATGATTTGTATTCGGTCGATGAACTGAAGGATTTGTAGATAGAACAAAACACACGGTTTCCCCTGCATATAGCCCGACGGTGGCTCGTGAGTGCCCGCATATCAAATGCACCGTCGGATGTATGCAGGGAATCCGAATGCTATTTATACCAAATGAACTACAATGAGTACACACTGAGCGCCGAACATGTCCGAGAGGTGGGCTATATATAGGGTCGTGGGGCTCACGAAGTGGTCATGATAGTGCTGATCCAACAGCTCACAAGCCATCAAAAGAAACACACCCCTGATCCAACGGCTCACAAGCGCTTGAAAGAAACACACGATCCGTGTGCTTCTTTAGTCCTGGTTGGTAACACCAACCGGGACTAAAGGCGGTCTTTGCGGTCACGACTCGTGTCAGTCACGTGTCCTCCCCCAGCTCTGCCCTAGCCATGTGTCCTCCCCTAGCGCTGCCCTGGGCACGTGTCCTCCCCCAGCGCTGCCCTGAAGGTCTTTATATATTGTCGCCGACGAGGCAAACCCAAATCCACCATTCCTAGCCACGAACGCATTGTGTCCATGAGATGGATCCGCCACGCCCGCCGCAGCGCCTTCTGGATGAGGTCAAGCGTGCTCGGCAGAGCGCGCTTGGGCACTACCGCGGGAGAATATCCCGCCGTATGCCCACAAGCCCGGCGTGGAGAGGAATGCCCAGCTACCGGCCTCCTGCTCCGGTGCCGGATCCGGTGCGGAGGGCGTACGAGCGCGCGTGGTCCGATATCCCTGACCCCGACGAGGATGCGTACGCCGCATGGGTGGCGTGGGGATCCGTGGCCGCATACGGCGACTTGGACGCGTCTCCACCAGGTGGCGCCGCCGTACCTCCACCAGGCGCCGCCGCTCCTCCCGCCGAGGAGGAGGACGACGACTTTGACTGGAGCGACGACGGGGATGAGGGTTGTGGGGCGCATATGCAGGAGGCCATGGAAGCCTCCTTCCAGTCTGTCCACGACGACCGTGTCCAGCGAGCCAAGAATGCCTGCCAGCTCAAGGCGAAGGAGGCCGCCGAGCTGGCTTGGGCGCTAAAAGACTCATCCTCCATGAATATTGCCCTCCGCCGCAAACGTGCGCGTGAGAACCAGGCGGCCACGAACGGGGCTGGCTCCTCCCGCCGTTCCGCCTAATATGCGCGGGCAATTTTGTTAAAATTGCCAACGCCATTACCCCTAGTCCGTTTATGTAATAATGTAACAGTATTCTGAAAACTGTTGGTGATGTGTAATAATAAGCATGTAAATCCGCAGTACGGAATGACTACAGTGGATCTCAAGCAAATGCCCCTCTCCGGCGAAACCCTATACCTGCTGTAGAAAATCCAAACTTATACGTCTACACCCGGTACAAATTCAAACAGAAAATTTTCTACCCTAGAATCAAAAGGGGTAGAAAGCTGAAACTTTTCATGTTCATCCTAGAAAGATATTCAAATTCAAACACTTTTCATGTTGAAAGTATTGTCAGATTCAAAAATATGCAAACAAAATTAGTTAATGCATTTTTAATTTAAAATGGTAAAATGGTTAATAGTTTGAATAGTTAGAATAATTATTTTCGAAAACAAAAATGGTTTTGGATTAGTTATTCAAATTCAAACAGTTTTCATGTTGAAATTTTTGTCAGATTCAAAAGTATGCAGAAGTTATTCGAATTCATATCCAAACACTTTTCAAATTCAATTTCAAACACTTGTCACTGAAAATTTGGCGCAAAAAAACACCTCTAGTACCGGTTCGTGGCTCCACCCGGTACTAGAGGTGTTTTTGCGCGCGACGGTTGGTGCACCGCGAAAACACCTCTAGTACCGGGTGGAGCCCCCTCTAGTACCGGTTCGTGGCTCCACCCGGTACTAGAGGCCACTGGGTATAAATACCCAGGCCTCCTCCCCGGTTCGAGCCACGAACAGGGATTGCGAAGGAGGACCGCCGCCGCCGATTCGACGCCTTCAGGCTGCCCAAATCTTCCGCCGCCGCGCTCCCCTCGCCTCCGACGCCGGCCGCCGCGATCCCTCGCCCTCCGCCGCTGCCGCCGCATGCTCCCCTCGCTCCTCTCAGCCAACACCGTCACGCTGATCCCCTCGCTCCTCTCCGCCGTCACCGTCGCCGCCTCGCTTCTCTCCGCCTCGCTCCTCTCTGCCTCGCGCTCGCCGTCGCCGTCCCGTCGCTCGCCGTCGCAGACGTAATTGCTAGGTTAATTAGCTAGGTTTTTTTCATATCCTTTTTTTCCATAGGTTAATTAGCTAGGTTAGTTTAATTAGCTAGATTAGTTTAGGTGTTAGCTAGGTAATTTTGTTAGTGGTTTAATTTAGGTGTTAGTGGTACAAGTTTAGGTGTTAGTATAATTAGTGGTACTAGTTTAGGTGTTAGTAGAAAAATTCATAGTGTTAGTAGTTAGTGGTACAAGTTTAGGTGTTAGTGGTACAAGTTTAGGTGTTAGTAGAAAAAATTCATAGTGTTAGAAATGCTCCAAAGTTGGTACTTTTTAACAGAAATGAAGATGTGATGTTTTTACTTGTGTTTTCTTATTACTTGTGTAAATATTGCTAACTGTAAATATTTTGCTAAGGGTAAACATTTTGCTTAGGTGTTAGTGTAAACATTTTGCTTACAAAATTGTGTTTTTAGTTTATTGTTCTCGGCGACGATATCCCTGTTGGACCAGAGGGGCGATGTCCGGGACTGAGCTCCGCTGGGCTGGCACAGGGAGGTGCTACCTTCCGGGACGCGTAGCTTGGTGATGAATCCTGGTGACGTCGTTGACCTGGATCTTCTTTGGTGTCAGTCGCGTAGGCCAAGCTCGGTGCAGAGGGAGCCAGCCCCCGAGGAGGTGGTACGTCGCCGTATCAGGGAGGAGGACGAGCACGTCCGTCGGTACATGTATTTGTTAGATAGGCAGTATTACAGTAGGGTGGTCGTTTCTTCAGAGAGTTCCTCCTCACGTGAGCTATGCCCCTGTGAGGGTTCGTTCTCTTTGGATGCGCAGCGCCCGCGGCTCAGCACCTCGCGGCTCAGGACCCGGTCGAAATTAGTTTGAGAGGTTCATGCATGGGAGAGGAGATGTATTAGTGATATTCGTGATGCATTAGGGTTAAATAAAAATGGACGAGTTTGGTTCATGGGAGATGTATTAGTGATACTTTTGCATACTTGATCAATGCTGCTTTTGTAAAGTGAGGAAAAATAATGTTCCCTACCTTTGAATTATTTTGCTAATGCTAACATTATTTTATCTTTCTTTTGTATTAGTTAAGCAATGGATAACTTCAATAGCAGAGACGGTGAAGAGGACATTTTCACCATTTTGCGGCAACCCGAGGGTGGAGCAGAAGATGGCTCACAGTTTTTGAACGATTCCGGTCCGGGAATGGATGTGGACCAAAGAGACGAAGCTCAAACGAGGGTCGAGTGCGATGACGACTCGCAAATTGGTGGACATCCGCAGTCTGGTGAGGTATATTAAGCCTCTGTTGATCAGATGCAATAATTGATTTTTATATGTATGTATATTAACAAATGTTTCTTATTTTTAGACCTCCGCATCGACCCAATCTGGAGGAAGTAAACGAGGCCATGCCAAAGGGATGGCCGAAGATACGCATCTCCGAATTGAGGTGGTCTCTCTAGAGGGCAAACCGTTGGAGCCCAAGGCGAACGCAAATAAGTTTGTGCATCAATGCGGAGTTATTGTTAGGGACACCGTCCGGATCAGCGTTCGGGAATGGAATAAGCCAGCAAAGGTAGAGGGAGTTAGTTATGTCAACGACAGATTGAAAGATGTGCTTTGGGACAAGCTCATTGCACATTTCACCCTACCGGTCTTGGATTCTCCCGGAAAGACAACCGCCATGACAAACAAAGTCAAGCATTTCGCTCTTAAGAAGATGGCTGAACAATTCAATAATTACAAGAGCAAATTATACCGTGAGTACGTCAAAAAAAAAATAAAGCTCCAGATTTCAGTGGCACACTAGAGAGGCAGCGGGCTCACTGGAAATCATTTCTGGAGTACAAGGATTCGGAACTAGCTAAGGAAAGGTCGAAAAAGATTAAGATAAATGCAGCGAAAAAGAAATATCACCATAAGATGGAGGCAGGTGGCTACATAAGTGTCGTGCCTAAGTGGGATGCCCTTGAGGCCGCCATGCGTAAAAAAGGGATCACTCCAGCTACAGAGCACTTTCCCCATAGGGTAAGAAACTGGGTACTTGGGCATGGGACGCACTATGACACGGAAACAGGGGAGTTAATAATTGATGAAAAGAAAGAAATTTCTAAACCCCAGAAAGCAATTGTTGAAGCAGTCAAAGACGTTCGAGAGGGAAAGTTTATTCCCGACAGAGAGCACGACGAGCTGACAAAAGCCCTCGGGAATCGTGAAAAAGGAGGACGAACACGAGGCTTAGGAGCTGACATGCCGTGGCATATTGGGTTTCCCGAGGATCGTGAAACTTATAGAAGCCGACTGAGAGCAAAGAAGAGGAAGGAGAAGGAGGACTCGGACCGGTTGAGCAACCTAGAAAGAATCGTATAGCAACAGCAGAAGCAAATAGATCGAATGTGCGAGCAAGGGGGAACTCATCAGCGGCAGCAAGAGAGTCAAGGCGGCCCATCTCACCGGAGAAGCAGCGTGGCTTCCACGGAGCTCGGTGCTGATGAGGCACCGACGTTTACCTACCCCGTGGATTATATCACGGAGAAGACAAGTTGTGAGCTACATGTGCAAGTGAGGAACTTATCTCTGAAGGCGGCAGACGGCTATGCTTTAACTTGTGAATGTACAGCACTGTGGTCCGGCAGTGAGATTCCAGATGGCTATGCTCGTGCCGGCGTGGATCGAATTGAACCAAGATATGAATCACTGGAGTTTGACATCCCTAGAGCTGATGATGAGAGGACACTGGGAGACGTCGGGGGTGGTATCATTCTATGGTGCAAGAAATACATCGTGTTTCCAGGCTCGGTGCCAAGGCCACCATCGTCTCCTCCGAGTCGGCGTGGATCACCTCAAGTCCACATGATGACGAGAGGGACAACCACCACAACACGAGTCCATCTCGATCTCCGCCGCCGCATCAGCCGACTCCGCCCACTAAGGCTCAGGGCCAAAAAGGAATCGTGCCGTTTCGTCGATAGGTTTTCGACGCGGACCCCGACAGGAGCCCCTCCCAAAAGTACCGAAGGTTCCTCCCTCGAGAGCTTACGACAGGACTGTAGAGGAAAACGCCGCTATCGTGGCTGCCGACGTGAAAAAGCGGCTTGCACCGAAAAGGCCCGAGCCAAAGCCAGTATATACGGTAGAGGAAAAAAAGTGGGCTAAGAACTTTCTTGAGCATCCATCGCAAATTGAGATAAATAGGCCAGATGACTATTTACGCTACATGAGGAGAGCTAGATCCCACACGACGACAAGTACTAGTGCCAGCGGAAAAAGAGACGTTGGCCAGCTTGCAGAACAGGCAAAACAGTCGATCTCCCCGCTCAAGGTACCCACTGGTCAGGCATCCGCGGCGAACATTGATTTATCCTACGCGGCGCAATTTGCTGCAGAAGCTGGTATTACACTTTCTCAACTGGAAAGCGATGATATCCCCAATAATTTGGATGTAGTATGGAAATGGGAACACGGGAAGCCTCTGCTACCACCGGAACAGATCGAGCTTCTACCAACACGAATGCGAATGCTGCATGACTGGTATTTGGAAGGCACAAAGGATCCAGAGCTCAAAGTTCTCTCTGTGAAAGTTACAGAAGAACATTACATAGGTCAAGACCAGGTGCAAATTTATTTTGAAGAACTCTATATGTTATACAAGCTTGACGCCCTCGACTTGAGTCTCATCAGTACCTATTGTCTGTAAGTGATTCAATTCATTTATTTCTAAAGTAAAGTCTCTAGCTCAGCTCGGTCATTGCCTGTAGTAATTATGCTCACTACGCTATTATGCAGAATGAAGAGTGATGAATGTGACACAAAACAAATCTTTGACATTGGGTTCATTGACCTAGTACGAGTTAATGAAAGATTGCTACGGCAATACCCCAAGGAAACAGAGGCCAACTTGCTAAGGTTCATACAGAGGCAACATTACAAAAAGAAGATAATGTTTCCTTACCACTCCGAGTAAGAGTGTTACTGTCTTGTACACATTAATTTTTGCTCACTCGATATTAAGTGTAACTGATGAGTTACTAACGTATATAAACATGCACAGCTTCCATTACATTCTGCTATTCATTGAAGTTGATGCTAGAATAGTTGAAATCTACGACTCAAAGAAGTATCCCGAAGAGAAGTCTCAAGGCATGAAAGATGTGCTCCAAAGGTAATTTCAATAATTATCGCACTATATCGGTCTCTTTTGTTCATTTCCTGAGATATCAAGTAACTAATAACTCATTTATTCATTTTTTTTGCTGGACAGGATTTGGAAAGCTTTCAAAAAGAGGACAACTGGTGCATTTGCAGAGGAACTTACTTTTCATCATGATGAGGTAAGTAGTACAAGCTAGCTAGGTTCGCGCATCTCTTTAATTCTAATTTCAATACCATTATACCATGCTTGATTATTATTTGATTGAACTCTATTCTCATAAAGATCTGCGATACGCAACCACCGGAAACCAATTTGTGTGGATACTTCGTTTGCGAGTGGATTCGCCAGGAGGTCAGCGAGCGGAACCGAGCGATATCTGCAGAAGTACGTGAACAAATATATTCATAATTCTATTTTATTACCATCAATTGTGTTGAGTGTCATTCATAATTTTTGTTAGGATGATTGATATTCATATTGATCTCCTTCTTTTATAGTTGTGGGCTCACCGGAGGAACATGCAACTAAAGGAGCGCTTTCAAGCAATTCAAGAGGAAATTGCAGGATTTTTGCTAGACCATGTCATAAACCCAAAGAGAAAATACAATGGAACGTACTACTTACATTGAGTCCCGGTTATGATCTACATGTAATCGAATAGACGGGCTCTAGTCCCGATGTTATGAGATCTCCATGTAATCGAATAGACAGGCTCTAGTCCCAGTTGTGATCTCCATGTAATAAAGTATATTTTTATTAGATAGATATTTATTTTATGAACATTTTAATAGGCTATATGTATTTTTCTGATTTTTAATTAATTAACCATATATTTTGCAAGATTGATCATAGTTTTAAATATACAATAAGGCGGGAATACAAAAAATCCAAAGGCTGCCACGTGTGGTGCTCTTTTGTCCCGGGTCGTATTACGAACCGGGACAAAAGGTCCTCGACCACGCGCGCAGGCAACGGCCACGTGGGTAGCCTTTTGTTCCGGTTCGTAACTGACCCGGGACTAGGGGGGGGGGGGGGGGCTCTAGTCCCGATTTTGGGGTCCCGGGTGGCAAGCCGGTATTAGAGTGCCTTACCACCCGGGACTAGACCCCTTGTTTCTACCAGTGGCAGAAAACGTAGTTTTATGTGTACCACATCATGTCACAGTATATACATAATGTGGGTAATTATATAGTAAGAGAGACCGGGATGCAAAATAGTAAAGCTGGATACCACAACATATTACAGTATATAGACATAAAACGTAGTTCTATGTGTTCACCATCACAAAGGGCTTATACAGGAAAACAGTCTAGAACTGCCTGCCATTGTTTAGCTCATCGAGCATACTTATTGGCATCTGCATAGATGAACAAACGATCTCATAAGCAAGGGAAAAAAGAAAATGCAATGAGGTAATGAACCAGCAGACATAAGTCATTATAAGACTTCAAGTTAAATTATCCAGACATCCTAGCTATAAAATAGCACATATAATAATGGTTATATATGCGGTATCTTTTAGAACATGGAGAAAAGTACCAGCATAGTTTTAGAATATTTAGCACAGAGTAGGAATAAGGCATAATATCTAATGGGCGGATAAACTGTCCAGTAGATTATTAGATCCTAAAAACCAGTGTTTTGATCAGAGACATACTTATTCTTTTGGAAAAGAAAACAATGGAATTACTTTTACACCACAATACACTAATAAATCAGAGGACAACAGAATCATGTGGGTGAAATAAAACAGAACATGTGGTGAGGCATAAGGCTTTACCATATGGCTTTACCAGAAAAAAATTATAAAAACTCAGTAGGCATGTATATGCTATGACTAATCATAGCAACCATTGTAAGGTAACAAACTAACAATGCCTCTAGGTCTCCTTAGTCACATACCCACAGTTATTGGATCATGTACGCTCTGCTCCCAGGACGCAAGAATTATAACACAATTACTGGAGAAGAATGTACTAAAATTCTTTTGCTGTCAAAATAGACTGTTCTGAGCCAGAGAAGTAATCGAAAACATAATCAAGTAGCAAAACCTCTAAATGCAAAGTACAGAAATGAGTGTTTCTTTCTTTTTACTAACCAAATTAAATGTATAACAATGAGTTTACCGTCTTTACTATCCTTAAAACATGGAAAACACCACTTTAATACTCTAGAAAAATCTTTTTTTGAACATGGAAAAATGTATATTTGAACACTTAAATAATCATTATTTAGGCACCATAAGGTATAGAAGTAGTACTTACTATGGAAACAAAGGCTGAGCAATGCCTACATCAGCCAAAAATGTATAGACTGAAGATTTTAACGCTAAACCTCTTTACTATAAATGTCTTCACCATAGATTAGTCGACTGAGAAATAGAGATTTGTCTCAAACATACACGAACTATTCTAATAGTCTAATCACATAAACTGTTCAATTAATAGGTAGGCCACCATTGTGTAAGCACCATCAGATGACAAGGGAAGATAAATATAAGAAATAAGCATGCTGGAACAGCCTGTTGCTGCTGCCGTGGTAATTAAGGCCTGATATTTAAAACTCTTAAGATCCGTGAATCAAAATCAATGGTTACATAGGTGATAAACTATACGCTGAAGGCAAAATTCTATTTCATATATTAAGAGTCCGGTACTTAGCAAATAATCGAGCTCCCATTAGGCTGTTTAGTCTGAGCTTAGAAAGTGCCCAAACTTGTTATTAGCTGCAATAGCAATAGCAACATCCAAAATACACAATACTAAAACAGAAATTCAGCTGATAACTTTGAACGATACAGGAAAAAGAATAATCAGCTCTGTTAAAGAAGGCAAGTAAAGTTACTAACTACCACAGTTAAGAAAAAGAAGGAGTATTCTTACAGTGAAGGAACAATCCGTCAGATAATATTGTTTGCATTTAGTTTGCCCCTTTGTTGATTAATGACAGTAAGGAGTTCAAATATACAATAGGAGAGGTTAATCTCCAAATTTATTTGTCTCAATTGGACTACATTGCTTGAATTATTGTCAATATTTACATCAATGTAACTGAAAGTAAAGCAGAAACATACACATAATTTTCTGAGGAGGTGAGCTGATATTACCTTGTGATGAAACGACATTTCTCCCACTCAAGCGATAGGAAAAAGCAGGCCCTGAGCAAAAGAAAAAAGGAACACAACCAAAAATGACCACACTAAAGTGAAAACGGTGAAAACTAAAATGAGCTAACCAAGTAATCAAATAAGTGGTGCCGTGGTACCCACCGAGATCGTTGTAGTCGATGCCATGCTCTGCCCTAGGAAATCCATCTAAAGGCGTTGCTAGATCTGTCGATCACCGTGAGTGAAAAAGATGGTCCAGGAATGCAGATGGTGGAGCGTGCACCACTGTCGTCGCCACCCTGATTATTTCACCTGATAGAAACAACAAAGGGATTGTACTCTTCCTCAGAATATGTGGATTGTTCAGGACATTGTTATTCAGACTGTTAACAAAGAATTCCGCGAAATATTGCAGAACACATGAGAAGCTATATAAATAAATTAGTAAAGTCAAGTCAGTAAAAGTACAAATCACAGTATGCTCGATTTATCAAACAACAACAAATTGGAAAGAAAAAGGTGTTGTAGATGTGGGTTGGAGTTAGAGAGAGATGATTTTAGGTTTTGCGGTTGGGAAGGCAAGGTGAGTATTTGGTATACCTGCGGACGACGCAGAGACGGCGAGGCTGCTGATACTGTCAGCGCCATGATCTGGCCATGCCATCCATCTGGTGGACAACCACGAGCTGGAGCACTTCTGAGTGCTTTTGATTGGGACTTGGGGGAGATGATTCCTGGCCTGGAAAGAGAAACTTCTGAATTTATAGCCACCAACATGAACTTATAATAGTGAGTTTACCCTCCTATTTTTCCAAACAGGTAGATACTTTCAAAATAACTACATTCGAAATCGGATAAGATATAATATAGAACAATGCCCATAAATTAAGAATGGGAAAGTAACCGTTCATTATTTTGTTAAACCTACTCCCTTCATGGACACGGTTTTTATTTGTATTCTGAAAAAATAAGAATGGCAAAGAGTAATTTTAGACTTCACCTGCATCAGTAGACCAAAACTGAATTGAGTTATTTGGTAGATGTGTTCAGAATAAAATACAAATGGAAGAAACTTCAGAATGGCATGTTGAGCTGTTCACACCTCATTTGCATTGCTTGAAGGGGATAGCATCTGATGAATTTGGGGTCTAGCAGCACTTGTTGCTTACATAGAAATACTTTTGCTAGATTGCATACGTTGCTTGTCGGCACTCTAATGATAAAACAGAGTAATAAGAAACTATGTTATTTCAACAGTAAGAACTGATCGTCATTGCATATGCTAAATTTTCAAACACAATAAAGTTCCTAGATGCATACTAAATTTCTAATAAATAGTGGTTTCTCAGCAATATTACCAGTGCCCTTTGAATTTTTTTTTGCACAAACAAGGCGGCCAGGACCTGAAACACAGCAGGGCAAAGCCACAAGATCTACTTAATTTGCACACACAAAATCAACATGCTAACAACAGAAAAGCTCAAAAAGGACAGATGCTTTGAGATAAACCTCAACCAAACCGCAAAAATAGCCAAACGTGCGTAGAAGGTACTTGTCAACGCTGACCGCAAGGGAGTGAGCTTCACACTGTTGGAGATGACCCCATCGTTCTCTGCATTGTCAACTCCGGCGCCAGTAACTCGGAAATTGCTGGCCTGGAGATGAAGAATTGCATAAGTGTTGTGGATCTTGGAGATGGAGCTGCTCAGGGCTGGGCCCCACCAGTAAGCTCGGCATGCTTCTGTCATTGTGTGCGACATAGGATTAGGTAACCTTGTCGCTCTCTTGAGTGAATCTGTACAAAATTCATAACACTGAATTTAATTCTTTGAAATTATTTCAGAATGCTAGATCAACACAAGAGTTATAAGTCGATTACAGAAATGATACCATCCAAAATATAAATCTGTACAAAGCAGACAACAACATGAACTTCAAATCTGAAAATCTGTTGCATCTGTTTCAAACAACCAATGAAAAATATATTTTCTCATGAATCACTCAATTTATCTAGAAATTAATAGCTTGCACATAGAAGTCACATAACTGAGCTGCTATATATATACTGTAAATGCTAATCATATAACTGAGAAAGGTCATATATGCAAGTGATTTTGATACGAAGAAACTAACACCATATAAAGTAAATGCGAGCCAAGTTATAATTGAGAAGGCTTGTCTCACGGTTAGTGGGCGTCCTGCACAAGATATCCGAGGCACTATGAATGGAGGTGGCCGAGCAATAATTTAAGTACAAATGCCAAAAACACCTGAAAAAATCAGACATATATCGCATCAGCATCAAATTTATTTAAAACTAACACCATTGTTTAAACATATTGACTTAATGAAAACACAAAAAACCTGCAATTTCAATCCCCTTTTGAAATATCATATAGATATGAAGACTTAATTAGCTCAGCAGTGGCAGGAGTATTAGTGGACTGAAGAGATTGTTCATGACATGTTGCAATGTGAATGGAGGCAAAAAAAATGAAACCGGTCTTCTTATGCAGCAAATGAAGAGATTCCAATTTAGTTATATAATTGAGTTTCTGCTCCCTGTTATAATCCAATCCAATTTCTAGATGGAACAACTCATAGCAACCACCAAGAGTTTCATAACTAAACTGCACTATCCATTAGATAATCCAACCCAATTTCTAGATGGAACAACTCATAGCAACCAACAAGAGTTTCATAACTAAACTGCACTATCCATTAGTATCCTGAGGATATCTTGGCCACTGTTCTCAACACCCTAAGGCGTTTAAAAATGAAATTAACTGGTCTTCTTGTGCAGCAGCTGCGTGCTAGAGCAGTGCTTAGACTCTAGCCATGTGTAGATCAAATAAGAGATGGGAGAGGGAGGGAGAGAAAAGGTACAGATGCATACCTTTGATCTGGGCATGTAGACGCGGATGAGGGTGCTCGGCGGCGAAGGTGTTCGCTGGCGACGGGGAGGTGGATGGATGGGCGAAGAAGACGCTGGAAGCTCCCCCACGTGGTCCTCCTCACGGATGCGGCTGCGGATCAAACGCCGGAGAGAAAGACGCTCCCCCTTGTGGTCCTCCTCGTGGTTGTGGTTGCAGCTGCAAATCAAGCGCCGTAGACGAAGGTGTGAAGAGGTGAGAGGCCCAGCGAAGCTGCGGCAGGGAGGAGGATGGGCAGGAATGGAAGGGCGCGAGGGGCAGGGTCATGAGCGAGGAGAGCCTGCTCTGGTCATGGCGCCCTGCTGCCCTTCGCCTCTCCCTACTCGAGATATGGAGAGATCAGGAGATGGAGTGGTGGAGGAGAAGGGGATTGGAGCTGGAAAGGATTGGGGGGACGGGCGTGGTGATTGGGAAGAGATGAGGACGAGGAGGATGGAGGCGGCGGACTCGAGACGGGGACGTGGAGGGAGAGCACGCGAATGGGAAGGGGATCGCGAGCGGGTGGCGGCTAGGGTTTCACAGGAGCGATGCGGCCAGCTCGTGCACCCAGAAATGATCCACCCAAGACGCGCCATGCGGGTCCGGAAAAGCCTGGGTCCACCAGCAGCGACACGGAGCATCTCCAGGCGGGTAAAATGCGCTGGCCAACAAGGGACAGCTAGCAGGCCAGCCAATCAGAGACCGGCGGCTTTTCACCCCGCAACAGTTGAGAAAATGCACAATGAAAGGATCCACCCACACGCTGCCATGCGGGGCCCAAAATACCTAGGACCACCCGCAGCGACTCGGAGCGATGTCGAGGCGTGTAGAAAAGCGCCGGCTAACCAGGGATCTCTAGAAACGGACGGCCATGATCGATGGTAAATCCTTATCTACGACCCAGAAAGCCTAAGCTCTGAGGAGCCTCCTGGCACCCCCAAGAATGTAATCTTTAGATACGAGGCATTCCTACACACGTTAACCCAATTAATTTTCGCACTCACGAGATATGTTTTGAGATATCATACTTATAGATCGCTTGGTAGGCATCATTTTGAGCCGGAATCATGCAATTCATTTGCCATTTCATACCCAACATGTTTGGCTGTCATGAAATTGGACATGTAATTTGATTCGGAATCCCCTCAAATGCCTATTGTATGTTGTGCCAATTTATGTCCCCAACTCTGTCATTTTACTCGCCACATGAAATAAAATGATGGGTGCCGAACGAGCTCGTATGGAATTTCAAGGTGGTGCTCTTATGGGTGACGTACGTATGTATCTCATAATATATTTTTCAGGTCGACAATCAGGCCCATGTGCATAAGAAGATATGTTGTTTGGACAAGCAGACGTACGAATTGCAATTTGAGATATTGGTCGAGCATGCTCAAAGACAAGATAGGAAAATATCTCTACGACGGGCATCCGACAAAAGATATCGCTTACATCGCTTATGTGCTCTAATTTGGCCTATACTCCTGTCCCAATCTGACCAAGTAACGCCATAGGAGTGGCCGACACATTCTTGCATGGACACGTGATTCTTTCAGCCTCTAAATGGGAATCAATGGTCGGTAGTTCGATAGCAGCCGGACCTGCATTTTGATGATCAGGGGTTAGACTAAGCTCAAATATCTTTCATTGATTTCTTATCTGCTAACGCAGGCAGAGATTGATGTACATGTCAAGTGCAGTTGTGCCATTTATTCAGCCACAAATGGATCATGCATGCTGCTCTCTTCCCCCTTTTGTGGACGAAGGTGTTGCTTGGATGCATGGCTAGTACAATGGTTGTACTCTTAGTTAAACAGTTATAGCTAGATCAAATTAGGTTGCATCTTGTGTGTCTACCTAAAGTGGAATACTCGAGGTTAATGTTTATCGGATTCGGCAAAAAGCGCGCGGTGGCCTCCCTTGTGATTCATGTTCACGTCTTGAAAGATTTGGAACGAGATAAAAGTGGGAGTGTTTTGGAATTTGCACTCTCTGCCAAAAAAAATGGTCATGAGCAAGATGAAGTAGAAGCTGCAAATTGGGAAACATAGATGATGATTTGCCAATTTTAAATAAATAAACAAGGCTGAATACGTCGCCAATGTTAGACTATGTTCCGCCAGTTTAAGGGACTGAATAAACACAATGATGATTTTGCCAATCTTCAGTACATTTTGCCCAATCCTGTGACTGACAAAACATGTGTTTGCAAGTTATTCTATGTTTCTTAAAAGAGAAAAATAATGTGTTTCTCAAAAGAGAAAAAACACCCTAATTGTGTTTTGTTCTATGCTAAGAACTGCGTAGGTTAGTGCTTTAGCTAGGCTCAGTGGCAAGGGAAGCGGCGACTGATCCCAGCGACCAGGGTTAAACCCTCGCCGGGGACGAATTTCTGGAATTCTCACTTAGGAGCTATTCTTGTATAAAAGTATGTCACAAAAGGGTTAGTTCTGATCGGTCTCGTTTTTCTTACATTTGTCTAGTGAATGGTCTTTGTAGCTTAATTTTGCTGCGCCTCAGAACTCAATCATCTTTTGCCCTTTTTTCGTACCATTGTTCTCTTTTGTCTCCTTCCTACATACATATATATCTACAAATACTCTAGGGGACCCTATCTAGCCTGATACTGTAGCTTCTTGTTGATGCATGGTGGACAGGCATTATAAGGTCCCAGGCAGCTAGCTGCCTGTCGGCACAACAATTCAGATCTTGACTACTCGTCCTGATCGATCCCTAACTACATCGATTCAATTATTGCATACGTCTGAGATCGATCAAAAGGGGAGGTGTCCTGACTTTTCAGCAGCTGCATTCTGTTCTGTTCTACATTCACCTCAAGCTCGTCTTTGTTTCCACAAACAGTGGGTACATAGTATCTCCAGTGTCCACTCCCCGAAATGGTTAGAAGCAAGTACTAGAAACTTGCCTTTTATGTAGGGCAGATATTGTTGTTCAATTTCATGAGCACGTGGTTTTTAACGAATCCACTATATCAAAAGGTCATCAGGGACTCAAAGCACACTAGTATAAAGCGATACTAAGTACACCCACTATGGCAATGACATTCACACAAGGCACACGGTGGATAGTAATTGCATATAGCCGATGAGGCCATTCAGAAATGAGTCGCAGCTGGGCTACTAAAACCCTCCTGGCCTAAAACTTCGATATCAAGAGTCATTTCTAAAAACTGCAATACAAAAACCAATCATTCCCACGATGTTTTTCTTCAACTTGAACCAAGTGTCATACTCCTGTACGCTTTGCACCAACTTCAGGAACAAGTCTCTCCTCATCCGAAATTGCCGCCAAAAATCCTTTGCAAAAAATCTCGGATCGTCGGCAAAATAGTCGGCTCATATCATGCAATGGCCCTCCGCCCTCATCCTCGACTTGGTCTTCCTCCTCCCCAGACGCGCGCTTCCTACGCTGGTAAAGACACAATTACCTTCTCGATGCCTACAATGGTGTACCGCTAGCTTGTAGTTCCGTCCACTCCAACAGTGCAAGTAATCGAGCTGATAAGACATGATAAGCCGAGGAAGACGACGCCGAAGCTTAGCAGAGGCAGTGGCAGATTGGCAGCAGGCAGTAGCCAAGGACCACGCGCGCACACGCATGGTAGTAAGTACGTACAGTACGTGTTTGCTTCCTCGCATGGAGTGGTTCGCCTGCATGATGGCACTGCCTCCCATGCCAGAGCCCAGAGGGTCTCATTACGAAGTTTGTTGTTGCGTAGCACCGCTACGTGTCGACCCTACGTGAAGCCGGCTCGTTGCAAGCTTGCTTACCAAAAAGCATTAGGGTCCTAGCTTTTTTTAAGAACAATTGGGCCCTACCTACTCCCTCAGTTCCAAATTAGATTAATTTTATTTATCCACATACAGATTTATCTAGACATGTTACAAGTACAGATATATCCACATTTGGACAATAGAAGTCATCTAGTTTAGAACATAGGGAGTAGAAAATAAGAAACCTCTAAGAGCATTTGTACACTGTTCTCCAAAGCCCCAAAGGCCGATGGGCCAGAGCAGAAAAAACCGTCCCAACAGCACCCTATCTGTTCGGGCCAAGCCAAAAATTGTCCGGCATCTCCTAGGCCAAATCCGTCGGGGTCTTCTCTGGAAAATGCTCGAAAAAGGCTCCAACGGGTGGAGTCTGCATGTCAGAATTTCCTGGGCGTTGCCCGACGTGGTCCGGTTATCCGCGAGTACCCGGCGCGGCGTTCCCAACCACGTGGCCGTCTCTAACTCTGCCGGCTGAAACAGGAGGGCCGCGCTCATCGTTGAGGCAGGAGGTGGTGCTAACGGGGGCCTTCGCCAATGCGGGAGCACGCCCACGATGGCAACTTCCCCGATATCAGTTAGACATTGGTGGCTTCACTTCCCCGGCTTGCTGAAAGTCATCGAGTTCACGACACAGTAGGCGTACTCCTCCGGCGGTGGCGACGCTTTCACCTCGACCGCCCCGCATTTGGACGTCATCGTATACATAGATGACGATGGCAACCAAATCACCTCTCAAAACAGACACATTTTACCGCGGGGGACAAATTTATGTACATGCTCTAACTAATGATAGTGACGACGGTTACCAAACAATACAGACACTCATTACTCACTTTTCCACAATATAAGATGTTTTAGGTTTTTTCCACATTCGTATGTGTAAACATGTATTTAGACAGCTTTTAGTAAATGTGTCCACGTTTTCTAGTCCAAATCTAAACAACATGGGTAATACGTAAACATGTTATAATGTGTGTGTGGGGGTGGGGTTCAGTAGTAGCCTATACATATACGGGTGCACGTGTTTGGGAGATGGCCCACAATGTATATGTCCTCATTATCATCTCGAATGCTCGATAGAGTACGCTTCTGTTCATGCTCACCATCTGTGCCCAAGGATAAGACCAAAATAATAAACGACAAAGAGAAGTAGAGAAAAGATATACATCTAGAGAGAGAGGCAGGACCAGGTTTTCCCATTGGGTCCGGCCCATTGTATGTGCTATAAAGTTTGCGCTTCCAATGGCACCATGCCATGCATGCATGCCTTGTCCGAACGTTGCAGCGTCACTGACAATGGGCCGCATGCAGTAAATGGCCGCAGCTTTGTACGAGCGCCTGCGGCATGCTGCTGGCCGTCGATCGGTCCGTGGATGGATCCTCCACTCCTTCATGAACAATTGTTTCTTGTCGTTTACATTGGACCGGAGCGTCTGAACCACCTGCAAATGCTTTTGAATGCCCCCACAAAAGAAATGTCAAATAGGTTTCTCCACCAGAAATACTAAATGTAGTGGTACGATATATATGGTCATGCCCTCATGCATCTACTACTAGATGCCAGTGTCTATCTTCATAAATACTACTCCCTCCGTTCATAAAAGATGTTTGAACCTATTCCAAATTTGTATTTATTTGAACACTAAATAATGTTTAGATATATACAAATTTTGACTAGATTGACACATCCTTTTGTGTACACAGGGAGTACCATATCAAGTGTACCCATATGGGTATGTATGGTCCTACATATGCATGATGCAACCAAAGCAGGACTTGGGAGATGGTTTCACCGTATATCCAAGTCAAATTTTGTTCTATCAAGTTAAACTAGAAACATAATAGAGCATTCGTATAATCAATTACGGTAGCAAACTGTTTTTACGATATGACTCAGCTTACGCCAGAACAGATCCAGCAAAACTCGTACTGTGATTTTTTTATTCACGTTGGCTCACATTTTTGGCTGTCCGACGCCCGTTGGCCGTGAAAACTCTCTCTTGCCAACGAAATGTTTGTTTATGGTTTACTTTCATATCGTCTGTGACTGTTGTTGCTCCCTCTCCTCATTGGAGAACCCCCAGCTACTTCAAAGAGTTGGCGTAGTCTAGCTGGTTCTGTATGAAGTCCTTAATGTTGCTAGTGGATGGGCGCGATCTACTAGATGTAGCGGCCATTCGATAATGGCAGCTCGGGGTTTGTTTATCCGAGATGGATTGCTATGTAGCAAAAGATCCGTGTGATGCTTGATACTACTTGTGTATCAATCGAGAATGTTGTTTCTCCCCCTCCTCATTGGAACACCCCCATCTAGTTCCGAGAGTTGGCACAACATGGTTGGCTCTGCATAATGTCCTTAATGTAACTAGTGGACGGGCGGGTTTATTGTTGGCTACATGATGTAGGAGCCGTTTGAAAATGGCAGGCCGGGATTTGTTTATCCGAGATGGATGCTATGCAGAAAAAACCATGTGATCCTTAAAATTCCTTTCGTATGGTTCGAGTCTGTTGTTACTTCCCCTTCTCTCCTTGGAGCTCTATAAATTTGCATAAACCTTTTTCTATGAAACTTAATTATATGTATGCATAGATAGGGGTGAAGACAAGCTTACGTAGAAAATAATATGCGGTCGGGGCGTTATGTGCGGCGTATGGCTGTCCACCACATGCCACCAAACAAGGAATGTTAAAAACGTTTCATATTGACTGAACATCAGTATTTTGATTGGTTTATTTCTAATTATGAAAAAATTCAAGCACAACAGAGCAATCATGCACATCCTAACCTTTTCAACACAATCTAATTTCATGATCCCTCTGCTTCAAAATAGGTGATTTTTAAGGTATTGGCACACTCTCCAAGGAACACATTTCACCGCAACTTTTTGTATAAATAGGTTGGAACAAAATTAATAAATTATGTCAAGAAATTATTATCCATTACAGATTTATGTACGGTGATGTTATTTCTATCTTATGAATACAAACAAGTTGTCGTGTATTTATAATTAAAGTTGAAAAGATTGTACAACACATATTTTAGGAGGACGTGTAATATTTGGAACGGAGGTTATTTTGTAATCACAGATTTGGAACGGACAGAGTGTACATGCTCTGGCTCTTCTTGTGAATAGACATACTAAAAACGTTCCAAAGAACGAGCCGCCGTTGATTAGCTGCATGCATGCATACATCGTAGAGAATGCGGTTGATTGCTTCCAGAAAAAAATATTAACACGAGGAAAGGCTGGCGATAGAGAACGCCGGCCTTGACTTGAACACGAGCGTCACAGCACGCACTAGTGGAAAACGGGGCACTAGTCCCGGTTTTAGAGGCCTCTAGTCCCGGTTGGGCAACCGGGACTAGCCAATCGGACTAGAGGCCCCCCCTTTAGTCTTGGTTGTCCACGAACCGGGACAAGAGGCCCTCCCACGTGGCAATGGAGGAGCCCGCAGGGCTTGAGACATTTAGTCCCGCTTCGTAACACGAAACGGGACTAAAGGTAGGCCCTTTTTTTTCTTTTCGATTATTTTTCCGGGTTTAAGTTTTAGGAGGGGTTTAGGTGTTTCGGATGGTTTCCATCGAACGAGGATCACATCGTACGGGGATCAAGTTGATGCATATATACATAACACATACAATACATGAAGATCACGTTGATGCATATATATAACACATACAAATTAAGTAGTACATGAAGATCACGTTTTCATATAAAGTACTTAATTACATGGAGATCACTATTACATGGAGGCATACTATTTTACATCATAGTGGTACTCTCCGAATTTAGGTATGACCTCCGTAAGGAAAAACCCCGCCAATTACTCCGCAATTGCTTTTAAGCGGTCCTCTATTGGGAGCGCGTTCCGCTTTCTTGCCAACTTTAAAAGAATGAGATCAAAATGAATACATGAGTTGTGTGTATATATATCAAATCATAATAAAACAATTATGAATGAAACTCAGCACAACTGATGGTAACAAAATAAAGTTGTGAATAATGTTTACGTACATCTTGATTTCTTCGGTTGTTGAATCTCTCATTGGTCCTGATGTGAATGTACTCGCAAACGTAGAATCCACATAAATCAGTCCCCTGTGGCTGTTTAAGGCAAGTCTGTATAAGAATAGAATTCAATCAAATAATAATCAAGTATGATAATGATGCGCGGACCTAGGTAGTACTACTTACGTCGTTCAAATGACATGTCAGATTCGGTTTCCATTCACCAGGTTCTTCCTTGATGAACGTCTTTCAAACGCTGCCCGACAAAGAAAATGAACAAAGGAGTTATTAATTACTTGATATCAGGAAATGAACGAAAGAGGTGATAAGAATTGATATTACTCTGTGAGCATATCAAAACAGGTCTTGAATTCTTTAGGATCTCTCCTTAATGAGTCAAGGACTTCAACTTCTCCAGCGTGAATGTTAATGACGAGAAGAATAAAGTGAAACCTGCACACGTTTATATACGCAGTCATGGATAACTCATCAGTTAAAACTTAACATCTGGTGAGCAAAATAGAATGTGTATAAGATAGTAACACTCACTTGAAGTTGTAAGAAAAAAGTATTTCTTTTTTGTCACGTTGTCGCTTCAAAAACCTTAGCAAAATCCCCGGTGTCTCATTGTTATAAAGGGATTTTCTATGGTGACTTCATGAACTTTATCCGGGTCAATGAATCCAATGTCCGTGATTTCATCCCTTTTGCATTCGAGAATCTTCATTCTGCATAATATAGTGAGGATAATTACAGACAATTACAGACAATGAACGAGCTGAGTTAAAGACTTAAATTACAGAAATAAATCACTTACATACAGTAGCAACTGATGATAGATTTGTCGAGGCCCGGAGATTGTATAACTGAAAAAGTTCGGTAAACTCAACAGACACAACGTCTGCTTGGAAGTAGTGCTCTTCCTTAACTCCCACCATGATACTGATTGTCCCTTTCTTTGCGGCTTTCTTGTACCAGTTATGCAATGACGCATTTTTGTTGTTAGGGACTTGACCCGCTGGACCAAATTTTCCCCGGCAACATATTGATATGCTAGCTCGGAGATGGGGTAATCAGTTGTCTAACCTATGTGTTGTTGAGAACCTTGAGCGGCCTTGTCGTCAAACACCTTGAGCGGAGGACCGATTGTGCGTCTTGTTTTCCGAGCTGGGGAACTTATTTTCCTTTTTTCGGCTCCTCCGACTTATTGTCATATGACCTTCCTATAGAACGCTCATAGTCTGATGGCGGCTTTGGTGGAGGGTTCCATAAGGCAGCGAGGGTGCGCTCAATGACCTCCTGAGGTATTTTCTCCCTTGGTGGCTCGGGATTTTTCGGTGCAAAAAACTCTTTATTGTAGGCCTCAACGATGGCGTCGTTTTCCTCGCGAGTCATTTCCAAGGTCGCTTCTCAAGAGGCGGCGGTGTTTTCTCCTTTCTAGCTTTCTTCCTAACCGGTGAACCGGTGTGGCACTTCCTCGGGTCGACTTAACGGGCGCTTCCTCACGCGGCGGAGATCGAGATGGACTCGCGCTGGGGTCCCTCTTCGGTATGGGTGGAGTTTGCTGTTGAGGTGGACTGTTACAAGGAGGAGTCGGTGGCCTTGGCAAGGAGCCTGGAAAGACGATGTATTTCGTGTTTCATAGGACGAAACGACGCTTGACTTCTCCCAGTGTCTTCTCCTCGTCACCTCCCGGAATCTCAAGATCCATTGTTTCAAATCCCGGCACAATTTCATCCACTCCGACACGAGCATAGCCAGCTAGAATGTCACCAAGATGGTAGTTTGCTCCAGGTTGATTAGGTAAAGCATAGCCGACCACCACCTTCAAGGATATGTTGCTCATTGACATATGAGGCTCAAATCTGTCTTCTCCGTGACATCATCCACGGGGTAGCGAGCCGCCGGCGGTTGAATGCATATGCTTCTACTGCGTGGAACCCACGCTGCTTTTTTGCTGAGATGGGCAGCGTCGGCTTGAGGATCTTCTAGCTGCAGCTGCTGAGATGCCCTTTGCTGACTAATGGAGTCTATTTGCTACTGCTGCCGCTGCACCTGATGTTCCAATTCCGATAACCGGTCTAACTCCTCCTTCTTCTTTCTCCCACGGCTTCTATAACTGTCAGCGCACTACGGAAACCCATCCTTCAAGGTGACACCGCCGGGATGGCCTCGTAATCGTCCATAGTGTTTAGGATTCCCTAGGGCGAGTGTCAGCTCGTCGTTCTCTCTCTCGGGATGGTACTCTCCTCTTAGAACTTTATTTATTGCATCTACAAGCTGCACAGTGATATCTGCAATTTTATCCTTCCATTTTCCATGTGCAACAATCTGCCCTGTCTGTGGGTCCAACCCTGCCCCATGCGCGAACAACCAGAACTTGGACATCTCGGGCCAGTCCACTGTTTGTGGAGTGATCCCGTTAGCAAGCAGTGCTGCTTCAAAGACTTCCCAGTTAGGTATGACAGTCTTGTAGTCACCTGTCTCCAACCTATGGTGATATTGCTTCTTCCCAGCATTTACCTTATTTATGGCCGATCGGGACACAGCCACAGACGATTTCTTATACGCCACAAATGCGGGCCAGTCATGTTTTATCTTCTCTAGTGTTCCAGTGAAATATGGAGCTTCATTTTCATATTTTCTCCATAATGTTTTCTTCCAGCTCTGGAATTGTGTGGCCATCTTCTTAAGTCCACTGCTTGAGTTTCTCCTTCTTGCCTTCTGTGAGACTTTGCGGTAGGTTGAAATGTGTCATGAGCGATTCCCAAAGCAATTTTTTGTATGTTCGCGGACATAACTAGCTTCATCATTGGCGTCCTTTGGATTTTGCCAATCTGTAATGCTGATAGGGAGCATGTCCCTAACAATGACTCTAGCTTGATTTACAAACTTACGGCAGTTCTCTATGGGTGCCAGTGGTTCGCCACTATCTGCAACTTTCTCGATCGTTAACCTTGGACCCTCGCTCGACATCCTTTTCATCCGGTCTCGAGGACCTTGCTTTTTAGCAGATTTGCTCGATCCGGAGGGCTAAAAGAAAAATGATTCGTTAATAAGTGCAATGAAAATTAATTAATGCATCTAGTGATCAGCACAGCCTTAATATATATACCTCGCCGAAGTTTGTTAAGGGAAATTCATCGTCTCTTCTTTCTTCAGACTCAAGTCCCTCACCGGAGTCGTTCAGAAATTGTGAGCTGAAATCATCATCGGCCTCTTCTCCACCGGCCTCTTCTCCACCGGCATTTTCTCCACGGGCATTCACATATATAATCTGTTGCATTCGGTCTTCCTTCTCTTCGTCTCTGTAGGGGGCGTCCATAGCTCAATGTCCCTGCAATCAATTATATATGCTTTCAATTTTGTAACAAGAAAATGCCATTCTGCAATGTTTCAAAAAAAATTCATTCCATTTTCTAACATTTTCCTAAAATTAACATCTCCTAACATTTCCTAACTATTGTAACTAACACAATTTATAGTAAAAAAACTAACACAATTAAAAAAAATTAACATCCTACCTGCCAGCCCAAATTTGGGCCAGCTTTGTAACTAACACAATTAAAAAAAATTAACATCCTGGCTGACCCAATTCCAGCCCAAATTTGGGCCAGCGTTGGGTCGACGCGCCGCTGATACGTCCAAAACGTATCAATAATTTTTGATCGTTTCATGCCATTTTTATGCTTTTAGCACTTGTTTTTATATTAAGTTTATTATTTATTTGGACTAACCTACTAATAGTTACAAAAGTGCAAAATGTTCTTGTTTTACTCTTTGATGTGTAGAAATTATCAAGAATACAAGAGGAAACATTGTTTGAGTCGAATTTGAGACTTTCCTGAAATCTGTCTGAGAACTTTTTACGAAGATGGTCAGTTTGACCCTCGAAGACGGCGTCAACTGGAAATCCAATTAAAGAGAAAGTTGTCACAATTTTCCATACGAAGATTTTAAGCCCAAGATCAGCCCAATCAGAGTTCGGACGCGGCCTGTAGGCCTGTTTTGGTGGAACCCTAAAAGGGGGTGAAGGAAATCCGAGAGTCCATATAAAGAAGGAAACCCTAGGTCGTGAAGGACACCCCATACCCACGAATTTGCAGCCACCAAAGCCATGTTTTTGCCTCCCCCATGGATCCCGTCTCCATGGGGGTGGGCTCCCAAGAAGCCATGAAGGAAGAGGGCTAAGGGGCGGCGCTCCCCCATGGAACCGGCGGCGCAGGAGGAGCCCCCTGCGCCACCGCTGGTGCCGGCGCCGCCCTGCGCCTCTCGCTGCCCTCTCCGCCGTCTTCACCGCCATTTCCACCGCCAATTCCTTTTGTATACAGTGGTTCATCCTCGCACAAACCTCTGTACCGTCCTATGTAAACATGGTGTTTGATGCTATAATATTTATCCTATGATTTACATCATGTTTCCGTAGTTTATTTGTCTTTTGATTGCTTAGTTGAATGCATGAGGTTAATTAGAGTTGTATGTCTATATGGTACTGTCCTTTGGTGTCCATTATATTTGTGCGCGCATGTATCAAACACCCTAGGGTTGGTAGTATTTGTAAATGAAGCGGGGGAAGTTCTGCCGGAGTGACAGAAACCTGAGAACGCGAACCGGTTAGTTGCACGTATGAGAGTAAGAGGACCATGAACTTAAGGCTATGATTGGGGAAACCTTAATGCATTGTCAGTATTTGCGGATGCTTGCTAACAATCCAATCATATAGTACTTGTAATACCAAGTAGTGGAGTGCATGTATATTTAGCCTCTCCCACATAGAAAACTGCATCGAGGACAATGAACCAAGTACCTTCACTAATTAATCTTGGACAAAGCCATCACAATTACCACCACTTTTTCACACTCATGGTACTATTATTTTAAGGTTACTTAGTGTATTTTATTGCTGCAACACTAACATTTACTTTCTTGTATTTATTATCTCGCAAAGATATCTCTCATACCCGTATTGTAGTCTAGTATTATTTCCTAGATAAAGTAAACGTTTAGTGTGCGTAGAGTTGTATCAGTGGTTGATAGAACTTGAGAGAATACTTATCCTACCTTTAGCTCCTCATTGGGTTCGACACTCTTACTTATCGAAAAGGCTACACGCGATCCCCTACACTTGTGGGTTATCAGTCGCGTCCGCCCCCTGGCCACGAGCGCGTGGTCAATTAATGCTAGCTCACCTGCCAGCAACCCCCCGCCCCACCGCCCCGTCTTGCACACACGGCCGCGTCCGCGTGTGACCGCCCACTGGCCACGCACGTGGTCAATGCTGGCCCACCTGCCAGCGACACACCGCCCCAGCGGCCTCGTCTTCCCCACCCCGTAGTCAATGCTGGCCCTGGCCTACCTACCAGCGAACCACCGCCCCCCCTCGTCTTCCCCACCCCATAGTCAATGCTGGCCCTGGCCTACCTGCCAGTGACCCACCGCCCCCTCGTCTTCCCCACCCCAGAGTCAATGCTGGCCATGGCGTACCTGCCAGCGACCCACCGCCCCCTCGTCTTCCCCACCCCGGAGTCAATGTTCGCCCTGGCTGGTCATTTAAAATGGAACCTGGCCGTGTGGATAGCGACCTCAGTCCACACCGCTGCCCCCACCAAATCTAGCCCCAGCCCTAGCCGGTGCACAGCGACCCTCGCCGGAGCCATGTCGCGGTGGTTCAAGAATCCAAAAACCAGCACGAGGCCGGCAGCTCCTTCGGTCGACGCGTCGCGCTTCCTCCTCCTCCTCCTCCACGCGCGGCCCTTCCTCCTCCTCCCGCCCGACGCTCCGTTCGCCGCCACCGCCGGCGACGTTCGGCATCGCGCCGCAGGGCATGCGGATGGTCGGGGGAGCGGCGCCGGCGCTGCGTGCCGGTGAAGCGGCTGCGGCGCCAAAGAAGCGGACGCGTCGCCGGCACTACGTGCGGGTCGAGGAGTGCTGGTGGCATTGGACCAATGCCACCCCCGTGTACTGGCTGACGTTCACCTGCAGGAGGACTGGCACCTGAATCCACAGCGGATTCCGGTGCCGTTGATTCCGGCCAGTGGCCGGGCCAGGGCGGTGGAGATTGCGGGTCGCCGCCCTCTCCTCCCACTGGACCTCTACGACAACCCCGCCTACGCGTCGGAGTCCCCCAACTGGGACCAGTGGTTCGCGGATGAGCACGACGACCACCGCCGCACTTTTTTCGCGCCGGCCCCAGCACCGCCACCGGTCCCCGAGGCCTACCCCGCACCGCCGCCCGACCAGGAGCAGGCCCTGTGGTTCAAGGAGGAGGTCATCGACGACGACGACCCGGAGATGCAGGCCGCCTATGAGGCCTCCTGCTGCACCCTCGTCGAGGACGAGATCAAGCGCTGGGAGCGCGTGCTGGCCGAGGCCCAGCCGCCGGCGCCTCCACTGCCTTGGTGGCAGCACCTGCAGGAGCAGGAGGACGAGGAGCTGGAGCTGGAGCAGGAGGCTCCACTGCTGAAAGGATCGTATGACACCTAGGGGGGTGATTAGGTGCTACTTCAATTTTAGTACTTTTTCAAATTAGGCTTGACACAAAAGGTAAATTCTCTAGATATGCAACTATGGTGAATTTACCTATATGACAAGCTAGCAACTAAGCAAGATACACAAAGTAAAGCCGGTAAATAAGGATAGAGGTAACCGAAAGTGTAAGCACGCGGAGACACAGATGTAATCCTGAGTTCCTCCTTTTTAGGGGAGTACGTCTCGTTGGAGGGGTGTGAGGCACCACAAAGGTCGATCTCAATGCCACAAAGGCTCACCCTATTCTCCGATGAACCGCACCAGAAAGGTTTGGTTCACCTTCCACTATCGGAAACCTTCAAGGCGGATTCCGGAGCCTTTACAACAACGATCCAGGGCACAACCCACAAATGGGTTGGGGGCTCCCGAACAGCTACAATCTATCACAAAGACAATCAAGTATGTACAACAATGAGCTAGGTTTTCCCAAAGGAAATCCTAGCAAAGGGTCCCTCAAGTGAATGAGGGAGAAATGAAAAACGGCTCGGTGAAGATGTAGAACGGGGCCTTCTCCTTCAATCCTCCAGATATCAATGAGTTTGGGTGGAGGGATTGGGAGATCTAGTGATTCTTGAGCTTGCAATAATGGTGGATTTCAATTCTAGACAAGCTAGTTGGCTGGAGGTAGGTGGAGGGGTATTTATACCCCTCCCAGAAATCAAGCCGTTGAAGTCCACTTAGACCGGAGTTTCCGGTCCAGGATGGCCGGAAACTCCGGACCGGGCGGAGACTCCGGAGACACTCCGGGGTCACTCCGGTGCCGGTGCAGTGAGCGTCGCCGCGCTGCTCTCTTCGCAGCAATTCCTGATGGTCCGGAGACTCCGGCCCCTGAGCCCCCTCAGGCCGGAGACTCCGGCCGGGGCAGACTCCCTTTTTCTTTGACAAATTTTTCGATGCAAAGTGTAATTATTTCTTTTCATTCCTGCACCACTTAACATCATATTAAATAATTCCTAGTGTTGTTGCCTGACACACAAAATCATGGGGGACATAAAATATGTCCTTTCAACTGCCTAGCGGCCTCCTTGGTCAGTCCTGGGGCTAGACTGGTGGCAGTTGGTCGCCGCCGCCGCAGGAGCAGGAGGAGCCAGCCCAGGGGCAGCCGCAGCAAGAGCAGGAGGAGCCAGCCCAGGGGCAGCTGCCGGAGGAGCAGCAGCTGTCGGCCTATCTGTGGGTCGCACCGGGCTATGTCCACCTCTCCGACGACGACTAGGCCTCCGGCGCCGGCAACTATTTAGTTTTTTTAATCTATATTGTAATGGCCTTTTGTGGCCCGTCCCCTAATGTAATGGCCTTTAGGCCTATTATTATAAATATTATTATGGAAAAAGTCCCCACCGCACAGCCAGCGTGGCGTTGGCACCACCGTAGTTCCATCCCCGCCGGTCTAGGGTTAACAGGCCACCGCCGCGGGATTTGAGCGAGATAGGAGGCGGGGAGAGAGGAGATATGGACCGTACCTTACTCACGGGGACGGCGGCGTGCGCGTGGGTGCTCGGGGACGGCCGCGCAGTCGACGACGGGGGCGAGCAGCATGGCAACGGTGGCGTGGCCTAGACGGCAGCACGACAATGAGGGTGCCGGAGCGGCGGCGCCTGACTTGGGGATGAAAAAACGGGTCGATTTCGGCCGATTCACGGCCGCCCAGCTCGTGAAACTCGACGTGGAGGATGAGGGCGGCGGCGGTGACCAGAGCAGGAGAAGGCGGCGGTGGCGACGGCGGCACGGGAGCAGGGGAGCACCGCACGGCAGCCTGGCGGCGTCCTTCTTCTTCTCGGGCCTGGCGGCAAAATGGGCGATGAGAGGAAGGGGAGGGATCTAAAAAGCACTAATGGGCCTGGCGGCAAAATGGACGAACCAGGACTAAAGGTCCATTTTTGGGCCGCTGCGAAATTAGCGCGCCAAAGCCCACATTTAGTCCCAGTTGCAACCAACAACCGGGACTAAAGGGTCTTTTGTAATTTTTTTCTATTTTATTTTTTCTGATTTATTTTATTCTGTTGATTTCATTGTTCAAATTTGACAAACTTTATATCAAACGTAAGCCCTAGACATGTAGAATCTTTTGGTACTGGTTATTTTCAAATTTGACTATATTGAATGCATTCAAATTTCAAATGGATGATTTGAGTAAATTTGACATAGATTTAAATCCATATCATAAAAAATTTCAAAAAAAATAATTTTAAAAATGCTTTTAATAGAACTAGAATAAAAAAGGTTACATAAAAGGTTTAATACATTATTACACATCACTAACAATATCCCTATCTAGTGTTCACTTTTTCTTGTGTGTGTCCCTTTCTTCTGATTGCGCCATAACCATGGACAATCTTGATCACTTAACTTGATGCTTGGGTCAGTGTTCACTTTGAAGGGCGGAATTGGACCACATCCTTCTGTAAACTTGGTAGAGTTACCAGATCGATGACCTTCTGAGAAATTGCATTGAGGAATGCATATAGCTTCACAATGGGTACTCGTACATTTTTCGGTAGAAGCCCTCTCAATGCAACCAGAAGTAATTGTGTCATAATCACGTGGTAGTCATGAGACTTTAGGTTTTGGAACATTTCTCTGTCATGTTTATTATTCCCTTTATATTCGACGGGACCTTGATACTGCTCAGGACTTCAAAAAAGATCTCATTCTCTTCTTTGGTCAGAGCGTAGCTGGCAGGACCTTGATAATTCTCTGGATTCAGGTCATCTCGTTTGTGCATACGTTGTTGGTGCAGCCGTGCATCCGGTGTATCTTTTGTCTTCCCATACACGCCCAAGAAGCTTAGCAGGTTCACGCAAAGATTTTTCGTCACGTGCATCACGTCGATTGCAGAGTGAACCTCTAGGATTTTCTAATAGGGTAGCTCCCAGAATATAGACTTCTTCTTCCACATGGGTACGTGTCCGCCAGCATCATTCGGAACAGATTGTCCCCCAGGACCCTTTCCAAAGATTACTTTTAAATCCTTGACCATACCATATATAACATCCCAGTAGGGCAGGTAGGCTTCGTCCGGTGATCTGCCTCACCTTTGAAATGCTTGCCTTTCTTTTGTAAGGGATGCTTGTTTGTAAGAAATCGACGATGCCCGGGGTACACATTCTTGTTACCTAAATATATATTTTCAGTCTCACCTAAACAGTGCGTGCATGCATTGTATCTCTTGTTTGACTGTCCTAAAATGTTACTAAGAGCAAGTCAATCATTGATGGTTACAAACAACAACGCTCGTAGGTCAAATTCCTTTTGTTCGTGCTCATCCCACACACGTACACATTCTTCACGCCACAACTATAAAAGTTCTTCAACCAATGGACTCAGGTACTGATACGTCTCAAACGTATCTATAATTTCTGATGTTCCATGTTGATATTATACCAATTGTTACATGTTTTATAATCACTTCATAGCATTTTTATGCATTTTCTGGGACTAACCTATTAACAAGATGACACAGTGCAAGTTCCTGTTTTCTGCTGTTTTTGTATTCCAGAAAAGCTAGTCTGGAAATATTCTCGGAATTGGACGAATCTAGGACAGAACCTCCTATTTTTCGAACACGAAGACGGAGTCCAGAGGAGAGACGGAGGAGGGCCACGTGGCACCCACACCATGGGGACGCGCGGGCCCCCCTGCCACGCCAGGGGGTGGTGTGGCGCCCTCGTGGCTCCGCAGCCGCCGCCCTTTTGCCTATTTATTCTTCCCGACACGAAAACCCTAATAACCCCAGCCATTATCCACGAAAAGTTCCAGAGACGCCGCTGCCGTCAACCCTAGCTCGGGAGGGTTCAGAATCTCTTCGCGGCACCCTGTCGGAGAGGGGAATCATCACCGGAGGGCTCTACATCACCATGTCTGCCTCTAGAGTGATGCGTGAGTAGTTCATCCTTGGACTACGGCTCCATGGCAGTAGCTAGATGGTTGTCTCTCCACTTTATGCTATCATGTTTAGATCTTGTGAGCTGCCTATCATGATCAAGATCATCTTATTGTAATGCTACATGTTGTGTTTGCTGGGATGCGATGAATATTGAATACTATGTCAAGTTGATTATCAATCTATCTTATATGTTATTTATGATCTTGCATGCTTTCCGTTACTAGTACATGCTTTGGCCAAGTAGATGATTGTAACTCCAAGAGTGAATATTTATGCTAGATAGTGGGTTCATGCCTCCGGTAATCTAGGAGAGTGACAATAACTTCTAAGATTGTGGATGTGCTGTTGCCACTAGGGATAAAATAACCGATGCTTAGCTTAAGGGTGCGCCGTTAGGTCTAATGCATTTGTTTACATTACGCACATTACTTAATGCAATTATCCGTTGCTTGCAACTTAATACCAACGGGGAACTCGGTATGACAACCTAGCGGTGGATTATTAGTCATAGACGCTGTTGGATAACGGTCTATGTATTTTCTCGTAATGCCCACATGAATATCATAGTAATCATCATGTCATATATATGCATTGTCATGCGCTCAATCTTTTGTCAATTGCCCAGCTGTAATTTGTTCACCCAGCATGTTAGTTATCTTTTATGGAGAGACACCACTAGTGAACTATGGACCCCGGTCCATTCTTTTACACTGATAATACAACCAACTACAAACACTGTTCCTTTTCATTCTCTGCAATTTACTACTGTTTTCCACACCATACGTTTAATCCTTTGTTTTCAGCAAGCCGGTGAGATTGACAACCTCACTGTTTTGTTGGGGCAAAGTAGTTTGATTGTGTTGTGTGCAGGTTCCACGTCGGTCGCCAGATTCCCTGGTATTGCGCCGTGCCATATTTCGCCACCAACAACCTTCAGAAGTGATTTCTTGCTCCTACTGGTCCGATTAAACCTTGGTTTCATACTGAGAGAAACTGTTGCTACACTGCTTCATACCTTCCTCTTGGGGTCTCCCAACGAACGTGTGATCCACGCACCAAGCTCTTTTTCTGGCGCCGTTGCCGGGGAGCAAGAGGATTTCTGCAAGGGGAGTTTCACGCTTCCAATCTCTTTACTTTGTTATTGTCTTGCTTAGTTTATTTTTATTTAGTCTTGTTTGCTTTATTTATCAAAAACCCAAAAAAAATTAGTTACTTTTATTTTTCGAATTGTTATTTTTCAGTCTTGTTATCATGTCTAGCCATGTTCCTGTCATCATGTCACTGGAGGAAGAGATCTTCACTTTGAAGAAAGGGAGTGAGGAGAGTTTTAAAGATGTTTGGTCTAGAATTTTTGAGTCTTATGCTAAAACTGAACCTAAAATGACATTAAGCCTGCTTCTTAGTAGCTTTTATTTTGGTCTTGTTCTTTGCTACAGATATGCTTTAGATGCTGTGGTAGGAGGAGATTTCCTTCGTTATGATGGGGATCAAGCTTTTAATGCTATAAAAAATGATTACAATTTCTAGCCCTCCAATCAGTAAAATTGATTTGGCTTTGACAAGCATAAGTGATAGACTTAACACTCTTGAAACAAACATATCTAGTCTAAAAGAAGGGTATAATCAAATTTGTGAACACTACGATAATGTGTCAGTAAATTTTGAACCATCGGGATGGGTTCCCTCAATAAAAGTTGTTATCAATGGTGAAACTTTTCATGCTCGCTGTGATATTATGTCTGAATTATGTTTAATGCCCAAGGATATTTTTGATCCCTTAAATCTTTGGGAGCTTTCCAAATGCGAAGATTGTATAATTTTGGGTGATAATACTATTAAATTACCAAGAGGAGTAGCCGAAGGAGTATTTACAAAACTCCTGGGGATAACAATATCTATTGATTATCTTGTCATTGAATGTGCAGGAGTAGGACAAATTACGCTTGGAAGATCTCTGTTGAAACGCTTTGGAGCAATAATAGATGTGGGCCAAGGCACTATGAATTTCGCCTCTTCACCTATGTGTAACCAAGTATTTCCTAAAGATAAGGGTAAGGGTAAGAGAGCTAAGCGTAAGATTGTTGATGCTTCATCACTTGGAAACACTTGATTTTTACTTTCTGCGCCTAGCTGAAATGCGTTAAAAAAAAGCGGTTATGGGAGACAACCCATTATTTTATTTCTGCAATATTTTTTTTTTAGTCAAGGAGTTGTTTACTTATGTAACAATCCCTTTGTATCTTTATTTTATCACATTGTTGTGCCAAGTATTGCCTCTAATAGGAAGATGATGCTAGATTTTGACTTCTGCGCAGGAACAGATTTCTGCTGTTCACCGTTTTAATTTTGTAAAATCACAGAAAAAATATTTAAATCTGCAATTTTTTGTGCGCGATCGTGAGATATGTACGCATCTTTCGTTAGTTTAAAGTTTTTGATCTGAGCAACGTAAGTGCCTCGAAAAAAATCGTATTTGCGGACTGTTCTGTTTAAACAGATTCTGTCTTTTATTTTTCGCATTCTCTCTTTTACGAGTGTTGAGTGGAATTCTTTTTTAGGGGGAAGAGCTTCACACAACATCAGTGACAGTAGCTAATGTTAAAAGTAACGGTCATGTTTGCGTCCTTATAGAACATGTGAGTTTTTGATTCTGCACTAACCCTCTAATGAGGGATGCTCCCATGGATCACCCCAGCATATTTCAAGAAGACTCAAGCGTCTAAGCTTGGGGATGCCCAAGACATCCCCTTCTTCATCAGCAACTTATCAGGTCATCTCTAGTGAAACTATATTTTAATTCTTTCACATCATATGTGCTTTACTTGGAGCGTCTGTGTGCTTTTATTTTCAGTATTTTATTTTTCTTATGGTCAACTTGATTGGACCCCAGCATTCTTGATTGGGAGAGAGACACGCTCCGCTTTTTCATATGAATACTCGTATTTTTCACTTATACTTGTTGAGTATTCTTGTCTAGCAATTGCTATGCTTTTAGCTCCTGTTTTTCATGCATCTCTTATTCAGAGCTGTTAATTCTTTTAAAGAAAGTACTCTCTTGCTTCACTTATAATTGTTTGGAGAGTTTATGTTGAAATAAATTGATTGGTGTTTGGTTGGAACAAAAAATGTTGCATGTGGTTGATGGTATAATGGAAAAAGCTTACATATTCTTGTAGATCATTGTATTGGATAATTTGATACTTGTCAATTGTTTTGAGTTATCAAGTAGTTCATGTTTAAGATTTTGTATCATGTAGTTAAAACCTATTAATGAAGAACTACCGTAAAGCTCGTTGAAATTTGGTTTGCATGATTGGTATCTCTAAGGTCTAGATATTTTCTAGTAAAAGGTTTGGTTAACAAGGAAGACAGTGTAGAGTCTTATAATGCTTGCAATATGTTTTCATATAAGCCTTGATGTGTCGGTTGATATTATGTGTTTGCTTCAAATAACCTTGCTAGCCTAAACTCTGTATTGAGAGGGAATGCTTCTCGTGCATCCAAAACCTTGAGCCAAAATCCATGCCATCTGTGTCCACCATAACTACCTATATGTGGTATTTTCTTGCCATTCCAAGTAAAATTTTCATGTGCTACCTTTAAACTATTCAAACTTTATTACTCCTATTTTGTGTCAATGTTTACCAATCTCGTGAGGACGGGGTGGATGTCTTTATGTCAACTGTCAAACAGACTTTACCACCAGACTAGCGGCATATACATCCGCTTATCCATTAATTTTGCAAAAAGAGCTGGCAAATGGGGTGCCCAGTCCCAATCAATTACAAATTTAACCGCTTAATTCTCTTAACATTTTTGTCCTGATTTATCAGTCAAGCGATGACAAACAGTGAAATACCTGCATGTGTAAACAAAAGAGAAAGAGGGATGATCTGCCTTGCTGGTAGAAATAACGTCCTTCATGGGAGCCGCTCTTAAAAGTCTGGTTCGCAGGGGTCATATTGTACTTTCCATTTTCTGATTCGTTGACAATTAACAAACACCTCTCAAAACTTATTTTTACTCCCTATATGATTTCAAAAACTTAAAAAGCTCTAGCACATGATTTAATCCCTGCTTCCCTCTGCGAAGGGCCATTCTTTTACTTTTATGTTGAGTCAGTTTACCTACTTCTTTCTATCTTAGAAGCAAACACTAGTGTCAACTTTGGTGCAACAATTTTTATATGCTCGTATATTGCACTTATTATATGCTTTGTGTTGACAAATATCCATGAGATATATATGTTGAAAGTTGAAAGCAATTGCTGAAACTTAAATCTTCCTTTGTGTTGGTTAAATACCTTTTACTTAGAATCTATTTCTTTATGAGTTAACTCTTATGCAAAACTCTTTGATGCTTATCTCGAAAGTACTATTCATGAAAAGTTTTTGCTTAATGATTCAGTTGTTTGCTCATTATCTACTTGCTAGCAAACTATAGACCATTGAGCTGGATCACTTCATTCATAACATGTGCTTTACAATACTATTTGATCAAGATTATGATTGTAGCATGTCACCTCAGAAATTATTTTGTTTTTATCGTTTTACCTACTCGAGGACGAGTAGAACTAAGCTTGGGGATGCTTGATACGTCTCAAACGTATCTTTAATTTCTGATGCTCCATGTTGATATTATACCAATTGTTACATGTTTTATATACACTTCATAGTATTTTTATGCATTTTCTGGGACTAACCTATTAACAAGATGCCACAGTGACAGTTCCTGTTTTCTGCTGTTTTTGTATTCCAGAAAAGCTAGTATGTAAATATTCTCGGAATTGGACGAAACTTGGACATAACCTCCTATTTTTCCAACACGAAGACGGAGTCCAGAGGAGAGACGGAGGAGCGCCACGTGGCACCCACACCATGGGGCCGCGCGGGCCCCCCGTCGCGCCGTGGGGTGGTGTGGGGCCCTCGTGGCTCTGCAGCCGCCGCCATTTTGCCTATTTATTCTTCCCAACGCGAAAACCCTAAACACCCGAGCCGAAAAGTTCTAGAGACACCGCCGCCGTCAACCCTAGCTCGGGAGGGTTCAGAAGCTCTTCCCGGCACCCTGCCGGAGAGGGGAATCATCACCGGAGGGCTCTACATCACCATGCCTGCCTCCGAAGTGATGCGTGAGTAGTTCATACTTGGACTACGGGTCCATGGCAGTAGCTAGATGGTTGTCTCTCCACTTTATGCTATCATGTTTAGATCTTGTGAGCTACCTATCATGATCAAGACACTAGTAGGGAAGTGGCTTTCTATCGAACGCCTTTTTGTGTCGCACCGTTAAGCCGTGCGCCACAGAAACAAGTTCTGTGGCGCATGCAGAAATCCATGCGCCACAGAAATGTGGTGGGTCCCGCATCCAGGAAAATCTGGTGACATTTCTGTGGCGCATGAATTAAGGTGCGCCACAGAAACATGATATTTTGTGGCTCACGTGGGATGATGCGCCACAAAAAATATGGTGGGCCCCACATCAATGTTTGCCTGGGTATCCATTCTGCGGCACACCCTGTCTCGTGCGCCACAGACACTCATGTTTCTGTGGTGCACCGGAGCCCGTGCGCCACAAAATTCTGACACTTAATCATTATTTTGGCTCGCGTGGCCATAGTCCAACCCTATCCACACTCGTCTCCACTCTCATCCCAACCCCTGGCCACGCGACACCGCGCCGCCGCGCAACCTCCACGCCGCCGCTCCTCCCCCTCGACGCCGCCCCAACCCTCCCCACCTACCTCCCCGCGCCACCGCCCCAGCCCTCCCCACCTCCTTCCCCGCGAATCGCCACCGCCGGCCGCCTCAATTCGCCGCTCGCGCTCCTCGCCGCGGCCGCCGCCGCGGTCGAGCTCGTCGTCGACTGCTCCGCCTCCGACCCTGCTTCCCCGCTCCGCCGGTTGAGGTAGCCACCGACGCCCACCCTCCTCCTCCGTGGTACGATTTGCACTTACGTAGTCAGGAAACAAAGTAACCGAGTCATATCCAGCACGGTTTTCAACAATCAGCGTATTTAGTCATGTAGCCTTAAAGAACCGAGAAAAAAATAGAGTGATCGAAGAAGAGAATAATGCAGGACTGATGGAGTTACATACGTACCTAGTCTCTTCCCTTAGTGCAGAACTAAGCCTTGCCCTTCTTAGTCCAATGTTTCCCTTAGGGATGCAAGCCTGGAAGATCGATGGAGACCGCTTCCTTTCTTCAACAATTGCCGCTGCAGGGACATGTAGTGCATGACCTGTTAATTCTTACGAATTGTAGAGACGGCGGGAGAGAATGAAAGGGAGAGAGAGAGAGAGCTCATACCTCTCCTGGATAGTCAGAAGTCACTGGGTAAACATCACTATAGGGGATTTGATTTAAATTTGTTCACAATACGGAACATTGGGAACATCGGGAAAATCGGGAACATCGGGAAAATCGGGAACATCGGGAAAATCGGGAACATCGGGAAAATCGGGAACATCGGGAATATCGGGAACATCGGGAAAATCGGGAACATCGGGAATATCGGGAACATCGGGAAAATTGGGAACATCGGGAAATCATTTCTTTTTATTCATCTTTTTATCCATATTGTTGTACATCTTCTTTTTATCCTTTTACCCATGTTCTTGTATATGTACTATAGGCCGATGATTTAAACTATGTCATGTTAAAGGGAAAAGAGTATCTACAATACCTTGTACTATATACAATTTGAGTGCTTGTATTAGAACATGGTCTTGTAGGTACTCTTTTTGCCTTGTTTTGACAATGATATATGAGGCTTCTATTGTATTACACCGGTGACTCTGATTCACAATATAGCTAGGTTGACTCTGAGCCTGAGCAAGACCGAACCTATAGAACGAATGTGTAAAATGGGCCAAAGATCGACGGCGTCGCACCGTCGGTCTGTAGTTTCTGTCAAGCTCAGGCTTAGGGCCACGCTACTGTTCTCTGAATCAGAGTCATCGCTGTGAAACATCATTTCATAGGATATCTAGGTTGACTCTTACATCGTGTGTGTGCTTGTTCCATTGATTGTGCCAATGATTAGACTCATGTGCATTATCATTTCGATTGTTGGTCTAAATGACCTACTGACATGTATAACAACATTGATTGTTGTGTGTGCTTGTGTTGATCTGTGGTACCACGACAATCGTGTCGTGGTTGTTTGTGCTCTGACCATCGTGTCGTGGATATGCCGGCCAGAGATGTGGATGTTTTGTGAAATGTCTGCAGGTACCCCGAGAGGCCCTTGAGTTTGCCGGAACGTCGATTAACTTCCGTTCCGGCAAATTCGGGTACTCCATATGTCCCTTTTTTAGCAAAGGTCATGCCAAAAAAATTCGTGAATTTTGGCATGACTTTGCTAAAAATAGGACATATGATATGTGAAATGTCTGCTGGTACCCATGAGGCCCTTGAGTTGCCGGAACGTCGATTAACTTCCGTTCCGGCAAATTCGGGTACTCCATATGTCCCTTTTTTTAGCAAAGGTCATGCCAAAAAATTTCGTGAATTTTGGCATGACTTTGCTGAAAATAGGACATATAGTTGTGTAGCTTAGATTGTAGATAATTTTAGTTGTGTTCATTGTTGGTTTATATTGTGTAATTTTCACATTGCTAAAAATGAGTTTGAAAATTGTGTTGTTGATATTAATTTGATATAGTACTATGTTATTTGATAGTTGCTATGAATTTGTACTTTATTTAAATTTGCTTGCTACTTAAAAATTGTGTTTTTAGTTTATTGTTCTCGGCGACGATGTCACTGTTGGACCAGCGGGGCGATGTCCGCGACTGGACTCCGCCGGGCTGGCACTGGGAGGTGCTACCTTCCGGGAAGCGTTTCTTGGTGAGGAATCCGGGTGACGTCGTCGACCCGGATCTTCTTTGGTGGCGGTCGCGTGGGCCATGCTCGGTGCAGAGGGAGCCGACCCCCGAGGAGGTGGTACGTCGCCGTATCAGGGAGGAGGACGAGCACGTCCGTCGCTACATGAATTTGTTGGATGGTCATTTCTTCAGAGGGTTCCTCCTCATCACGTGAGCTATGACCCTGTGAGGGTTCCTTATCTTTGGATGCGCAGCGCCCGCGGCTCAGCACCCCGCGGCTCAGCACCCGGTCGAAGTTAGTTTCAGAGGTTCATGTATTAGTGATATTATTCGCGATATATTAGGGTTAAATAAAAATGTACCAAATTATTCATGGGATCAAGATGTATTAGTTATACTTTTGCATATTTGATCAATGTCCCTACATGCATGAATATAATTTTGGCATGACTTTGCTAAAAATAATTATAGTTCTGTTCATTGGTTTATATTGTGTAATTTCCACATTGTGTAGTTTGTAGTATATAGTTGTGTAGTTTTTTTTGATTCTAATGAATTTGTATTTAATATGTTTTAGTTTCACGGAATGGCCGGATTTAAGGGTGTGAGGACGTGCTATAGGAAGAAGCTTGGTCGGTACGTGTATGGATGTCAGATCCATATCAACAAGAGGAAGCACTGGGCTGGGTAGTTTAATACAGCGGAAGAGGCGGCGCGCGCCTATGATTATTTCGCCGTACACGAGTACGGTGATAAGAAGAAAGATAAGGATCTGAACTACCCAGCGGATCGCCACCGTGTGAATGAGTTCATACCGGATGGGATCAGACAGGTGGAAATGGCCAAGGAGATGGAGCACAGGTTGGCTGAGGCGCAGATCGCACGTCGCAACGCACGCCCCCAAGACGACCCGTATGTGAGGCATCTCCTGCAGAACGAGCCAAACTTGATGTCCTACCAGCAGTTCAACGCTAGTCCTTTTGATGGTGCTGGTCCTTCGTACGGCACCGGTCCTTCCCACGGCGCCGGTCCTACTGACGACGACATCACTTCTCTTGGGATCTGGGCGGAGGAGGAGGAGCAGCAGGAGGAGGAATGGGAGAAGGACTGGGATTCCGACTCTGAGCAGCAGCGGCAGAAGCGGCTATGAGGACCCCGGATTAAGTACCCGAGATACTCGTTATGTTTCCTGCAACAATCCCGTGATCAGTCTGTTGCTGCACATAACTCGAATTGGTATCACAGAACACCCCAAAAATACCGAATAAATATACTTACGTGATTGAAGTCATAAGCTTCAACAGGTACTTGCAGCGGAATCACCAAACAACGTGGAGCCCAAGTCATTCGCCTTAACCCTACAGGCAGCTGACTGGGAAGCGCCCTAGTTCGCAAGGACGTCAGTGAACTCCTCTTCTTCGAACTGCTTCTTCTTCCACAATCTGGCTAAGACAATAGCCAGGGACGAAACCAATATGAGTACATTTGATTGTACTCGCAAGCTACCCCAACAGGAGCATGCACTAGTTTTTAATTTTAAAAGACTTTTATTTTTAGGAAAACATCACTATATCTTTATTTAAAAAGGGAAGAGTAGATTTGTAATCCTGTTGAAGACAAATCATTTTGGAAAGTAGTTTTCTCACCTACCTTTGTTGAAAAAGGTAAGAAGTCTTTTTAAACCTTTTTCCCGAAAATATACCTTCGTTTTAAAAGGTGAGAAAACCCTTTAAAACTTTTTCCTCGAAAATCACCATCTTGTCCCTTTCTCCGAAACCTCCTGGTTTCTGATCATACCCCTTCATGGTTACTTATTTTACCAGCAACCTCATACCATACCCTCGGTATAGTTGCATAAAACAATTTCCACTCATTTTCCTTTCAAACCCAAAACTTTGTAAAACTTGCACATGGTCTTAGGACAGCCTCCCAACTGTCCATATCCGAGGACTCGGCTATTCGAATAGTTTTACCCTCTGCAGAGGTAGCACGCTTTTCCCACACCCATCCGGTCACTCATCGTGTCAGCCACGTCCCGCCATACCAGAGGTATGCGAAGTTGAGTTCCCGGCCATAGCCTGTCCTTTGCTCATGCTAGTATAGGATCCTACCGCTACGAAACCGGTTCCATCGACACTTAAATCCATGCCCGTCGGAAACTAAGTGTGAGGACTTCGTAGTTCTGCCCGGCGGACCCAAGGGAGCCCTTCAATCCTCTTTCTACAAGACAATCATACCGGCTTCCGGTAGACTTCACTTAAGAGGACCCAGGTCAGGGGCAGGTCACCAAACCATCCCCTCATGGAACGAGGTCATCCTCGTTGTTGAGGCATCCAGTACTAACACGGGCAAATTATATGACTACGCCCTTGCCCATATGTGGGTAAATGTGGTCGCACAGGTTATCGGCTGGTAGTCATGGTACAAAGACACAATGTGCATTTTTCATAAACATCACCACACTTCACTTCTCCACTTCCATACCGACATCCCGGTATACCATAATTCATCCAAGGATTTTCAAAGGAGTTTTGAATAAACAATGTTTTTCCCATCCTATAGTTTTATATAAACAACTGATATCTCTACATAGAGTGACAAAATAGTTTTTCATAAACTTTTGAAAAGGTTTTCACGATCATTTCCAATTTTCTTAGCAAAATACTTTTAACCAAAACTTGGGTGGTTCGTAATCCCACCAAAAAGATTTTTCACAGAAGGTTTTGGAGTAAAACAAATTCATTTCGAAATCATTGTATACCACTGACACCTCTATATCGGGTGTCTTAATAATATACTTGTAATTTGGAAAAGGGTTTTCAAAATCATAGCTTTCGTGGCAAACACCACGTAAATCATTATGCTAATTATAAGTAAAACAGGTAAATCAAAATAGATGTATATAGATGCAAGCTCAGTGAAGTAGCTTGCCTGGCTTCAGCATAATGTCCTTGGTCTTCTTCTCACTGATTAAAGAAATAAACTCCCATCCTCCTTCAATAGTTCCTCTCCAAAGACCACTCCGGTATCGGTATTATCTAGCGTCGCAAACAGGGAATAACAACACTCAATACACCAACAAAACCACGAGTGGGGAACAAAACAAATAACCACCACAAGCATCAAACTAATTAATTAAGCAATAGACTAGGATCTACACTTACAAGGGTCTTTTACAAATCAGTGGTTTAACACTTCTACACAAGCTAGGGCCAAATAATAGGTAGCAAGGGATGACATGCTACAATATCAGTAGCTAAGAAATGCTACTGATATTCAATTATCAATTCTGAAATTTATGCACACAAATGATTTTATTTACAAACAATTCCTAAAGGTTAGGAAATCCTAGGAAATATCCATACTAGGGATATTATTCCCTAACAAACACCAGCAACACTAAACTCTTCCTAACATGCTATCAAACCAGTAGCAATACGGCATGCTACTGATGATCTAGCAATACTAACTAAAACAAACGTCACATTAAGGATTTTCTACTAGAACAAGTCCTATTAACTAGGAGAATCTAGGAAAATACTACCCTAGTAGTATTAACACTAGATAACTAAATGCTATACTAAACTTTTTCCAAAGTGCTATAATACAAAGCTAACACACTCCTAGTAATTAGTGTCACACTTATACATGCTAGAAATTACAAAAGAGATACTAGCACACCCTATATAGTTAAATAAAACTATGAACATTAATTAACAGAAAAGCATAACACCTAGTTAAATACACCAAAAATAATCTATAGCTCTAAAAATCACACCAAGCTAGGATTAGGTACTCCTAATCATACAGAAGCTCACACAAGTGGATTCACCCCAAAAATCATCACCAAACAATTTACAAAAATCCTAAAATGGCTCTCTGGTCATTTACCAAAATGCATGCCATTTTTGATAGGAAGCTCTTTTGCACAAGAGGCAAATTGCTACTGCTAGGTATCTCTCAGATCTTTCCAAATCAGTTGAGTTTGCATCAAAAGCTATCTTAGAAAAATAGTTATTGATAATTTGGTGAGGAGCAGTAGTTCTGGCTCACATTTATTTTCTCCAAAAATATTTATCCAAAAGTGTTTCCACCACTTGGATCTGGCTAGGAATATGCTAGGGTACCCCCATGATTTTTGGTTTGGTCAACATTGCATTTAAACTATTTTAAAACGATTTAAACTAAAGGGCCAGAAACAGATCTATAAGCAAATGAATAAACAACCTTAAGAAAAAAAGATTAACGGGCTGGATCTGCCGGATTTGGGCTGTGCCGTGCAGGAGGAAACCCAGCTCGCGGCCCACGAGCTTGAACGAAGCGGTACCGGGCTGGCTTCTCCTTCCTTGACACGAACAGGGCATGAAGCACGGCAGGAGATCACGGCGAGGACGGCACGGCTGTTCCGGCGACCCTACAAGGAAATGTAGATGCTCAGGAGAGAGAGAACGGCGAGGGGTTCACGTGGGCACGAAAATGGCGGAGAAAGGTGGCCTGTGCCCACCGCGAGCTCGCTCGCATGTCCGTGGCCGGAGAAGAAAGGGAAGAGCTTGATGGCGACGATTTCTTGCTCCGTTCTTCGATTATTCGCGCAGGGAGGGAGAGTAGGGCACGACGAAGCTGCTGGTGGTCTGGGATTTAGATGGGGAGCTCTCTATCGCCGGCGAGGCGCATCGGCGGCTTCGGCCGTGGTTCATTTCGTGGAGGAAAAAAAATGAGAGAGGGAGTGAGGGAGCAAAGGAGTGGCGAGGGTGCTTCTTATCGTCTCACGGGTCTGTGCAGAGGAGAGGGGTCCAGTGGTGTCGACATTTCGCGGGGAGAGCACGGCGACGACGGTGTGAGCAACACGGCGTCCGTGCCGTGCCGCGTTGCTGCAACAGGGGAGATGGGTGACAAGGGAGAGCAGAGGAGGCAGCGTGCGGTGCTCTCATCGTCTCCTCCAGGGCGAGGCGTGTGTCAGGGCGAGGGTCACGGGTGAGCACGGCGTCGTCGGCGGAGGGAGCATGGCGTCGGTGGCGTGCAGCGTTGCTGCAACAGAGGGTCAACGAAGGTTTTGCAAAACGCCCCCTGAACTTCTTTCTCCTCTCACCGATAGGTCCTCGTCTAATTCTTTTATTTCCTTTTCAAAACCAGTAGGGTTTCCGGAATTTAATTGAGGTGCTTAAACCTTTTATAAAAATTAGAGAAAATTCATGTAGCCTCCCATATATATAAGGAAGCTCCACAAAAATTGGTTTTACAAAATAAAATGTTTTGCGCAATAATTGTTCATAGAGTTTAAATAAATCATTTTTGGAAATTAATAATGTGATACTCCTTTAATATTTAAACCCAGGGATAAAATATGGTTTTGAACCTTTGGAACTTCTTTGACAAATATGTTAACTTCAAATAAGTTTTATTTTCATAGAGAAAACATTTGTTTTGAGGAAATAGAGAATTTGGGAGGGAAATTATTTATGAGGATCATTTTTAACTCATGACCTTCATTTCCCTTTTTAATAAAAGAATGGGGGGGGGGGGTTTGTTTTAAATCAACAAGTAGGTTTACTTGAGGAGAGAGAGATATGAAATGGAGAGGATTATCATTTCATCTCCTTCTCTAGAATTTTGATAAAGAAAGTATAATATTGTTTTCATAGAATAGAGGAATAGATAGAGAGGGAATTTTATTGAGTTCATCTCCCTAAATTTTAGGAATTTAACTTGGGGTGCATAACTTTAGAAGGTTTGTTCTTCTTCAAGTCGCACTCCAAAATTTGGTTGCCAAGTGCGTCCTAATTTAGTAATAACACCTCTGAGGAATTATCCTCACAAGAGAATCACACACAACAGCAATAACACAGCAATAGCATCAGCACCACAATATCAACAACACAACAATACCCACATCGCAAACAAGACCACACACTTCAAACCACAAGAATAAGTCACACACCTTTTTCCATAATCAACAATGCTATTTTGTAAAAATGGTCACGCTCAATTATGACAAGATGTTGTTTAAGGGATATATCAACTCATAACTTAATAGTTTCCAAAATGGTTTGATAAAGGGAAATATGTGAGGTAATATATTCCCCACTAGTATTCCTTTTAAAAAGGAGTTGAAACATAGGAGTTTTAAAAATAGGAATTGTAAAAATATCAAGGTTGAAGAATAGATAGGAGATATCATATGAATCTCCATATTCTTGGATACACATAAATTTTGGAAATACTTTTACTGTCTCAATTTAAAGGGTATTTTATTTGTTGCTAGAACCAAATCATTATTGAAATAAACTTTTGGCCAACATAAGAATGGAAAAGATATATGGAATATATTCTTGTCATAACATGGTCACCAGTGTTGTAAATATATTTTTACTTAGGTTGATCTCTTGGGTTGACATTTACTAGTCAACCAATCACAAACATCAAGTCACACAAGGTCAACCAGAACAATTTAAAGGAAAGCACAATCATTTATGAAATAATTCAAAAAGTTTTTGTTGGTTCTGAAATTTGGGTCTTATTTACTCGTATTATAAATAGGGGATGTTACAGTGGCAGCAGGCATCGGAGGAGCGGCAGCAGCAGCGGCACCAGGAGTGGCAGGAGTCGGAGCAGCAGCTATTGCGGATGTTCGGGCCGCCGAACCCCGATGCTTACCACCACAACGACCCTAGGCACTGGGTCGAGGTGAATAGGCGGGACGGCATACCTCCGTCCGCACTCTTTCGGGTCAGCCGTGGGGAAGCGAGGACACTGATGACCCCGCAGATCCGATGTACTGGGCTCAGCTGGATAGGCCTAGGGACGACGACCCATAGAGCGACTTGTCCACTTCTTTCCGTACTATGTTTTATGTTGACTTGTCCACTTATCTATGTAGACTGATGTTTCCACTGTACTTGGTTAAGACTAATGTTTTATTTTCATGCATATGCCAATGTTAAATGCATATGCGTGTACTATATATGTATGTATCTCGGGGTCTAAGTGGTGATGTACATATTTATCTGTCTGTTTTAATACTGTGTCAAAATATATTACTGTTTTTATTATTTTTTGTAAAAATTCTGTAATATACCTGTATTATTGTCAAATACAGCAAATAATCGATAATACAACAAATAATCGATAATATATACGGCAAATAATTTAGTGGCGCACGGTAAATAATTTTGTGGCGCACCATATTCTGTGACGCACGAACAAAGTGCGCCACAGGTACATTATTTTCAAATACAGCAAATAATCGAAATTCTTTCTGTGGCGCATGGGCAATAATTTAGTGGCGCACTCTAGAGGTGCACCACAGAATTGTATACTTTCTGTGGCACATGGTTCCGTGCGCCACAGAAATAATATTTTGTGGCGAGGATTGTGTGGCCCACCTACCATGCGCCACAGAAACAGTTTTTGGTGCGCCACAGAAAGACACTTCCCTACTAGTGAGATCATCTTATTGTAATGCTACATGTTGTGTTTGCTGGGATCCGACGAATATTGAATACTATGTCAAGTTGATTATCAATCTATCTTATATGTTAATTATGATCTTGCATGCTTTCCGTTACTAGTAGATGCTTTGGCCAAGTAGATGCTTGTAACTCCAAGAGTGAGTATTTATGCTAGATAGTGGGTTTATGCCTCCGGTAATCTGGGAGAGTGACAATAACTTCTAAGATTGTGGATGTGCTGTTGCCACTAGGGATAAAATAACCGATACTTAGCTTAAGTGTGCGCCGTTAGGTCTAATGCATTTGTTTACATTACGCACATTACTTAATGCAATTATCCGTTGCTTGCAACTTAATACCAACGGGGAACTCGGTATGACAACCTGGCGGTGGATTATTAGTCATAGACGCTGTTGGATAACGGTCTATATATTTTGTCGTAATGCCCACACGAATATCATAGTAATCATCATGTCATATATATGCATTGTCATGCACTCAATATTTTGTCAATTACCCAGCTGTAATTTGTTCACCCATCATGTTAGTTATATTTTATTGAGAGACACCATTAGTGAACTGTGGACCCCGGTTCATTCTTTTACGCTGATAATACAACCAACTGCAAACACTGTTCCTTTTCATTCTTCGCAATTTACTACTGTTTTCCACACCATACGTTTAATCCTTTGTTTTCAGCAAGCCGGCGAGATTGACAACCTCACTGTTTCGTTGGGGCAAAATAGTTTGATTGTGTTGTGTGCAGCTTTCAGGTCGGTCGCCGGATTCCCTGGTATTGCGCCGTGCCATATTCCGCCACCAACAAACTTCAGAAGTGATTTCTTGCTCCTACTGGTTCAATTAAACCTTGGTTTCATACTGAGGTAAACTGATGCTAAACTGCTTCATACCTTCCTCTTGGGGTCTCCCAACGAACGTGTGATCCATGCATCAGGTACACATCAATGTCGTTGCCGGGTTGCTTCGGGCCTTAGATGAGCACTGGCATCATAATGAAGTTCTACTTCATGCACAACCAAGGAGGAAGGTTATAGATATATAGAGTCACATGACAGGTGCTATGACTGGAGCTCTGCTCCCCGAAAGGATAAAAGCCATATGTACTTAGATCAAATCTTAAGTTTCTTGCGTCATCTGAAAATGTCGGGAACTTTCTGTCGATTTTTCTCCACTTCAACCCATCAGCGGGATGCCTCAGCATCACGTCTTTCTTACAGTCTTCTTTGTTTTGAAACAAACGTTTCAACCGTGGTATTATAGGAGCATACCACATCGCCTTGGCAGGAAACCTCTTCCTGGGGCGCGGCTCGCGTATTGCTCACCGCGATAGAGGATGCAGTCATTAATACATGCATGTATCTTCTGCACCTCTAATCCTAGAGGGCAGACCACCTTCTTTGCTTCGTACGTACTAGAGGGCAATTCGTTATCCTTTGGAAGCATCTTCTTAAATATTTTCAGCAACTTTTCAAATCTCTTGTCAGAAGTACCATTCTCTGCCTTCCATTGTAGCAATTCCAGTGTGGTACCCAGCTTTTTCTGGCCATCTTCGCAATTTGGGTACAACAATTTTGTGTGATCGGCTAACATGCGCTCCAACTTCAACCTCTCGTTTTCACTTCTGCAGTTTATCTGTGCATCACGAATGGCCCGACGAAGATCATCATCGGGTTCATCAACAATGGGCTCTTCTTCAGCTTCGTCTTCCCCCATTGTAGTATCACCATGTCCAGTGAACATAGGATAGTTGTCATTATCCTCTTCTTGTCCATTGTCTTCCATTATAACCCCTCTTTCTTCGTGCTTGGTCCAACAATTATAGCCGGGCATGAAACCGGACTGCAACAGGTGGACGTGAAGGGGCTTTGAGGTAGAGTGATCCCTCGTATTCTTATAGACACTACATGGACAACAAATAAAACCATTCGCCTGCTTGTTTGCCTCAGCCACATGAAGAAAATTATGCATGCCACTAATGAATTCGGGACTACGTCGGTCACCGTACATCCATTGCCGGCTCATCTGCATTATATAAGTATATCAAAAATCATTACACTACATCATGAATGAATAAGTGACCAAATTAATTAATACAAGTTCATCACATTTAAAGCAAAGTAGAGTAGTGACTAAATGTAATACATAGTTCTCATAAAACATACATTGAAACTAACATACAACTATCTAAAGAATTTAAATAAAACAACAAATGCGATCAAAATTACAATTAAGGTAATTACTGAACCAACAGCATAATGATACCAAGCCTCTTGATTAATGGCATATTTCCTAATCTTTTTAATCTTCAAGCGCATTGCATCCATCTTGATCTGGTGATCATTGTCGACGTCGGCAAGCTTGAACTCCAATTTCATCTTCTCTTCTAGGCATTGGAGACGAAGATCTTCACTTCTTTTCAATTTTGCTTTCAAATCTATGTTTTCTTTTTCAAATAAATTTAGTATCTCGACAAGAGGGTTGGTTGGAATTTTCGGTTCAACTACCTCCTAGATAAAAATTTCTATGTCAAGTTGGTCGGCATAATTGTCAAAAAAATGAAATGAAGCTAAAAGTTATAAAAATTTACCACATCCGAATCATAGACCGGACGAGGGCCGACGGGGACGGATATCAAAACCATGGCACTATACATATAAAAAACAATCATGCAAGTAGGAAAATTATAGAAGTAATAACTATGCATCTAAATCATAAAACTAAGTTTTCTATTTAAAATAAAAGATAAAAACAAGAGACTCACGGAGGTGGTGCCGGTGACGGGACGGCGCGGGCGATCGACGGCGGTGAGGACGAGGACGACACTAAAACCCACAAATCATACTTTAATTTGAGCTCAAATTGCATATAAAACAAATGAAATCCCTAACTTAGTCATTTCATCAAACACCTACCTAGCACTAGAAAAATGAAATAAGCTAAACTAGCAACGAAATGAGCTAAATTAGCAACGCCGGAAGTGCTAACCCTTGGATAGATGGGGCGCCGTCAATCTTGACAAATGATATAAAAAAATGGGGACGAACTCGAGCTCGGGAGAGGAAATAGATGAGAAAACGTTGATGAATTCGAGCTAAAAAATGGCCACGGCCGGCTCAGGGTGAAAGAAGATGATATAGGGAAAAATGTAGTCCCGATTCGTATCACGAACCAGTACTAAAGGTCCATCTTTAGTACCGGTTCGTGGTACGAACTGGTACTAAAGGGTGCTGGCGCTGACCCCACCTATGCGGCCGCCTGCCGCGACCCTATAGTACCGGTTCGTATCACGAACCGGGACAAAAGGTCCCCTTCGAACCAGGACTGGAGCTGGCCGGCGCCCTGGCCATTTGAACCGGGACTAATGCCCCCATTAGTACCGGTTCGTAAGAGATCCGGGACGAAATGGCCAAACCGATGGCACTGTTTCCACTAGTGACGGGAATGTTGACAGGACCAAAAGCAACCAATAATTATCTTATTGCATGCTGTTAACACCAGAAAGGTAAGTCATGGATTCAGATGCATGCATTTTGAGGGATTGGTCTTACTGGTTACTTAGTTCTAGCTTCTCATAAAAAAATTAAAAGAGTACCTGTATTTATATATATCCACTGTCTTTTGCGAGTGGCCGTAGAGATTAAATGGATACTATTAGTATTCAATATTTCGCACATGGCAGATAATGAATAACTTGATACTGCATACTATCTAGAAGCCTATCTTCAATCTCCATGCCACTTGCATATAAAAAAAAAAACAGAAATCATTCAGTGGACGGGCCATCGCCCTTTTGTCCAGATTTGGACCAATACTCCACTTGCTGTATATGTGATGCAAGATTTCCAATTGGCACGTGGTATTTAAAATTTTAAGCTAGCTAAACAATTCCATTTTATAAGGAATTCAGCGGAAGAAAGTTTCAGGTTCCAGATATGTCCCACGTAGTACAAACTAGCTAGTTTAAGGAAATCCAGTTTCTGTTGCCTCTTTAGTGAAGTATACATTTGGTCAAGTAACTTTGCATCGGTTCAAACCGATCCCTGAACTTCTTGGAAAATATTCACTGATTTCAATGCGCGCAGTTCAAAACTGCTTCCTGAAATGGTGGTTTTGGCTGGCATTTATTTCTTTATGAAATATTAGTTGACATGGGTTTAAAAGTAATTTTTTGAAATTAAACCCTGAGAAAGAAAGCAAATGTTTCCGGAGTCAGACTTCTTTCTGCTTACTCAAATATATCATGTTAAAAAGATGGAGCTCAATATACTCCATCCGTTCCACAATATAAGATGTTTTAGACATTTTCCACATTCACATGCATACACATGTATATAGACACCTTTTAGTGTATATGGCATTTTTGTAGTCAAAATCTAGACAACATGTGCAATAGCTAAACATCATATATTATGGGACAGAGGGAGTAGAAGCAAATACACAAGCACCCTGACTTTTATCTGGCGTGACATTCGTAGGCACCCTGGTGGTGAATGCTCTAGCTCATTGAAATTTCGCCGAGAAAAGACACATGTAGTGGTCTCTGAAAAAAAAAATCAAACACGAGCAGTGCTCCAAGAAATCCTTCCTTTGAGCACCAATTTTTTGTTTATTTTTCGGAGACATCACATATATAGGTGTGTTTTCTCGGTGAAAATATTGCATGCAGTTCGAACACATGTTCATGTTCGTCGAAAATAAAAGTAAAATCAGATTCTCTTGTTTTTGTCGGTTTTTTATTTTACAATACAAGCAAGATCATATATATGAGCCCGAGTTCACCTTTGAATTCACATCGGGCAAGTGTCTGAGAAAAACGGGCCGACATGTACTTCATGATCTCAAAGAGAGCAAGTTGCAAGCGGGGCGACGACGTGCACCGAAGAAAATGAACACCATTGAATTCCACAGGTAGCGACAAGCAAAGAGGGCCCAGGTGGTGTGCATGCACGCCAGGAAAATACACTGGACCATGTCCACGGTCCACCCTACTACTAGTATATCAGCATGACGCGCAAACTGTACAAGGCGGCGGCCGTTGGTCGCCGTGGTTTTCGCAACTTGTTTTCGTCAACTAGCAAGCAAGCTCGTATCTACCTGGTGGTATGTTTGCCACCTCGGTTAGTACGGATGTCTACGCTCAATATGGATGTGTTTGTAAATGTTACACATGTTGTCTAGATGAATATTAAAATGGATAAATATACACATGAGGTGTGTCTAGATACATTTGTATACATGTGAATATAGACAAATGCTAAAACATCTTATATTGTGTAACGGAGGGAGTACAAAACAAGCCTGTCTGATGCAAAAGTCTGGTATTTGATTGTCCATATATATGAGATCAACAAGACAACAAGGCTCACATCGAACCCAAGATTTGGGTGCCAATTATGTGCGGAAACTTGTACTCACTCCGTTCATAAAAAAATGTATCAACCAAATCCAAATTTAGATTTATCTACACACTAAATTATGTCTAGATACATCCAAATTTAGAGTTAGTTGAGATATCATTTTGTGAACGGAGTGAGTATATATGACCAGCTGCGCGCAGTGGCCTGTTTGGTAGAGAGCTCGTGCTCTTCAAGGGCTGGAAGGATTCCACCGACCGGAGGATCAAAGGCCGAATGTGAGCGACGACCTGGTGTGTGGATAAAGGTTTCTAGACTATGATTTTTAGAAGAAAAAAGTAAATCGAACATTGTTTGTACGTACAAAATAGGTGGAGTCAAAAGATCATCTATTGTGTTATAATTAGCTCCCGGGAGCTAGCAAAAGCTGGCTAATCATGGAAGGTTCCAAGCAGTGGATAGAAGCTTATTAGTAGCAGCGGCAACAGCGGCGCCGACGGGGAAGGAGGGAGACGACAAAAGGATGTCTGCATGGCCGCATGGGCCCGGAGGCTTTTAGTGCAGTGCAATGGACTTGGCCATCCAATCACCTTCTCCCACTTGGTCCACCACCCTGCCTGCTTGCTCGCATTCTATTGCTCGCTAGTGTAGCTCTCGCTCCTCAGCTAGCTAGCCGTGTGTATCAAATGTCAGGGACAAAAATCCAACTCCATCGCCGCCGGAAAATAAAATCAAGTCTCCTACCCATGGAACATTGCAAAGGGTGTTTTGGTCCATTCGCGTTATTTTTTCGGGTTTTGTTTTTGGTGAAGGTTCTTAAGTTGAATGAGTTAATTAAGTTGGGGTTCACAACTAAAACATATTTTTCACCAAAAATGGCCTCTCGGCGGAACTAATGCCAAATCTTACCTCCGACAAAACTATTTTCAAATCTGGCCGATGGACTCGGCGCTAGGAAAAATTGGCACCAGATCGGCAGAAGAGGTCGGCGCCATTGCAATGATGCTGGGGCCGAGCTGCACAACGTCGGCGCCAACGTCTTTGGCACGGAGCCTAGCGGCCAAATTTGAAAATATTTTTCCAAGCGGCCATATGCGTCATTACTTCGTGAAAACGGCCATATTGGCAAAAAAAATACCAACTATAACATACCAAATTCCGCTCCAAAATGTAAGTTTCTTCGCCATTTTCTACTTGTCAAACAGTTCAAAGTCTGGTCATCTATAAGAAAAGCAATTAGTTAGTGACCAAAGCACCACATTTATATTACTAGCTTTGCAATGGAATGATTTTTTTTCTAGTATATGATTATGTTCATGTGGGATAATGTATTTTAGGCAGAAAATGAACTCCAATATATATATATATATATATATATATATATATATATATATATATACGTACCTAGGTGGAAGTTTAGGTCTTCCAAAGTGCAATGGTGCTTGGCAATTTTATGCTCACATGTATCTGATAATTTCGGTCAATATCCGCTTTATGGAATTACACACATCAGCTAGTACCACTTTACCTTTAAGAACAATTAACCTTTAAAAAAAATAATTAAGTGCAATGTGTTCATGTTTGATGCTTCAACAGATCAGAACCCACCTAGTCAATTCTGGAAGACTGCTATCAATCTCACAAATATTCAAATGCTCCAGCGGCTACACACGTGCCGATCAGATTGATGCTAATATTTGGGATGGTAAACGCTTGTTATTTCAAATTAGGTTAATAAAGCATGCATACAGGGCCGAGAGATCGGGGAATTCAGGAGACTTGATTGTTACCATATCTCTGTTTCTAAGAAACTTCTTCCCTCACACTCACCCAATAATTAGTTAATTCAGCTAGTTGGCCTACACGTCCACTTTATTAATGTTTCAAATCCTATGCGAACCACAAGAAACTAAGATTCCTTCTCTTACATTACCACAAATTTTGAATGATGGCAACATTTTGCTATAATTAACTTCACAAGTTTTGGCTACTTGTGCATGCTCAATTTACTTGCTGCGTTCCAACCAGAAGTTTTTGAATCCTAGTCCATCAGTTTTCTGTACAATTGGCCAGCAGATGACTGGCTATCAAACTCAAGTACAGGTGACGTTAGATGCATACCTATTGCTCAATGACGACACTGGCCTTGACTTTCCAAGTCCACGTGCAAATCAAATGGGATCACACATACTTTTCTCTTCTTTTGTCACTTTAATGACTGTTAGCATCTAATTAAATAATGCACATAATCATATGTACAAAAAAGGGACAACTACCAAATAAAATAATTAGGATTTTGCTATTGTTTAAGCGCGTGCCACACCCACTTTAGTACTCAACAAACCGTGTTTTTTAGCCAGTGCAAATCCATGTCCAATCTGTATTCAACCAAATTAAAAGCAAGTTCCCCACCCGTTAACATAATGTTTGTTTTTTGGTTTTTATTACATTTACGATTAAACTTCCGTCAAAGTCTAAAACTCGTGGGTCCACAGATACACTTAGCGTCGGATAAGGATCAAGCATGGTGTACAACTGTCATTCCTAGCCATCCAAAGGGATTGAGCAAATCCAATATGCAAGGTCTCTGATGGGCTTCACCACACAAATGAATGTTACTTCTTATCTTAAGTGCACACAAAAATGTGCATGCACAAGAGATAACTCACATGATAGAATATTATGTAAGTTATACGTAAATATACCTTTTTGTTCTAAAAAAGATTTATTAAAAATATATTATGAATACTGTGGGATAACATATTTAGTCTTTCTTTCAATATGCTCATCACTTTCCTTTTGGTGTGCAACTCATTTTGCACTTTTCGTCCTAAAAGGGACATGAACTAATCTAGGTTCATGATATAAAATCAAAGTGCATGCTAAATTAAAGGATGTTGATGTATATTTATTTCCTAACTCTCTTATTAGTAGCTAGGAGTGCTTAAAGTTGAGAACATGAGAACTATAGACATATAGTGTACAAACACTATGTTCTTGCAGGAACTATAAATTAGTCGGCCGATCAAGGACCTGCATGAGAATGGTTTGATTGAAGAAAAGTCAATAGTATTCGATTTTCCGATCTTATGCTCGTGTGAAAGCACGTTGTTTCTAGAACAGGAAGATCAAAGGAAGGTCCTTGTAAGAAAGAACAAGCGTACAAGACTAAAGACTAGAAGGGAAACAAAGAAAACTACTTTTTTCCCAATGTAAATGGCATTTTGTGTATGATTTGCACAAAGCTAATTTCATCATATACCTTTCTACGAATATGCAAGTAACTAAATATAAACTAATTGAGAAACATAGTTTTGTGGCAAATCAAGTGATACTATTTAACTATTCCGAACAAATCCAGAAAGTTTATTTCTTATCGGAATTAGTGAATAAAAAACTCAACTGCTTGCCATGTATTTTGGAACAAGAGTGGCCAATAAATATTCACTATGCACATGAACTTGAACAGATGAAATAATCAATACCAAAAGGATATTCTTTATGCATATATCCTCTGGTCAATTTTACCAATTCCCGTGGGTTAGAGATATAGCCAGCATTTTGTTCTATATGCATGTTGTACCTCCATCATGAGGTACATTGTATCAACCCATACATCAACATCCAAGTTGCCAAAATAAAATAACAGCAAGCTCTCACTCACGAGCCACCACAGAAAACCCACATGTAATATGGAGATTTCAGAGGGTGCAATCCTGCAAAATCTTCACTCCAAATCGCAATCACTTTAAAATTGAATATATATACCAAATATGCCCCAAGATATTACTCGCACGTACACATTTTTTTAGATAAAGAATGTATATTACCCGCACGTACACATGTACATGCATCCCAGAATAGCTATATATACACCAACACATATGTGTAGAACCACCTCATCATCTTGGCCAGCCCTAGCTATCTTGAACAACAACTCATCAGACCTTCTAAACACACATAAACAAAACACATCATTATTTTCATATGCACCTAGCAGCTTAGCCAGTATCACAGCTCACAGAGGTACACAGTACACACGCAGAGAACACAGAACCCAAAGAAAAGCAGCAAGCTAGCCATGGGGATCGAAATCCAGAGCTGCACGGCGGAGCACTCCTCCCAGTACTCCTCCGGCGCGTCCACGGCCACGACAGAGTCCGGTGCCCCGCGGCCGCCGACGGCGCCGAGCCTACCCGTCGCTGTCACCGACGAGGCTGTGACCTCGCGGCCGGTGTCGGCGCAATCGTCGAGGTTCAAGGGAGTGGTGCCGCAGCCCAACGGGCGGTGGGGCGCGCAGATCTACGAGCGCCACGCCCGCGTCTGGCTCGGAACGTTCCCCGACGAAGACGTCGCCGCTCGCGCCTACGACGTGGCCGCGCTCCGGTACCGTGGCCGCGAGGCCGCCACCAACTACCCGTGCGCGGCCGAGGCGGCGGAGCTCGCCTTCCTGGCGGCTCACTCCAAGGCCGAGATCGTCGATATGCTCCGGAAGCACACCTACGCCGACGAGCTCCGGCAGGGCCTGCGGCGCCGCGGCCGCGGCATGGGCGCCCGCGCGCAGCCGACGCCTGCGTGGGCGCGGGAGCCCCTCTTCGAGAAGGCCGTCACCCCGAGCGACGTCGGCAAGCTCAACCGCCTCGTGGTCCCCAAGCAGCACGCCGAGAAGCACTTCCCGCTGAAGCGCTCGCCGGAGACCACCACCACCGGCAAGGACGTGCTGCTCAACTTCGAGGACGGCGAGGGCAAGGTGTGGAGATTCCGGTACTCGTACTGGAACAGCAGCCAGAGCTACGTGCTCACCAAGGGCTGGAGCCGCTTCGTCCGGGAGAAGGGCCTCGGCGCCGGCGACTCCATCGTGTTCTCCTGCTCGGCGGACGGGCCGGAGAAGCAGTTCTTCATCGACTGCAAGAAGAGCACGACGAAGGCAAGCCGCTGCGCCGGCGGTGGCGCCGCGCCGCTGGAGGGTGCGCCTAAGGTAGATGAAGTCCGGGTCGTGAGGCTGTTTGGAGTGGACATCGCCGGAGCGAGGAGAGGGCGAGCGACGGAGCAAGGGCCGCAGGAGTTATTCAAGAGGCAATGCTTGGCTCACGGCCAGCACTCTCCTGCCCTAGATGCCTTCGTCCGATAACATACAACCTCTTCATCTTCATCTTGTTGTTGTCAAACAATATATGTTGATTTGTTCGTGGTTAGAGTAATTCTGCGATTCCGTCCATCAATTTTGCATAGAACCCAGCTCTCAAGTCTGTTTGCAAAATTAGTTGTATGTAATTATGTGAGTGTTGTGTACACCTTTAGGGGTTCTAGCTAGATATCATAATAATATACTAAGATGTTGGGTATCTATATATGTGATATCATCCTACAATATGAATAAGTTCCATTGATGCACTCCCTGTATGTTTGGATAAAGATATCTTCATGGCTTGCTATATATGTTGGCAAGATTGGTATTTGCTACACCAACCGATATTTCATCAGAAATTCTGTAAGCAAGGCAGTGAGAAATGTTTGCTAAATCAGAAAGGAACAATTTGGGGATTGAGAACTTGCATGGAAAATATTTGAATTGCTTGTTGTGGTGGTCTTGGATTGTGTCACGAATTTGTTTTTGAATAGTTCACCCACACGGTTAAATTTGAGCATTGCTATGTTCATTTGCATTCGGTTTGGCCATATATTTCTTTATCTTGCATTCTTGCTTGAGTGGATCATAAATTGAAGCGTTCATTTGTATGAATCTCTGTTGGATGACTCGAGGATGTATCAACAAAATCATCATTATATTAGTATGCCTCAAACCAAAAAGAGTACATCAAGTTATGCATATCAATTGAAGTTTATCATCATGAACAAAATAATTAATGGATTTTTCTTTATAATGGTCATGATTCTATAGTTCCATGTCTTGATAGTTTAATTTATAGTCTATCATTTTGTTTGATAAATTTGCATAGTACCTCAATCAACTTCACTTGTTGATAAGATCCGAAGCTAACATTGCTTATTGGATCTATACTAATTGCTCACTGAGATTTATATTAACTCCTACCAGCTTTCACTTAACTAATGATCTCATCATTTTGTTTAGTCGTAAACAACATATTTTAGTTTGCAAGAATCTCGATTTTTTATCGGGTCGGGGCCCCTATGGTAGTATCGCGGTTCATAGGATCATAAGTATCAGAATCTTAATACCATTGATTCTACTGTCTAGAATAGTAGAATTGATTCACTCAATTTGCACCGTAAAGTTGTAGAATCGCATGATAGAATCAAAGATTATGACAACCTTGTACCACGGTCGGAATGTTTGCCTGATGAATGATTTACAAAGCGGGAAACACTAACGTATGGAGAACAATATCGATGTCTGGGATTGCTTCGGGTTTGGGATTGTTTAACAATTGATTCGATTAGTTCACTCACATGGCTAAAAAATATCAATAGTTATTGCATGTTCTGTAATAAGTAATACACAACCAGTCCAATCGGTATGTGTATGCTTTAAATATGTAAGTAGAAAATCTCTAAAATATGTAACTGAATAAAAATATTCAACATTTGATTTTCGTGCAAAATATCTCTGTAACGGAAACTAGAACACAAGGTAGTTCTCTAGTATATTGAATATATTTATTTTTGAAGAGTATATAACTTTCCAAAATAAGGTCTTCACATGGATATTTGAGCCTCTATCTGTTGATTAAAGTTTAGTACCATGTGCCACTAGCATACCACCTTGGATGTTCTCAACCATGAGTACGAGCAAAGGTACAATACACTAAATCCGTTTGTAGAGACATGTCATCCTAGTATGTGTGCAGCCAAGCTATACCAACTTTGACCTCCAATATGAAAAGATATTATTATGATTAGAAGGTGATAATAATATAATTAGAGTAATGTAAGAATGATATTTTGACAATATTGCTGTTTATAAATTTGATCAATATATTCATCGAAAAAAACTGTGGTCAAGTTGCTTATGGAAGACTGTGTCCATGTCAATTACGACATATATATATATATATATATATATATATATCCTATGAGTACATAAAATTGATGTAATAAATTTTAGACATGCCTCATGTTATAGTATATTCACCTGTGATGATATGTACAAAAGATAACCAATGTATACCGTACAACAAATGACAAGATCGATGGGTGATGTTTACCACTTTATTTTCTGTATTGTGTAAAATTGGTCATCCCTCTACACTGTACATAGTACAAGTTCATAGGATTTTAGAGGATCTTCTCAGATGCACAAATGTGAAATTCTGATATCATGTACAACAGTACAAGTACATAGTATGTTTCCTATGTAAACATAGATTCGGTTTATTTCGTGATACTCATCACTATTGCTCCAAATAGATGTCTCATCTCTAGTTTTCTTTCAAGAGTGCATGTCCTTTTTGTTACCTAAAGATGAGTTCACATCAGGGTGTCCTAAATATCCCAAACAGACAGTTAGAGTTATAATGGAGAGACAATATGGATGGTGTAGAGATCAATCGTACCCATTGGAAAATGGCATTGTCATGTTTATGGTCCTCCTCCCAGCCCCCAATTGCAGAACCAATATGCATGAACCTATGTACAGTATGAATTTAAGAGTAATATCAAGGTGGTTTCTTCGGTAAACGAAATACCACCCAACATTTATACGGTTCATTTGATTGGAAATTACAGTATACTTTTGCAAGGACAAGACAGGGACCAATTAACAGTAGTGGTGTACGTCTACTTTAATTTGCTAGCTACCTAAGCAACTAGCAGCATCGATGCAATGACAGCCGCCCAACTTGGATCAGCAGAGCGAGCAAGGTTCATTGTACTCACAAACAGTGCTTCAATTCAGCCAAGCTTCCTTAATTTCTCATTGATCTTGCTGAGCTACTGTATATACAACTCGCATCGTACTTGGCGTCAATGATAGGCCAATGTACAATATGGTATAGCAGCGGGCTTACGCGCCCACACGCAGGATTCTGGAGACTCGTAGTTAGCTCTGTGTAATGGGTTTTTTCCCTAACTCAAACTTCTGTACACAACGCTCTTTTCTATCTAATCGGAAGGCAGAACTACTGTCATGTTCCTCAAAAAAATAAAAAGTAGCTGGTGACCCACTGAACCCTCCATTTCATCTGCTAGAGGATTCAAATTGACACAAAGTTTAACATCATATACATACGGTGAAATATATCGCCATCTAGTACGTACTGGTCACATTGTTTTCACCTTTGGAAACCGTCATATCCTAAGTATATCAAACTTGGATTATATCGCGAATTGTGAGAGCCCCACGCACTGTAGCAGCTACAGTCTGCTGCAGTGTTCTACAGTGCATCGATCCGCGCCGTCGCGCGGCGATCGGACGGCCCACACGCAACCCTCCGACCAAATTTGCAAAAATGACCCTCGCTCGCGAGAAATAGCTCCACCGTCCTCCATTTCCCGAACGAAAGGGCCTAAAAGAAATTACAGAAAACTCCGAGTACCCCGGTGCAAAACCACCTAGAACTCCCCCATCCCTCCTCCCTCGCGTGCGAGCTGAGCTCGCCGCCGCCACCGCCGACACGCCACGCCGCGCCGCCAGCCCTCCCCGCGGTCATCGAAGCCCACGGCCGGCTCGACCGTCGCCACCTCTTTCTCCTTGCCGAAGATCGCGTCCCGGGGCGCCTCGCCGTCGCGAGAATCGCCGCCGCCGCGTTCGGCTCCCTCCGCCGCCTCCGCGCCTCGCCGGCGCCGCTCCGGCGACCATAACGGGGCGGCGCCACCCTGTACGCGCTCACCGGCTCGGCGCGCGCCCGCGGCGCCCACACGCGCGTCCTCCGTCGCCGTCGCGCGGCGCCAGCGTCGTGGTCGCCGCCGCGGCCGCTCCGGTCGCAGTGACGCCAGCATGACGACGTGGTAGGCCGAGCTGGGCACATGGGCCGGCTGCTGGGCCGGCCCGTACTTCTTCTCCCTGCTTTTTTTTTCCCTCCGCACTCAAATTTTCCGTTCTCTTTTTTTTTGTTCCATTTTTTTTTTAAAACTGTAGATTTTGAAATGCACCTCCAAATAAATTGAAACCAACTTCAACAAAAAATGCAAAAAACAAAAAAAAAACATCTTAAATGGTTTGTGACATTTTCCAAATTACTACAAAACTTAATTTACTCCAAAAAAAAATGTACTCTCGAAAATTATTGTAAATTTTGAACTACATGTCCACAAAAAATCAGACCAAATTCAAAGAAGTTGTAAAAATGGGAATAACAACTTTAAGTGCTTTGTGTACTTCGGTAGAATTCAATCTAAACAAATTTCAATGTGCCCATTTAAAAAAATACAGGTAATATATCATAACAGGAAAAAAATACATCGAACTACTTATACTACAAAAATACATTGAATATGCTAATTTTGTCAAATTTTACGAACAATTCAAATGCACTTTCACTACTTTCAATTAAATGTTAGCGTCGTCGAGAAATCGATGTCCTTGAATATATCCACTGCAAAAAACAGGTAATACATCAAAACAAACAGAAAAATACATGCAAACTACTTACGGCATGAAAAAACATTGAATATACAAATTTTGGCCATTTCTATATTTGTATTTTTCACGCCACAGTACTTACACGAAAACTTAAACAAAAAGAAACATCGGAAAAATCAATGTCCCTGAATAAATGCAATGCAAAAATACAGGTACTATATCAGAACAGGGAAAAAATACATGCGAACTACTTATGCTAAAAAAAACATTGAACATGCAATTTTTTTCAAATTTCACGAACAATTCAAATGCACTTTTCCTACTTTCAATTAAATGTTAGCGTCGTCGAGAAATTGATGTCCTCGAATATATCCACTTCAAACAACAGCTAATATACCAAAGCAAACGGAAAAATACATGCAAACTACTTATGGTATGAAAAAACATTGAATATACAAATTTTGTTCAAAAGTGCAAAAAAACAAATGCATTTTCCCAACAAAAAAATACAGGTTATAAATCAAAACAAACATAAAAATACATGCGACCTACTTATGCTACAAAAAAACATTGAAAATGCAAATTCCGTCAAAATGTGCGAACAATTGAAATGCACTTTTCCTAATTTCAATTAAATGTTGCCACCGAGAAACAAACATGATCGACTATTTCGAATTACTAAATATTGAAAAATCGTACAAAATATATCACAAATATCTGGGAAAAAAATGCTACATATTCACGAGAAAAATAAAAACATGTTTGGCCATCCCAATTTGGCCAACATTTAAAACATGTTTGACCATCCCAATTTGGCCAAAATTTTGGCAAAAAATGCGACATCCCATAAATATAAACAAAAAATGCTCACAAACAACACTATTTACTTACATCAAAATATACATACATTAAATCACAATGGGCGTGGCGTGACGGCACGCCAAATATAAACGCCACGCCAAATATAAATCAGTTGCACAAAAAAAAGGATTGCTTAGATACATTTCCAAATCAAATGAAACTAAATTCCACATATTTATAAAAAAAAAAGATAGTCTCTGCATTCAGAAAAAAAATACGACATGAAAATTTCAATGAAATGCAAATTCATTTGCTTTAATTGTACTACGCTTCTAAATTGAATTTAGTAAATCTAGATAACTACCCAATGTTCCAATTTTGGCAGTCGAACAACTTAAGAATATAAACTTACCTTCAAATTGAACACACCAAAAACAAAAACATTTCAAATATGCACATTTCCATAAATTAAATATTCACATCACGATACTCACAAATGTGGGGGAAAAAAGGCATACCTACAAGAAAATAAAAAAACTACTTATGGCATATGATCTTCACTCAAATTTCAATATTCAGGAAAAAAAAAGGAAATGCCTTCCACATATTGGCATGAAGGGCTATACAATTTCTAGAAAATAAAAAAAAAGTTAAAAGCAAAATATTCGAGTACATCCACTGACAAAAATATGGGTAAGACAACAACATAATACAAAAAATACATGCTAATTACTTACGCCACAGAACAAATCTTACTGGAAAATCAAAACTTTAAAAATATTTGGAGAAAATTTAAAACACAAATCCCCTAATTACAATTAAAAATTAATAGCAACATACGACCATATTTAAATACTTCAAATCGCTAAATATTCCGATATTCACTAAACTATTTACAAAAGTGCTCACAAAAAATCAACAACAACTGCATATAGTAAATCACAAAACATAGTTGCACAATTCAAAATAGTTAAAATTTAGATGCAACGTAGACAGACTTTCCCCATATGTTAGAGCGAATCCAGAAAAAATGCAATACCACTACTTACATACTTAACTTGAATGTCATTCAGCAAAAAGAGGCCCATTTCAACTTTCCAAATTCCTAAAATATTTCAGTTACCCTAAAATTTATCAACATGATCGGGGAAAAAAATGATACTTGCTAATGCCACAAACAAGCTTAAACAAATCAAACTACTTATTATTTGCACACATTGTAGGTGCACTTCATCTAATTATTGATTAAAATTCAATAAATGCTAACAAAATACATTTCCTCTGACCATACTACATAATCGGGGAAAAATTGACAAATCGAACGAATTTCCTCCAACTTTATAAAATTGAATTTAATAAGTACTCACATAATACATTTCCTCCCATTATGGAGTATCAATAAATTTTTAAAGCTAACTACTAACTTACTGCATCCTCCCATATAGATTAATATTTGCAGGTAATTTAACTAAACTCTCCCCAATTATGCACATACCTTTAATAAATATTACAAACAATCAATGTTTCCACATAAACATAACATATTTCGTCTTATTATAATGCTAAATAAAACACGTACGGCAGCATATAACCATATTCGACCACTCAATTTAGCTAACATTTCTATAACCCATACGACTTAAATATATCTATCCATGTACTCACATTTCGGGAAAAAAATGCTTCACTGCATAAATATTTCGAGAAAATAAATTTGTTCCCTCTATTTACGGAACGATTTCAAATTGAATGCACTACACCAATTACAACTACCACCTTTCCTTACAATATATACAACACGACTTAAAAAAATACACAAATTATCACAACAAATATTCTCACCAAACGCGCGGCGTGACGCCGCGCAAAATATGACTAGTATACCTTCAAATTATGAGAGCATTAGATCTTGGTTTCAATCGTCTAATTTCCATTTCTATCAGGTGGCCAGATAGCTGTCATTGAGGGTGTTGCGCTATGGTAGTGTATAATTTTTCTGGACCCCAATCACTAATCGGTGGTGTTCCATCATTTAGGAAACGACCACTATAGCTTCAGATAGCTCTTTTCACTAGTGGAAAACATACTTTTCGTCGAGAGCCAAAAATGGCTCTAGTCCCGGGTGCCTTATGAACCGGTACTAGAGTGTGGCTCTAGTACCGGTTCAAAAGCGACGAGCCCACAACCCTCTAGTACCGGGCCGTGATACGAGCCGGTACTAGAGGTCCGTGGCAGGGCAGCAGCAGAGCGGGGCTCGCGCGAGCACCTCTAGTACCGGCTCGTATCACGGCCCGGTACTAGAAGGTGGAGCTTTAGTACCGGGCTGTGATACGACCCGATACTAATGTCCTCCCTATATCATCTTCCATCCCCGAGAGCATCTCCATTCTTCACAGCTCGAGTTCATCTCCATTTTCTCCATTGTTTTACTCTCTCGACCTCGATTTCATCTCCATTTTCCTCCACGATTTGTCAAGATTAACGGCACCCATCCTTTCAAGGGTTAGCAACTTGATCCTTTCATCCGGCGTTCCTCGTTTTAGCTCATTTCCATACTTGCTTAGCTCATTTCATTTTTGAGGTTCTAGCTAGGTGTTTGATGAAATGACTAAGCTAGGGAGTTCATTTTTTTATATGTATTTTGAGTTCAAATTAAAGTATGATTTGTGTGTTGTAGTGTCGTGCTCACCGCCGTTGATCGCCCGCATTGTCTCGTCACCGGCACCAGCTCGGTGAGCCCTTTTTTTAACTTTTATTTCAAAAATCTTAGTTGTATGATTTAGATGCATGATTATTTTTTGTATAATTTTATTAGTTGTATAATTGTTTTATATATATATAGTGCCATGGTTTTGACACCTGACCACACCGGCACTCGTCCGCTCTATTATTCGGATGTGGTATGATTGTTTGTTATAACTATATATTTGTTTCGTTTCGTGTTTATGACAATCATGCCGACCAACTTGACATAGATATATTTTTATCTATGGGGTAGTTGAACCGGAAATTCCAATCGACCCTATTGTCTAGTTTTTTATAAAAGAAAACAATGATTTGAAAGCAAAATTGAAAAGAAGTGAAGATCTTCGTCTCTAATGCCTAGAAGAGAAGATGAAATTGGAGTTCAAGCTTGCCGACATCGTCGCTGAACACGAGTTCAAGCTTGCCGACGTCGTCGATGCTCACGAGATCAAGATGGATGCAATGCGCTTGAAGATTAAAAATATTAAAAATTATGCCATTAGTCAAGAAGCTTGGTATCATTATGCTGTTGGTTCAATAATTACCTTAGTTGCGATTTTGATCGCATTTGTTGTTAGTGATGTGTAATAATGTATCCTTTTATGTAACTGTGTGGGATGTTGTTAAGGATGTTTTTAAAATAAAGAGATGATTATTACAAATTCAAACAATATTAGTTAATGCATTTTTTCATTGAAAATGGCAAAATGGTAAAATAAAGAGACCTCTGCATCGCGGCGAAGCCCTGGCCATTTTTCTCCTCGCGCAGCCGCCGCCGCCATCCTCGGGTATAAATGCATTTTTAATTCAAACTATTCAAATTATTTTAGAAAACAGAAAATGGTTTCGAATTAGTTATTCAAATTCAAACACTTTTCATGTTGAACTTGTTGTCAGATTCAAAAGTATGTAGAAATTATTCAAATTCAAACTATATTAGTTAATGCATTTTTAATTCAAACTATATTAGTAAATGCATTTTTAATTCAAACTATATTAGTTACAGAAAATGGTTTTGAATTATTTTTTAAAACAAAAAATGGTTTTGAATTACTTATTCAAATTCAAACACTACTTTTCATGTTGAACTTGTTGTCAGATTCAAAAGTATGTAGAAATTATACAAATTCATATCAAATACATTTCAAACATTTGCGCGCAAAAATTTGAAAGTTTGGTGCGGGGAAGCCAAAAAAAGGACCTCTAGTACCGGGTGGTGGTTCCACCCGGTACTCGATCTCTATTTAGGCGCGCAGGAAATCTGACCAGGCGAAAAACCTCTAGTACCGGGTGGTGCTACGGCCCGGTACTAGAGGGCCTCTAGTACCGGGTGGTACCACGGCCCGGTACTAGAGGCCTCCACCTATAAATACAAGCTCACACGCCGGGTGGAGCCACGACCCGTGAGAAGCCGAAGGACGCCGCCGCCGCCGACGAAATCGACGCCGTGAGGCTGGCAAATTCGCCGGCCGCCGCGTCCCTCACCTCCACGCGCCGCCGCCGCTCGCGCCGCCTCGCCCTCCGCCTCTCCTCCTCCGCCGCGTTGCCCTCCGCCTCTCCTCCTCCGCCCTCCGCCTCTCCTCCTCTGTAGCCACGGCGCCTCCTCCACCGCCTCGTCGGCCGCGCCCTCCTCCTCCTCCTCCACACGTCGCCGCGCCCTCCTCCTCCACCGCCTCGACGGCCGCGTGCCGGCGAACTCGCCGCGTACGGTACGGTTAGGTTAGAAATTTTGTTAGGTGAGTTTTTTTTCTTTTTTTGTGTGTTAGAAATTTTAGGGTTAGATTTTTTTAGTGTTAGTAATTTAGGGTTAGAAATTTAGGGTTAAATTTAAATTTAGTGTTAGAAATTTAGGGTTAAATTTAAATTTAGTGTTAGAAAAAAAATTAGTGTTAAATTTTGTGTTGGAAATTTGCTATGTATAGATTTAAATTTAAATTTAGGGTTAGAAATTTAAATTTAGTGTTAGAAATTTAAATTTAGGGTTAGAGATTTAAATTTGCTATGTATTTATTGTTTTTTAGTGTTAGTAATTTAGGGTTAGAAATTTAGGGTAAATTTGCTATGTATAGATTTACATTTAAATTTAGGGTTAGAGATTTAAATTTGCTAAGTGTAAATTTAAATTTGCTAAGTGTAGATTTAAATTTGCTATGTATTAGTGATACTTTTTGCAAATTTCTAAGTGTAGATTTAAATTTGCTATGTATTTTTTTTTAGTGTTAGAAATTTAGGGTTCGAAATTTAGGGTTCGAAATTTAGTGTAAATTTGCTAAGTGTAGATTTAAATTTCTGTGTATTAGTGATACTTTTTGCAAATTTCTTTTGTATAACTTTTGTATTCTGCTAATTAATGCTAACATTGTTTTATATTTCTTTTGTATTAGTTAAGCCCAATGGATAACTTCAACAGCAGACACCTTGAAAATGAGGTGTTCGACATTATACGTGAACCCGTGGGGGGAGCAGAAGCCGGTGGAACAGAAGATGGCTCAGAATTTTTGAACGAGTCCGGTCCGGGAATGGAGGAGGAACAAAGAGACGAAGCGCAAACGAGCATCGAGTGCAATGACGACTCGCTAATTTGTGCACCTCCGCAGTCTGGCGAGGTATATTAAGCCTCTGTTGATCAGATGGAATAATTGATTACTATATGTATGTATTAACACATTTTTTTTTAATTTTTAGACCTCCGCATCGGCCCAATCTGCAGAAACTAAACGAGGCCATGCCAAAGGGTTGGCCGCAGATGCGCATCTCATAATTGAGGTCGTCTCTGCAGATGGCAAACCGTTGGAGCCCAAGGCGAACGCATCTAAGTTTGTTCATCAATGCGGAGTTGTTGTTAGGGACAATGTTCCGATCAGCATTCAGGAATGGAATGAGCCAAAAAACTTAGAGGGCGCCAGTTGGGTCAGCAACAGAACTAAAGATGTGCTTTGGGACAAGGTCAGAGCAAAGTTCACCCTACCGTGTTGGATTGTACCGAAAGGACAAAAGCCATGACGAAAAAAGTCAAGCATTTCGCTCTGAAGAAGATGGCTGAACAATTCAACAATTGGAAGAACATATTATACCGTGATTGGCAATCAAAAAGAAAGCTCCAGATTTCACTGGCACACTAGAGAGGCAGCGGCCTCACTGGAAGGCATTTCTGGAATACAAGGAATCAGAAGTAGCTAAGGAAAGATCGAAAAAGAATAAGGAAAATGCAGCGAAAAAGATATATCACCATAAGATGGGGGCAGGTGGCTACATAAGTGCCGAGCCTAAGTGGGATAAGATTGAGGCTGAGCTGCGCAATAAAGGGATCACTCCAATTATACATAACTGGCCCCTTAGGGTCAGAAATTGGATGCTTGGGCATGGGGCGGAGTATGACATGGAAACAGGGGATCTAATAGTTGATGAAAAGAAAGAAACTCCTATACCCCGGCAGCAAATTCTTGATGCACTCGCCGATGCTCGAGAGGAAAGTTTATTCCCGACCGAGAGTACGACGAGCTGACAAAGGTTTGTTATAACTATATATTTGTTTCGTTTCGTGTTTATGACAATCATGCCGACCAACTTGACATAGATATATTTTTATCTAGGCCCTCGGTAATAAAAAAAAGGAGGACGAACACGAGGCCGTGGAGTTGTGCCATGGAATGAAGGGTTTCCTGAGGACCGTGAATCTTATAGAAGCCGAGCAAGAGCAAAGAAGAGGAAGGAGCAGGAGGAATCAGACCGGTTGAGCAAACTAGAAAGTATGGTGAGCCACCTTCATCAGCAAGTAGATGAAATGCGCGAGCATGGGGCAACTCATCAGCTGCAGGAAGGTGCTCCAACAGGTGGTCCATCTCAACTGAGAAGCAGCGTGGCTTCCACGGGGGTTGGTGCTGATGAGCCATCGAAGGAAACCTACCCCGTGGATTATATCACTGAGAAGACAAGTTGTGAGCTACATGAGGCTATGAGAAACTTATCCGTGAAGGCGGCGGAGGGCTATGCTTTAACTTGTGAATCTACAGCACTGTATTTGGGCAATGAGATTCCAGATGGCTATGCTCGTGTCGGCGTGGATCAAATTGCCCCGGATTTGAATCACTCGAACTTCAAATCCCTGGAGGTGATGATGAGAGGACACTGGGAGATGTCCAGGGTGGACTCATTCTATGGCCCAAGAAATACATCGTGATTCCAGGTTGGACGGCGCCAAGGCCACCATCGCCTCCAAGTCCACATGATGACGACTTGGACGACCACCACAACACGAGTCCATCTCGATCTTCGCCGCCGCCTCAGCAGACTCCTCAGCCGTCTCCTCCGCCGCTGCCTCAGCAGACACCTCAGCCGTCTCCTCCGCCGCCTCCGCCCACTAGGAGCAACCAGTCGACGAAGACCGTCGTTTCGCACTAATGGGTTTCCGTCGCGACCGATCGCCGGTACCCGACAAGAGCCCCTCCCAAAAGTACCGAAGGTTCCTCCCCCGAGACCTTGGGACAGGACTGTAGAGGAAAACGCCGCGGCCGTGGCAGCCGACCATAAAAGACAGATGGAACCGAAAAAGCCCCCGCCGAAGCAAGTATATACGGCAGATCAAAAAAAGTGGGCTACGGATTTTCTTAATCATCCATCGCAAGTCGAGATAAATAGGAAAGATGACTATGCACGCTGTCTGGTAGAATTCGCTCCAGCAAGACGACAAGTACTAGTGACAGCGGGAAAAAAAAAGAGACGTTGCCCAGCTCGGAGCACAGTCAAAACAGTCGATCTCCCGCTCAAGGTGACCACTGATAAGGGCTCCGCGCGCGCGGCGGACACTGATGATTTAGCCTACCGCGCGAAATTTGCTGCCGAAGTTGGTATGTCACTTTCTCAACTGGATGCACAAGAGCTCCCCCCTATATGCATGTAGATAAATGGACCTGGGAATACGGGAAGTCTCTAGTGCCACCTGATCAGATCGAGTTTCTACCAACACAAATGCGAAGACTGCATGACTGGTACATGGATGTCACAAGGGAAGGTCGAAAAGTGCTCCTTGTGCAAGTTACAGAAGAACATTACATAGGTAAAGACGAGTTACATGTTTATCTTGAAGAACTCTATCAGTTATACCAGCTTGACTCCCTGGACTTGAGTATCGTCAGTACCTATTGTCTGTAAGTGATTCAATTCATTTATTTCTAAAATAAAGTCTATAGCTCAGCTCGGTCATTGCTTGTTCTAATTATGCTCACTACGCTATTATGCAGAATGAAGAGTGATGAATGTGACAGAATGAAATATTTGACTTTGGGTTCGTTGACCCGGTCCGAATTAATGAAAAATTGCTACGGGATTACCCCGAGGAAACGAAGGCCAACTTGTTTAGGTTCATACATAGGCAAAATTATAAAAGGAAGATATTGTTTCCTTACCACTTCAGGTAATTAAGAGTGTTACTGTCTTGTACACATTAATTTTTGCTTACTCGATGTTAAGTGTAACTGATTAGTTACTGACATATATAAACGTGCGCAGCGACCATTACATTCTGCTAATCATTCAAGTTGATGATGCAAGAGTTGACATCTTCGACTCATTGCATTGGCCCCAAGAGAGGTACCAACTAATTATAGATGTCCTCCAAAGGTATTTTCTATCGTACTATATCGGTCTCTTTAATTTGTTCAATTCCTGAGATATCAAGTAACTAATTAATAACTCATTTATTCATTTGTTTGCCGGGCAGCATTTGGAAAGAATTCAGAGCGAGGACAACAGGTCAATTTAAAGAGGTGCTTAGTTTTTATCCTGACAAGGTAAGTAGTACGAGCTAGGTTCGCGCATCTTTTTAATTCAAATTTCAATACCATCATACCATGCTTGATTATTATTTGATTGAAATCTATTCTTGTAAAGAACTGCGAGAGGCAGCCACCGGGGACCAATTTGTGTGGATACTTCGTGTGCCAGTGGATTCGCCGGGAGGTCAGTGAGCGGAACCCACAGAAATTTCTAGACGTAAGTGAACAAAATATATTCACAGTTTTATTTTATTACCATCAATTGTGTTGAGTGTCATTCATAATTTCTGTTATGATGATTGATATTCACATTGTTCTCCTTCTTTTATAGATGGATAGCATGCGGAGGAACCTGGAACTAAAGGACCGCTTTCGACCACTTCAAGAGGAAATTGCGGGATTTTTGATGGACCATGTCATAAACCAAAAGGGAAGATACAATGCCATCGACGGGTCCAGGAAATGATCTCCATGTAATCGAACAGACGGGTTCTAGTCCCGGTCGACCTCTATGTAATCGAATAGACGGGCTATATTCCCGGTTGTAATCGAATAGACGGGGTCTAGTCCCGGTTGTAATCGAATAGACGGGCTCTAGCCCCGGTCGAATTCTCATAAATATTTCTTTTACGAATATTTTGATATGCTATATTTATTTTTTTGATTTGTAATTAATTAACCATATATGTAATAAGCTGAAAAACAAAAAAAGGCAGAGGCCGCCACGTGGGGCCTCTCTTGTACCGGGCCGTATTGCGGACCGGTACAAGAAGTCCTCAGCATGCGTTCTGTCACGGCCCCAGTGGGGCCTCTCTTGTACCGGGCCGTATTACGGACCGGTACAAGAAGTCCTCAGCACGCGCTCTGCAACGGCCCCACGTGTACCTCTCTTGTACCGGGCCGTAAGCCACCCGGGACTAGAGGGGGGGCCTCTAGTCCCGATTGTGGCGTCTCGGGTGGGAATCTGGGACCAGAGGTCCTTACCACCCGGTACAAAAAGCCCATTTTCCACAAGTGTTTATTTTTATCGGATTATAGCAACAGATCTAGCTTGCTGAAAAAATATAGTTTTGGACTATTCTATGTAGATAGTTAATGCCAAAATGATGTTCTAATTATGCAATATTAACTTCATGAAAACAGTATAATTACATATACTGCAAGCCTATGAAAAATTACAAATAAGTTTAGTGTTTCAAAGAGTTTGAAAATATGGGAATCTGAATCTGTTATTCAATAGACGCGGTAAATATATTGTTTGGTAAAACATGAAATTTAATTTGAATCATTTTAATTTGTCATGAGTTATGAAGAGATACCATACCACTTATTCTAAATGTTATCTATTTGAAATGCAATTGATTCTATTTGATACTCTCTTCCTGCAATACCCACACTTTACTCTAGATGTTCTTATCTCTCACTAACACATAGTTTTTGTGTCATGTTTCGAAGAACTACACCGATTTGGATGGCACCTAGTAAAAAAGACTTGGATGGCACATAGTTAAAAAAATAACAATCATCAATGTTTTGCATGTCATCTCACCAGTAATATTTATAATTCCATTGTACCACCCATATCCCAGCCGGTTATTAATATTTTCTTTTAGGTAGCATCGTCATAATACCCAGTACCTTATATCAATTTATAGATATACATGATAAAAAGCAGAATAATAAAATTGTGATTGTAATGACGCAAAAGCAGAATAATAAAATGTATTTGATACCATTATGAAAACTACATATGAACTCATGAGTCGTGAGGAAATATACTTATCTATAATTTTTTACCCCAAGAAAGTTGTCCTTTCAAATTATAAAGAAACAATAACTCATTTTTGGTGGATCATTCAAATAAAATCCCATTTTATTGGTACCGGTACTTGTATATTAATAGTGTTGTACTCCGAAATTACTCCACGAACCACCATCTCTATGTACATACTACACTTCATCTTTTTGTTTTTGACTATGACAGTAGGTTTTTATCACTCGGTCATGAAGCATAAATCAAACTGAGAACTCCAATATTGTCTGAGTAATAATTTTGAAACTAACTCTTATGGTACTCGGAGAAATCTTGCACAAAACTTTGTATTTTTGTGCCAAATGGAAATTGGTATGGGTTAAAAATAGTTAAATATCCGTAATTTATTTGTTTACGTATTTTTTTGATACGACATTGTCCAGATAGTGTTGAATATACCTACACACATGAATGGAGTTTGTACAAAATGGAATACATATGTTGTTAAACGAATATCTTGTAGGGTATGATAAAAACATAATTCATATGGCCGTGCACATCGAACATAGCATAATCGACCATATTATTTTAAAACACATCAATAATTTTGGGTTTTGGTTCGAGCTCTTAAGGTCGCGGCAAAGATAAATCCTGAACTGGCATGAAGATAAATCCTGAACTTGCATGACTTGAGTCGTTAGTGAAATTAATCCTTAGGCTGTGTCATGGGTCGTGCATACCATCCTTGGGTAGTATATGAACTTATAATAATCCGAAAACACATATAAGAAAATAAGCATAATATCAAATGCGGGCAAGTAGCACCCACATAAGTAACAGTGGACTATCTAATTAAACACAGTAATTAGTAACTTAATCTTAGACCTTGCGCCTACTGACCACAAATATTATATAAAAACAACTTTGAACGATACTATCTGGAAAATCAGGATATCACCAAATATACTTAAATAGTGTTCAACCCACGCTACAGGAATGAAGACCTATGCCGACGGCCGACGGCCGTCGGCATAGGTGCCCGTAGGCACAGCCTAGAAAGCCGTCGGCATAGGTCGAGCCGTCGGCATATGTTTCAGAAATTATTTTTTCCAAAAATTATTATTTTTTATTTTTTAATTTTACTCTGAAATTTCGAATTTTTGTTTTTTATTTCAAAAGTTTCCAATTAGCCACACAAACATAAACTCTAATTACATATTACACACTTAATCTCAGGTCCAAATACTTATCCCAGTCAAACTTCCTGTTCGGTCACCCATCCTCAAATTGCTCCAACCCAAGCACACTTAACTTTTAAGTTCCTTCCAAATTAGCTTGCAAATGAGATTTAAGAACTTACTGATATTAGTATATTATCAATCATATTAACCCTGTGTCATGATGTTACACTTTTTATTTTTTAATTTTTGAAAATTTATTTGAATAAATAACAATGATTATGTAATAATAATATTTGAATTAATCAGAATAAAATTTATTTTACTTTATTTTCTCCTTTTTACATTTAATATGGAATAATTCATATCTTTAAATCCGTAAATTGAAATTTAACAAATAAAATGTCTAAATCGATTAGAAAAATTGGAGGAATACAAATATGACATCCATATCATCTTTTTCATCATGTATATGACTTTTTGCAACATATCTTTGGTACTTGCTTAATAAAAAAAAGTCATTTTTGGCACTTAAAAATAAAAAAAATGATATTTATAAAAAAAATAAAAAATTGGCAACAATGTTTGCCATACCAAGACACACCTATGTGTCAAATATGGGCACATTATCACAAACTATGGCACGGGGATGATCATATCTAAATCATTTGACTCGAAACTTATACATGTTTATAGATAATTGACTTTTTTGTGAAGAAGTTTTTTGAAAAATTTGTCAAAACTCAGATTTATCATTTTTCCTAGCAACTAGTACACATAGAAGGAATCCATGGCAAAGGATTTCCTTTTTTGAGTATTTTTTCACTTTCTTTTATTTTGTTGAAAAAAGGTCAAAATGGTCGTCGTGCCTATTCATCCAAAGGGGTCAAATTTTTCAAAACTATCGATGGTTCTGTGATATAACCACTACTGTTGTATCTTAAAATGTTTTTTGTAAAATTTTAGAGCAAACTATCACACACTTGTAGTTCAAAATTGAATTACTTTCGAAAAATAGGCATAAAGTCATTTAAATAGGCGAAATTAGATAGAAACCGTGAAAATTTCTAATATTGCTGGATTATCGATAAAATATGGCCTACTTTGTGTGAAATTTGGATGGGTGCCATTTTACATCATATTTGTTGTACTTGCTTCACAAAAAATGTAATTTTGAAAATTAAAAAATGAAAAATTATATTTATAAACATAATTTGAAAAAACTAAGTTCTGCAACATTGTTTGTCATACCAAGACACACCTATGTTTCAAATATGGGCATATTATCACAAACTATGGCACGGTGATGATCATATCTAGGCCATTTGACTCGAAACTTATACATGTTTATAGATGATTAACCTTTTTGTGAATAAGTTTTTTGGAAACTTTTTCAAAACTCATGTTTATAATTTTTCCTAGCAACTAGTACACATAAAAGGACTCCATGCCAAAGGATTTCATTTTTTGAGTATTTTTTCACTTTCTTTTATTTTTTTTGAAAAATGGTCAAAATGGACCTTTGCCATAATTTGTGATAAAGTGTCCATATTTGACACACAGGTGTATCTTGGTATGGCAAACATTGTTGCCAAAAACAATTTTTGAAATATTATTATAAATATCATTTTTCATTTTTTAAGTGCCAAAAATTACTTTTTCATTAAGCAAGTACCAAAAACATGTTGCATAAAGTCATATACATGATGAAAAAGATGATATGGATGTTATATTTGGATTCCTCTCATTTTTCTAATCGATTTAGACATTTTATTTGTTAAATTTCGATTTATAGATTTAAATATATGAAATCTTCCATATTAGATAAAAAATAGGAAAAAAAACAAAGGCCGTCGGCACAGCCTTGCGTCAAATCTATGCCGGCGGCTTTACCTATGCCGACGGCCAGGGCGACGGGACGGCCTCGTCGGACCCTATGCCGACGGCCCCGACAAAAAGCCGTCGGCATAGGCTTTGGCCGTTGGCACAGACCGGCATTCCTGTAGTGCCAGTTTTTATGAACGATCTATCCGGAAATTATGCATATCATTGCATATATCTAAATAGTGCTCAACCTAGTATTCATTAGTTTTTGGGAGAGGTATGTGATATTTCTATTGGTGGATATCCTACTAAACCATCTGATCCATTATTCGCAACCTTCGGTACTGACTGCACCCTTCGCTGACTTGAGAAAATTCCCGTAACTAATTACAAAAGTTGTGCTATGTACGGCAGGATGGCACGTATGCTAGGCGCCCTTATTGTGAACTTCGTAATTGACAAAGAAACGACAGCTAATCTGCCCGGCATCCATCTAATAACCCAAGTTAGCACAATTTCTTCCCTTGTCCGTTATACAGTTCTTCTACTACGATCTTTTCCCTTGTCCGTTATACCGTTTGCCATGGATCCACACGTTTGACTCCTTTATTTTTTGCCACAACATGACGTACTGTAAACGTGTTTGGTTTTTTTGTTGTTGGGGAAACGGGACATTATTTTCATTGTACGTGTCAAAAACAACCTTTTGTACCCGATTAATGTTGTATGTAACTTCTCCATCTTTTAATCTCAGCCGTCACAACCAAAATCAACAGATTACATATTTCTAACCTATGTGGCTTCAGTTCGAAAACAGCATGGCGAACTCGGCGAATCAAACGAGCGGTTCGGGAAGTAAGAAAGATGAAGGGCTTGATGATATGCTGAAGCGTCTTGATATTGAGGATGACGAAATTGATGATTTGGTTTTCTAAGAAGAGGAAGCTGCCCCAAGGGTGGGGATGAAGTGGATGGCGTTAGCTCGTGTACATGCATCTAATGCTTTCAGTGCACAACTTTTGAACAACATATGAGATTTGCATGGAGCCCTGCTCAGGAGGTGAAGTTTCAGCATCTAGAGGGAAGCTTGTTTTCTGTGCAATGTTCTTGTTTGGGGGATTGGCTCAAGGTAGTAGAAGGGGGACCATGGCTGTTCCGTCAAAATGCAGTTTGTATTGAGCCATATGATGGGCTAATGCCGGTTGAGTCAATGGATCTAAATTATTTGGAGGTATGGATTCAAGTGCTTAAGCTGCCCATTGGTTATAGAAACGATGTTTTGATAAAAAATCTGGTGGAAAAGAAGGTGGGTAAGGTGCAGAAGGTGGAAACTGATGTCCAAGGCGCTGGAAATTTTGTCCACGTTCGTGTCCGCATTGATGTTAGAAATACTATTGCACGTTTTGTCACAATTTAACGAGCAGGTCAGCGGGAGTTCTATGGTGTTAATTATGAGAAATTCCCAAGGTTTTGTGGTGCGTGTGGCTCTCTTGGTCATATGCATACGGAGTGTGGTTTAGGAGAGCATGATGCGGAGAATCTCAAGTGGGGGGGTTTTTTGAAAGCATGATGAGGAGAATCTCAAGTGGACGTGGGTTCAGCGGTAACCGCGGTAATAATTTTGGTGGTCGTGGTGGCCGATCTGGCCGTGATGGGAACTCTACAGGTGGAAGAGGAGGTGACCTGTATCGGCGTGATGGTGCTGATCCGATCTCTTGGAGGCATAATGCCCTGCCATATAAAGAAGGTGATGTGCTACCGGGTGTCAATACAGAGAACATGGTTAACAACAACGTGAAGCCTACAGATTTATATATGAAAGATCGTTTGTTGTTAGATTCAACTTCTAAAAGAAGGCTTGACATGGGGGTAATGTTATTCTGGATGCTTTGGGATTGGAGAATTCTGAGAAATCTTATGTGAATATTGATGAGGATGGTGATATTGAGCGCTTGAAACGCTCAAAGAAGGACGGAGCTATCTCCTCTTCGAATGGATCGGCGGGCTCCCTCGCGGGGTGCCGCCGGGAGCAATGAGGATCTTGGGACTGAACTGTCAGGGTTTGGGTAACGCCCCGACAGTTCGTGCGCTTCTGGACGTCCAGCGGCGTAGTAACCCCGAAGTGATGTTTTTGTCGGAGACTCACTTGGACAATTATCCGGCAGATTGTCTGTAAAGAAGTTTAAAAATGGACTTTAAGATTGTAAATCCTAGTACTAACAGAAGTGGTGGTGTGATTCTGTTTTGGAAAAGAGAAATAAATATCCAACAAATTTTCTCGGCTCCCCAGTATATTGATGTTAGAATAGTGGAGACCCGGATAAAATTTGGAGGTTAACTAGTATTTATGGGTGAATCGCGGTGGGAGGACAAGTATAAGACATGAGATAAAATTCAGGAGCTAAATGGACAACAAAATATGCCTTGGGTGATTATTGGTGACTTCAATGAAATCTTATATTACCATGAAAAAGAGGGTGGTAATCCCCGTCCACAAGGATATATGCAAGCGTTCCGAGATGCGCTTTCGGATTGTGAACTGAATGACCTAGGCTTTACTGGTGATCCTTTCACATGGAAACGAGGAAGAGTTCGGGAGAGGCTGGACAGGGTGGTTGCTAATACGGCATGGATTAATATGCATCCGAATTCAGTAGTGCAACACTTGGAGTACTCTCGGTCGGATCACAGACCGATCTTATTGGATACAGAACAGCATGTAGTACAAAACTACCATGGTAATGCGACTCGCAGATTTGAGGCACGGTGGTTACATGAAAAGAAATCAGGGAGGTAGTAAATGATGCTTGGGAGAAGGCTAATAGTGCAGCTCCTAATGGTGGTGTTTTGTTTAAGCTGGGTCATTTGCATGGTACCCTGCACGAGTGGGACAGCCGGGTTCTGAAGTGTCCTAAGAAAAGAATTCGGAGGGCCCAGCGTGAGCTAGAGTTGGCCATGAGTGGACCAATGAATAATGAAAATGAGAAGGCAAAGGAGATGGCCGAGCTAGTTGAGCTGCTGCTACAACGGGAAGAATTACATTGGCTACAACATTCTAGGGCAAATTGGTTAAAACAAGGAGATAGAAATACGGCTTTTTTCCATCAGTTTGCTTCGGCCAGGAGAAAGAAAATTTTGATCAAAAAGCTGAGAGGGGATAATAATGAATGGGTGGAAGGTACAGAGTTGCTCAAACCACTTATTTTCCAATATTTCTCTAACCTCTTTATGTCCGAAGTTCAGATGACTGATCCGGTTTGCTAGAGAAAATTCAGCCAAAGGTGACTGAAAGCATGAACGAGAAATTCCTGGCTCCTTTTTCTGCAGAGGAGGTGAAGAAAGCTGCTTTCAGTATAGGAGATTATAAGGCCCCGGGTCCGGACGGCCTTCATGCGGTTTTCTATAAAAGATTTTGGGATTTATGTGGCGAGGAAATCACCCAAGAAATTTTGCATGCTATGAATTCAGGGATTATTCCAGAGGGGTAGAATGATACTACTATTGTTCTTATTCCGAAGGTAGACAACCCTGAATCAATAACCCAATTTAGACTGATAAGTCTATGCAATATGATTTATAATCTTATTTCCAAAATGCTGGCTCATCGACTGAAATTTATTCTACCTGATGTGATCTCTCCTATGCAAAGTGCTTTTGTTCCTGGACGGCTAATTACAGATAATGTATTGGTGGCATACAAGTGTATCCACTCCATCAAGAATAAAAGAGCAGGGTTGTCGGGTACTTGTGCAGTCAAATTGGATATGCATAAAGCCTATGATCGAGTGGAGTGGATTTTCTTAGAAAATATGATGAGAAGGCTGGGTTTCCATGAGAGATGAATTTCGTTGATGATGGCTTGTGTCAGTTCTGTAAGGTACCAAGTAAGATTCAATTATGAGGAAACTGAGATGTTTGTTCCTACGAGAGGTCTTAGACAAGGGGATCCTCTTTCTCCATATTTGTTCCTTTTATGCGCAGAAGGTTTATCTAGTCTCTTGTTGTATGAAGAGGAAGTTGGTGGCATTGATGGGTTAAGGGTGTGCAGGAATGCACCGTCAGTCTCACATCTTTTATTTGCTGATAATTCCCTTATTCTCATGAAGGCGGATATGACTAATGCAACTTCCCTACAACAAGTGTTGGATACTTATTGTGCAAATTCAGGACAGCTGGCGAGTTTAGCAAAATCAAGTATATATTTCTCCCCTAATACTCATGTTATTTTGAGAGCAGAAATTTGTGAGGCTCTTCATATTGATACAGAAGCACTTTCGGATAAATATCTTGGTCTTCCTGCTTTAGTGGGGGCGGACAGAAGTGATTGTTTCTTACACTTTGTGGAGAGAATTATTCAGCATATAAATGGTTGGAAGGATAAAACAATTATCAATTGGAGGGAAAGAAATTTTATTAAAAATGGTGGCTCAAGCAATCCCGGTGTATGCGATGTCGGTCTTTCAAATACCAAAAAGAGTTTGTAAGAGAATGACTGATGCTATTGCTCATTTTTGGTGGGGTGATGATGATAATAGTAAGAGGATGCATTGGTTTGCATGGTGGAAGCTTTGTTTCCCTAAAAATGAAGGAGGCATGGGTTTTAGAGATTTTCATTCTTTCAATTTAGCTATGTTAGCTAAACAGGTGTGGCGCTTAATTAACGAACCAGATTAATTTTGTGCTAGAGTTCTTAAAGTGAAATATTATCCTCGTGGTGATATATTAAAGGCGGGTCCTAAAGCAGGATCTTCTTTTACTTCGCAGAGTATTGTGGCAGGGCTGACAACTTTTAAGAGAGGGTATATTTGGATAGTGGGCAATGGAGAAAATATTCATATTTTTTCGGACCCATGGATCCCTTCTAGCCCTGATTGGAGAGTTATTACACCGAGAGGAGATGTGGTTCATACAAAAGTTTCAGAGTTGATTGATCAGAACACGGGTCAGTGGAATGAGGTTCTGTTGCGTACTCTTTTTTGTTCAGCTGATGTCAATCGTATCCTACAGATTCCTTTAAACATTAACGGATTTGAAGATTTTATAGCATGGCAGTAAACCAAGCATGGTAGATATACGGTCAGGTCTGGGTATCATGTTCAGTGGAGGCATTTGTTTGGTACTGGTGCAGCCGACTTAACAATTCCAGGCTCGTCGATTAATAATCCTGTGTGGAAAATTCTTTGGCAGCTTAAAATCCCTAGCAAAATTAAAATATTTGCATGGCGTGCTTTGCATGGTGTCATTCCCTTAAAGTCTATTATGGTGAACCGTCATGTGGGCACAAGTGGAGAGTGTCCGATTTGTCACCTGGCAGCAGAAGACTTGACACATTTGTTGTTTCAGTGCACGGCGGCAAAACAAATGTGGAGATTGCTTGGATTGGAGGCGTTGATTGAAGAAGCAGTTACTATTGACCGAGCTGGATCAGCAGTGTTCAAATTTATTCTCAGAGGTAATAATATCAATATACCAGGTTTTACAAACATTGGGCTGAAGGAGACAATTACTGTGGTGTGCTGGTATCTTTGGTGGCTTAGGCGTAGGTGTACACATGGTGAAACTATACCCCCTATGTCTCATTGCCGAATGTCAGTGCTGAGTATTACATCAAATTATGCCAAGATTATGAAGAAACAAAAAGTGCCAGATTCTAAATGGACTAAACCGGGGTGTCGACAGGTAAAGGTAAATGTTGACGGTTCTTTTCATCCTGATGTTTCTGCAGGCTCTGCGGGAGCTGTTATCCGAGATCATGATGGACGTTTTCTAGCAGCGTCTACTTCTTATTTCCCAAATATTGCATTTGTGGCGGCCGCTGAAGCTCTGGCTATGAGAGAGGGATTAGCCCTTGCTAATCAATTTGGATGCACCAATATTATTGCAGAATCGGATGCCATGGAGATTATTGAGGCTTTTTCTGGAGAAGAAACATGGTGGGGTGAATCTTCGGCTATCTTTTCAGATTGCATTGATGTGATGACACTTATTGGAAATGTTTCTTTTAAGCACTGTCCGAGGGAAGCAAATGAAGTTGCTCATGAATTAGCTAGGTTTGGTTTTACAGATAAAAATTCATGTAATTGGGTCGATGAGCCCCCTAGTTTTATTCTTGGCAAACTGATAAACGATGTAACTATTGATGCTTAAACACTAGTGGAAAACGGGGCTTTAGTCCCGGTTCCAGAGGGCTTCTAGTCTCGGTTAGGCAACCGAGACTAGTAAAGCGGGACTAAAGCCCCTCATCCTTTAGTCTCGGTTGTCTATGAACCGGAACTAGATGCCCTCCCACGTTGCCACGCGTAGCCCGCGGCGCTGGGAACCTTTAGTCTCGGTTCGTAACATGAACCGGGACTAGGGGATTTGCATTTTTTTATTTCGATTAATTTTTAGGATTTTAGGGTTTTAGGAGGAGTTAGGGGTTTCAGATGGTTTCCATCGTACATGGATCACGTCGATGCGCCAAAACCGTGTTCTGGTATATATAAATTACTATATGAAGATTAAGTTGATGCATATATATATATATATAACACATACAATTACATGAAGATCACGTTGATGACATGCACATACAAATTAAGTAGTACATGAAGATCACGTTTTTGCGGTACCAGGTACTTAATTACAAGGAGATCACTATTACATGGAGGCATACTATTGATCTGTACCATAGTGGTACTCTCCGAATGTTGGTATGACATCCGCAAGGAAAAATCCCGCCAATTTCTCCCCAATTGCTTTGAAGCGGGCCTCTATTGGTATCGTGTTGCGCTTTCTTGCCAACTTTAAAAGAATGAGATCAAAATGAGTACATGAGTTGTGTATATATATATCAAATGAATGAAACTCAGCACAACTGATGGTAAAAAAATAACGTTGTGAATAATGTTTACTTACTTCTTTACTTCTTTTGCCATTCAATTTCTCGCTGGTCAGAACGTGCATTTACTCGCAAACGTAGTATCCACATAAATTAGTTCCCGGTGGCTGTTCAAGGCAATACTACACAAGAATAGAATTCAATCAAATAATAATCAACTATGATAATGGTCCGTGGACCTAGGTAGTATGTACTACTTACCTTGTTCAAATGCCATGTCAGCTTCGGTGGCCATCCACCGGCCGGATCTTCCTCGATGAACGTTTTCCAAACGCTACCGACAAAGAAAATGAACAAAGGAGTTATAAATTTCTTGATATCAGGAAATGAATGAAAGAGGCGATAAGAAATGAAATTACTTTGCGAGCATATCAAAACATGTCTTGTACTCTTTAGGATGTTTCCTTAACGAGTCAAGGACATGAACATCTCTAGTGTGCATTTTAATGACGATAAGAATAAAGTGGAACTTGCGCACGTTTATACACAGGCATGCATAACTCATCAATTAAACTTAACATCGGGTGAGAAAAATAGAATGTGTAAAAGACAGTGACACTCACTTGAAGTTGTAAGGCCATAATATTTGTGTTTTGTCAGTTTGTCGCTTCAAAAACCATAGCAAAGTCGCTGGTGTATCCCTGTTATGAATGGGATCTTCTATGATGACTTCATGAAGTTTATCCGGGTCAATGAACCCAATGTCCTTGATTTCATCTCTTTTGCATTCGAGCATCTTCATTCTGCATAATATAGCGCACAAAAGATTATAGTGAGGATAATTACAGACAATGAACGAGCTGAGCTAAATGTGGGGACCCCAGACCGGCAGTCTGAGACCTCCAGTATGCATACATTCACGATCCCATGATCAGTCAGTCGTGAACAACATACTTAAGTTGGCATTGCAGATACATCATTCATTACATAACGAATACACGTTTCGCAAAATCTGGTCACATGACCCAGTCTTAAACAACCGCCACGCAGGGCAGAAAACACATATAGCAGCGGAAAACTTCAAACACAAACGTGGCAAAGCCCAAGTCATGCCTTGACTACCTACAGGCAGCTGACTGGGAAGACGGCCTAGTTCGCAAAGACGTCGACGAACTCTCAATCTTCCGCATACTCCTCATCCTCGACGTAGGTCTTCTAGTTGAGAATCTGGACATTGGAATATCCAGGGACACGGCCATGAGTACAATTACGTACTCGCAAGACATCCCGAATGAAGCTTATAAAATGCAAGTATGCTTATATGGTGGAGTAGGTAGGCTGTACTTAGGGTTCACTACCCATGATGGATGAAAAATTCATCATGGTTGATTAACAATTTTATATCTCTGTTGAAAAAGATACTTCAAAATATTATAGTTTCTCTGGTGGATATTGCATACCCGAGAGATTTTGACAAAGAAGGTTTTAAGAGAAGAAAGATTTTCTTTGCAGAACTTCTTGTAAAACAACCTCCGGTTTTCCATCATCCGTACCTCCCAGGTACAAAGTTCACCTTTCCAGTACCTCCCAGGTACAATTCCTTTTCCCAAAACTTCATTTTGAAAACATCGACACAATGCTAGACGACATTGCCATTCAGCTGTCCATGACCGCGGACGCGGCTATTCGAATAGTTTTGACTCTGCAGAGTTTGTACACTTTCACCACACCATCCGGTACACCTGCCGTGATCACCACGGACTGTTCGTGACAGTATGCGAACATCAGGTAACCAATCATAACTTCCACTATGCCGATGCTAGTATGCGATTACCTCTTCAGTGGGTTTGTTCTCCCCGGCACCGAGTGAGCTAGCCGTATCGATCCGGTTGCCCCTAGACATCACACCGCCATGACAGGAGACCCACCGTTGCTTCCCGGTGGCACTCGTAGTCCACACTTTGTATGCCCATATCCAGCATTCGGTTCCGGGGACTCTAACCCCTTCTAGCCAATTGAGGTAAAGTCTCACACTAACACAAACAAGCTTCCATTAAGCCCGTGCCCATTTTGAGTAATGTGGTTGTACTGTAGGGCTGTCCGGACAAGACTAGTCTATGTGTCGTTTTCGAAAACACTTCCAAAAGCAATCTTCTTCACCATTCTCCCGTGGACAAGGTCCCACCTTTCCCGGGGTTTTCCGTAAAACCTTTGTTTTTCCAAAACACATTTGTTAGGGTGTCCACTTAGGGACTTCAAGATTACTATCTTGTGGTGGTAAATATACCATATGGTGGCTATGGGCTTGGCAACACCAAGTTGTGACTAATGGCAATATAATAATTTATAATAACACTAGTAGTAATGGCCCTATCAAAAATAGTTTTGTTTTTCCAAGTTTTTGTAAAACTTCAGAAGTAAATCATGCATGATATAATGATAAGCATAGTAGCAAGCATTTGGGAGCTTGCCTTGGTACTGGTCAAAGTCTTGTCCCTGAAATAAACAGGATTGACAATAGGCCTCCTCAGCAACAGCTTCTTCCTCGGGTTCTAGCGTCGCAAAAGAAAGTAACCACCAATCAGTACCAACTAGAGGTACATACTAACAACAAGCATCACATACAGCAAGCAAACATTATCACACAACAATCACCTACTTTTCAAAATAGAAATCTACCACACACTTCTAGTTGAAAAAGAAACTAATAGAGCTATGCTCTAGTTTTGAGAATCTTATTCTCAAACCAAAATGCAATGGGATCAGTGGGTGTTCCACTATCAACCCAAGGCATCAAGAGGTAATTTAGCCTCTGGTCATTTACAAAAATCACCTAAACACAAGCTAGATAAGAATCTATCCATACTAGTGAGTCACAAATATTTTCTAGAATATAATTCTAGCTAAACATGCTTTGCTAAAACTAAGTAATGTCCAAACAATGGTGACATGCTAACCAACCAGTAGCAACATGACTTGCTACTGATATACAACCAACATATTCTAAAATCATGTCACACAAATGATTTCATACTCAAATAATTCTTAAATCTAGGAAAAATTCTAGGAAAAACATACTAGAGACAATATTTCCTAACAAACATATGAAACACTAATATTTTTCTAACATGCTGTTTATAAGATCTAACACACTCATAACAGAGAATATCAAACCTACACATGCTAGAAATCACAAAAAGAATACTAACACATATTATAAAACTAAATAAAACTATAAATAATTATTATCAGAAAAGCATAAAATCTAGTTTTGCTCACCCAATTAAATCTACAGCTCAATAAATCACACAAATCTGGGATTAGGTACTCCTAAGCATACACAAGCCAACACAATTGGATTCACCTCAAAAATCATCACCAATAAAATCACAAAAATCCTAGAAGTGCTCTCTGGTCCATTACCAATATGGATGCCATTTTTGAAACAAAGCTCATTTGCAAACAAGATCAAGTGCTACTGCTAGGTAACACTTAGGGCTTTCCAAAACAGTTGAGTTTGCATTTTTGGCATTCTTAGAAAAAAAGTTATTTAAGTTTTGGTAAAATCCAGTACTTCTGCCTCACATTTTAATTCTCTAAAACTATTTGCCCAAAAGTGGATCTACCACTTGGAGATGGTTACAAACATGCTAGTGTACTTCCATGATTTTTGGTTTGGGCAGATTTGATGTTTTCATATTTTAAATCGAATTAAACCTAGCAGCAAGTTTTCTGGTAAATAGGAAAAGAATAAAACACCCAGAAAAAAATGCCCAGCGGGCTGGATCCGGGTGGACCTGGGCCGTGGAGCGCAGTTCGCGGCCCAGCTTCGCGGACAGCGCGCGCGGGGAGGAAAAAAAAACATGACCAGATCTGGGCCGTCGATCAGGAATCCAACGGCTGCTGTGCGTCTTCTCCGGGCGTGTCCAGAACGGGGCGACGGCGACGGTGACCGCGGCGGCACGGCGTGGCCGCGACGGCTCCGGCGAACCTGCGAGCAAACTACGATGTCTCAGAGGTAGCCCGCGAGGAGGGGGTTGCAGGGAGGCAAGAATGGCGGGAAATGGTGCACGAAATCACCCACGAGCTTGCTCGACATCCCGGCGGCCGAGGATGAAGAAGACGAAGATGATTCGCTCGATTCACGGCCTCCCGCGTCGATTCCCTGGACTAGGACAGAGAGGACGTCGAGGCGGTTCTTCTGGTGCACATGGATAAGGCCGGGGGAGCTCCAATCGCCGGCGATGCGCGACGGCAACGGCGAGCGGGTTCGGTGTTGTGGAGAAAAATGGAGAGGGAGAGAGTGGGGGAGATGGTGAGGGAGCAGAGGAGTGGCGTGGGCGTGCCTCTTATCTCCTCTGCAGCAAGGGGGAGGGGTCACGGCGTTGACACGGGCGGGGACACGGCGACGGCGGCGTGAGGTGCACGGCGGTGTGGCGTGCGGTGGTGGAGGTCAACGGAGTTTTTGCACAACGCCCCCTGGGCTCTTTTCCCTAATTACAACTAGGTCCTTTTCTATTTCTTTTAAAACCAGAACCATTTGGGGATTTAAATTGGGGCAGTTAAACCTTTTATAAAAATTTGGGAAACATTTGGTAGTCTCCCACATATATGTAGAAGCTACACAAAAATTGGTGTTTGCAAATAAAAATGTTTTGAACCATTTTGCTCTAAGGTTTTATATAATTCATTTTTTTGAAAAATCAGTAATTAAAACCTAAAGTAGCTGCAGTTTTAAAGGTCAAAAACTTTTCAAACATTTTCATCCAAGACATGTGCTTGAAGTACACAATGCCTAGTTTCAAAAACATATTTTAAACCATTTTTGAAAAATACCTAAGGCTAGGGAAACATGCTGAACATATGGTATCATAAGGTTTTTTCTCTGATTTTTAAAACTCTTTGTTTTTCTGTTTTAACAATTAGTCACAAAAACATGCATGCATTTAATGGTTCCAAAACTCCAAAATTTAAAAAAAGTGGATGGATTGGGAGTCCACACACCAAAGAACAAGTTTAAACCCAAAAACCACTAAATTGGATATTTTGGGCTTCATAAAATCATAATTTTAAAACATCTACTTGGGTAGGGTTTTAGGGAAAAACCCTAATTGAAGAATTTTAGAAAAACTCACACAAAGCACTATGCATCTTTGAAATCTTGGATGCTCCCTTGCTAAATGATGTTGCCAAGTTAAAATCAAATCGATAAAAGGGTTTTTGGACAAAAATCTCTCAAGGCACCAAGTTGGAAATTGGAATTAAAACAAGAATTTCTTAAATGGACCTCGAGAGGAAACTAGGATGGTTTTATGAAAAATTCAAATTGGTTTGGTAAGAAATCACTCCTTGCATTGCAAAACACAAAATATTGTTTCTAAAAAAAACATCACATGAAATAAAAGTTTTTGTTGGCTCAAAAATTTGGGTCCTACTACCACTTATACAGAGGCAAAATTTTGGGCTGTGACAGATCTTCCCCCCTTAAAATGAATCTCGTCCCCGAGATTCGTGGGTGGGTACTAGGGAATTCGAGGGTATGGGTTTTGGAGATACAAAATTTTCCTTTATACAAAATATCTGTGCCACCAATAATTGGCTCACAGACACAGTGGGATTGGTTTGCCAAAAATTATATTTGCAAAGGGTTTAGGGAAAACGAGGGGTACTGTTTCGAATAAAAGGATAGAAGAGCACGGGGGTGAGCTGCTTACTCACTGACATGGGGGACCGGGGTCCACCTGGCAGTCTCGCCTCTCTTTCTTCTCTTCTTCTTTCTCGCTTTCTCTCCTTCCTCACATGCCCGGGATTCAGTGCGCGGAGCACTCATCGGTGGGGGTACTGCTGAGCGTGCTGCGCTGCAGCGGCCAGCACGGCTTTGGGGCTCAAAGATTCGATGATTTCGCGCCAAAGGGCGAGCACTGCTCGTGATTTCTTCACTTTCCCGCGCAAGACGGTGGCGAGGGGCGGCACTCGAGCTCTGGCTATAAATCGGAAACCTACTAGGCTCTTCTCCTCCTCACATCCACCATGAGCTTCATTAACGCCTTCTTCAAAGCCTACTACGAGATGTTGGAGAGAGCGGGCTTCATTGAGCATGTCCTCATCGTCGTGATCTTCGGGATCTCGTTGTCGGTGGTGACCGCTCTGCTGTATGCGGCGTTGGTCATTTTGATCCTTAGCTTATGCAGGTGGTGGTCTGACGCTGGTGGGGATGCTGCGGCAGTGGAGCCAGCTGCGCCGGAGGGGCCTGTTGCAGAGGAGGAGCAAGCTGCAGTGGAGGAGCAAGCTGCACCGCCGGTGGCTGAGGTGGTTGTTCTTCCAGCTGGAGGTGAGCAGGCTGCTCGAGCTGTCCGTCGTCGTCGTGGGGCTCGTGACTCGGCTTCGGGTGAGGCAGGCTCGTCTTCAAGCAGTGCCGTGGAGCGGGAGAGCGAGTAGAAATTTCTGGAGTGTTTTGCATCTGTACTGAGTTGTTGCAGTGTTCTTCGTTAGGGTAGAGTTTGTATCCTTTGTTTCCTGAAGTTTCCCTTCTGTAGTGATCTTCGTGGTTGTATCAATCTTGTCTTCGCTGATGAGCTGGAACAAGATTTGCATCTTTGAATCCTTCTTGGCTACCATAACTCTGGTCTTGCAGCATTCATAGTTTTGCAGAGATACGAGCATTCAGATAGGAGAACTTGCTACTGAGAAAAATATCTCGATAGAATTTAGCCGTGCGTGAGGCACATGGTTTTTCCCAAAAGGGGAATCAACCTATACACGAGTTTCCACAAACAACACAAATAACAAGGAACAAGCAACACACCTTAAGACTTGTTCCCAAATCAACACAAATAACAAGAGGATCAACACACCAAATTTTTAACAGAGACTGGTTCGACATCAACCATACAGCTTACAGCAACATACACAACACCAACAAAAAAACAAGCAAACAACGTGCCGCTTCTACTAACCTACGAGCGCAGATCAAGCTATCAAAACACAGGTTCTACTCCGCTTGAGGGCCCTGGGTAGATGGTGGAGTACGGCCAAGACGAAGAGTGGTGTCCACATCTCCATCTTCCGCGGGGTGGGGAATTGCAGGCACGTCTTCGGGTACTGCGCCTGGTGCCTCGGTGAACTGGTGAACTGTGGTCGCTGCTTCTGCTGGGATGGCCTGGAGGCTGGGTCCTGACGCAGGGTTCCTTGATTCCTTCAGCTGTAGACTAACTTGGATAAGGGTGCGCCTAGTGGTCACGAGTTCTTCCAGCAGGGAATCACAGAGCGTCGACATTGCAGCTCCGTAGGCGACGCTGCTAATGATGGCGGGGTCGACTTCTTTGTCGGTGGAGGTCTGGATCAGCTCTGCACCAGGCTGGGGCCTGGCTGGGAAAAAGCGGAACGCTCGACTTTGCGACACCACCGGCTCTGAGTGCCGGAGACGAGCGAGAGCTTCCCAGGCTGCTTTCTGGAGGGTTTGATACAGAGTAGGCATGTTCCTACCGCGGATCACTTGGGGCTGCTTCGGGCCTGAGGGATATGGACTGAGGTATACATCTGCTCGAAAATCGCCCCCAGGAAATGGGGTTGAACTTTTGAACACCACATAACGAGGGGGAATGTGGCAACCGAGAAGATCACAGACTCTCCTGAGGACCAGTGGAAAGCCGAGGTGCCCATCGGCCATGGTTTCTAGGAGGAAGGTGGGCAGCGCTGGCGATTCACTCGGGGCTTTGGAACTGGAGCAAGCCATGAGGGCAAGGTTTCTCAGCGGGATTCTACTTCAATGGCGAGGGTGGGGATGAATGGCAGATAGAACGGGTCTCATATAGGCTGGGATGTGTCGGTCGCTTCTTAAGGAAGATCCCGGCGAGTCTCTCTCACGCAGGGGGACAAGTCCTACTGCACCTTACGGCGGACCGACGCCTAGCCATGCCGGTTAGGCGGAGATGGGTCAAATCCATCGGGCTCTCCGTAGGGGAACATCAACTGGCAATCCTTTCTCTCTTGCTTGATCTCAAATCTAGCCTTGGGAACATCGTCAGGTATACAAATTTGAATGGAGATGAGGTGACAGAAGAAAATTTTTGGTAAACCTTTGACTAAGAGGGGTAAGGTTTAGAATAATTTGAAAAGATGAGAGGAGAGTAAGCTATACTTAGGCTTCCTCAGATAAAAAGATTTTAGGTACTAATATAATGATACCAAAAAGATTTTTCTTCCCTATCTAACGTCCATGCTAACTAAGGTCTCCTACAGTCAGGATGGCTCTGATACCAACTCTGTGGGGACCCCAGACCGGCAGTCTGAGACCTCCAGTATGCATACATTCACGATCCCATGATCAGTCAGTCGTGAACAACATACTTAAGTTGGCATTGCAGATACATCATTCATTACATAACGAATACACGTTTCGCAAAATCTGGTCACATGACCCAGTCTTAAACAACCGCCACGCAGGGCAGAAAACACATATAGCAGCGGAAAACTTCAAACACAAACGTGGCAAAGCCCAAGTCATGCCTTGACTACCTACAGGCAGCTGACTGGGAAGACGGCCTAGTTCGCAAAGACGTCGACGAACTCTCAATCTTCCGCATACTCCTCATCCTCGACGTAGGTCTTCTAGTTGAGAATCTGGACATTGGAATATCCAGGGACACGGCCATGAGTACAATTACGTACTCGCAAGACATCCCGAATGAAGCTTATAAAATGCAAGTATGCTTATATGGTGGAGTAGGTAGGCTGTACTTAGGGTTCACTACCCATGATGGATGAAAAATTCATCATGGTTGATTAACAATTTTATATCTCTGTTGAAAAAGATACTTCAAAATATTATAGTTTCTCTGGTGGATATTGCATACCCGAGAGATTTTGACAAAGAAGGTTTTAAGAGAAGAAAGATTTTCTTTGCAGAACTTCTTGTAAAACAACCTCCGGTTTTCCATCATCCGTACCTCCCAGGTACAAAGTTCACCTTTCCAGTACCTCCCAGGTACAATTCCTTTTCCCAAAACTTCATTTTGAAAACATCGACACAATGCTAGACGACATTGCCATTCAGCTGTCCATGACCGCGGACGCGGCTATTCGAATAGTTTTGACTCTGCAGAGTTTGTACACTTTCACCACACCATCCGGTACACCTGCCGTGATCACCACGGACTGTTCGTGACAGTATGCGAACATCAGGTAACCAATCATAACTTCCACTATGCCGATGCTAGTATGCGATTACCTCTTCAGTGGGTTTGTTCTCCCCGGCACCGAGTGAGCTAGCCGTATCGATCCGGTTGCCCCTAGACATCACACCGCCATGACAGGAGACCCACCGTTGCTTCCCGGTGGCACTCGTAGTCCACACTTTGTATGCCCATATCCAGCATTCGGTTCCGGGGACTCTAACCCCTTCTAGCCAATTGAGGTAAAGTCTCACACTAACACAAACAAGCTTCCATTAAGCCCGTGCCCATTTTGAGTAATGTGGTTGTACTGTAGGGCTGTCCGGACAAGACTAGTCTATGTGTCGTTTTCGAAAACACTTCCAAAAGCAATCTTCTTCACCATTCTCCCGTGGACAAGGTCCCACCTTTCCCGGGGTTTTCCGTAAAACCTTTGTTTTTCCAAAACACATTTGTTAGGGTGTCCACTTAGGGACTTCAAGATTACTATCTTGTGGTGGTAAATATACCATATGGTGGCTATGGGCTTGGCAACACCAAGTTGTGACTAATGGCAATATAATAATTTATAATAACACTAGTAGTAATGGCCCTATCAAAAATAGTTTTGTTTTTCCAAGTTTTTGTAAAACTTCAGAAGTAAATCATGCATGATATAATGATAAGCATAGTAGCAAGCATTTGGGAGCTTGCCTTGGTACTGGTCAAAGTCTTGTCCCTGAAATAAACAGGATTGACAATAGGCCTCCTCAGCAACAGCTTCTTCCTCGGGTTCTAGCGTCGCAAAAGAAAGTAACCACCAATCAGTACCAACTAGAGGTACATACTAACAACAAGCATCACATACAGCAAGCAAACATTATCACACAACAATCACCTACTTTTCAAAATAGAAATCTACCACACACTTCTAGTTGAAAAAGAAACTAATAGAGCTATGCTCTAGTTTTGAGAATCTTATTCTCAAACCAAAATGCAATGGGATCAGTGGGTGTTCCACTATCAACCCAAGGCATCAAGAGGTAATTTAGCCTCTGGTCATTTACAAAAATCACCTAAACACAAGCTAGATAAGAATCTATCCATACTAGTGAGTCACAAATATTTTCTAGAATATAATTCTAGCTAAACATGCTTTGCTAAAACTAAGTAATGTCCAAACAATGGTGACATGCTAACCAACCAGTAGCAACATGACTTGCTACTGATATACAACCAACATATTCTAAAATCATGTCACACAAATGATTTCATACTCAAATAATTCTTAAATCTAGGAAAAATTCTAGGAAAAACATACTAGAGACAATATTTCCTAACAAACATATGAAACACTAATATTTTTCTAACATGCTGTTTATAAGATCTAACACACTCATAACAGAGAATATCAAACCTACACATGCTAGAAATCACAAAAAGAATACTAACACATATTATAAAACTAAATAAAACTATAAATAATTATTATCAGAAAAGCATAAAATCTAGTTTTGCTCACCCAATTAAATCTACAGCTCAATAAATCACACAAATCTGGGATTAGGTACTCCTAAGCATACACAAGCCAACACAATTGGATTCACCTCAAAAATCATCACCAATAAAATCACAAAAATCCTAGAAGTGCTCTCTGGTCCATTACCAATATGGATGCCATTTTTGAAACAAAGCTCATTTGCAAACAAGATCAAGTGCTACTGCTAGGTAACACTTAGGGCTTTCCAAAACAGTTGAGTTTGCATTTTTGGCATTCTTAGAAAAAAAGTTATTTAAGTTTTGGTAAAATCCAGTACTTCTGCCTCACATTTTAATTCTCTAAAACTATTTGCCCAAAAGTGGATCTACCACTTGGAGATGGTTACAAACATGCTAGTGTACTTCCATGATTTTTGGTTTGGGCAGATTTGATGTTTTCATATTTTAAATCGAATTAAACCTAGCAGCAAGTTTTCTGGTAAATAGGAAAAGAATAAAACACCCAGAAAAAAATGCCCAGCGGGCTGGATCCGGGTGGACCTGGGCCGTGGAGCGCAGTTCGCGGCCCAGCTTCGCGGACAGCGCGCGCGGGGAGGAAAAAAAAACATGACCAGATCTGGGCCGTCGATCAGGAATCCAACGGCTGCTGTGCGTCTTCTCCGGGCGTGTCCAGAACGGGGCGACGGCGACGGTGACCGCGGCGGCACGGCGTGGCCGCGACGGCTCCGGCGAACCTGCGAGCAAACTACGATGTCTCAGAGGTAGCCCGCGAGGAGGGGGTTGCAGGGAGGCAAGAATGGCGGGAAATGGTGCACGAAATCACCCACGAGCTTGCTCGACATCCCGGCGGCCGAGGATGAAGAAGACGAAGATGATTCGCTCGATTCACGGCCTCCCGCGTCGATTCCCTGGACTAGGACAGAGAGGACGTCGAGGCGGTTCTTCTGGTGCACATGGATAAGGCCGGGGGAGCTCCAATCGCCGGCGATGCGCGACGGCAACGGCGAGCGGGTTCGGTGTTGTGGAGAAAAATGGAGAGGGAGAGAGTGGGGGAGATGGTGAGGGAGCAGAGGAGTGGCGTGGGCGTGCCTCTTATCTCCTCTGCAGCAAGGGGGAGGGGTCACGGCGTTGACACGGGCGGGGACACGGCGACGGCGGCGTGAGGTGCACGGCGGTGTGGCGTGCGGTGGTGGAGGTCAACGGAGTTTTTGCACAACGCCCCCTGGGCTCTTTTCCCTAATTACAACTAGGTCCTTTTCTATTTCTTTTAAAACCAGAACCATTTGGGGATTTAAATTGGGGCAGTTAAACCTTTTATAAAAATTTGGGAAACATTTGGTAGTCTCCCACATATATGTAGAAGCTACACAAAAATTGGTGTTTGCAAATAAAAATGTTTTGAACCATTTTGCTCTAAGGTTTTATATAATTCATTTTTTTGAAAAATCAGTAATTAAAACCTAAAGTAGCTGCAGTTTTAAAGGTCAAAAACTTTTCAAACATTTTCATCCAAGACATGTGCTTGAAGTACACAATGCCTAGTTTCAAAAACATATTTTAAACCATTTTTGAAAAATACCTAAGGCTAGGGAAACATGCTGAACATATGGTATCATAAGGTTTTTTCTCTGATTTTTAAAACTCTTTGTTTTTCTGTTTTAACAATTAGTCACAAAAACATGCATGCATTTAATGGTTCCAAAACTCCAAAATTTAAAAAAAAGTGGATGGATTGGGAGTCCACACACCAAAGAACAAGTTTAAACCCAAAAACCACTAAATTGGATATTTTGGGCTTCATAAAATCATAATTTTAAAACATCTACTTGGGTAGGGTTTTAGGGAAAAACCCTAATTGAAGAATTTTAGAAAAACTCACACAAAGCACTATGCATCTTTGAAATCTTGGATGCTCCCTTGCTAAATGATGTTGCCAAGTTAAAATCAAATCGATAAAAGGGTTTTTGGACAAAAATCTCTCAAGGCACCAAGTTGGAAATTGGAATTAAAACAAGAATTTCTTAAATGGACCTCGAGAGGAAACTAGGATGGTTTTATGAAAAATTCAAATTGGTTTGGTAAGAAATCACTCCTTGCATTGCAAAACACAAAATATTGTTTCTAAAAAAAACATCACATGAAATAAAAGTTTTTGTTGGCTCAAAAATTTGGGTCCTACTACCACTTATACAGAGGCAAAATTTTGGGCTGTGACACTAAAGACTTAAATTACAGAAATAAATCACTTACAGACAATAGCAACTGATGATAGATTTGTCGAGGGCCCGGAGATTGTATAACTGAAAAAGTTCCCTAAACTCAACGGACACAACATATTCTTGGAAATAGTGCTCTTCCGTAACTCTCACCATGATACTGATAAACCCCTCCTTTGCGGCTTTCTTGTACCAATTATGCAACAGACGCATTTTTATTGTTAACCTGCCCTTGACCAAATCTTCCCCGGGAACATATTGAGATACTACATCAGCGATGGGGTAATCAGTTGTCGAACCTATTTGTTGTTTATAACCTTGCGCGGCCTTGTCGTCAAACACCTTGAGCGGGGGGACCGATTGTGCGGCTTGTTCTCCGAGCTGGGGAAGTTGTTTCCCTTTTTTCGGCTTGTCCAACTCATCGCCATATGACTTATCAATAGAACGCTCATAGTCTGATGGCGTCTTTGGTGGAGGGTTATATAGGTTATCGATGGTAAGTGCCAGGCGCTCCGGAGATATTGCGGCGGTAAATTTTGGCTTGGGCACTTTCACTTTCTGTGAAAGAAAGGCATCCAGTTGGGCCTTCACGGCGGCGGCGTTTTCCTCGACAGTTTTTTCCCAAGGTAACTTCTCAGGAGGCGGCGGTGTGTTCTCCTTTCTAGGTTTCTTCCTAATCGGCGAACCGGGCTTGCGCTTCCTCGGGAGCAACTTAACGGGCGCTTCCTCACGCGGCAGAGATCGAGATGGACTCGCGCTGGGGTCCCTCTCTGTAGGGATGGGCTTTGCTGATGAGGTGGGAGGGATGGGCTTTGCTGATGAGGTGGACTGCTACATGGAGGAGTCAGTGTCCTTGGCAAGGAGTCTGGAAAGACGATGTATTTCCTGTTCCACAGGGCGAAACCATGCTTGACTTCTCCCAATATCTTCTCCTCGTCACCGCCAGGAATCTCAAGGTCCATCGTTTCAAATCCCGGCATAATTTCATCCACCCCGACACAAGCATAGCCAGCTAGAATGTCACCAAGATGGTAGCTTGCTCCAGGTTCATTTGGTAAAGCATAGCTGACCGCCACCTTCAAGGATATGTTCCTCGTTGGTATATGTAGCGCACAATCTGTCCTCTCCGTGACATCATCCACGGGGTAGTGACCATCGGCTTGCGTGGAACCCACGCCGCTTCTACGCTGAGATGGGGCGGCATCGGCTGGAGGATCTTCTAGCTGTTGCTGAGCTGCCCTTTGCTGACTAATAGCGTCCAGATGCTCCTGCTGCCGCTTCACCACATGTTCCAATTCCGATAACCGTTCGGACTCCTTCTTCTTATTTCTGCTACGGCTTCTATAACTGTCAGCGCACTCCGGTCACGCATTCTTAAACGTAACACCGCCGGGATGGCCTCGAGCTCGTCCAACGTGTTCAGGATTCCCCAGGGCCCGTGTCAGCTCATCGTTCTCTCTATCGGGTTGGAACACACCCCGGCGAACTTCATCTATTGCGACTATAAGCTTCTTTGTGATTGTTTCTACTTTTTCCTTCCATTTTCCTTTTCCAACAATCTGCCCTGTCTGTGGGTCCAAGCCTGCCCCATGCACGAACAACCAGAATTTGGACCTCTCGGGCCAGTCATATGTCTGTGGACGGATCCCTTTAGCAAGCAGTTCTGCTTCAAAGGCTAACCACTTAGGAATGGCGGTCCTATAGCCACCTGCCCCCAACCTATGGTGGTATATCTTCTTAGCAGCATTTAACTTATTTGTGGCTGATCGAGTCACAGCCTTAGACGATTTCTTATACGCCACAAATGCTAGCGAGTCATTTTGTATCTTCTCTAGTGTTCCACTAAAATCTGGATCTTTATTTTTATATTTTTCCATAATGTTTTCTTCTAGATCTAGAATTGTGTGGCCATCTTCGAAAGAGTCCACTGCTTGCATTTCTCCTTCTTGTTTTTAGTGAGATTTTGCGGGAGGTTAAAATGTGTCAAGAGCGTGTCCCATAGCAAATCTTTCGTAACTTGGTGGACATAACAGGGGTCATCGTCGTTTGCGGCCGCCGGCTTATTCTATTCTGGTATGGTGATCGGGACAATGTCCCTAACAATAACTCCAGCTTGACTTATAAATTTACTGTGGTTCTGTTTGGGTTCCATCGGTTCGCCGTCATCAGCAATTTCCTCGATCGGTAACGTTGGATCCTCGCTCGCCATTCTTTTTGTTCGGCCTCGAGAACCTTGATTTTTAGTAGATTTGCTCGATCCAGAGGGCTAAAAGAAAAATGAGTCGTTAATAAGTGCAATACAAATCAATTAATGCATCTAGTGATCAACAACATATCGCCCTAATATATATACCTCGCCGGAGTTTGTTAAGAGCAATTCTCCAGACTCAAGTCCCTCACCAGAGTCCATCAGAAATTGTGAGGCGAATTCATCATCAGCTTCTCCATCTGAATCTTCTCTATGGGCATCCTCATATATCATCTGTTGAATTCGGTCTTCATTCTCCTCGTCTCGCACATAGTTGGCTTCCATAGCTCAATGTCCCTGCAATCAATAAAATTTGCATCTATAAATTGCATCTTAAAAATTTGCATCTATAAAATTGCATCTATAAAATGCATCCATAAATTGCATCTACAATTTGAATCTAAAAATGCATCTATAAATTTCCTAATAACATTTACTAAAATTACAAAACTAAAAAACACTAAATTTCTAACATCTAATTTTCTAACTCTAAAATTAACAACTAACAAAATTGCATCTACAAAATTAACATCTACAAAAACTACCTAAAATTAACATCTACAACTAACTCTAAAATTAACAACTAACAAAATTGCATCTATAAATTGCATCTTAAAAATTTGCATCTATAAAATTGCATCTATAAAATGAATCTATAAATTGCATCTACAATATAAATAGCAAATTTGCTAACTTAAATAGCAACAATTTAAATAGCAAATTTGCATCTAATTTAAATAGCAAAATTGCATCTAAAAATTGCTAACACATTGTTAAATTTGCTAAAATTTGCTAAATTGTCTAAATTTGCTAAATTTTCTAACACATTTGCTAAATTTTCTAACACATTGTCTAAATTTGCTAAATTTTCTAACACAAATTAAATACAAACTACCTTAAAAACCTGCCTAAAAAACTACACTAATTAGAAACTAGAATTAGAAACTAGCTAATGAAAATGGTACAAATTGAAAAAAATATGAGAAATGTGTCTCACCTTGCGGATGAGGAGGCCCGGCCGGCCGGCGGCGAGGCAGGGGAGGGGCGGGCGACGCGGCATGTGGAGGAGCGATGGAGGAGAGCGGGGTGGATGGTGGCAGTGGCGGAGCGGCACCAGCGCCCGAAGCAGTACGACGGCGTCGGGGCGGACGGCGTGGTGGCTGCATCGGGGACGGCGTGGGGGCGCGTCGGCCGCGTCGGAGGTGGAGAGGAGAGGCGTCGAGGAGGAGCGGACGGCGCGGCGGAGCAGGGCTTCGCCATCTCAGGGGCGTCGGCGGAGAGGAGGCAGAGGCTAAAATTTGGAGAAGTTATGAAAAAAATTGGGGCAGAACCACCCAAAACGCCGCTAAAATGACCTTTAGTCTCGGTTCTAGCGACGAACCAAGACTAAAGGGTCTTTAGTATCGGTTGGTAACACCAACCGAGACTAAAGGTCTCTCTGGGCCGCCAAAATTTGAGTGCGAAGCCCAGCGGACCTTTAGTCCCGGTTGGTATTACCAACCGAGGCTAAATGGGCTTTTTAATTTTGTTTCCTAGTTTCTTTTTCTTTTTCTGTTTTCAATGGTTTTTGTTTCTGTTTTCTTTTATATACTTTGATTTACTTTCTTTTTGAATTGTTTTTGTTTCTAGTTTCTTTTTCTGTTTTCTTTTACTGTTTTATTTTTCTGTTTCTTTTATATACTTTGATTTACATGCTTTTTGAATTTTCTTTTATATCCCATTTATCCATTTTCTAAAAATATGTCTAAAAATATATCCATTGATTTAATTGTCTAAAAATCATATCTTTTTCTTATTTCTTTTATATCCCATTTATCCATTGATTTAATTGTCTCAAAATCATATCTTTTTCTTATTTCTTTTATATCCCATTTATCCATTGATTTAATTGTCTAAAAATTTGTAATAATTATCTCTTTATTTTAAAAACATCCTTAACAACATCCCTACACAGTTACATAAAAGGTTTAATACATTATTACACATCACTAACAGTTTTCATAACACAGTTACATTTCTACATAAACCGACTTGCTGGCTCGGAGGCCGTAGGATTAGGGGGGAACGGCGGGAGGAGCCAACCCCGTTCGCGGCCACCCGGTTCTCGCGCGCACGTTTGCGGCGGAGGGCAAGATCCTCGGAGGATGAGTCTTTCAGCGCCCAATCCAGCTCGGAAGCCTCCTTCGCCTTGATCTGGCAGATAGTTCTGACTCGATGTACACGGTCGTCGTGGACGGACAGGAAGGAGGCTTCAATGGCCTCCTGCATCTGCGGCCCACAGCCCTCTTCCCCATGGTCGCTCCAGTCGTCGTCATTCTCCTCGTCGGGAGGGGCGGCGTCTGGTGGAGGTACGGCCGCGGATCCCCACGCCACCCCAGCGGCGTACGCATCCTTGTCGGGGTCGGGGACGTCGGACCACGCGCGCTCGTACGCCCTCCGCACCTCCTCCGGCACCGCAGCAGGAGGCCGATAGTTGGGCATTCCTCTCCACGCCGGGCTCGTGGGCATACGACGGGATAGGCTCCCGCGGTAGCGCCCAAGCGCGCTCTGTCGAGCACGCTCGACCTCGTCCAGAAGGCGCTGTGGCGGCCGTGGTGGATCCATCTCGTGGATATGTTGGGTTCGTTGCTAGGAATGGTCGATTAGGGTTTACCCCATCGACGACAATACATATAGACCTCCAGGGCAGCGCTGGGGGAGGACACGTGATCGCAAAGCCCGCCTTTAGTCCCGGTTGGTAACACCAACCGTGACTAAAGAAGCACACGGATCATGTGTTTCTTTCAGGCGCTTGTGAGTCGTTGGCTCAGGGGGTGTGTTTCTTTCAAGCGCTTATGAGCCGTTGGATCAAGGGTGTTTGAGCGCAAAATCAGTGTTGGATCAGTCACATGACCCTATATAGCCCCCTCTCGAACATGTTCGGCACTCAGTGTAGTTCATTTGATATACAAAGCATTCGGATTCCCTGCAAACGTCCAACGGTGCATTTGATATGCGGGCACTCAAGAGCCACCGTTGGCTGTATGCAAGGGAAACCGTGTGTTTTGTTCTATCTACAACATACTTCAGTTCATCGACTGAATACAAATAATTCGGATTCCCTGCATACGTCCGACGGTGCATTTGATATGCGGGCACTCACGAGCCACCGTCGGGCTGTATGCAGGGGAAACCGTGTATTTTGTTCCAACTTTTTCGAGCGCTTGTAAGCCGTTGGAGTTTTTAGAACCAAAAATTAGTGTTTAGAGTTTTCTTCTGAGTTTTAAGAACACAGTTACATAAAAGGTTTAATACATTATTACACATCACCAACAACATCCCTATCTAGTGTTCGCTTGTTCTTCTGATTGCGCCATAACCATGGACAATCTTCTTCATTTAACTCGATGCTTGGGTCAGTGTTCACTTTGAAGGACGGAATTTCATGAAACTTATCATAATCTTCTGACATGTCTGTCTTGTCCTCTACTCCCACGATGATTCTTTTCCCTGAAAGAACTATGTGGCGCTTTGGCTCATCGTATGATGTATTCGCTTGCTTATCTTTTCTTTTTTCGATCTGCTAGACATGTCCTTCACATAGAAAATCTGAGCCACTTCACTGGCTAGGACGAATGGTTTGGTGTCGTACCCAAGATTCTTAAAATTCACTATAGTCATTCTATACCGTGTGTCTACCTCTACCCCGCCTTCTAGGTTGAACCATTTGCACTTGAACAAAGGGACCTTAAAAGAAGGTCCATAGTCAAGTTCCCATATATGCTCTATGTAACCATAATATGTGACCTTTTGCCCATTGTAGTTTGTTGCATCAAAACGGACACCACTGTTTTGGTTGGTGCTCTTTTTATCTTGGTCGGCCGTATAAAATGTATTCTCATTTATCTCGTACCCTTGAAAAGTCAATATAGTCGAAGATGGTGACTTGGCCAACAAGTATAGCTGTTCTCCAACATTGGTGTCATTAATGAGACGTGTTTGCAACCAACCGCCGAAAGTCTTCATGTGTTGTCCATCAATCCAATCTTCAGGTTTCTCCGGGTATTTAGAGCGTAAAAAATTCTTGTGTTCCTCGATATATGGAGCCACCAAGCTGGAATTATGTAGAACTGTGTAGTGTGCTTGAGTGAAAGAATGCCCGTCTTGACATATTGTTGCTTTCTTTCCTAGCGTGCCTTTTCCACGCAGTCTCCCTTCATGGCGCGATTGAGAAACACCGGTCGGCTGAATGTCAGGAATAAAGTCAACACAAAACTCAACGACCTCCTCCATTCCATACCCCTTTGAGATGCTTCCTTCTGGTCTAGCACGGTTATGAACATATTTCTTTAAGACTCCCATGAACCTCTCAAAGGGGAACATGTTGTGTAGAAATACAGGACCGAGAATGGAAATCTCTTCGACTAGGTGAACTATGAGGTGCGTCATAATATTGAAGAAGGTTGGTGGGAACACCAACTCGAAGCTGACAATACATTGGACCATATCCTTCTGTAAACTTGGTAGAGTTAGTGAATTGATGACCTTCTGAGAAATTGCATTGAGAAATGCACATAGCTTCACAATGGGTACTCGAACATTTTCCGGTAGAAGACCCCTCAATGCAACCGGAAGTAATTGTGTCATAATCACGTGGCAGTCATGAGACTTTAGGTTTTAGAATTTTTTCTCTACCGTATTTATTATTCCCTTTATATTCGATGAGAAGGCACTAGTACAGAACGACACATCGGATACCCCTCTATGGCAACGGCAGGAGTTAGGCGACGGTAAATCGCGACATCCCCGCGTGCCCGCACTGGGCCGTAAAGCAGGCCCACAACAAAGGCAACGGGTGAATAGTGGAATATATGTTGGCAACGGAGTTTGGTTTAACTCCATTACCGATGTGTGCTCATCGCACACGGACAGTTATGTAATCTCCGTTGCCATTAGAAGCAGCCCGACAGCCGGCCTATAAGAACCTACTATGCCCTTCACTCTCACTCTCAATGTCTCACTTCCAACGCTAGCCGCCGCACAGTCTCCTCTCTCTCCACTCTCTCGCATGGCTTCCACCGTCGGCGCTGGTAGATCCGGCCATCGCGGCCGTGGCCGCCCCACCCTCCGGGCCTTCAGGCAGCAGCATCGCCAGCTGGTGTTGTGGGACGAGCTTGCGGAACAGGCCGCCGCCGATCCGGCCCCCGCGGGCCAGTCCCGCAGCCTTGGCGCTCGTCCGCATGGCGAAGGCTCCGGCCGCACCCGCTCATTTGGCCACCATTGCAGCTACCGCAACATCCGCCAGGCGATGTACCCCGACCGCCATCCATCTTCGTCCTACTCGTCCTCGTCCTCCGACGAGGAGGAAGAGGAAGAGGAGGAGGATCATCATCTGGAGATCGCTTGCCAACTCTCCCACGCCGATTTTGAGCGCGAGGACACCAAGCGTCGTCAGGACGAGGCCGATCTAGAGGCGGCGGTCCTCCTCTCCGAGGCGTCGACCCAGGTCGAACGCGCCGAGGAGGCGGTCTACTAGTCTAACCTCCGGGCCGCCATAGCCCTCTCTTTGGTCCACGGCGAGGGCAAGGCGCCGACAGGGGAGGCCGGCGCTAGCTCCGTCGCCGGCGGCAACGCTAAGCGAGCCCGCCTCGCCTAGTGTAAGACCCCAGTTCAGTACGATAGCTGTTTTCTAGTTGTAAGTAGCTAATTGTTTATCCATAGATTTGCTCTGTTTAGCGTGTGATCCGGTGGTGGCGCTAGTGATCCTTGTGATATGCACAAATACACATCGATCTTGTGCATCCTACTTGGCTCGCTTGCTCCATCCCTGGAATTTGTGTGTCCAATCTACCTATATATGACGCATTGTTTAGGCTATGTTCTAGTTGTAATTAGTTCTATATTTTCTGTAATGCCGATGAAGAAGCATATGTCTTGTGTATAGATATGAAGGAGCTTACATTTTGATTTTTTTCATCTCCTTTAGGGCGAGGAGGAAACCTGGAGACTATGCGGCGGCCGTGAAGACGTAGGAGCGGGGCTCCATCCACACGGTCCACTGAAGCCTGCGCCTCCAGGAGCAAGACTTTTGTGCAGTACTAAATAGGTAGAAGAAGACCACGCAATGAAGCTGAGCGAAGAGGAAGGTGAAGAACCGGCGGCCGTCAAGCAGGAACCACAGGGCTCCGTCGACAGTGCAGCATGCGTCACCGGCTTTTTCTGTTTCCTTTAGCCCTCATTACAAACGGTCAAAAACTAATCTCCGTATCTGATGTAAAGACTAAAGGCAACGGTTATATATTATGCCCGTTGCTAAACTTATTGCAAACGATAAAAATCTCCGTTGCCATTGTGAGGCTTCACATCAGTGACAGAGGCGGGGACACGGACCCTTTCTCCGTTGCCGAAGGGGTTTTTGGCCCGTTTCCGATGTGTCATTCTGTACTAGTGAGGCAGATGGAACCTTCATACTGCTAAGACATTCAAAAAATATTGTCTTCTCTTCTTTCGCAAGAGCGTAGCTTGCAGGACCTTTATGATTATCTAAATGCACGTCGTCTCGTTCGTGCATACGTTGATGTTCATGCCTTGCTTCCGGTGTATCTTTTGACTTCACATACACGCCCAAGAAGTTTAGCAGGTTCAAGCAACGATTTTTTGTCACGTGCATCACGTCGATTGCAGAGTTAACCTCAAGGATTATCCAATAGGACAGCTTACAAAATATAGATTTCTTCTTCCACATGGGTACGTGGTTGTCAGCGTCATTCGGGACAAATAGTCCGCCAGGACGCTTCTCAAAGATTACTTTTAAATCCTTGAACATGTCATATATATCAGAACTAGAAGGGCGGGTAGGCTTCGGCCGAGGATCTGCCTCACCTTTGAAATGTTTGCCTTTCTTTCTTAAGGGATGCTTGGGTGGAAGAAATCGACGATGGACCAGGTACACATTCTTGTTACCTAAATGTATACTTTCAGTCTCACCTAAACAGTGCGTACATGCATTGCATCCCTTGTTTGACTGTCCTAAAATGTTACTAAGAGTAGGCCAATCATTGATGGTTACAAACAACAACGCTCGTAGGTCAAATTCTATTTGTCCGTGCTCATCCCACACACGTACACCTTCTTCACGCCACAACTATAAAAGTTTTTCAACCAATGGCCTCAGGTACACATCAATATCGTTGCCAGGTTGCTTCGGTCCTTGGATGAGCACTAGCATCATAATGAACTTCCGCTTCATGCACAGCCAAGGAGGAAAGTAATAAATACATAGAGTCACATGCCAAGTGCTATGACTGGAGCTCTGCTCCCCAAAAGGATTAAAGCCATCTGTACTTAGACCAAATCTTAAGTTCCTTGCGTCATCTGAAAATGTCGGGAACTCTGTGTCGATTTTTCTTCACTGCGACCCATCAGCGGGGTGTCTCATCATCAGGTCTTTCTTACGGTCTTCTTTGTGCCATCGCAACAATTTGACATGCTCTTTATTTTGGAACAAACGTTTCAACCGTGGTATTATAGGAGCATACCACATAACCTTGGCAGAAACCCTCTTCCTGGGGCGCGGCTCGCCCTCAACATCACCAGGGTCATCTCGCCTGATCTTATACCGCAATGCACTGCATATCGGGCATGCATTCAAATTCTCGTGCTCACCACGGTAGAGGATGCAGTCATTGATGCATCCATGTATCTTCTGCACCTCTAATCCTAGAGGGCAGACAACCTTCTTTGCTTCGTACGTACTGGGGGGCAATACGTTATCCCTTGGAAGCATCTTCTTTAATATTTTCAGCAAATTTTCAAATCCCTTGTCAGATAGACCATTATGTGCCTTCCATTGCAGCAATTCCAGTGTGGTACCTAGCTTTTTCTGGCCATCTTCGCAATTTGGGTACAACAATTTGTTGTGGTCCTCTAACATTCTCTCCAACTTCAACTTCTTGTTTTCACTTCCACAGTCCATTTGTGCATCACGAATGGCCCGACGAAGATCATCGTCGGGCTCATCAACAATGGGATCTTTTCAGCTTCGTCTTACCCCATTGTAGTATCACCGTGTTCATTGAACATAGGATAGTTGTCATTATCCTCTTCTTCTTCATTATCTTCCATTATAACCCCGCTTTCTCCGTGTTTGGTCCAACAATAGTAACCATCCATGAAACCATTCTGCAACATGTGGATGTGAAGGATTTTTGAGGTAGAGTGATCACTCCTATTCTTACAGACACTACATGGACAACAAATAAAACCATTCGTCCGCTTGTTTGCCTCAGCCGCATGGAGAAAATTATGCATGCCACTAATAAACTCGGGACTGCGTCGGTCACCGTACATCCATTGTCGGTTCATCTTCATTATACAAGTATATCAAAAACCATTACACTAGCTACATTATGAATAGATACGTGACCAAATTAATTAATACAAGTTCAACACATTAAAAGCAAAGTAGAGTACTCATCGACCAAATGCAATACATAGTTCTCATAAAACATACATTAATTGAAACTAACATACAACTATCTAAAGAATTTAAATCCAACAACAAATGCAATCAAAATCACAACTAAGATAATTATTGAACCAACAGCATAATGATACCAAGCCTCTTGACTAATGGCATATTTTCTAATCTTTTTAACCTTCAAGCGCATTGCATTCATCTTGATCTCGTGATCCAAGCGCATTGCCTCCATCTTGATCTCGTGATCATCGACGACGTCGGCAAACTTGAACTCCAATTTCATCTTCTCTTCTAAGCATTGGAGACGAAGATCTTCACTTCTTTTCAATTTTACTTTCAAATCATTGTTTTCTTTTTCAAAAAACTCGACAATGGGATCGGTTAGAATTTCCGGTTCAACTACCTCCTAGATAAAAATATATCTATGTAAAGTTGGTTGGCATAATTGTCATAAACACAAAATGAAACAAATATATAGTTATAACAAAAAATCATACCACATCCGAATAATAGAGCGGACGAGAACTGGTGTGGACAGATGTCAAAACCATGGCACTATGTATAACAAACAATTATACAAATAAGAAAATTATACAAGTAATAATTATGCATCTAAATCATACAACTAAGATTTTTTAAAATAAAAGATAAAAACAAGAGGCTCACCGAGGTGGTGTTGGTGACGGGGCGGCGCGGGCGATCGACGGGGGTGAGAAAGCGGACGGGACGACACTATAAAAAACCACAAATCATAATTTAGTTTGAGCTCAAATTGCACATAAAACAAAATGAAATCAACTACTTAGGCATTTCATCAAACACCTAGCTGGCACTACAAAAAATGAAATGAGCTAAATGAGCTAAACAAGCAATGGAATGAGCGCCGGAAGCAGAGATGCAGTAGCTAACCCTTGGATAGATGGGGCGCCGTCAATCTTGACAAATGGTGGAAAAAAATGGGGACGAAATCGACCTCGGAGAGAAGAAATGGAGGAGAAAATGGAGATGAACTCGAGCTGGAAAAATGGTGTGGCTGGCTCGGGGTGGGAGATGATGTAGAGTCCATCTTTAGTCCCGGTTCGTGTCACGAACCGGGACTAAAGGTTCTCGCCCTGGGCCACACCTCTGCTGCCGCATGTGGTGACTGTCAGCCCAGTAAGAACTAGGGTGTACTGGGCCAGGCCTCTATAACCCTCAACACTCGGCGAATGAATTTCGCTAAGGACCAGGCCTGCAAGCCTGGGGAGCCCGCGGGGCAGAATCGCCTCGCGGAGGCCTGAGGAGGCAGCTAAGGCCTGTGGAGCCTCTACTCCGCTGCCCCCTCTCCAAGGAAGCTTTCCCTGAAGGGAAGTCAACGCAGAATCCTCCACAGGGCGTTCCCGCCCACGCGAGGGTTCCTTCACTGTAAAGCAAGCTCTGCGGAGCGCACATGGCTTCCGCAGCGGCCGCAGAGTGACCGCGCCTCTGCGCAGGGTGACGACGGAGCTACAGTCCCACTTTGGTGATAAAGGAGTCAACAAAGCGGGGGCAACGGCGCAGACCACCAAGCTTTCCTCTTTGGTGATAAGGGAGCAGGCCGGCGCTACGCGCCAAACGCGACGTCACCGTGGGGACTCCCCCCGCTCCTCTGCGGCAGCAGCTGGCCGTCCTGGATGGACGGCGGCCTCTCTGCTGCGGCCTCAGCTTTTGTGCCCATGGACCGCGCTCATGGACGCCCAAGCAGCGGTGCACCGTGCTCCCGACCGTTGTCGCCATGTGGTAGCCCCTCCGCTGCACAAGGACAGGGAGGAGGCCCGGGCGCCTATAAAAGGAGCTGGTGCACCACCCCAGGGGATCGAACACATTTTACTCCTAGTCTAGCTACTTGCGCGCAAGGGAGAAGAAGACAGTAGCTTCCCTCCCCTTGTACACGCCATTGCCATAACTGTGCCCTCGGCAAGCACGCTGTACTGTAACCTCTACAAGCAGCAATACAGACAGGCAGGACGTAGCGGTTTTACCTCCACAAGAGGGCCGTGAACCTGGGTACGCGCCGTGTCTCTCTCTGCGTGATGTCCCTCCTCAGGCACGACGAGCAGCGTCGCCGCGCCGGATGAGGGTTGATTGACGTCGTGTTCAGCCCCTTACACGAACTCTCTTCGCGAGTGTGACTGCCCCTGTTTCGTGGGAGTCATTCTCCGACAATTGGCGCGCCAGGTAGGGGGCTGAGGCGCGCATTCAACCTCCATCGACCTCTGCGCCATGGCGGACACTCGCGCTGCTCGCGCCAACCGGCGCGCGTCAGGCAGAGCTGAGACCGAGCCCGTCGTCCACACCACCAGGCCACGCGGCCGTCCGCGCACCAACCGCGCTTCGGGGCGCACTACTGCGGAGCCACGCGTGGAGCACCCCGAGGATGAGGACGACCGCTACGACGAAGACGTCGACCACGAGCACAGCGAGGACGCTGAGTCCTCGCATCCATCTCGGCGCCAAAGCGCGTCCACGCTTGGACGCCCGGCGCCCAGCCCAAACACTGCGCTGCTCATGGCAGCAGAGCTCTTCCGCTACCGCCCCACCGCCGAGGCGCACGACAACTGGCTTGGCCGTCTCCAGCACCTCGTCGACATCGCGGCTGCGCCGCGCGCGGTTCCAGCACCTTCGCGCTCCCTGGTGCACCACAACTCCGGGCGCGCAGGCACCGCCGCGCATGGAGCACCTCCGCCTCCGCCTCCGCCAGGACCACCTCCGGCTGCGGCAAACAAAGCCGCCTCTCACGCGTCCTCGCCGCATGATTGTCAAATCGTGCAGCGGACGCCGCCGGACGCGCGGGTGGAGATGGAGCGCCAGCGGGACCTCCAGAAGCGCATCGTCGAGGAAATTGGCCAGGCCGGGCGCCAAAACCGCAGAGCTCTCCAGGGCGGTGGCCACGTACGCCACAGGCTGCACGGCCTTCACCCGCAACCTGCGCCGCGTCGTCTGGCCGCAGAAGTTCAGGCCAGACCTCCCCAAGGGCTACGATGGCACGAACAACCCCATCGAGTTCCTGCAGCTCTACACCACCTCCATCCAAGCTGCGGGAGGAGACGACAAGGTCATGGCGAACTGGTTCTCGCACGCCCTCAGGGACTCTGCCCTGTCGTGGCTCCTGAACCTCCCTGAGGACTCCATCGACTCCTGGGAGGACCTCTGCAAGCAGTTCGTTGCGAACTTCAAGGGCACGTACGAGCGCGCCCTCACCTACAACGACCTGCGCGCCGTACGCCAGAAGTCTGGCGAGACTCTCCGCAAGTACATCCAGCGCTTCAGCCAAGTCCGCAACAAAATCCCCAACATCCCTGACTCGCACGTCATTGCTGCCTTCAGAGAGGGCGTCACCAACCGCAGGATGCTTGAGAAGCTCGGCATCCACGATACCCTCTCCTCTGTCGTGAAGCTCTTCGACATCGCAGACAAGTGTGCCAAGGCTGAAGAGGGTCTCCTCTTCACCAAGGTGGCCTCTGCAGACGACCCCCAGAGGGATCCAAGGCCCACAAGAAGCGTGACGAGACCAAGCGCAAGCCTACTGCTGTGCTGGCTGCTGAGCCCGGCGCTAAGCACGCTCGAGAGGACTCTGCAGAGGATGGCGAGAAGAAGATGGACAACCGTCCCTTCTGCATCTACCACAACAGGCGCGGCCACGCGACAGAGAACTGCTACGACCTCAAGCAGCTGAGCAAGAAGCGCGAGCAGGAAGAAGGCAGCGGTGGTCGCGGCAGAGGCCGTAACTACCGCAAGGGCGGACGCAAAGGTGGCTACCAGAAGCCTCAAGGGACTCAGGCCAACGCCGCTGAGAAGAACAACAACCTCCCTGACGAGGAGCCTGGGGGCTACCAGGCCCCTAGAGGCGCCATGGCGTGCATCCTCGGCGGGGCTCAGGCGCCCAAGTCCAACAATCAGTTCAAGCAGTTCGCCCGTGAGCTCAACGCAGCGCTGCCTGGGGTGGAGACATCGCGTCCCCTCAAGTGGTCTCAGTACACCATCGCCTTCGACGCCAAGGACCACCCCAAGTCGACCAAGACTGTAGGCACCCTCCCGCTGGTGTGCACCCCCACCATCAACAATATCGCCGTCGGCAAAACGCTCATTGATGGGGGTGCAGGCCTGAACGTCATCTCTGTCGAGACCTTTGAGACGCTTCAAGTGCCCTACGAGTGGCTTATGCCCTCCAGGCCCTTCACAGGGGTCACCAGCGGCTCAATCTCGCCTCTGGGGCAAGTGAGGCTTGCAGTCACCTTTGGCACGCAGCAAAACTATCGCACCGAGCTCATCGACTTCGACGTCGCGCACATTGGCCTGCCCTACAACGCCATCCTCGGCTACCCCGCCCTCGCGAAGTTCATGGCCGTCACGCATCACGCCTACAACATGGTCAAGATCCCTGGCAGCGGCGGCACCATCACCATCCATGGTCACGTACAGGACGCTACACGCGCTGTCGAGCTCGCCTACAAAGCCGCTGCCATGGCGTTCCCTGCTGACGAAGACCTGGAGCCCCTCGCGAGGCCCAAGAAGAAGAAGCAGCTGTTCTCTCAGGAGCAGGCCGCTACAAAGAAGGTGTCGCTGAGCACCAGCGATTCGGGGGCTGAGGGCTCGGGGGCTAGCGTCACCATAGGCGCTGGCTTGCCTCCCAAATAGGAAAGCGCGCTCGTCGCCTTCCTTCGGGCAAATTCTGACATGTTCGCATGGACTCCGTCAGAAATGTCCGGCGTACCAAGGGAGGTGATCGAGCACCACTTAGCTGTGTGTCCAAGCGCACGCCCCGTCAAGCAGAAGCACGGAAACAAGCCCCTGAGAAGCAAGCCTTCATCATCAAAGAAGTAGAAAAGCTAAAAGCAGCAGACATTATTCGAGAAGTTGCCCACCCCACCTGGGTCTCTAATGGCGTGGTTGTCCCAAAACCCAATGGGGGAGGCCGGCTCTGCATCGATTACACTGATGTAAATAAAGCCTGCCCCAAGGACCCATACCCCATGCCAAGGATTGATCAGATCGTGGACTCCACAGCCGGCTGTGATCTCCTCTGTTTTCTGGACGCCTTCTCAGGCTACCACCAGATCAAAATGGCTAAAGAGGACGAGGAGAAAACAGCATTCCTCACCCCCTGTGGCGTGTATTGCTACACTTGCATGCCCTTCGGGTTGAAGAACGCCGGCGCCACCTTCCAGAGGCTCATGAGGATCGCCCTGGGGGCTCAGATGGGAAGAAATGCAGAGGCATATGTTGACGACATCGTAGTCAAGTCTCGCGAGGGAGACACTCTCTTGAAGGACCTCGAGGAGACCTTCGCCAGCCTGCGCAAGGTGAACATCAAGCTAAACCCCGCCAAGTGCGTCTTCGGGGTACCTTCAGGCAAACTCCTCGGGTTCCTCGTGTCCCATCGCGGCATAGAAGCAAACCCTGACAAGATCAAGGCCATAGAAGAAATGCAGCCACCTCGCCGCCTCAAGGACATGCAGCGCCTAGCTGGGTGCATGGCCAGCTTGGGCCGCTTCATCTCCAAGTTTGGCGAGAGGGCCCTGCCATTTTTCAAGATCATGAAGAAGTCCGGCACCTTCAAGTGGACTCCAGAGGCAGACAAGGCATTTGAGGACTTGAAGAAGTACTTGGCTAGCGCACCAGTTATGGTAGCCCCCAGGACGGGCGAGCATCTAAAGCTGTACCTTGCAGCCACTCCACAAACCGCAAGCGCCGTCCTGGTGGTCGAAAGAGAAGAGCCAGTCCTCCCCAAGAAAAGTGCTGCCACTCCAAGTCCAGAGCCTCCCGACAAGGAAAAAGTCCCTCCAGGCCCAGAGCCAGACCCACAGCCAGCTGTCGAGCCTACTACAGGCACCCCTGCTGAGACTCCTCCACAAGGAAACCTCGCCAAAGGGCCTGAGGAGTCCTCGAGGGAGCCAACGCCGCGTCACCCTCCACAACCCTTGTCGAGCATCCTGTCTACTATGTCAGTACTGTGCTAAGAGATGCTCGCGAGCGGTACCCTATGCAGCAGAAGCTCCTTCTCGCCCTGCTCATCGCCTCCAGAAAGCTGCGCCACTACTTCCAGGGCCACCCTGTCACGGTGGTCACATCATTCCCCTGGAGCAAATCCTGCGCAACCCCAACGCCACTGATCGCGTAGCAGGGTGGAACATCGAGCTGCAGCCTTTCAACTTGCGTTTTGACACCACAAGGGTCATCAAAGGAAGAGCACTGGCAGATTTTGTCGCCGAATGGACAGACCCAACTCCTGAAGAGCCTCCTGAAGCAGAAACTGTACCGCCTGGAGATACAATGCCAAGCCACTGGACCATGCACTTCGATGGAGCTTTCTCCTGCCGCAACGGAGGCGCTGGCGTTGTCCTGACCTCACCTAAAGGCGACAAGCTCACTATGCCATCCAGTTGTGTTTCACGATGGACAAGATCTCCAACAACATCGCTGAATATGAAGGCCTCCTCGCCGGGCTCAGAGCTGCCATTGCCCTCGGTGTCAAGCACCTACTCATCAAAGGCGACTCCCAGCTCCTGGTCAACTTCTCCAACAAGAGCTACACCCCTAAAGACAGCCATATGGCTGCCTACCTTGAAGAGGTCCGCAAGCTCGAGAAGCACTTCAGGGGCATGGAGCTCATGCACATCCCGCGCAAGGAGAACCAGGAAGCAGATGACATCGCCAAGCGCGCATCGCGAAGGGAGGCCCAGCCCGCAGGTGTCTTTGAAGAGAGGCTCTCCAAGGCGTCCATAAAGCAGCCGCTGCAAGCACCAGCTACAAGCACAGACGAAGTACTCCCACCACCTCCCACAGGTGGCGCACCCAACTGTGGCCCATCCTCAGGGGAGCGTCTGATGCTAACCATGGTGCACCAAGAAACAGGCTGGGTTGACGAGCTCAAGGACTACTTGCTAAAAGGAGTCCTTCCCGAGGAAGACGCAGAGGCAGAACGAGTCGCTCGACAAGCGAAATCCTATTACATCCTTGAGGGAGACCTATACCGCAAGCGCCCAAATGGCATTGCCCTCAAGTGTGTGCCTCCTGAGGAAGGACGCATGCTCCTCAGGGACATACACAGTGGAGAGTGCGGCCACCATTCCTGCGCGCGCACCCTCGCTGGCAAGGTCTTCAGGAGCGGTTTCTACTGGCCTCAAGTGCTTCAAGATGCCGTCACCATCGTTCAGTCTTGCGATGCATGCCAGTTCCACGCCAAGCAAGTCCATCAGCCTGCACTGGGACTCCAGACCATCCCGCTCTCCTGGCCGTTCGCGGTCTGGGGGCTGGACATCTTGGGACCCTTCCCGAGATCGCAAGGGGGCTACCGCTTCCTCTTCGTGGCTGTTGACAAGTTCACCAAATGGGCAGAGGTTGAAGCGGTGCGCACCATCCCAGCCAGGGCAGCCGTGAAGTTCATCAGAGGCCTGGTCTGCCGCTTTGGTGTGCCAAACCGCATCATCACCGACAATGGCTCACAGTTCACCAGCGGCATCTTCAGGGCTTACTGCGAGAGCCTCGGCACCAAGCTCTGCTTCGCCTCGGTAGCTCACCCACAGAGCAATGGTCAAGCCGAGCGAGCAAATGCTGAGGTCCTCAAGGGCCTCAAGACGAGAAGTTTCAACCGCCTCAAGGGCTATGGCAAGGGCTGGATCGATGAGCTCCCCTCCGTGCTCTGGTCCATCCGCACGAACCCTACAAAGCCCACTGGTGAGACGCCATTCGCCCTGGTGTATGGAGCCGAAGCAGTCCTCCCCACAGAGATCAAGCACGGGTCCGCAAGGGTCCTTGCCTTCAATGAGGACAATCAAGAAGACCTCCACAACGACGACCTGCTGTTCCTCGACGGGTTGCGCCGCCGAGCCGCCCTCAGAGCGGCAAAGTACCAGCAAGACCTGCGACGCTACCACAGCCGCCACATACGTCCGCGCACTCTCGAGACAGGCGACCTTGTCCTCAGGAGGATCCTCTCCAGGGAAGGTCTCCACAAGCTCTCGCCCATGTGGGAAGGCCCCTACAGGGTCGCGCATGTCGCCAGACCTGGCGCGGTGCGCCTCGAGACGGAGGACGGCATCCCGGTCAAGAACCCTTGGAACATCGCGCATCTACGCAAGTTCTACCCGTGATCTCTATCACACCAGGCATTTTTTGTCTCTAGAGGAAAGCGCACAGCTTCACCTCCAAGCTTCACAAAAGCTTCTCTCTCTGAGGGCCAGTCCCTCTGAGCTCTTCCTGTAACGTGCCGCCGCAGGCCGTGAAGAGTCTCAGCCACTGAATGTGGTCCCCATGCCTCGACATGGAAACTTTATCTTGGCAAGCCCAAGTGTAACGAACCAATTCGTTTCCTAGTGAAACATTGCGCTGCGGCGCCGCTATGTAATATTTTGGGGGTGAGTTTTAGTTCTCATTACTCTGTGTTTTCATTCGCGCTCATATCTTTCCCCTTGCGCACCTCGCGAGCGGGGGCTGAGTACGGTGACTGTGCCTCGGGAGCATCCCAGCAGCACCGCAAAATCCAAAAGGATCCGAGCTCTAACACGTGAGCACGCTCTCACGCCTGTTACCTCACCAAAGAGCTCTGGCCCAGGGGCTTGCTCCCAAACCTGCCACCTCACCTAAGGACCTTTGGTACTTACTCTCCTCGCGAGGCACCCATGAGGAAACCTATAAGCGCGCATGAGTTTCTCTACCATGTTTTGCTTTGGTTCCGCCTCTAACCTACACAGGGAACAAGAGTCCCCCCAAGGCTCGTGGAGTCACGCTCCAGACCCAAAGAGGGAAGCACACCTTCAGGGAAATCAACGCCCTCCACGAGGCCAGAACCTCGCTAAGCTAAGTCCTGCGCTTACACCTCAGGCGTTGTGTTTTTCCTCTCACGAGCAACTTCCGTCCCTCGGGCGGGTATTTTCTCCTTCGCATTTCATGGACTGCTTGAGCGTCAAAGGGGAGCCCTCGAGCATCGCGACTCGAGAGCTCTTACCTCTCTAAGCCTTAAACACCCCCCGGCCTTGCTGAGTCATTGCTCTGGCATACCGTAGTGGCGGAGTCATAGCGCTAAGAGACGGGTCCTGACGACGTAAAGCGAAAAAGGCATGGAATAGGGATAAAATGCCCGTCGAGGGGCACACACATTGCAGCACAATAAAGTGTTTTACAGACCATCACAAATAAACAAAGATAACTTGCGCCTCAGGCGCGACTTGTGGCAGGAGCAGCTTAAGCAGAAGTCTTGGCGGCCTCATCCTCCTCAGCGTCATCTTCCTCCGCGCCTTCCTCCTCGACGTCTTCCTCCTCGCCAGAGGCCGGCTCTTCAGCGACCCTCTTGAAGCGGTTGACATAGTCGTTGATCTCCTCCCGCAGCGAGTTGAGAGGCGCGTCTCGATCTGAGCATCCCCATGGGCTCGGTCACGGACTCGAAGTCGAAGCATGGATATAGGCGCTTGAGGTTGACGAAGACGCGCTCGACCGCCACCAGCAGGAGCTTGCGGCACTCCTCGTCGACAACATCGTCGAGTTCCGCCACAGGGCCCTCAAGGACGGAGAAGAGCTGGTCGAAGTAGGCCAGATACGTGGCGACGTCGGCGTTCCCGTGGACGGGGACGGCAGGAGCATCCACCCCCAGCTTCGCAGCAAGAGCGTTCCCGCGCGTCACCAAAGATCGGAACATACGCTCCCGCTGCTGCGTCAAGACCCGTGCCGCCACCGCGCTCTGCTCAGCCTCCTCGACCCTCTCCACAACAGGGGCCACCTGCGCATTCAACTCCTGCATGTCTGCCATCAGGGCTGTGAGGTCCTGCTCGAGCGCTCGAGGGCCTGTTCCGTGCGGAGATTAGCGTCCTTGGCGCGCTTCAGCGAGGATTTCAAGTTGGCGTTCCACTCCTCCAGCTGGCGAATGCGCTTGCCGAGCTCTCTGCGTTTTTCTGGAAGCCGTCCTCCTGCTTCTTGAACTTCCCAGCGTACTCCCGGGAGACGGCCTGTGTGACAGCAGTGCGGTACTCTTTTGCTTGGCGAGGGCCTCCGCCTCCGCCTCCTTTTTCTTCTCGGCAAGCTTCTGGTTGGCCTTCTCCACAAGCTCCCGGTGCCGCTCCACCTCCTTGTCGTGCTTGCCCATGGCCTCAGCCAAGCTGCTCTCGCGGGACTCCAAGGCCTCACGTTCTGTGTTCATGTCTGTTTCCGCCTGCTCCAGCTTCTCCTCACGCTTGAGCACCTCAGCTTCGCGTGTCGCCATGGCCTGCTCGCGAGCCTCCAGGACAGACGATGCTGCTCCAGAGACTTCCTCACCACCTCAGCTTCAGCAATTATCTTCTCCTCGCGGCTGGCCAGCTCCTTGCACTGGTCGGCGAGGGAGGTCTCGATAGCCGCTCGGTCCTCAACCGCAGCCTCGCCCGCTGCGGCCTCAGAAGAAGTGGCCTCCCCCTCAGGCTCGGAATTTGGAGGGGGCGGCGGAGGAGTTCCCTCCTCCATCTCGGCGTCGGCGCCTCCCGGCGCCTGTGTGCTGGTCCCCGCCGTCTCCATGGCGGGCGTCTCAGGGGGCTCCAGTGGAGCATCAGGGCGCGGCGGCGACGGAGCCTTCACCACCTCCTCAATCGGACTATTGGCAGGAGGTGGCGAGGCAGTTGCTTCTTCAAGGGGCGCCGTAGGCCCCTCAACAACGGGCGTAGCGCCGCGCCGCACGTCCGCAGCCTTGCGGAGTCGGCGGCGCTTCGCATGAGCCAGATCCCTGATAATCAAGACAGTGAGATCCTTGGGAAAGGCAAGAACTCTCGATAAGCAAGAACAAGTCAAGAAGAAACAGTACTCACCCAGATGGCTGGGCGCGGGTGTCCACCCACACCTTGTTGGCAGAGCGCCACAAGCCTGATGAGGCTCTAGCACTGGGCTCCTCAGGGGCCGCCTCAGCCTTCCTCTTAAGAGGAGTGCCCTCCAGGCTTCTGGCGGCCCTATCGTGGATGGCCTTAGTGCGGGGCTCGCACCGCTTTGCCGCGGCCTCCGGGCCGCTATCTTCTCCGTCTTCGTCTTCTTCTTCTGTGGCCCGTCGTGACGGGGCCACTACAAAATCCTCGTCCACATCGGATGATACCTCCAGGATCTCCTCCTCAGGGGCCGCCTGCTTTGAGGAGCTCGCCTCCCCTGACGAGGGGTTGACTCCTCCTGTGGCGGCGTCAGCTTCGGCGTCTGAAGCAGCAGAGGACTCGCCGAACAAGTCTTCCTCCACCACAGGCGCCGCAGCCCCCTTCACCTCTTCTCCCTCTAAGCCCTCTGGCGTGAACGTCGGCATCATCTCCAGAACTGCCAGGCGCTTCTTTGGAGTGAGCTGGTGGAGGGGCCTCAGGTGCTCAATGCCCGGAACAGGGATCTCCGGGGCGATGAAGAGCGTGCCTAAGATGGAGGCGACGTCGTCTGGCGCGTGGGTGCTGAGGTGCAAGCGCATTGGGTCTGCCGGGCCGGAGTACATCCACACCGGCTTCATGTGCGCCTGAAGGGGAGCGATGCGCCGCCTCACGAAGTCCTCGGCGACCATCTGCCCCGTGAGGCCGGCCTCGCAGACGAGCTTCATGTGCGAGACCAAGTGAGCAATCTTCTGGTGCTGGAACTTCTCGCTGGACCAATTTGAGTTCTTCAGCGGCGGCGCCTCAGGCTCATCGAAGAAGACGTTCCGCTCCTTGGCGTCGACGAGAACCCACTTCTGGCGGAAGTCCTCCACCTTCTTCGTCACCCTCGTGACGGCCTTGTCGCCATCCCACGACATGGGGATGTAGACGGCGCCCATCCCGTCTGCGATGCGGAAGGACACGCACCCAGACCGCTCGCCGGGCGCCGTGTTGCGGAGCGCGTAGAAGCTCCGAAAGAAGGCCACGGAAAGCATCACTCCCAGATACGCCTCGCAGAGGTAGGCGAAGATGGTGAGAATCAGGATGGAGTTCGGGTGGAGGTGCAGGAGCTGGATCTGATAGAAAGACAGCACCTCCGCAAGGAAGGGGGAGAACGGCGGCACCAAGCCGGCGAACAGCGTGTGGACGAAAATGGGATACCACCCCGCCGCCAGCTTGCCGAAGCGCGCCGCCTTGACACCGCTGGCGCCATGCTCGTTATTCCTCCCGGCGACGAGGACCTTCAGCCTATCCAGCGCTTCCGCTGTGGAGACGCGTGTGCCGATGAGAGCCGGCGCAAGCTCCTCCCCCTGCTGCGCTCCGGCGCAGGCCTCCACCATCGCCGCCTTGCCTTTCTTGGGGCCCATGGCTCGCGAAGGAAGGGCGGCGGAAAAGCTCGGAGAAGAACGGAAATCGCCGGAGCAGTGGAGCGCCGGGGGTGTATGCTAGAAGAAAAGGGCGTAAATGCAGCGTAACTGCTGCCGCACAGCCGCGGCAGGCTTTATATCACCTCAGGACGGTTTCCGAGGCGTGGTGGGTCCCGCCACGACGCCCACCTCCTCCGGAGAAGCCGAGACGCAGCAACCGCTCGCCACGTGTCTCGGGCCGGCCGGACACTGGGCCCATGCCGCTTCGCCTGCGCCCCCTGGACCGCGTCGTGCCCGTCATGGGCCCGGGGGCTACTGTCAGCCCAGTAAGAACCAGGGTGTACTGGGCCAGGCCTCTATAACCCTCAACACTCGGCGAATGAATTTCGCTAAGGACCAGGCCTGCAAGCCTGGGGAGCCCGCGGGGCAGAATCGCCTCGCGGAGGCCTGAGGAGGCAGCTAAGGCCTGTGGAGCCTCTACTCCGCTGCCCCTCTCCAAGGAAGCTTTCCCTGAAGGGAAGTCAACGCAGAATCCTCCACAGGGCGTTCCCGCCCACGCGAGGGTTCCTTCACCGTAAAGCAAGCTCTGCGGAGCGCACATGGCTTCCGCAGCGGCCGCAGAGTGACCGCGCCTCTGCGCAGGGTGACGACGGAGCTACAGTCCCACTTTGGTGATAAAGGAGTCAACAAAGCGGGGGCGACGGCACAGACCACCATACTTTCCTCTTTGGTGATAAGGGAGCAGGCCGGCGCTACGCGCCAAACGCGACGTCACCGTGGGGACTCCCCCCCGCTCCTCTGCGGCAGCAGCTAGCCGTCCTGGATGGACGGCGGCCTCTCTGCTGCGGCCTCAGCTTTTGTGCCCATGGACCGCGCTCATGGACGCCCAAGCAGCTGTGCACCGTGCTCCCGACCGTTGTCGCCATGTGGTAGCCCCTCCGCTGCAGAAGGACAGGGAGGAGGCCCGGGCGCCTATAAAAGGAGCTGGTGCACCACCGTAGCCAGGGCATCGCACACATTACTCCTAGTCTAGCTACTTGCGCGCAAGGGAGAAGAAGACAGTGGCTTCCCTCCCCTTGCACGCGCCATTGCCATAACTGTGCCCTCGGCAAGCACGCTGTACTGTAACCTCTACAAGCAGTAATACAGACAGGCAGGACGTAGCGGTCTTACCTCCACAAGAGGGCCGTGAACCTGGGTACGCGCCGTGTCTCTCTCTGCTATGATGTCCCTCCTCAGGCACGACGAGCTGCGTCGCCGCGCCGGATGAGGGTTGATTGACGTCGTGTTCAGCCCCTTACACGAACTCTCTTCGCGAGTGTGACTGCCCCTGTTTCGTGGGAGTCATTCTCCGACAGTGACCCTTTAGTCCCGGTTCGTGGCACGAACCGGGACTAAAGGTCCCTCACGAACCGGGACGGGGCCGGGCGGCGAGCTGGCCGTGTGGGGTGCCCCCATTAGTACCAGTTTGTAACAAATTGGGGACTAAAGGTCGAAACCTATTGCCTGTTTTCCACTAGTGAAAGCAGCAAGTTTCAGACGTACTCTTTTCCTTACCAGGATACCTAAGGGGACTTGAAAGGTTTTTAATGAGTCGGCTTGCTAGCTTAATATATTGAGTTTGAGTTTAAAAAAAAGTCCTTTGGCGTGAAGAAAATCTTGTTCTGGTTGTGGTCCCTTGTATCAACGCTTGTCGTGTAAGTTAATAATGACATTGATTTTCTAAGGAAGTAGCATAGGTTCCAATATCAGAGTAAGCTCAGCAAACATGTTGCTAAGGCAACCAATTTCTCTAGAAACTCAAGAGCATGTTCACTTGTTTGATAACCATTGATCACCTCTTCCAGACATATTGTCCTGCTTTGCAACAAAGAGAGAGACTTTTGAGAGAGGCTTGAGAAAACGTCCGACTAGCTTCCGCCTCTATTTCTGAGTGAGAGAAGATTACTATATATAGGACAATTAGGGCTATTTTCCTCACATGTTCTAAAAAAAACACCCATGCACATATCAAAAATGAACAAAAACAAATCACCCTACCCTTCTTTCGTTCTACTCTCATGGAGCTGCCCATATCACTAACAACTCTCTAGAACTTTTCTAGTTAGGGCGCATGTGACACTAAAAACTCTCTAGAGCTTTTCCTTGTTCTCTATTTTGCTAACAAGATAAAATTTCCCATTCATGGATATTCTTTCAATAGATAAATAAAATAATTCTGCACACAACACATTTGAGCAACGGCAAACTAAGCTAGTACATTTTTTTGTCTTTTGACACATGTGACATGCCACAAAAAACCTTACTCAAGGCATGCCCTAAGAGTAATGGACGAAGTAATGTCCGGTGTACACGTAGCAATTGCTGCATTGGTCAGCCGGAACTTGTCCCTTTCTGAGGTGTACCAGACGGGCGTATACGACAAGCGGGTCAGAGCTTGCTACGACTACTGCGGTCTGCATCGATCTACTACGGCTAGTACTATATGTAGGTGTTCTGTACGGTCGCCCGACCCACTTTTAATACAACTACTCAGACACATATTACACATTTAATCACTTATTTTCATGAATTTTGGCTAAACTTAGGCGATCTCCACTTTTAGAATAGTTATTCAATATTCGTACAGACGTACTACCGTGAAGCTTTGTGTGTTGATACTTGTGTAGAGAGATGCTCACACTTTACTCTGTCTTGTTGATGATTTCAACGTGGGAGAACCAAATGATTTTTAATAGAGGAGGGTGCAACATCACCGAAATTGCAAGCATGAGCATTTGAACTTGGGTGGGTGGGAAGGCATCAGCCCCTCTCCACTACTAGCCCATGCCTTAGTCTGCCTTTACTCTGTCATGTTGCGTAGCTAGTCTTGCATGCAGCTCCGATGAAAAACTCAGGGAGCAGTTGAGCGACAAGGCCATGAAAACTTCAGGTCGAGTCAGCAGAAACTCGGTCAGACGTCACTGCATTTTCTTAGCGGTCAATGCTAGCTCCACGCTTGCTTGTATGTGCATGTCAAGTCTTTCAATCATGTCGTGTGTCCCTCAGCAGTGCCATGGGTATCAGGGTATGTGTACACATCTAGTACATGAGACCTTTTTTGACATGGAAGATTGTAGCCACAAAAGACTAGGATGCTCTGTTTTGATTCGTAGGTCGAGATGCAACCGTTGTTAATAATATTTTTAAATGTCGAACAATTGAAAACAAAAATTGCAGGTGTACATCCGAACATTTTATGTTCGCACACAAAATTTTACGAAAAAAGATATTTTTATACACTGTGTAAAAAAAAAGGAGAGAAAAAATTGTTCATGAAAATCATTTTGTAGCACTCAAATTTGTCTTTTTTTACGGAAACCAAAATCAAATATAGGAGGTCCAGATGTACGCCCAAAATTTCCCCAAGAGTCTACAACAAATTTGTAGCAAAATTACTAATCCATGTGGTCGCAAAAATTATGGAGGGAAGATATGCCCCAACTTGTGCCTTAGTTCTGTGGGGAAGACGATCTTCTGACGTAGCCAAGGGTGAAGTTGAGCCCCTGCCATGTAGGGTCGCAAGATGGAGGGCCCGTATGTCAGCGACCCCATGTCAGAGGAACCGTCGTGTCCAATTGCTTGTGTTGTCTGGCTTTGTTTTTCTTTGGTTTCAACCTAGGCTCTTAATGTTCTCTTCCACTAAACATAATGATATATCTGCTTTTTTAATAAATAAATAAATAAATAAATAAGGTATAAATTGGCCTGGCAAACCAAACCTAAGATCAATATGGGCAAAATTCTTTGGTACATGTGGGAATTAGGTACATATATATGCTGAAATATTGATTGTGTATTCATTATATATATTTTTCTTGTTTCTTTAGGACAAAGTTGTTATTTTCTTATTACATCATCAACTATACTCAGCTTAGCTGCTTGAATATTAGTCATCCCCTTTTGAAAGACTACCTATAGTTAGCTTGATGATATGTTAATTTTGTCCCTACAAAGCTCACACACGACAAGAAAATACATGAGTAGCTACCTACGTTTTAGGGGGGGGGGGGGGGGGGGGGGGGGTGGTGAGCATTTGTGTATATTGGAATAAACTTTAAATTGGTCTCATAGTGCGGTTTACAGAATTACCTCCACTAACATTTTTGAAATAGGATGTTGAAATTTGTGTGTTTTGTAGGAAATAACAAAAGCTCGCATGTAGACGCATTTACTATACTTTGGCTAGAATCTTGCCCTTTTGCATACATCACAAACATGTACTTTTCAATTTCAGAGACAAACCTGTGTATTTTTTGCACCGTTCTAGTATTAATATTTTTAGTATACAACATCCATGATTTATTTTGTAAAAAAATGTGAAATGTGTTATTTCACATAATTGCTAATAGATGTATACATTAGCATTTGACAAAAATCTGCAATATACCTATGAGACCTCTTATGTACGACAAAGACATAAATTCAAGCAGCACCCCATCTACAACTAGTTGCTCTTGTTAATCGTCGAACGTTGTTTGACCACGATTTGGAACATATATATTCGTGGAGTGTGACTTGCGCTAGAACTTGGAACTGTGCTATGTCTTGATCCAGACATGGATTTATGGCTCAAGAAACGTTCAAATAGAAAAGTATGTGCCCTAGTAGAATGTGTAAAAATATGTAAAAACTCGAAAATAATGCAAAAACAAAAAACATGAACAGAAAGTTACACGTAGTTGCTATATTTTGGCCAAAATTTTGAATTTTTTACAGATCTCAAACTTGAATATATTTTGCCCATTGGTAGAAATCATATTTAATATACATCAACATGATTTCTTTTAAGAAAAGTGAAAATGTGCAACTGCACATAGTTTCTAGTAAATGTATACGCAGTGTGTACAAAAAAAAGTACGCACTAAAACGCGCAGTACATCCTATGTACGATAAAGACACGGCTTCAAGCTAACCAGCACACCTTCTACGACCGGTTTCTATTGTTCATAGCCAAACCAGGCCCGACCACGAACCGGTGCACGTATATCATAGGCTCATAGTGTGAGTTGGAAGAAATTTTCATGGCACTAGGTCTGGATCCATGCATGGATTTTGTGTCTCAAGAAGCATTCAAAATGGATGAATGGATGATCACCTCAAAACCCTTGGCGGGGTCCGATTTCTTTTTAGAATGGGAGCGACTTTGTGGTTTTCCAAGGGAAAACCCTTTTCCCTGGTTTGGGACCCAACAACAAGTTGCCGGCTCAAGTTCCCATCGACCTCAAACACCAGCCTCATTTCCTCTTCTCGCTTGCAACTTGCAACCTGTTGAGATCAAAAGGACAGACACTCTGCTTTCGGCGTTGCCCGTGCCGAAACACTCTGCTTTCGGCCCGGCCATTGCCGACGACACGCTAGTTTCCAAATTTCTAGAAAACGCGCGCTATTTTCCGAATTAATGTTTAAAAAAATATTATTTTAAAAAAATTCTCAAAAGGACAGCCACCTGCTTGTCCCTACCTCGCCATAGCTTTGAGATGGATGTGTATGGTTCGATGAACGGAGCTGGCCACTTGTGCTTACAATACTATGCTAGGTTCTTGGTGATCATATGTAGGTTCAGAGAACCTGCTACATGTGGGTCGAGGCAGGCAGATGCAGGCCAATTCTGTGGATGGTGATCACAGATGTTTGCATAGATAAACATTGTACGATTTCGTCCTTTTTATTTTAATACTCCCTAGATGATATCTCTGCTGCAACATGGATATATTCTGCAGCGCGTGCTCATCCATTGGTTGGTTGGTTGGTACAAGCATGCAAGAACGCATGCTAGCTGCAGACCCGGTATTGGTTTTGGTCAAGTTCATCATCCATTGGGAGCATATGGGAATTAGTAGACTTTGACAGGAATTTCCATGACTGGGGTTTGGAGTTAACTTGTGGCAACCTAGCTGCTTCGCCATTGCGCGCATGGGTTGTTCATGCGTTTTATGGACATTTTATTCAGTATTTTAGCAACACTAGTAAAAAAAAGAGTGCAACCCAACCTTATCTATCTTTGATTATTAATGTGAGAAAGAGTAACCAGATTGTAAGCTGAAAATGTTGTCATAATATAAAATATCAAAAAAATTGCATACTTTATACCGACAAAAAATAATGGCCAAATAAATATATGGCAATTTTGATGAAAATATGTTTAGCAATTCTCGACCAGAAGAAGCAAATAGCATATATAACCTCTGCCAAGAGACAGTAACTCATTCATAGCATCACATTCTACTGCTTATATATGTCGTTGCTTCATGTAATAAAAGATTTAACTTGTAAAGATGTGCCACATATTGGACAAACAAGAGTGGTATATTCAACTGTGACATATTGATGGTTATCTCATGATGCTAAATCGAAATAGCACCAAATATATTGTCCACGTCAGTCAGTTCCTTAGCATCTTTAATTTGTCAACTAGCTGAAATGTTTTGGCACATTATCAAATGGGCTGTACTTGATAGAGAAACTACTAGGAGCTACTCACTTTCGTGTGATACTTTCCACCATGGAAGACTGCCCACTTGTCAGGTTTTAAAACCTGCCAAAAGATGCAAAATTGCTAGCTCCAAAGTTCAGTTGACCAGTGGAAATCATCAAGTGGGCTTTAGTAATTAGGTGAAAAGGACATACCCCCTTTAATAATTACATGCATGCATGAACCTATTCTGTGTAATTAGGTTCTTGATAAAAGTTATTAAAAGTATAGACACGCAATTGGACACGTTTGATCTATTACCTGGTTGTTTGGTTTCTTCAAAAGCGCATCCAAAAGAAGCCGGGTCGACGAAAACAAGAGGATTATGAGGACATGAGTCTAGCTACCCATGCATAAAACATGTGCTAGTTATAAGGACTTGATCACTCGCGTTGATGTTTGTGTCTCTTTTGTGACGAGAAATAAAACGCAGAAGCATGAACATGCCGCTAGTATTCATATAATATCTGCCATTGTTGATCTAATAGGTGCCTGGATTTTCTGGCAAGAGATCTTCTAGAAATTAGGATTGTGCTTTCTTGACCCGAACAATGAAATCTCATGCACGCACGCTGTAGCTGACGATCGACACAGCGCCAATTCGCACTACACCTACACGCAGTAACTTATTGTATTTTTTTTTTGCGGGTACGCAGTAACATATTGTAATCGCTTGCTTGTACTCACTCTGTTCCAAATTAGATGACTTCTATTTGTCTAAATGCGGATGTATATAGACATGTTAAATGTATAAGTACATCCACATGTGCACGAATGGAAAGTAATCTAATTTAGAACGGAGAGAGTACGTTCGATGTGCATGTGAGCCAAATGGTAATCCAGTAAAACTGCCCAGCGTCTGAATCCACTAAAGTTTTTGTTTTTTAGGAAATCTGAAGTCCAGCAAAGTAACTGGAGGCTGCAACCGCTGAATCGTTAGGGAAAAAAACACGTAGTAGAATGAATTCAGCTAAGTGGAGCCTACTACCATGGTTCCAGGCTCTGAGTCTGTCCAAAGGCCAAGTTTCGTGGGCAGAGTTCTAATTATCGGCTTTAAGTGATTCCTATGGTAGCGTCTCGAAGCCTCGACGCCAATAATGGGCCAGCCCAAATATCATTTCCTGCTTGTTCTCTTTTATTCAAACGAGAGAGAGTGTGTGTGAATCTCTCAATAAACTTCAGTTGTCAAGGATATATATTGCTTACGTTGAGGACGGCGACGCCGTAGAACTCAACCTTATCGCCGGTGGCGGCGTGGCCCTTGTAGGGTCCCTCCATTTGACCCCAGTGCCGGAACTTGAACGGGATCACCGGCGGGCCGGAGTAGACCTTGACAACCTCCCACGCAAAGCCGCGCGGGAAGGCGGAGCGGAACAGGTCGTGCGAGGACTCGAAGGTCTCGGCCGCGGCGTCGTAGGCGCCAGCGCCAGGAAGGATCGGGCCGGCGAGCAGCGCGTTGTAGCTGCCCACGGCCAGCGTCTCCTCCCCGTCAGAGGCCGGCCGCCGTTGACGGACAGGCTGAACCGCCCCGGGTTCACGGACTTGAAGTCCTCGATGCGGGCCTTGTGCGACAGCTCCATCTCCCACGTCTTGATCGCGTTCTGCACCGTCTCCTCCAGCGAACCCTTGGGCCACTCCTGCATGCACAAGGAGACACGTACGCGTGTGTGTGATGCATGATCGGTCTTATAGCAGAGACGGTTTAAAGGCTGTATTTAGGGGAAGTTGTTTACACTTATAGCAGAGACAGTTTAGGGCAAGTTGTTTCCACTCATAGCATGCAGCTACCACTGGCACTTGATACTCCAGGACAAAGATGTGTACCCTCAACGCACATTTACCTTGGCAGTACATCATCTGTGAAGCTTGTGCGTACCTGCTACGTATCTGTTATACTACGTAGTCCGTACATGATACTTAAAGTAGAGGTGGTGAGGCAGCCAGCGGCCCAAGTTCCAGAAAGAGTATAGAACATGAGTGGCTCTTCATCTAAATATATGCATCATGCAAGTCAAATCTGCATGCGGCTTCCTCCAAAATACAAGTGCATGTGGCTGGATTACCGTGGCGCGCGAGCCTTACATGTTGCTTTATCGTTTTGGCTACCGGCGGGTTTCACATTTTTTGTTTTGTTTTGACGGAACACACCGAGCGCTGTTTAGCTTGCATTAAGAAGAAGCTGGAGCAAATGCCAGCAAAGTCTGAGTTACAGGTTACGACTTAGAAACTACATATCTCTATCTCTACTAATATAATATGTCTTCAGATGATGGTCCGTTTTTCACTTTCCGATTTTACCCTTGTGTTGCTAGGTTAATTACTGAGTATTCCACCGCCAAGTCAACATAACAGTTCGTACAGTACGTTTTTTAAAATTTCCAATTTTACCCTTACATACCATACATATGGTATTACCCACCTCTGCCATACGGTTCATCCGTCCTTTGTTTCCACGCACCTCCCGTCCGCACACCTTCCATCGATTCAACCATGAAAATACGTGCTCAGATCGATACGTGGCTCTGTCTCCGGCGCGGCGGCGCGAGGCTGACGCAAGAGCGGGGGTCTGGTTCCGGCGCGGCGGCGCGTGGCCGACGTCAACGCGCAGGCTTCTTTCCGGTGCAGGGCGCGCGGCCAAGGGCAGCGCGGGTCTGGGCGCAACGGCGCGTGGTCGGAGGCAGAGCACTGGTCTGGTTTAGCCGGAGGCAGCACGGGAGTGTACTTTTATAAGATCGACTTTACTTTCGACAATCCAAAGAAACCAAGCCCGTGCTTTCGAGAGCAGCAGCCAAGCCCAGGCGGAACCGCGGAAGTGAATGTCAGTCTGTCCACGCTGCAACAATGAGAAGCGTGGTCGAATTTAGCACTCACGACCACATTGTCAGTCTTCACATCGCATGGAGGAGCTAGATAATAGCACCCACCACCACTAATCCATGGAGAGAGGCAGTCTGGTCACGGAAGGTGTGAGCGGCCTGAGGTGCAGACCTCATCCACTGTCGGAAAGGTGACGACGATGAGATTTGCCAGGAGCGTTGTGAGAGGCGCAGAGGAGATGCACCAACATGGAGGTGTAGAAGCGGCAACGAGCCAACAACGTCGCTCTCGTACTACGTAGCGCGGCGAGGGCTCCGAAATTCCGAATCCAGCGAACTCAAGCTGTTGATACAGTTTCTCTGGGAAGGGATTAACTATTACAGAAGCAATTGGGATTTTTTTTTCCAGAGAAGCAAAGATACTCCTTTTTCCTCAACATGTCGGGTTCAAAAATTAATGCGTAATATGTAGGAAATGCGTTACATTAGAAATTTAATAAAACACACAACATGACACAAACATTGCTGGTAATGGTAAAGATTTGTTCACCGTAGCAACGCACGGGCAAATTTTCTATATTTATAGGTATAGTTAGTAAAAACTCACAGACAGATTACTCCCAGACAGGTTCAGAATTGCATAGTTTGCATGTCGGGTCGTGTCTCCAGCCTCGGGTTGCAAGATTGTCTGCAGTCAATTTTTACAATTTGTACCCAGGGAACTGGGATTTGCGGTTACCGAGATAACCAAGAAAAAAAACTAGCCTGTCCGTCTAAAATATCTTGACGAAATTAAATTCAATATTTTTGCCAGGATCATTTTGCATAGACCTTTGTAGCCATATTGCACACAAACTCATGTCAGTGTACCGGAAATGCTTTGCTGAGTTGAACACAAAACATTTAGTGAGTTTCGGTGCAATTTACGCAATTGCGGCAAATTCTCCGTGGACTCCATGTACACAGCACTCGTCCAGCCGGATGTGCCAGTTGATAATAATAAGAAAATCTGGAAGATGAAAATTCCACTTAAAAATAAAGTTTTTGCGTGGTATCTTCGTCGAGGAGTAATTCTTACAAAAGACAACCTTGCTAAACGCAATTAGCATGGGAGTAAACAGTGTGTATTATGTCATAAAGACGAGACAATCAAACACCTGTTCTTCGAATACAAGTTTGTTAGTTCTATATGGTCCATCATCCAGATAGGTTCTACTATTTATCCACCTACAAATATTGCTAATATTTTTGGCAATTGGCTGAATGGAGTGAATAATAGGTTCAAACAACTTATTAGGGTGGCAGCGCTTGCCGTAATATGGTCGCTTTGGCTATGTAGAAATGACAAGGTTTTTACTGATAAAAATTGCTCTATTATGCAGGTTATCTACAGGACTACTGCTACACTCCGTTCGTGGTGTCAGTTGCAACGTGTGGGGCATCAAGACCTGTTTATGGAGGTGTGTACAAGACTGGAGGATACGGCGAGAGACTTTTTATCCCTACATGGATGACAGCATAATTTGCGGATCGGCCCTCCATCACCATAGGCGTTTCTACAATTTCTCATTTTGATATGTAATTCGACTTGTTATTTTATTTCGTACTTCAGACTTGTTTCGGCTGTGTGCATCTTTGTTATGCAGAGGCTGGGTGTAATGCTTAAACACTTTGAGTAATAAAGACTGCCTTTATCTAAAAAAACATCATCCCTGCTACAATTAGCTAATTTTGCACCTATCAAATTCCCTTATAAAGATAATAACCGAGAAGGGATAAGAAACACAAACAAAGGATATAAGTTTAACTAACACAGTGGCCCGCTCAGATGGGTGAGCTAACTCTTAATCTTTATTATCTTATGTTTCAAATTCTTAACATCTTACCTTACTAATACTATTATCATCAATATATACTCACTAGAACAGAATAGCATGCTGCTGAACGGCCCTTAAACCCCATCCATGACAGGTTTTGCACACCTCAGAATACATTGGATCGAGATGAGTCTGGCCATCACTAACGGGTGAAGGCCAGTCAGCGGGTGATGCACATCGCTCACGAGTTTTTACAGACACTCGCGCTGACGTCATTATAATACTTGCTCGTCAATATCGTCGAAGGAAATCCGGCGTTTCCGTGTATGTTTTTGATGAGTCTAGTGGCTTCAGGACTCATCTCGAAACATGTCGGGCTAGTTAGGCAAGACTTATGGGTGCTTAATGAATGTCGCAAAGTTGCTAGTTATCATCATGACCCCCTCCCCCCCACCCCTCCCCAAGTTTTAGGCTTGGCGAGCCTCAGCTTGTCCTCTAGAGTCCCGTATTTGGAGTTACCTACATATATTTCTTTTAGGAAGAAACTACATGAAACATCTCCTCGTGTCCAACTTTACGGTTACTTCTATCCTTTACTACGTATTTCTGTTAAACTTTGTATATTGCTTGTATTACACTATCATCTAGTTGCATATCTAGTCAACCTTGTTATATCTTGTTTAGACTTAACTAAAAAAAAGGGTAAAAAATTTAGTCGCCAATTCACCTCCCCTCTAGTTGACCATACTGTTCTTTCACATAGCCCCCCGACAGGTAGGCTCCCAATGTCATATACATAGAAATTTATATTTCCATACAAGTTAAATTTAAGTTATATAGGAACTATAAATATATATAAAAAATTGATTACTTATTACTCATGCCCTACTGCTCGTCGTCCGAAATTGACGGTGGTGGAGTTGGGGAATCGATTTCAACATAGCGGCATCCAAGACGGATTGCGGCGGTGTTCTTGTGGCGCCTCCTCTAGCGGCGAATCCACATGTATGCCATCACAGCAATGTCACATATGTTTAAACCAAGGATGAAGAATCTTAAGCACATAAGGCGGAAACCGGGGATGAAGAATCTGAAGCACATTTGGCGGAGGACCATCCACGACATGTCTTCGAGGGTCAAGAAGTTTGCAATGGTCGGCATTGCCATCTGCAAGTTGGATTTGGGCATGCTCCTCTAGTGGGATTTGGGCGAGCGAGAAGTGGTGATGATCTTATAGCAAGGGGAGCAACTGTGGTAGAGGAGCTAGCCGACGAAGAGTCCAATGTGCGGGAGGGGGACAGTGGCCCCCGTCCCCTTGATTTGCACTAAGCTTCGTCAATGACAGGTTCTAATTTTCCACGTGCCTGTGAACTTTCAGGACCAGGCCTGGGTATACGATGATGGTAGACGTATTTGTCAAAGAGCGTGTAAAACACAAGAAGTGACTTTTTCTCCCTCTTAATTTGGTTTCCTTCAGACTTAATCTGGCAACAAATAGCAAGTGCCATCTACAATGCACGACGCTATTGGGTCCTTATGTTCGTGGAACTTAGAGCATCTCCAGTCATGGTCTCCAAATTCATCCCCAAACTGTCCGGGCATGTGTCCGCGGACCACCCTAAAAAGTGACCTCCTACAACCATGACCCCCAAATATCACCCCAAATTGTGGGTACCTTGCATGTGATTGGTGGAGTAGGAGAGAGGATAATTAAAGAAGGACAAAAGAAAGAAAAAGTAGATGCAACAGTTGGCATGCGGACACGCCCGGACGCGCTCGGACGCCCCCAAACTCACCCCATATGTGCGGTGAGTTTGGGGTGTGCGGACGCGACCGGACACGCCCGGACAGAAATAAACCGGTTTGGGGGCTGTTTGGGGGCTCGCTTGGAGATGCTCTTAAGTCGTCTATCATCGACAACCAAAATGTAATAAAAGTAATAAATGCCAATCTATTTACTAATGAAGCAGTTGAGGATTAATTATGCGATATATGTAACAAGTGCAAGATAAAATGTTTTGTTTGATCCAAGGAGGATCATTTTCTTGGCGATTTTGTATAACTTTGCACATATATCTAAAGGTTTTGTACCACCACACCACACACTGCAACTTTTTGTATGAACGTGCACATAATGGACAAGTAGTTGTATGATTGGTGCAATTAGGGCAACTCCAACGCAACGACCCATTTGGTCCGTTTTTGTCCGTTTGGGTCCATACGGACAAAAATCACCACCCAACGCGCAGACCCAAACGGACCGTGTCCTTTTTTTTGTCTGTTCTGACCCATTCCTCCACCAAATTTGGTGTGGCTTTGCATCGGCGCGGTCACGTCCGCTCGTCCGTTTTGTCCGCTCCCTTATCCGGCCACGTTCGGCCTGGCCCAGTTGGCAGAGAAACAAATCCCCTCCCCACTCCTCCCTATCTTCTTCTCTTCCGTGGACAGCCACCACCGACTGCAAATCCCTTCTCGCGCGCCTCCCTGGCCACGCCGCCGCCTCTCCCAAGTGCCGGAGCAAGATCCCTCCCGCTCCCACCGACCACCTCCTCGACAAGCAGGGATCAAGCGGGACGGCGCCTATTCTTCTTCTGGATCGACTGGTTTTGCCAAGAGGAGCAGCCGCGCATCCACGGCTGAGGCGCGACGGCGAGCGGCCTATGCTGGAAGGGGGCGTGCAGGCCGCGCCATGCCCAGGCCACATCTTGCGCGGAGCTCATCCGATAGCTCACGGCGGCGTGCTACATTCTGCAACGTCGCTATTCTCCATCCTGGACCAGCACGGCCGCGTGGTGTTGGGTGATACGTCTCAAACGTATCTATAATTTTTGATGTTCCATGCTAATATTATACGAATTGCTACATGTTTTGCATCTACTTTATGTCACTTTTATACATTTTTTGGGACTAACCTATTAACAAGATGCCGAAACGTCAGTTCCTGTTTTCTGCTGTTTTTGTATTCCAGAAAATCTAGTCTGGAAATATTCTCGGAATTGGACGAAAATTTACGGAGGCCCTGTTTTATCAGAAGACACCTGGAGTCCGAAGGGGAGACGAAGTGGAGCCACGAGGGCCCCATACGTGGGCTCGGCGCGGCCAAGGATCTGCCGGCGCCCAGGGGTGGTGTCGTCACCACGTGCACCGCCTCGCGACGCCCTTTGGCCTATATATTGCTCCTATCCGAAAACCTTAAAAGGATCGACGATTTCCCCAGAAAAGTTCCAGAGCTCCGCCGCCATCCGAAACCCTAATTCGGGGGATAGAAGTCTCTGTTTCGGCACCTTGCCGGGACGGGGAATTGCCCCCGGAGCCATCTCCATCGACGCACCGCCTCCATCATCGTCGGTGCTGCCTCCCATGATGAGGAGGGAGTAGTTCTCCCTCGGGGCTGAGGGCTCTACCGGTAGCTATGTGGTTCATCTCTCTCCCATGGTGTGATCTTTATGTGATCATGAGCTTTGTAATCTAGTTGAATCCATAGATGTTACTCTTCATTATCTTATATGCTACTCAAGAGGTTTATTATTGTAATCTCCGGAGTCACCTTTGTCCCAGGGTGCGAAGTTGACAGTGTGCGCCCCGTGTGTGGCTCTTAGGCTAAAGATAACAGGAATACTTATCATGAGTAATTATTTGCTTTGGATGTCTCTATGAAATTGCGGTGTTTGTCTAGTACTATTTAGGATGCTCAAGTTGACAGCGTGGGGTTCCCTAGATGTGGAATGCGACTTTTAGGTGTGCTGTTATAGCCCTACGCAGTGGATTGGTGTTCGTTATCCAACGAGAGAATAATTCAGTGTAGCATAGTGAAGAGGAAATATCTATGTATTCAATTATATTATTATTGTTGAGAGTGTCCACTAGTGAAAGTATGATCCCTAGGCCTTGTTTCTAAGCATTGAAACACCGTTTACAACCAGTTTGCTACATGTTTGCTTGCTGCCATTTTTATTTCAGATTGCAATTACCACTTATAATCATCCATATTACTTGTATTTTAATATCTCTTCGCCGAACTAGTGCACCTATACACCTGACAAGTGTATTGGGTGTGTTGGGGACACAAGAGACTTCTTGTATCTTAATTGCAGGGTTGCTTGAGAGGGATATCTTTGACCTCTACCTCCCTGAGTTCGATAAACCTTGGGTGATTCACTTAAGGGAAACTTGCTACTGTTCTACAAACCTCTGCACTTGGAGGCCCAACACTGTCTACAAGAATAGAAGCGTGCGTAGACATCAAGCTATTTTCTGGCGCCGTTGCCGGGGAGGTAATGTAAAAGGTACTCACATCCTCCAGCTACTTAGCTATTTTCTAGCACTGTTGCTGACGTGTGAGTGCTCGAAGGTATTTCCTTTAGATTCTGCAATTATATCTTTTTGTTTCTTGTTTTTATTTTACTAGTTAGGCTTAATGGAAAAAAAAATAGAAGCTCTATGAAATTTATCTTGAGTTAGGACATGATGCTTTTGAAGAGAAAATTAAAAAACCTATGGAAAATTATTTGCATGATAGTGGTAATGTTATAGTATAAATTCTTTGAACACCATTATTGCTAATGCATGGAAAGCTCTAAGCTTGGGGAAGCTAGTTTTGATGAATATGATATTTTTAGTCCCCAAGTTTTGAGGAGGAAATTTACTTTGATGATACTTTATCTCCAGTTATGATGATTATAATGATAGTCTTTGGTCCACCTACTATTGAGGATAAGTTTATGTTGATTATGATATGCCTCCTATATATGATGTTTACAATGATGAATATGATATTTTCAGTCCATCTACTATTGAGGATAAAATTCATTATGATTATTCTATGCCTCCAATTTATGATGATTACAATGATGGATGTGATACTTTTACTCCCACTATTACTAATGAAACTGTTTATGCTTATGTGGAGAGTAATGATACTTATATGCATGTGGATCATGATAAGAATGCTTTATGTGATAGCTATATTGTTGAGTTTATTCATGATGCCACTGAAAATTATTTTGAGAGAGGAAAGTATGGTTATAGAAATCTTCATGTTACTAAATTTCTTCTCTTTGTGATGAAAGTTTTGAGCTTTCTCTTGTTTGCTTTTATTGATGGTTTCTTTAAGACCTACTGGTCATTATGAGAGAGGGAGACATGGTTTCATATATCTCAATAATATTAAGTCTCCTCTCTTTATGTTGAAAGTTTTGAAGCTGCACTTGTTTTGGTTTCCTATGCTAGTCTCTTTGTGCTACATTGATTTGTTTTCTTACAAGGCTCCTGCATAGGAAGAGTGTTAGATTTAAACATGTTTTATATTGCTTCTTGATGCTCTCTTTTATGTTTCAACTCTCATCTTTATGTGAGCATCATAAAAATCACTATGCCTAGCTAAAAGGCGTTAAAGAAAAGCGCTTATGGGAGGCAACCCATTATTTTTATTTTCTGCAATTTTTCTTTATTTGAGTCAAGGAGTTTGTTTACTTCTGTAGCAACTCCTTTGTATCTTTATTTTCTTGCATTGTTGTGCCAAGTAAGGCCTCTAATAGGAAGATGATGCTAATTTTGATTGCTGCGCAGAAACAGATTTTTGCTGTTCACTGTACGAAATTCCTAAAATCACCAGTTGTTAATTAAATCTGAAAATTTTTGTGCGTAATCTTTATGTATGTCTGAATCTTTCGTTAGTTCAAAGTTTTTCGATCTGAGCGTGTAAGTGCCTCGAAAAAATTCGTCTTTGCGGACTGTTCTGTTTTAGACAGATTATGTTTTTATTTTGCATTCTCTCTTTTACTAGTGTTGAGTGAAATTCTTTTTTGGGTGGAAGAGCTTCACATAACATCAGTGGCAGTAGCTAATGTTTAAAGTAACAAGTCATATTGCGTCTTTATAGAACATGTGAGTTTTTGATTATGCACTAACCCTCTAATGAGATTTACTTTGAGTTTGGTGTGACGGAAGTTTTCAAGGGTCAAGAGAGAAGGATGATATAATAGGATCAAGAAGAGTGAAGAGCTTAAGCTTGGGGAGGCTCCCATGGATCTCCCCAGCATATTTCAAGAAGACTCAAGCGTCTAAGCTTGGGGATGCCCAAGGCATCCCCTTCTTCATCGGCAAAATTATCAGGTCATCTCTAGTGAAACTATATTTTAATTCTTTCACATCATATGTGCTTTTCTTGGAGCGTCTGTGTGCTTTTATTTTCAGTATTGTACTTTTATTTTCAATAAAGCTTGACTGGACCCTAGCATTCTTGATTGGGAGAGAGACACGCTCCGCTTTTTCATGAGAATACTCCTATTCTTCACTTATATTTGTTGAGTATTCATATCTAGCGCTGTTCAGCTTTTAGCTCTTGTTTTCATGTATCTCTTGTCAGAGCTATTAGCTTTTTTTTAGAAAGTACTCTCTTGCTTCACTTATATTTGTTTGGAGAGTTGATTAAATAAATTGATTGGTGTTTGGTTGGTTCAGAAAATGTTGCATGTGGTAATTGGTATAAGGAAAAACTTGCTTAATCTTGTAGATCACTAATTTGGATAACTTGATGCTTGTCAATTGTTTTGAGTTAACAAGTAGATCATGATTAAATTTGTGCATCACATGAGTTAAGCCTATTAGTGAAGAACTACCGTAAAGCTTGTTGAAAATTTGGTTTGCATCGGTGGTATCTCTAAGGTCTAGATATTTTCTAATAACAGGGTTTGGTTAACAAGGAAGACGGTATGAAGTCTTATAACGTTTGCAATATGTTTGTCATATAAAACTTGGTGTACGGGTTGATATTCTTGTTTGCTTACATAAACCTTGCTAGCCTAAACTCTGTACTGAGAGGGAATGCTTCTCGTGCATCCAAATCCTTGAGCCAAAATCCATGCCATTTGTGTCCACCATAACTACCTATATGTGGTATTTCCTTGCCACTCCAAGTAAATTTTTCATGTGCTACCTTTAAATTATTCAAAATGTTATTATTCCCTTTTTGTGTCAATGTTTACTAGCTCATGAGGAATTAGTGTGGTTATTCTTTATTCTATTTGTCAAATGGACTTTTACACCTGGACTAGCGGCATATACATCCGCTTATCCTCTAATTTTGCAAAAAGAGCTGGCAACGGGGTGCCCAGTCCCAATTAATTACAACTTTAACCATTAATTCTCTTCACACTTTTGCCCTGATTCATCAGTAAGCAATGACAAACAGTGAAATACCTGCATGTGTGTAAACCAAAGAGAAAGAGGGATGATCTGCCTTGCTGGTAGAAATAACGTCCTTCATGGGAGCCGCTCTTAAAAGTCCGTTTGACAGGTAGAATACTGTTCTCACCCGCTACCATTCGTTGACAATTAACAAACACCTCTCAAAAATAGATACTCCTCCATGGTATGTGATTGATGGAAGGCACCCGAGGATTCGGTTAGCCATGGCTTGTGTTAGCAAGGTTGGGAGGAGTATCAAATATTTTATGCAATCTCTATATGCTTTCAAAAACCTAAAAGCTCTAGCACATGACTTAATCCCTGCTTCCCTCTGCGAAGGGCCTTTCTTTTACTTTTATGTTGAGTCAGTTTTCCTATTCTTTCTGTCTTCCACAAGCAAACACTAGTGTCAACTTTGTTACAACATGCGTTATATGCTACGTATTGGACTTGTTATACTACTTTGTGTTGACGATATCCATGAGATAAATATGTTGAAAGTTGAAGCAAATGCTGAAACTTAATTCTTCCTTTGTGTTGATTAAATACCTTTTATTAGAGACTATTGCTTTATGAGTTAACTCTTATGCAAAACTGTTTGATGCTTGTCTCGAAAGTACTATTCATGAAAACGTTTAGCTTGTGTGATTCATTGTTTACTCATTATCTATTTGGTAGCAAATTATAGACCATTGACTTGGATCACTTCATTCATTTACATGTGCCTTACAATATTATTTGATCAAGATTATGATGGTAGCATGTCACCTCAAAAATTATTTTGTTTTTATCGTAAACTAAGCTTGGGGATGCTGATACGTCTCAAACGTATCTATAATTTTTGATGTTCCATGCTATATTATACCAATTGCTACATGTTTTGCATCTACTTTATGTCACTTTTATACATTTTTGGGACTAACCTATTAACAAGATGCCGAAGCGCCAGTTCCTGTTTTCTGCTGTTTTTGTATTCCAGAAAAGCTAGTCTGGAAATATTCTCGGAATTGGACGAAAATTTACGGAGGCCCCTATTTTATCAGAAGACACCTGGAGTCCGAAGGGGAGACGAAGTGGAGCCACGAGGGCCCCACACGTGGGCTCGGCGCGCCCAGGGGTGGTGTCGTCACCTCGTGCACCGCCTCGCGACGCCCTTTGGCCTATATATTGCTCCTACCCCGAAAACCCTAAAAGGATCGACGATTTCCCCAGAAAAGTTCCAGAGCTCCGCCGCCATCCGAAACCCTAATTCGGGGGACAGAAGTCTCTGTTTCGGCACCTTGCCGGGACGGGAATTGCCCCCGGAGCCATCTCCATCGACGCCACCGCCTCCATCATCGTCGTTGCTGCCTCCCATGATGAGGAGGGAGTAGTTCTCATCGGGGCTGAGGGCTCTACCGGTAGCTATGTGGTTTATCTCTCTCCCATGGTGTGATCTTTATGTGATCATGAGCTTTGTAATCTAGTTGAATCCATAGATGTTACTCTTCATTATCTTATATGCTACTCAAGTGGTTTTATTAATGTAATCTCCGGAGTCACCTTTGTCCCACGGTGCGAAGTTGACAGTGTGCGCCCGTGTGTGGCTCTTAGGCTAAAGATAACAGGAATACTTATCATGAGTTATTATTTGCGTTGGATGTCTCTATGAAATTGCGGTGTTTGTCTAGTACTATTTAGGGCGCTCAAGTTGACAGTGTGGGGTTCCCTAGATGTGGAATGCGACTTTAAGGTGTGCTGTTATAGCCCTACGCAGTGGATTGGTGTTCGTTATCCAACGAGAGAATAATTCAGAGTAGCATAGTGAAGAGGAAATATCTATGTATTCAATTATATTATTATTGTTGAGAGTGTCCACTAGTGAAAGTATGATCCCTAGGCCTTGTTTCTAAGCATTGAAACACCGTTTACAACTAGTTTGCTACATGTTTGCTTGCTGCCATTTTTATTTCAGATTGCAATTACCACTTATAATCATCCATATTACTTGTATTTTAATATCTCTTCGCCGAACTAGTGCACCTATACACCTGACAAGTGTATTGGGTGTGTTGGGGACACAAGAGACTTCTTGTATCTTAATTGCAGGGTTGCTTGAGAGGGATATCTTTGACCTCACCTCCCTGAGTTCGATAAACCTTGGGTGATTCACTTAAGGGAAACTTGCTGCTGTTCTACAAACCTCTGCACTTGGAGGCCCAACACTGTCTACAAGAATAGAAGCGTGCGTAGACATCATTGGGATGTGGTCTGCATCTTGGACGAGCACGCCGCGTCCCCGCCGGAACGTTGCCGAGTGTGCAGGCTGAAGGAGATATGCCCTAGAGGCAATTAATAAAGATATTTTATTTGTCATATCTCGATTGTTCATAATATGTTTTATACCATGCTATAACTGTATTAAGCGGAAACATTAATACACGTGTGGTAGATAAACAACCAGGTCCCTAGTAGCCTCTTTACTAGTCCATTGAGATCAACAGATGATCAAGATTTCCTGATCATGGACTTGGATGTCAATTGATAATGGAGTCAATCATTAGGAGAATGATGTGATGGACGCACCCAATATTTGTAGGACGTAGTCATTACACCTTCGACCATGAGATCAACTTTAATCACTATTTCTGGAAGATATTTTGATTGCATCAAACTTCATATCTTACATAGTATGACAATAAAGGTGTCCCTCTCGGGTATCAGAAGGAAGTATGTTGAGGCAAGTGATCAAGAGCGGGATTTGCCAATCCGCATAGCAGGATAGATACTCTGGGCCCACTCGGTGAGATTGCATCAATGAGCTTGCAAGCATGTGACTAGGTCACGGGGATGTAATATCACAAACGAGTAAAGAATAGTATTGTCGGTAACGAGATCGAATTAGGTATCGTGATGCCTGAGATCGAGTCTCGGAAAAACTAAGTATTGCCTGGCAAAAGGTTTAAGACTTGACGTTTAAAGTTCGAACGACAATGTTATTCGTGAACTCGCAGGGACTATCTATTGAGAATTGTTGGCAGAAAACAAAAAATTCCTAACAACGATAACCTTATACTAGCCAGGATCTATACTAAACAGATATACTATACAGTAGGAGATCGATATACATACCCTTGTAGACCGAAAAGCGGGGATCACACCCCCGCACAGGTGTTGTCGATGAAGCTGATGACCCACAAGTATAGGGGATCGCAACAGTCTTCGAGGGAAGTAAAACCCAATTTATTGATTCGACACAAGGGGAGCCAAAGAATACTTGAGAGCCTTAACAGCGGAGTTGTCAATTCAGCTGCACCTGTGAATAGTCTTGCTCGACACAGATTATCAGTAGCAACAGTTTTATAGCAGTAGTAGCGGTGAAATAATAGCAGCAGTAAATAGAGACAGCAGTAGTGATTGCAGTAAACAGTAGGATTAAAACACTGTAGGCATAGGGATGGATGAACGGGCGCTGCATGGATAAGATAGCTCATATAATAATCAAGACATAGGCATTGCAGATAATAATGATAAAGCATCCAAGTACTAAGTAAACATAGGCATGTGTTCCGTATATAGTCGTACGTGCTCGCAATGAGAAACTTGTACAACATCTTCTGTCCTACCAGCCGGTGGCAGCCGGGCCTCAAGGGAATCTACTGGTAATTAAGGTACTCCTTTTAATAAAGTACCGGAGCAAAGCATTAACACGCCGTGAACACATGTGATCCTCACATCGCAGCCATTCCCCTCGGCTGTCCCAATTATTGTCACTTTGGGACCGCGGGTTCCGGACAACAATATGTGTATACAACTTGCAGGTATGATCAATAAACAGTGCATATCATTATGAAACAATAACATGTTCAGATCTGAAATCATGGCACTCGGGCCCTAGTGACAAGCATTAAGCTCAACAAGTTGCAACAACATCAATAAGTACTAACAACGGATACTAGGCACCATGCCCTAATGATCTTATAACTTATTACATGAACAATCTCATCCAATCCCTACCATCCCCCTCAGCCTACAGCAGGGAATTACTCACACATGGATGGGGGAAACATGGATGGTCGATGGAGAAGCGTCGGTGATGATGATGGCGATGATCTCCTCCAATTCCCCGTCCCGGCGGAGTGCCAGAACGGAGTTTCTGGTCCCCGAAATAGGTTTCGCGATGGCGGCGGCGTACGGTGATGTTTCTGGATGAAGTGGACGACCCCCTCGCGTTTTAGGTCAGAGAGGGTTAAGTAGTCGAAAGGGGGACTCGGGGAGGTGCCGAGTCGCCCTCCTCATGGCTGGCGCGGGGGCCCCTTGGCCGCGACCTGTGGTTTGGGCCACTCGTGGCCCATCTCCGCCTCCCCTTCTGGCTCCGTGAGTCTTCTGGTAAAATAGGAGGTTTGCGATCTTTTCTGGTGTTTTTCCCGAAAGTTGACTTTCTGCACAAAAACAAGACACCAGGGCAATTCTGCTGAAAACAGCGTTAGTCCGCATTAGTTGTATTCAAAACACACAAGTTAGAGGTAAAACAATAGCAAAAGTGTTCGGGAAAGTAGATACGTTTTGGACGTATCAACTCCCCCCAAGCTTAGCTTATTGCTTGTCCTCAAGCAATTCAGTTAACAACTGAGTGCGATAAAAGACTTTCACGAACACATTTGCTTCATATGATGCATATATTCTCACTATATGAACAAATGCTTAGGCAATTCAAGATGAGGCAAATGCAAATAATGTCACTCAATAGGCATGTAAACTATGAAAAGATACCAACATACTAATAGCGACAAACATGAAACATATTAATTCACAAGATTGTAATGCTCATAATAGGATATGATAAGATGGTATCTCGCTTGCCCGTTTTTGTACAGCAAAACATAAATGCCCAGGCACCTCTGAAGTTCATGGGAAGACTAGAATCAAAGATATCAAAGATAAAAGCATCAAAGTTATATCACAGTTAACCACATTCTGGGACAAGCACATTACACTAAGAATGACAACTATGCTCTCGAGAAAGTGCTCAAAGAAAGGATGGTGACTCAACATGAAAGTAAAAGATTGGCCCTTCGCAGAGGGAAGCAGGGATTATCATGTGCTAGAGCTTTTTATTTTTAAAACAGAAGCAAAATTGTTTTGGGAAGTGTTTGTTGTTGTCAACGAATGGTAGTGGGTACTCTAACCCCCTTGTCAACCAGACTTTCAAGAGCGGCTCCCATGAAGGACGTTATTTCTACCAGCAAGGTAGATCATCCCTCTTCTCTTTTGTTTACACATGTATTTTAGTTTCATTATGGGTGACACTCCCCCCAACCTTTGCTTGCACAAGCCATGGCTAACCGAATCCTCGGGTGCCTTCCAACATTCACATACCATGGAGGAGTGTCTATTTGCAAATTAAGTTGCTTACTGATAAATCAGGGCAAAACATGTGAAGAGAATTATTGATGAAAGTTATAATTAATTGGGACTGGGCACCCCGTTGCCAGCTCTTTTTGCAAAATTATTGGATAAGCGGATGTATATGCCACTAGTCCATTGGTGAAAGTCTGAATGACAAGATTGAAAGATAAAACACCACATACTTCCTCATGAGCTATAAAACATTGACACAAATTGAGAAGTACTTTGAAGGTTTTAAAGGTAGCACATGAAAATTTACTTGAATGGTTCGAAATGCCATGCATAGGTATTTATGGTGGACACTTTGGAATAACTTGGTTTTCATGGTTTTGGAAGCACGAGCAGCATTCCCGCTCAGTACAAGTGAAGGCTAGCAATAGACTGGGAAGCGACAATCAAGAGAGCAATAACCGTCATAATCATGCTTGCGACAAAATGAAATTAATTGAGCATAAAAGTGATACAAGAACTCTGAGTCAAAATAAATCATCAAGGCTTAATTGACTTTTGTTTTTCAGTCATATGCATGCATGAGCATGTGCCAAGTCAATTCGAATGAATTATTCAGAGGAGGATACCACAATGTCATACCCTCTATGAATAGAACAATGCAAGCAAACATCAACATAACATGCTACCACTATTAATAAATTGGGACCGATCATGAGAGAACAAGAACTACTAAGCATCCACTAAATGACATATACCTCACATGAACCAACTAAGCATGCTCACATAGATGAGTATATGTACAAAAATGAAAACAAATAGAGTTCATACCAGCCTCTCACCCCAACTCGAGTTGTTGTAGATCATCCTTATTGCTTTTTCACTTGTGTTGCTTCGAATGATAAGAATGAAAACCAAGCTCCATCGGAGTCACGGATGGCTGTCCAACTCTGAAAACACTATACAAAACCAAAAAGAAACAACAAATATTTTTGGGTTTTCGAGTTTTTGAAACAAGAGCAAAAAGAAACAAACAATAAAGCAAAATATTTTTAGATTTTTGAATAACAAACCGAATTTTAAAACTAAGCAAACTAATACTGAAACTTAAAGAAACAAATGAAGAGAAACAACAGAAATATTTTTGGTCTTTTTGTGTTTTGGAATGCAGCAATAAAAGGTAAACAATTAAAAAGAAAGAAGAAAGAAAACTGCAACATGGATATACAAAGTATCGACAAGATATGATATGTAAATGAGTGAGATGTCGATATACCTCCCCCCAAGCTTAGGCTTTTGGCCTAAGTGGAGGCTAATAATAACGCGGGTAGGAACTCCAAGCCGGCGGGTCATACTGGGCGTGCTCAACATCCGGCTCCGCTGAGGAAGATGAGGCAGAGGGTCCAGCATCCCCAGGATAGGGGCGCGAGCCCCCAGTCCCGGAAAACTGAGTGGAGTCCTCGTCCGCCCATTCTCCATCATCCTCTGTGTGCAGGGCATGTTCCCTCAAGTATGCATCGAATTCATCCTCGGTGACTGACCAAACATTCCTGAAACCAAGATCAAACAAACGTGGTGCAGGCAAAGCGACTATTCGCTCAGATTTAACCATTTTCCACCTCACCTTCTTGGCAAAAGGCACCTCATAAGATAGATTATTCAAAGTAGACCAACTAGTAACAAAGCCATGCCTCCCCATGGAAGCAAAATCGAGCCTCTCTAAAGAAAGCTGCAAATCATTAGGGAGAGCTACTACACCATGCATAGCTAATAAACGAGAAGCAATGAGTCCTCCACAAAATCCACCTTTCTCGCGATTGGCAGCAATGCGAAAAGCTATCAAGGCACCCAAATTATAACTCTTATCATGTTGCAAGGCTGCTGCTAGGAAAGCTAAATCAGGAATGGATAATTTATTTGCAGTCTTCCTAGCAAGTACACACCTCGTGATGAAGTAAGCAAAATATCGAATGCATGGAAATTGAATACTTCGAATTTTACCACTTTCATCTGAGTAGGTTCTTCCTTGACATATTACCTCGTATAGGTCCGTCAAATGCTTGGGTTGCCCATGTATCTTCCCTCGTGATCCCCATTGCGGCACCCTAATTGCTGCACAAAAAGCATCAAAAGGCAAGTGGACACTTTTGTTGTAAATTTTATAGTGAACCATAGGGTTAGGTGAAGACCAATCAAATCTAAAGTCCTGCACCACAGACACAGTTAGCTTTGCATATTGGTAGGGTTCTCCCTCTACAAAATCACTCAATCCTGTATTAGAGACAAGAGTACGAAAATCACGCAAGATCCCCGAACTTCTCATGAATTCCAAGCATGGATAGCAGGATGGAACACTCCTTCTTCACGATGGATCCCCATGACCTCAGGAACCACCAATTCATATTGATTTAGTTGGTGTTCATTTCCCTCCATCCTCTGAGAGCAATTGCCCCAAATCTCAGCAGCTGAGATGGGCTGAACAAAGAGATCGAAATCGCGAGGAAGAACAGCAAAAACTCGAGTGTGAGAGAGAAAAACGAGCTGAGTGATGCAAGAGGAAGAAGTGGTAGGTGGGGGAACTGTTGGAGGGCCAAGGGTGCCCCACCTCAGTGGCTGGCGCGGCCAAGGGGCAGCCGCGCCACCATGTGGTTTGACCCCATGGTGGGTCCCCTTGGTCAGCACCAGGCACTCCCACGATGCTCTTTGAAAAATAGGACCAATGGTATAATTTTTACAGATTTTGAAAACTTTCAATTTGCATGAAATCTGGATATTTAAATTAATAAAACTTGGGCAGAAAAATTATTTTTAAAATTCAAAACAACTAAACTTTTGCAACCTAATTATCACTACAGGAGGTAAAACAAAGTTGAAGAAAGAAATGTTGTTTAGCTCTTTCATGTATGCAAATACATTTGATAACAAGGTTGATCAAGTCTTGGCACCAAATAAATTTACATGACACAAATGATTTAAACATCATGAAACACTCATGTTACCTTGTATTGTATTGATATGGATCCAATCATAATGTTTTGATATCCTTCTTGATGATCATATATAGGGCAATCAATACTTCCCACTTTGATAGTTTTAAAATTGGAGATGGTATTGACTCCATAAATCTTGTCAACTTTCTTGGGGAAATAAACAGTATGTTCTTTATCATTAACATTGAAAGTTACTTTTCCTTTATTGCAATCAATAACAGCACCTGCAGTATTTAGAAAAGGTCTTCCAAGAATAATAGACATATTATCATCTTCAGGCATTTCAAGAACAACAAAATCAGTCAAAATTAAACAATTGTTAGCCACTTGAACAGGGACATCCTCACAAATGCCAACAGGAACAGCAGTAGATTTATCAGCCATTTGCAAAGATATATCAGTAGGTATCAATTTATCAAGATAGAGTCTCTTATAAGAGAAAAAGGCATAACACTAACTCCTGCTCCCAAATCACATAAAGCAGTTCTAACATAATTATTCTTGATGGAGCAAGGGATGGTTGGTATACCTGGATCTCCAAGCTTCTTAGGAACCTTGCCATTGAAAGAATAATTAGCAAGCATAGTAGAAATTTCCTCATTAGGAATTTTCCTCTTGTTAGAAACAATATCTTTCATATACTTTGAGTAAGGAGGCAATTTAATAGCATCAGTCAAAGGAATTTGCAAGAACAAGGGTTTCATCCATTCACAAAATTTATTATAATGTTCTTCTTCCTTTGATTTTAGTTTCTTAGTTGGAAAAGGCATTTGCTTTTGAACCCAAGGTTCCCTTTCATTACCATGTTTCTTAGCAATGAAGTCTTCCTTAGTGTACTTTGTGTTTTTAGTATGCTTTTCAGGTTCCTTTTCACTAACTTCTTTATCAAGAGCATCATTTTTATCCTTATCACTATCAAGTTCATTACCACTTTCAGTTTCAGCATCAGAGATAGATATACTATTAGGATCATTAACAGTTTCAGAGGATTCTACAACATTTTTATGTTTCTTCTTCTTCTTTTTCTTAGAAGGAGAAACTGGATTTTCAGCTAGTTGAGAATCTTGTTCAATTCTTTTAGGGTGTCCCTCAGGATATAAAGGATCCTGAGTATGAGCTCCACTTCTAGTGCTAACATAGACAGGTTTTAATTTTTCTTAGAAGCATTGGCTAACATGTCTTGTTGCACTTTAGTGAGTTGATCAATTTGAGTTTGAACCATATGGAAATGTTTAATAAGCATCTTAACATCATTGGAGGTTCTCTCCACAATATCATGCAACTTACTAATAGCTTGAGAGTTTTCATGCAAATGATTCTCTACTCTCATATTAAAATTATCTTGCTTAATAACATAATTATCAAATTCATCTAAGCATTGATCAGGTGGTTTAGAGTAGGGAATATCTCCTTCATCGAACCTGTGGAGAGAGTGAACCTCAATTATGGATGGATGAGGAATTGGCTTACACAAATCTTCAATAGGTGGAAGGTTCTTCACATCTTCAGATTTAATACCCTTCTCAATGAGAGTCTTCTTGGCCTCCCTCATTGTTTCATCATTCAATTCAATCATACCTCCCCTCTTCTTTGATATTGGTGTCGGTGTAGGTGTGGGGGTCGGCGCAGGTAGAGTCCAATCATCATAATTCTGGCTGATTTTAGCCAATAATTCTTCAGCTTCTTCAGGGGTTCTTTTCCTGAAAACACAACTAGCACAACTATCCAGATATGCTCTAGATTCAATAGTTAGTCCACTGTAAAATATATCAAGTAGATCATGCTTTTCCAAATCATGTCCAGGCCGAGCTCTGATAAGAGAGCAAAACCTTGTCCATGCCTCTGGAAGTTTCTCTTCATCTTCCTGGTCAAAGTTATAAATTCTCTGCAAAGCATCATGTTGAGCACTAGCAGGGAAATATTTCTGAAAGAAAACATCAAGCAAACCAGTAGGACTAGTAATAGAACCAGGAGACAAGTTGTTATACCAAGCTTTAGCATCATCTTTTAATGAGAAAGGAAAAATCTTAGCAACAAAATAGCTACGCTTCTTAATATCATCAGAAAATAAGCCACTCAAAGTAGAGAGCTCATTCATGTGCTCTACAGCACTTTCACTCTTAGTGCCACAAAAAGGAGTTTTCTCAACAATAGATATATGAGATAAATCAAGAGAAAAATCATAATCCTTATCTTTAATGTTTATAGGAGAAGTGGCAAACTTAGGATCAGGTGACAACTTGTATTTAACAGCATGTTGTGCAAGAAAATTTCTAATATTACTTGCACCAGTAGTAGCATTACATTTATCAATAAAATCATCATCAAGTTCCACATAAGTTTCATCAGGATCATCATCACAAGTATAATCCCTTAACTCAGGTGCTTCTAGTATTTTCAAGTTGTTTAGACTTAGCAATAGCAGCATCTAAAAGTGGACCTAATGAAATATTCTCATCAATCACAGTAGAAGCATCATCAACATTATCAGAGGCAATTTCAGATTCAGCAGTAGTACCAACACGTGAAGATTGTGGTGGTGTAACAAGTTGACTCAATACAGATGGTGAGTCAAGAGCAGCAGAGGTACTAAGTGTCGTACCTTTTCTTGTAGTGGATGGCAATACACGGACCCTCTCATCACGAGCTTTACCCATGATGAATAAATTTCAGCGAGCAATATAGATCACAAGTGAACTCCAAATAAAGCTATGCTCCCCGGCAACGGCGCCAGAAAATAGTCTTGATGACCCACAAGTATAGGGGATCGCAACAGTCTTCGAGGGAAGTAAAACCCAATTTATTGATTCGACACAAGGGGAGCCAAAGAATACTTGAGAGCCTTAACAGCGGAGTTGTCAATTCAGCTGCACCTGTGAATAGTCTTGCTCGACACAGATTATCAGTAGCAACAGTTTTATAGCAGTAGTAGCGGTGAAATAATAGCAGCAGTAAATAGAGACAGCAGTAGTGATTGCAGTAAACAGTAGGATTAAAACACTGTAGGCATAGGGATGGATGAACGGGCGCTGCATGGATAAGATAGCTCATATAATAATCAAGACATAGGCATTGCAGATAATAATGATAAAGCATCCAAGTACTAAGTAAACATAGGCATGTGTTCCGTATATAGTCGTACGTGCTCGCAATGAGAAACTTGTACAACATCTTCTGTCCTACCAGCCGGTGGCAGCCGGGCCTCAAGGGAATCTACTGGTAATTAAGGTACTCCTTTTAATAAAGTACCGGAGCAAAGCATTAACACGCCGTGAACACATGTGATCCTCACATCGCAGCCATTCCCCTCGGCTGTCCCAATTATTGTCACTTTGGGACCGCGGGTTCCGGACAACAATATGTGTATACAACTTGCAGGTATGATCAATAAACAGTGCATATCATTATGAAACAATAACATGTTCAGATCTGAAATCATGGCACTCGGGCCCTAGTGACAAGCATTAAGCTCAACAAGTTGCAACAACATCAATAAGTACTAACAACGGATACTAGGCACCATGCCCTAATGATCTTATAACTTATTACATGAACAATCTCATCCAATCCCTACCATCCCCCTCAGCCTACAGCAGGGAATTACTCACACATGGATGGGGGAAACATGGATGGTCGATGGAGAAGCGTCGGTGATGATGATGGCGATGATCTCCTCCAATTCCCCGTCCCGGCGGAGTGCCAGAACGGAGTTTCTGGTCCCCGAAATAGGTTTCGCGATGGCGGCGGCGTACGGTGATGTTTCTGGATGAAGTGGATGACCCCCTCGCGTTTTAGGTCAGAGAGGGTTAAGTAGTCGAAAGGGGGACTTGGCCGCGCCACCTGGTGTTTTGGGCCACTCGTGGCCCATCTCCGCTTCCCCTTCTGGCTCCGTGAGTCTTCTAGTAAAATAGAAGGTTTGCGATCTTTTCTGGTGTTTTTCCCAAAAGTTGACTTTCTGCACAAAAACAAGACACCAGGGCAATTCTGCTGAAAACAACGTTAGTCCGCATTACTTGTATTCAAAACACACAAGTTAGAGGCAACACAATAGCAAAAGTGTTCGGGAAAGTAGATACGTTTTGGACGTATCAGAAGCCGACGACGCCAACCTCAAGGTCGTGAAGATGAAGACCTCCAAGCGCCGCAAGTGTGGCGCCTCGCAGGGAGTCGCACACGTACGGTGGAGATGACGACCTCCGGGCTCCGATCCAGGGACGGGCAGCGGAAGTAGAAGGACCGGAAGACCAGCAGCACGGCGGTGTGCGTATGGTGGAGAAACACTTAATCGTGCGCAACCCCAATTGCGGAATCATGACTAAACGGAAGAGAGAGAGAGGAATGGTGCATTTTCAAAGGCAAGGGGGCACCCATATATATATGTGGAGGGAGGCCGCCAAGCTTGCCAGCCAGGCGGTGTGGGACTAAACCCCACACCCGCCGACCCGACTTAGTGCGCCGGCCCCAGGTGGGCCTCATGTGGCCCACCTAGGCCGGCTGGCCCTCCCCCCCCCAATTTTTTTTTTTTTCATTTTGGGGATTTTCCCCTAATGGGCCTCTAAGGCCCATGTAGGAAAATATCCTTTAAAAAATTCGAAATTAATTAAATATAAAATATATTTAACTATTAATTACACTAATTAATATTAAATACATATTATCTAATTTATTCGGCTCCAAAAACTATTTTGTTGCTCTCCGATCTCCATCGGAACTCTCCCGGAACGCTTCCGATGCTCTCTTTTATTTTCTCTTCTATGTCCAATCAATTATACATGTCATCTCCCCTTAAGTGTGTTACCCTAGCGGTTCGAGATCTCACCAGACATGATCGAGACACGCTCTCCGATCAATGACTAATCAGTAGACCTTGGATACCCATGATAAGTCCCTGTGAGATAACGAATAACTTTGTCGTTTGAACCTTAGACGTCGAGCCTTAAACCTTTTGCCTGGCGATACTTAGTGTGCCCGAGACTCGATCTTAGATATCGTGATACCTAGCTTGATCTCGTTATTGACAGCACTATTCTTTACTCGTCCGTGATACTACGTCCCTGTGACCTAGTCACATGCTTGCAAACTCATTGACGTAATCTCACCGAGTGGGCCCAGAGTATCTATCCTGCTATGCGGATTGGCAAATCCCGCTCTTGATCCCTCGTCTCAACATAACCCCTTCCGATACCCAAGAGGAACACCGTTATAGTCACACTATTAAGATATGACGTTTGATGCAATCAATGTATCTTTCAGGAATAGCAATTAGAGTTGACCTCACGGTCGAAGCCGTAATGACTATGTCCTACAAATATTGGGTATGTCCATCACATCATTCTCCCAATGACATGACTCCATTGTCAACTGACATCAATGTCACATGATCAGGAAACCTTGATCATCGATTGCACAATGAACTAGTTAAATAGAGTCTACTAGGGACCTGGTTGCTTACGTACCACACGTGTATTAATGTTTCCGCATAATACAGTTATAGCATGATACAAAACATATTATGAACAAATGAGATATGACAAATAAAAACACTTTATTAATTGCCTCTAGGGCATATCTCCAACAGTCTCCCACTTGCACTAGAGTATAATTTAATCTAGATTACAACTTGGTAAAAGCCTAACACCCATAGCACTTTGGTGTTTTACATGCTTGTCTAGTGGAAGAGGCTTCGTCAGAGGATCTACCACATTCAGATCCGTATGTATTTTGCAAACCTTCACATCGCCTTCCTGGATATACTGTCGTATCACATGGAAGCGTCGGGGAATATGTTTGGCGGTTGAGTGAGACCTTGGTTCCTTTGCGTTAACAATAGCACCCATGTTGTCACAGTAGAGGGTCACAGGGTCTTGCGCGCATGGGAACACTCCGAGCTTGACGATGAACTTCCTCAGCCAGACAGCTTCATTCGCGACTTCCGAAGCAGCGATGTACTCCGATTCCATTGTAGATTTGGCTACTATGGGTTTGTTCCCACTTCTCTAGCTCATAGCGCCTCCATTCACCCTTAAAACATATCATGTCTGTGACTTCGAGTCATCTGGATCTGTGCAGAAACTTGCATCAACGTAACCTGTTACACCAAGTTCCTCTTCACAGCCTCCATACACAAGGAACATTTCCTTTGTCTTGTTGAGATGCTTAAGAATGTTCTTAACAGCTATCCAATGCTCCTTTCTAGGATTACTTTGGAACCGGCTCATCAAACTAAGAGCCAATGCTATATCGGGTCGAGTACTTAACATGGCATACATGATTCATCCTATGGCTGAAGCATAGGGATGTTTAGTCATCTCGGCTTTATCATGTGCCATCACTGGACACTGAGCCCTGCTCAATGTCTTATTCTTGATAACCGGCAGAGAACTTTCTTTGCCTTCTCCATACCAAACTTTTTCAATATCTTATCAAGATAAGTACTCTGACTTAAAGCTAATAGGCGACTTGATCTATCACGATAGATTCTAATGCCTAACACGTATGCAGCTTCGCCTAAGTCCTTCACCGAAAATTTACTGTTTAAATATTCCTTCATGCTTTTCAGAAGTTCCACATTATCCCCAATCAGTAATATATCATCCGCATACAGTACTAGGAATGCAACTGAGCTCCCACTCATTTTCTTGTAAATGCAGGTCTCTTCCATATTTTGGACAAATCCAAAACCTTTGATCACCTCATCAAAGCGAAGATTCCAGCTCCGAGATGCTTGTTTCAGTCCATAAATGGAATGCTAAAGCTTGCATACCTTGCCAGCATTTTCTGGATCGACAAAACCTTCAGGTTGTACCATGTACAACTCTTTCTCAATGTTGCCATTTAGGAATGCTGTTTTGACATCCATCTACCATATTTCATAATCATAATATGCAGCAATCGCTAGCAAAACCCGAATAGACTTTAGCATCGCTACAGGTGAAAATGTTTCATCGTAGTCAATTCCATGAACTTGTCAGAAACCTTTTGCGACAAGCCGAGCTTTATAGACGGTCACATTACCATCAGCATCAGTCTTCTTCTTAAAGATCCATTTATTCTCTACGGCCTTGCACCCTTCGGGAGTCTCCATCAAAATCCATACTTTGTTGTCATACATGGATTCTATTTCGGATTTCATGGCCTTAAGCCATTTCTCGGACTCGGGTCCTTCCATCGCCACTTTGTAACTCGTAGGTTTGTCTTGTTCAATTAACATGACGGTGCAAACAAGATTGTTGTACCACTCAGGAGGGGTACGGGTTCTTCCTGATCTACGAGGTATAATAGTTTCCTCGATATTTTCTCCCACTCCATCTGTTATGGAGGACGGTTCAGGAACAGTTTCCATTGTGCCACTCGGAATTTCGAGTTCAGGATCAACTATCTCGTCGAGGTCTATTTTCCTCCCACTTACTCCTTTAGCAAGAAACTCCTTCTCGAGAAAGGTGCCATTCTTAGCAACAAACGTTTTGCCCTCGGCTTGGTTGTAGAAGGTGTATCCTATGATTTCCCTCGGATACCCTACGAAGAGGAATTTCTCTGATTTTGGTTCGAGTTTGTCAGGCTGCTGTTTCTTAACGTACGCCTCACAACCCCAGACATTTAGGAACGACAACTTGGGTTTCTTGCCATGCCATATCTCATACGGTGTCGTTGCTACGGATTTGGATGGAGCCCTATTTAAAATGAATGCGGCTGTTTCTAACGCATATCCCCAAAATGATACGGGCAAGTCGGTGAGAGACATCATATACCGCACGCTATCCAATAAAGTATGATTACGTCGCTCGGACACACCGTTGCGTTGCGGTGTTCCAGCAGGCATAAGCTGTGGCACAATTCCACAGGCCTTCAGATGTGTGCCAAACTCAAAACTCAAATATTCGCCACCACGATCAGATCGAATGTGCTTGATTTTCTTGTTGAGTTGATTTTCAACCTCACTCTGAAATTCTTTTAACTTTTCAAACGTTTCAGACTTGTGTTTCATTAAGTAGATATACCCGTATCTACTCAAATCATCAGTGAAGGTTACAAAATAACGATACACATTGCGTGTCGACACGCTCATTGGACCGCATACATCAGTATGTATAACTCCCAATAAGTTCGACGCCCGTTCCACAAATCCTGTGAACGGTGTCTTGGTCATCTTACCCAAAAGGCATGGTTCGCACGTTAAGAGATCCAAAATCTAGTGACTCCAAAAGTCCATCAGAATGGAGTTTCTTCATGCGGTTCATACCAATATGACCGAGACAGCAATGCCACATATACATGGCGGTATCATTACTAAGTCTAATCCCCTTGGCATCAACGTTATGGATGTGAGTACTACTATCGAGATTCAAAAAGAATAAACCATTACTCTAAGGAGCATTAACATAAAAGATATCATTCATTGAAATATTACAACCATTTGATACGGATTTAAACGAATAATTGTCATGTAATAGGCATGACCCACTTATAACGTTTACACTCAACGATGGCACAAAATAACATTAATTCAAAACCAAAACTAATCCCGACGGTAGATGTAGAGGGAGTGTGCCGATAGCCACCACGTCAACTTTTGATCCATTGCCGATGCGCATCGTCACCTCATCCTTCGCCAAGCGCCGTTTATTCAGCAACTCCACCTGAGAGTTACAAATATGAGCAACAAACCAGTACCAAATACCCAGGCATTACTCCAGGCACTAGTAAGGTAAACATCAATAACATGTATATCGCATATACCTTTCTCTCTTATGGCAATCTTGCCTTTCTTTGCTAGATAATTGGGGCAGCTATTCTTCCAGTGATCATCGCCTCCGCAGAAGAAGCAGTTGCGCACATGCTTTAACTCCTTTGGTTTGACAGTCAGTACCATCCTTTCCATTTTGATTTCCAATTCGGCCATTTCAAGCATCAACAGTACTTCAGACAAGGATTTTGACATCCCTAGCCTGAAGTAGTCCATGATAGCATCCTTATAGCTAGGGGGTAGCGACAGCAACACCCTATCTATAGCCAGCTCGTCTAGAATCCCAGATCATTCAGGAGCTAGACACAGCCAGACATTTTGGCCCAGTGCTCCCTAATGTCGTCGTAATCTTCCATCTGGGCTGAGAAGAACAGCTTGGTAGCTTCATACCTCTCAGCTTTGACTTGTGGTGCAAAAACAACAAAGAGTTCAGTGATTATCTCATAAGCACTCTTGTTCTCAAAATGGTTTTGCAGGTCAGCCTCCATGCCAAAGAGCATGCCACTCTGGACATAAGAGGAAACTTCCACCTTGAACAGATAGACATTCTTCTAGTCTTCAGAGGCGGTGTCTGCAGGCTTATCACTAATGGCGGCTTCCAGAACGTAGGCCACCTTGTGGGGAGTGAGGAGGATCCTCAGGTTGCGGAACCAGGACATGAAGTTTGAACCATTGGTCTTAAGCTTTTCTTTTTCAAGGAACAGGCCTAGGATAAAGGTGGGGCGAGACATTTACAATGGAATTTGCAAAATATATAAGACGTTGTTCCTAATAAAATATGGGTTCAAGTTTTAAAATAAAACTACTAGAACTCCCACTCAAAATGAACATCCCCGCATCGTTTTATTGATTACATGATCCTTATTCATTATGCAACCCCTCATCGTCAGAGCCGGCAACACAACTTCAAAGTAGACATCGAAATGTCAATCACAACAACTCTATGACTCATGCTTAACCTTTCAGTCACTGTGTTCCGAGGCCATATCTGTACATGCTAGGCTCGCCAATATAACCTATAGTGTATTGCTTGTACAACGTGGATTACACCCATGTTATGCGAACGCAGATACGTCTGACACCTGATCGTCACGGCCTGCCTCGTATCGGAGAACTTTCGGTGGTGCACGCTACAGGAGAACACCACATAGTTTTAGGAGGGATCATCTTATATTTCTACCGCCGTGTAACTAATATAACCATATATATACACAATATAAGATGCACACAATAGCATATCATCAAAAATGAAATGTAATGCGACGTGATATGGTCTTGCACCGATGGTCTCCTTCGCGCCCACAGTATAAACAATTTACTAAACTCACCTTGACCATATCACATTGACCCTACAAAATAAAGTTAGACGCTTCCTACTTTATCTTTTGCATATTTTACGTTTCTTGGTGCTTTCGTAAATAGAACCGATTCATACCTACGAACATATGACCACAACAACAATCAAATAGTCGACTATTTATGTATCCCTTTCGGACCCTCCATTGAAAATGCAAAGCCAACTAAAGAGAGAGACAGCCACCCGCCAGCCACATATACGGTACAAGTCGTATGTCAGTTGTGGAACCAGTCTCGCGTAAGCGTATGCGTAAAGTCGGTTCGGCTGCTTCATCAACTCGATGCCACCGGCAATTGCAAGTGCACGCTAGAGGATAGCAACTAAAAGAACGATGCCCCCATGTAAACATGGGTTCTAAAACGGTATAGCTATATCTACGCATAGATCGGTTCTGATGCCACTGTTGGGAATCGTAGGCAGAAAACAAAAAAAATTCCTAACAACGATAACCTTATGCTAGCCAGGATCTATACTAAGTAGATATACTATACAATAGGATATCGATATACATACCAAAAGCGGGGATCACTGAAAGAGCATATGTGCTCTTAATCATGTTTTGGTGATAATGACAATACACCATGTGCTCCTAATATGTTGTTAAAGTGTGAACAGATTTATATAACAGTCATCGTCAAGTTCGCATCGAGAAAAAGAGAAGAACGAGCATTTTCATATAGTACTGCCCGCAGTTCCGGCTAACTCGTGTTCGGGCGCGCATGTGCGGTACCGGCCGCGGTACTACGGGCGGTAGTACTGTCGGCACGGTATCGAGTGCCGGTCAGCGCAGAGTTTGACCAAGGCGAGGGAGCGCGAATACTGGAGGCGGCCGTTGACCGTTGAAGCATACGGCTTCAGCGGTAGTACCGCCCGGCGCGGCGGTACTACCGCTGGCTCGGAAAACTGCTGCCAACGGGCAGATTCTGTGGGGGGTATTTAATGCCCTCCACCTACCTTGCTCCTCTTTGAGCTTCACAAAAATATCTTGCCACCATTGTTGAGAGCTTCATTTATGAGATCTCCCACTCCCACCAACCAAATCCATTGATACTTTGTGGAGTGAAGGAGGAGGTCTAGATCTACATCTTCACCGAAGGAATTTCAAATCCATCCATCCCCTTTGTGGTTCTTGTTTCTCCTTGGGTTGCTTGTAACCCTAGGAGGCCTTTGTGGGTTCCGGATACCTCAACTTGTTCGCTAGGTGCTCCGAGATATTGTTGGGAGGCTCCAACTCATTGTGGAGTTCCCCGACCTTTGTGCACAGCTTGGTCAACGCGTCGAAGGTGACCTCATAGTGGAAGAGCTACGCCTTCACCGGCAAAGCTCACGGAGAATAGAGTGAGCACATCCGTGCTATTGGAGTGCCTAGGTGGCTCCACACTTCTCCAACGTAGACGTACTTCCCTTGGGAAGGAACTACGGGAATCATCTCCGTGTCTCCTTTGCGGTTACTTCTATCCTTTACTTGTTGTTTCCGCTACGCTTTATATCTTGCTTGTATCACATAGGTTGTATTCATCTAGTGCACATCTAGTCAACCTTTGTTATACTTGCTCTAGCCCTAATTAAAAAGAAAAAGGTTAAAATTTGGGAGTCGCCTCATCACCCCCCCTAGTCGACCTTTCAATTGGTATCAGAGCCTGGGCTCTTATCTAAGGCTTCACCGCCTAAGAGAAAATTTCCGAAGAGAGTGATCCCGAAGCTCCCGTCTCCAAGTCTCAACTATATGAGATTGTGGGTAATATTGAGACCAAGATCAATAATCTTGACAACAAGATTACCTCCAATGTCATTAATGAGATGCGAAAGATGTTCGAGCAAATTACGGGAAAGGCCCCTCGCGTGGATGACGCTCCATCCTCTCTAGACTCCCCAAACAAAGACGGCGACGTCTTGACTTTGGAAGTCGATCCCGAGAAAGCAAAGGCGCAAGCAAATGCCGACTCGGGAAAAGGAGAGAACGGTACATCATCCACCACGAAGGCTATTCCGGGGCTGTATTCACAAGTTCCACCGGAACAAGTGTATAACCAAATCCACCGACAAGTTGACAAGCCACACATCGCCAATATAGGCGCACCTTCTAAGCTTGACACAAAAGACTTTCCTAATTGGCAATTTTGCATGAAGTCACATATGTCTAGTTCTTGTGTTGATTTGCTTGACATTATAGAGCGCGGCTTCTCTCCAAGGGATCCCGCCAATTTGACTCCAAGTGAGAAGGCCGATCATCAACTCAACGCCACCGCTATGCACATGATACAAACCGCCGCCGGTCCAACATATCATACTCACCTCCGAAGATGCACCACGGCGAAGGAATCAAGTATGAAGCGGTCCAAGACGAGGCCGATGAGTTCGTGATGAAGGATGATGAGACTCCCGAAGAGATTTATAGAAGACTCAGTGCTCTTGCCGTCACTTTGTGGGACTTTGGCTATGAGAAGATTGGTGATGATTGGATCAAGCGCAAGTTTCTCAGGGCACTCACTCCGTCCAACCAAGGATTGGCTCAAACCATTCGATCAAGGCCGGGTTTTGCTTCTCTTAACTCCAATACGGTGGTCAATGAATTTGTATCTATTGGAATGGTGGTCAAGAGCTCCATCAATGCTCTTGCTCGCCAAAGAGGACTTGCGGGCCAATCACCAAATGTTGCTTTGAAATCCAAGGCCATTGCGCGTGAGGAAGTGGTTGATCATGAAGATGAAGAAGATGATCCGGAAGAGACCAAGCAAGCCTATAGTGAACACATGGCTCTTGCCGCAAAGGCTTTTTGGGGCAACCGCTCTAAAGGTGCAAGATCTTTCGCAAGAGGAGGCAAGTCAAGAGTTGAACGATCAAGGACATGCTATAATTGTAGCAACCAAGACCACTACATTGCCGAGTGCCCGCACAAGAATAGAGAAGACACCAACGGCAAGCTCGTGAGAAAATACAAGAGCATCAAGACCGTCGGCAATAAGAACTTCGTGAAGAGGAAGGTTCCAAATGCCTTATGTATCCAAGATAGGAAAGTGCTTGAAGAGTACATGTCCGGTGATGAGGATGATGATGTTGAAGGTATGGCGCATGTGGCCATTGCTACTACTTCCACTACACCGGCATCGCTCTTTGAATCCCCCAATGAGAATGAGGTCATTCCCTACACATGTCTTATGGCAAAAGCCGGCTCGGTAACCCCTTCTCCTAAGCCCGTTGTTTCTACACCTCCTTCTTTGTTGGATTGTGTAAAAAATGTTGAGAAGGAGGCCCAAGGTCCAAATGTTGTGGACTTATGGCTAGCTAAGCTCAAGGGGGAGAATAAGGTTCATGTGAATGCTCTTATTGAGCAACTTGATGAGACTAACCTTCTTGTAGATGAAAAGGAGGAGAAACTCTTTACCATGGAGCCTAATGAGTGTGAGTACGCTAATGAAATGGCGGCGCTATCCAATGCTCTTGAAAAAGAGCAAATTCGTAGGAGTGCTCTTGAAGAGGCCCTCTCTAACCAAGATGAATCATATGCTATTGATATGTCTAGGGTAAAAAAGGATCATGAACATGCTCTTGTTATTTCCAAAATTCTTAAGAATGAAAAGAATGAGCTAGGTATTGGCCATGCTAGACTTGAAAAGGAAAATAAGAGACTTGATGAGGAACTCAAAACCCTCAAAAAGCCTTTTGATGAACTCCAAAAGTCTCATGATCAATACCTAGGTCAACAAGTGAAACAAAGTCTTGCTTCTTCCTCTAGTAGTAATGTTGCTAGTTCTAACTCTTGTTGTGAGCATGCTAACCTTGTTGAGGAGAACGCTAGGTTGAAGGCCCATCTTGAGAAGGGCCTTGCTTCATGCATTCAAGGTGAGAAAAATCTCTATGGCACCCCGCTCTGGCACATATTTCCAGAGAGGCGGTCGCCCCATGCGCTAGCCCAAGATATCTGGCCGCACATTACGACAATGCGACATAGCGGAAATCATTACACAATCAGGCACAAAGTGCTACAAAAGGTTTACAAGGCCATCGAGGCATTACAAAATGTCTTGCCAAGCATGACCCAACTCAGAGTTTTAACTGGCAGCGGAAGACATAAATGAGGCAACGGCTTGGAGCGGCTCCACTCCACAGGTATCTGGCTGGGCTACTGATCCTAGCACGTTTCTGCTCCTTATCCTTGCTAAGGTGGAAGTTGAGTCCTCGCCAAAATCTGGCCACAATCACAAGGCCCGTGAGTACATTTGTATGCACTCAGCAAGAATCGCCACTCACTACAAACAATCCAACAATCATGCAACAAGATATACATTGGAAATAAACTCCTACAACATGTCAAGTGTACTCTAGATACATGACATAAAAGTAGCATGGCATTGACAACCAACATGTCGTAAGCAGACAACGGGGGTATCACCAGTACAGAGTCCAAGCCAGGTGGGGTTGGATCGTGCACCGGCAATCATACAAAGGGCTTACCTGTGACGAGTAACCAGGTGTACCAAGTGGTACCAAACAATACACAACAGCACCTGTGATCACTGCTAGGCCCACTGGCCTCATTTTTCCACTATGGGCACGCACGGTTGATGTGGGCTCTGGCCTAACTATAGGCTCCCCAACGCATCACACCGCCATCCCAAAACTTGGTTCACAATCACATCTCAAGTAACATTCCCTGCATCAACTTATTGTTCATTTAGTGAAATCAGGTTGTTCATCTTTCTTTCAAACAGAAATTATGTTTAACCTCCTGACTCGACAAAGACAATAGTGTGACCGACACTGAACTGTTGTTCCATAACCTTGGAACGAGGCTAGATATCAAGATTTACATTCTCGAGAGGTTGCAATACTTCACTTATCTAAGTGGATCATTAACAACCGGTACTTTAGGATCACGTCCTTAAGACGGTCTGATACACTCACTCAACCGTTCACGCCATCAAGACACTCCCTATATAGCCACCGACATAACTATATGCCTTATGCAAAAGTGAATCCGGCACGTCCCCAACCCTTGTGCGACGCCTAGCTCCGGAACCTTCGCAAGACTAGCCCCGACCAACTATGGTAACTGACTAGACTTGCCAAAAAGGGTGGCATCAAAGGAGGCTCAATAGGATTACGTAGGTCAAGGCCCGCCCATATGAGCGACAGTGGTAGTGCTTTCGATGTTCAGATTAGTGGCACTATGGACTGACCCTATCGAAGTTTGGAGGGGTGTTTCATTTAATCAAGTTTCATCAAAACAAGTCCAAACAACAGAGGGTTAGTCCAACACAACAATCACAATATCATAATATACATCATCAAACATCAAGACATTAGCAACATAATATCTCAAGCAATAGTAGTATCCATGTCCAAACTTAGCAAAATAAAATGGCGTCAACCGGATGACTGCGGCGGCGATCCCGCCGACCAGTGCCTTCTCATTTGACAAGGTAAAAGAAACGTCAACCGGAAGACTACGGCGGCGATTCCACCGACCAGCGCCTTCTCGTTCGACAAGGTAAAAGAAACATCAACCGAAAGACTACGGCGGCAATTCCGCCGACCAGCGCCTTCTCATTCGACAAAAATAAAAGAAATGTCAACCGAATGACTGTGGCAGCGATTCCGCTGGCAAGCGCCTTCACAGATCAACTTACAAAGTTAGCACAGTTTATTGGCATCGATCGGGTGACTGTGGCAGAGATATCTCCGACCAGCGCCATCACAGATCAACTACCAAAGTTGGTAGGGCATGTAGTTTCCAAAATGAACCGAAAATCACTCATAAGAAAGAAAGCATCCATTGCACTCAAGGATTAACCCGACGTGGTGTCAGCAATCTTGGCAAAAAGAACCAAATGGAAAGCAAATGTCCCAAGCGTCGCGGTCCAGGTGGGCTTACGCCAATCACGTTTGACGGAGGGAGAAGAAGCAAATAACTCTTTTGGCAAATGCCCCAACTCCGAGGATCATAAGACGACATTCGTCCGCTCCTCACCTCGGTGAAGGAGAAGAAGCAAACACTCATAGGAACGCATGTTTTACAGTTGTTTAGTTAGAGGGTTCGACAAAGCCACGCAAGTGCGGGGCGCACAAATAATTCACACGTCATTCTAATGCACACATGGATGATGATTGAAACATTGAAGGAGCAATATTCCAAGTAACATATTGAACACAACAATAACAGACCGACATAACATATACCGAACGCAGACAAATATAATCACTCAGCATGACAATAAGGAAATAACAAACAACATTGCGGGACTGCTCATAGCAAGGGGTTAGCTTGCCTCCGAAGATCAACACCATTTGGCTCAGGGATCACGGACGCGTCACGGGTCAGGGTTCCGGTCTGCCGGTACCGTGGTATACACCTAAGCAGGCATACAAGGGTACTGAGCATACAAGTATTTTACAAAAATGTAAAACTGACACTACTAGACAGAGCTTCTCAAACTAGGAATTTACAAATTTGAATCACCTCAATCGGAGTTACGGTTTGAGAGAAACGAGCGAGGGAAGGATAGCTATCCACTGCTCACCCGGGAAAAAAACAGAGCGGGCCGAATCTGACTGGGCTGGGCCGAGCTGGGCTGCTGCTGGGCTGTGTGGGAGGAAAAAAGAACAGATCGATCGATCCATCCATCCAGGCGTTGACCCGCACGCCCTGTACGTCGTCTTCGTGCAGGAGAGCACGGGCAGCTCGAGCGCTCGCCGGCGCCGGCAGCGGAGAGGGGGCAGCAGGGCCGCGGCCAGCGGCTGGGATGGGTGGTGGCAGAGGACCGCGTCATGTGAGGGGGGCGCAGCCGATGACGGGGACACCTCCGGAGCGTCGCCCGCGAGCTTGGCCACTTGCCCATAGTGGGAGACCACGGGAGGTGGACGGCGCCGACCATCGGGGCGGCACCGAGATCGGCCGATGGCGTAAACGGAACCGGCGCTCCCTACCGTGCCCGAGAGCAGGGTTTGTGGGGTGGGGAAGGCTGTGGGGCGTCGCCGCGAGCTTCGGCCGCTTCGGCCATGGCGGGGTCGGGCACGGGCGGCTCCTCCGCCGTGCTGCTCCGCCGCTCGGGGACGGCAGTGAGGCTGTCGCCAGGAGGAGGGCTCGGGGATGGCTTCAAGCGGAAAGGGGAGGCCGGGGTCGCGTCGCCCGTGACCTTCGCCTATACGGCCATGGTCGGGTGATGATGAACGGAGTGGCTTCGGCCACCTACTGATGCTCTGGATGGACAGCTAGCAAGGGCAGTAGAGGAGGGGGAAGAGGGAGTGAGGTGTGTGAGTGCAGCGGGAGAAGAGAGCTCGGGGTCCTTTTCAAGGGCAGGGGAGAGGAGACACGGGGAAGCTCTCCTCCATGCCACTGTATCGTCGGTGGAGTGGATAGAATCATCTCCGGTTCGAACAGGGAAGCAGTGGACGGTCTAGCTACAGATGGGGTGCGGTTGGGACACGGGGAACAGAGGTGACCCGGTGCACCGGAACGCACACTGTGCGCGCTAGCGTTCGGCGCGCGCCACGAGTGGCATCGACACGTTCCCGTCGACTCGGGGTTCCAAAAGGGAAACGGCTTCGGAACTAGGTTCACGGGGTTTTTGGGCAACACAACAAATTCTATTCTACGTCGTCCAAGAACTAGGATTTGCTTTGGAAATTGCTATTAGGCATGGAAAGAGCATCACAAGGGAAGTACCTCAAATATTGCTCGAATGAGGTTGGGACAGTGGAGTGAAATGTTCAGGAGGTGGATTTATGAATCTCCCCAAAATATTAGAATTTCTGGATGTGTGGAAGGTGTCTAGATAATTTCTGGATGAAAAATGACATAATAGAGAATATGAACAAATTTGGAATTATTCCATGGGACTATGAAATATTTTTCCGTGGAAGTGATATCTATGTATGAGGGAACCATATGGTAGCTTGGTAGAATTTATTCCAAGCAAAAATTTGTGGTGGAGGCTTTAGTAGGATAGACCGAGAGGGTTTTGGAATTACCAAATGGAACCAATGTTTGACCGATAAAACAAGGTCAGGGAATTATGATGGAGGTCGACAAAGATCGGGAATGGCTGGGAATTTTCTAAGAGAGCGAAACCAAAGTCAAATCAACGATCAACGGGTTCAAAGAAAACATTTAGAACCTAAAAAAGTTTTTCAGGTGTGAGGAACACCACTAAAATTAGGGACGAATTTTTGGGGTGTTACAAACCTTCCCTCCTTAAAAAGAATCTCGTCCCGAGATTCGGAGACTTATAAAGATTCCTGGAGTTATAACAAGATATTTCTTGTACGGTTTTATTATACCCCTATATCATAAAACTTTTTCCAAACTTTTTCTTCATGATGCTAGAGTTTTAAAACACTCGGAGGGATCCACGCATATCAAGGTGTTTCTCAAAACTGGGCATTTGCAAGCATAGCATTACTATCAAACAAGATGCACTCAAAAGAATGACATGGCAGGGGCTCACGGAATCAAACAAAAATAGGATCTACCACCATGGTATATAAATATAAACTATGGTTTTCGCTCAAGCATTCACATGGCAGGGCACACATAACAACACAACCATGCAAAAGCAAACAAGCATGTCTACAAACAAGCTAACATTCAACAAAACAGAGTTTGAACTGGGGTATGCAGTTACCCAAAATTTTATAAACAAAAGGATTGGGATATGCTATCATATCCTCTCATCTAGGGTTTTATTTTGGAAAAGCTATATATACACTTTCATGCATACATAGGTTTTGAAAATTTTAAGGTTTCTTTTAGGAGAAGGATGTTTGTGCCACCCAAAATGGGCTCACAAGCACCTAGATTTTGAGGGGTAGGGCCACACCCCAATTTCTGTTTTTGCTCAGATTTTTCCCTATGGAATGCCATAGATACGAGGGAAGAACTTTCGGGGTATCTCCTTCACTGAAGTAATTGTAGAGTTCTAGCTGGAGTAGAACTTGCATCATCAATTTCGGGAGTTGTCCATCTGTGTACAGTTCGTGTCTTGCAGCAAGATTAAATGGCAGGGATACAAGCGTGGGTAAAAGAATTCTACTTGTAGCAAAACATCATTTTATGAAATATTTCTGCATTTTATGGCCCAAAACAAAATGGCTGCAACAGTATGGCATAATCATTTCAACCATACCGTATAGGCAAGCACACAACAGCTAACAAAACACTCCACAAAAAATCCTTTTGTGTTCCAGTGAGGAAGAACACTCAACAAACATTTTAAGGCTTGGGAGGGAGTTGCTCGTGGAGGGCTCGGGCCCTTTCTTTAACATGAGAGCCTAGACAGGTTCATATTGGGTGAGGAACCTTGCGTGAGTACATGTATGAGTTTTCCAAACCTATACACGAGCCAACATTAAGTGAGCGGGACACCGTGGTGACAGTGTCTCATTAAATACTTCAACTTAATAGTTAAACTGGTGCAACACACACAAAATAATCTTTATATTAGAAAATAATATCATTCAAAGTTTGCATTAATTTTACAGGCGTGCATATGTGTCTGGGTTCACATATACCACTTCTGCTTTTATGTGATCTGTCATTTCTTCAAAACTTTTCAACTGAAGAAAAGGACGTGGTATTCTGTCACATGTCAACCAAGTGGTTAACAAGGAAATCAGAACATCAAGTTTTACACAGGGATAACCTAACCACAACTTAACCGCGGACAGAATAAACATGCAGCACAAGAAAACACAAGAAGTTACAACAACCTCACAAACTCTCACCTACCAACTTAGGTGTAACACCCCGAAAATTGAACCCAAATTTTAGTGGTGTTTTCCGACACCTGAAAAACTTTTTCCTCTTATTCTAAATATTTCTTCAAAACTTTTGAAGATGAATTGACTTCGAATTGATTTCTCAAAATTTCCCATAAATCCACAACCCACTCCATCACCCTGATAATTTTTGAGCTTAGGTTTTTCCCTCAAAAACCCTCACCCTAACTATCGAAACCTTTTAATCCCTTTTCTCCACCTACCAAAGGAAAGCCCATTTCCATAGCTCTATAAATTCCACCAAAAATACCAGAGGACCCCATGTCCATATAAAGACAACCCATGCAAAAATATTGCATACTCCAATGCAATATTTCCAAGTTATCCAATATTTTCAAAACTGCCAATTCTAGTCCAGAAATGTTTTAGTCAAACTAGACACCTCCAATAATTCTGATAAATTCAGGGGATGAATATTTTGGCATTTCTTGCATTTCATCTTTTGGAGGCAACCCATTTGAGCAATATTTAGACCACTTCCTTTGTAAGCCCAAATTAATGCCATTTCAAGATCTTCAGGCAAACTTGTACCTAGAAAATTCCTAAGGCCATGATACTTGGTGATCTTGACCACATGGTCCTTAGACACACAAATCCAGGAGACCACCCCAAGGTAAAGCATGGAGCACCATTTTTCCTAAATCATGCCACTATGGTCATTTTTGGCCATCTTATGGAAAACCAATTTCCCATCATCCAAATGACCTCAAACTCCATGGACACTCTCCCCTGACCAAAACAACCCATGCCTAATTTTTGGGAATTTATTTGAGTTATGTAAGACCAAGAACATTTCAACGAGCACCTTCTGCATTTTTAGTTTCCTGAAAATTTTCTTCTGCAAAGATGCAACTCGTTGATTGATTCTTGTTTGTTTGTGTTTGTTATGATCTGGTGAACAGCGTAGTACTTTTACTTTTGTGTTTGGATCACCCAGTTGGCGGGAACGTGGTGATGCCGCCCATGGCGCGCTCTGGCCGCCCGGACGCGCACACCGGCATGCCCATGTCCTTCCCTTGTCCTCTGCCTCGCTGTCTCCCGCCGAGCATCGCCGTGCCGAGCCCGCCCTTCCCCCTTGCTCCTCCATGCTCCGGCGAACCAGCCCTGCCCAGGCCCCCCCGCACCCAGCTCGACACCTCGCCTCCCCGGAGCGCCGCCAAGCGCTAGACGCCGCACCGCCCCGTACAGTCCGCTGCCAGGAGCTACGCGACGCGCCGCGCGCTCCAGGAACCCTCGTGCTCTTCCTGTGCTTCCAGCTCATCGAGCTTATCCCCTCCCTTCCCCTTCTGTGGCCAGAGGAGCATCGACGTTGATGCGCCGTGGCGACCAACAGCCCGTGCCCCTGCCTCTCCTCCCCCAGGCTATAAAGCCACCCCGAGCCTCACTTCGACGCACGCCTTGCCTTCACTCCCCCTCCACGCCCCAGCACCACCAGAGGCCGACGGGAGCTCGAAGAAATTCCACCATGGCCGTACACTAGTAGGAAAACCCAATTCTATGGATCCTTATTCTGTGGCGCACCATGTGGCCGTGCGCTACAGAATAAGCTTCTGTGGCGCACCCAAAACTGGTGCGCCACAGAATAAGGCTATTCTGTGGCGCACCGGAACTGGTGCGCCACAGAATTTGCTATTCTGTGGCGCACCTAAGCTGGTGCGCCACAGAATAGTGCTATTCTGTGGCGCATGTGGCTGGTGCGCCACAGAATAATAGTGCTATTCTGTGGCGCGTGGAAGCTGATGCGCCACAGAATTCTGGTTTTCTGTGGCGCATGGGCCACGTGCGCCACAGAAATGCAAATTCTGTGGCGCACGAGGCCATGCGCCACAGAAATCAGAAATTCTGTGGCGCACCAAGCCCCATGCGCCACAGAATTTTTTTAAAAACAGCTCCACACACCCACTCCCCCCCCCCCCCCCCCCCGTGGATCGTCTTTTCAGTTTTCAAAACACTCAAAGAAAATGTTAAAAAATTCAAAAAATAAAATCCTTCGAGATGTGGTTAGGTGTTACTGTCTAGGTCATATAGAAATCTTGAAATATGAATTTTGACCTTTTTTGCAAAATCCAGAAAAAAACGTAAAACGGCCATAACTTTTGCATACGACGTCGAAAAAATGCGTTTAATATGTCAAAAAAAAACTAGAGAAAAAAAGGAACCCTCCAAATTCCAAAGGGAAAAAAAGTTATTTCAAAATTAAAAAATAAAAAAATAAAAAATTCAATTTCTTTTGGATTTGTTGAGTTTTTGGATTTTTTGAAGTTTTTTGAATTTTTTGGGATTTTTTGAATTTTTGAATTTTTTGAATTTTTTGAAACATATATACACATAACACACATAAACTACACACACATATATAGACATACACAAGGGTTAAAAGGGTTGATATGATACTATTATCAATAAGAACTTGAGTAGCAGGATGGTAGGTGAAGTGAATAGAACTTAGAAGTTAAGCGTGTTTGGGTGGGAGCACTTCTAGGATGGGTGACCTAGCGGGAAGTCAACATTTGAGATTCACTAGGAGTGTTAAAAATGTTCAGAAAATTCAAATATATAGTAATTTCCAAATTATTTCATTTTCTGATTTTTGTGAATTTTTTCAATTTTTTTGAATTCTTTTGAAATTTTTTGGGAATCCAGATCTAGATCTGGCCGCCATTTTTTTGAAATTCAAAAAAACTATTCTGTGGCGCACCGGGCTGGGTGCGCCACAGAATAGCTTATTCTGTGGCGCACTAGGTGGTGCGCCACAGAATAGCTTATTTAGTGGCGACTATTCTGTGGCGCACCACCCATGCGCCATTCAAATATATAGTAATTTCCAAATTATTTCATTTTCTGATTTTTGTGAATTTTTTCAATTTTTTGAATTCTTTTGAAATTTTTTGGGAATCCAGATCTAGATCTGGCCGCCATTTTTTTGAAATTCAAAAAAACTATTCTGTGGCGCACCGGGCTGGGTGCGCCACAGAATAGCTTATTCTGTGGCGCACTAGGTGGTGCGCCACAGAATAGCTTATTTAGTGGCGACTATTCTGTGGCGCACCACCCATGCGCCACAGAATAGCAAAATGGTGTGCCACAGAATAGCTTTTCTGTACTAGTGGTAGCCATGGCCGAGATCCTCGAAGCACCACAGCCCGCCCGCGTGCCTCCCCCTGCCACCCAACTCCCCTGGGCACGGTGAGCCCACCGCCGCCGCCTCCCGACGCCCTGGCCTCTCCCCACGGCCTCAGCTCCGGCGAACCATGCGCCGTGTCCCCTGCCGTGCTCCTCCGGTCGACGCGGGAAAGGAGAAGAAGAACCAGAGGGAAAAAGAAAAGGAGAGAAAGAAAAGAAGAAAAGAAGAAAAAAAAGGGAGAAGGAATTCTTTTCCTGACGTGGGCCCGGCCCCACCTGTCAGATTAAGTGAACGCGCCTTCCACGTGTTTCCACTTTCCCCGCAGCGAAGGCGCATTCCTGGGAAAGGACGTGAACAGCCCAGCCCAGCACAGTTTCAGCCCATTCGGTTTTTTTTCCCAGGTGAGCGATAGATAGCTATTTTTCGCTCATCAATAACTTTTGAACCGTAGCTCCGATTGAGGCGATTCAAATTCCTAAATTCTTGTCTCGACACAACCTTTCCAGTGGTATGAATCCCACCTTGTTCCAAGAGAGTTCTTGAGGTGCCCTTTTGTGGGTGTATTCCGGAGTTTTCGGAGAGCAGCTTTCGACCCGACGCCGCAAAACCACCCCGACCCTTCCAAGCCAAATGGATCCCCGCCTTCAGGCAAGCTAACAACTTGCTATGAGCAGCCCGGCAGTGTTTGTTTGTTTATTCGCTTATTACCATGCCGGTGTTTATGTTTATGTTTGTCTACTGTTATATTTATGCATATCTGTTTGTTGTTCTTGTTTAGTATGAAACTTGTAATATTGCCCCTACCATGTTGCATATTATGTTGCATTTTTATTTCTTGTACCTGCTTGGTTGTATTATGTATTGTTAATGTTTATCAAACACACATCATTCTTGAGACAATGGACTGGGGGAACCGCCGCCGTCTCACAAAAATATTAACGTCGATCTATGATGGCGCTGGTCGGCAGGATCGCCGCCGTAGTCACCCGGTCGATGCAAACCAACTGTGTTATCTTTTATAGTCGATCTATGAAGGCGCTGGTCGGCGGGATCGCCGCTGTTGTCTTCCGGTGGACGTTTCTTTTATTTTGTCAAACGAGAAGGTGCTTACCAGCGGAATCGCTGCCACAGTCTTCCGGTTGATGTTATTTTTTTTATTTTGCTAAGTTGGACATGGATACTACTATTTCTTGAATTATTATGTTGCTAATGACTTGTTGTTTGATGGTATGTTATTATATTGTGATTGTTGTGCTGGACTAATTCTCGACTGTTTGGACTTGTTATGATGAAACTTGATTAAATGAAACACCCCTCCAAACAACGATAGGGTCAGTCCATGGTGCCACAAATCTGAACATCGAACGCACTACCACTGTCGCTTGAATGGGCAGGCCTTGACCTATGTAATCCTATTGAGCCTCCTTTGATGCCACCATTTTGGTAAGTCTAGTCGGTTACCATAGTTGGTCGGGGCTAGTCTTGCGAAGGTTCCGGAGCTAGGCGTCGCTCATGGGTTGGGGACGTGCCGAATTCACTTCTGCATAAGGCATATAGTTATGTGGGTGGCTATATAGGGAGTGTCTTGATGGCGTGAACGGTTGAGTGAGTGTATCAGACCGTCTTATGGATGTGATCCTAAAGTACCGGTTGTTAATGATCCACTTAGATGAGTGAAGTATTGCAACCTCTCGAGAGTGTAAATCTGGATATCTAGCCTAGTTCCAAGGTTATGGAACAACAGTTCAGTGTCAGTCACACTGTGTGTCCGTGTCGTGTCAGGAGGCTAAACCTAAAGCTTGTTTGAAAAGAAAGATGAACAACCTGATTTCACTAAATGAACAATAAGTTGATGCAGGGAATGTTACTTGAGATGTGATTATGAACCAAGTTTAGGGATGGTGGGTGATGGGTTGGGAAGCCTATAGATAGGCCAGAGCCCACATCAACCGTGCATGCCCAGAGGATAGCCAGAGTTGGCTGGAATGACAACCAGAGTTGGCTTGAGTAAAAGCCATAGTTGGCAAGAAATTAAGACAGAGTTGGCTAGAGGCTTGACAGCCTAGATGGGGTTTTCTCAGATCCTCCAAATTCCAAAGGGAAAAAAAGTTATTTCAAAATGAAAAAATAAAAAAATAAAAAATTCAATTTTTTTTGGATTTGTTGAGTTTTTGGATTTTTTGAAGTTTTTTGAATTTTTTGGGATTTTTTGAATTTTTTTGACTTTTTTGAAATTTTTGATTTTTTTGGATTATTTGAACTTTCTGTACAAACTTTTGAATTTTTTGAATTTTTTGAAACATATATATACACATAACACACATAAACTACACACACATATATAGACATACACAAGGGTTAAAAGGGTTGATATGACACTATTATCAATAAGAACTTGAGTAGCAGGATGGTAGGTGAAGTGAATAGAACTTAGAAGTTAAGCGTGTTTGGGTGGGAGCACTCCTAGGATGGGTGACCTAGCGGGAAGTCAACATTTGAGATTCACTAGGAGTGTTAAAAATGTTCAGAAAATTCAAATATATAGGAATTTCCAAATTATTTCATTTTCTGATTTTTGTGAATTTTTTCAATTTTTTTGAATTTTTTTGAAATTTTTTGGGAATCCAGATCTAGATCTGGCCGCCATTTTTTTGAAATTCAAAAAAACAATTCTGTGGCGCACGGGGTAGGGTGCGCCACAGAATAAGCTATTCTGTGGCGCACCGGGCTGGGTGCGACACAGAATAGCTTATTCTGTGGCGCACTAGGTGGTGCGCCACAGAATAGCTTATTTAGTGGCGACTATTCTGTGGCGCACCACCCATGCGCCACAGAATAGCAAAATGGTGCGCCACAGAATAGCTTTTCTGTACTAGTGGTAGCCATGGCCGAGATACTCGAAGCACCACAGCCCGCCCGCGTGCCTCCCCCTGCCACCCAACTCCCCCTGGGCACGGTGAGCCCACCGCCGCCGCCTCCCGACGCCCTGGCCTCTCCCCACGGCCTCAGCTCCGGCGAACCATGCGCCGTGTCCCCTGCCGTGCTCCTCCGGTCGACGCGGGGAAGGAGAAGAAGAACCAGAGGGAAAAAGAAAAGGAGAGAAAGAAAAGAAGAAAAGAAGAAAAAAAAGGGAGAAGGAATTCTTTTCCTGACGTGGGCCCGGCCCCACCTGTCAGATTAAGTGAACGCGCCTTCCACGTGTTTCCACTTTCCCGCAGCGAAGGCGCATTCCTGGGAAAGGACGTGAACAGCCCAGCCCAGCACAGTTTCAGCCCATTCGGTTTTTTTTTCCAGGTGAGCGATAGATAGCTATTTTTCGCTCATCAATAACTTTTGAACCGTAGCTCCGATTGAGGCGATTCAAATTCCTAAATTCTTGTCTCGACACAACCTTTCCAGTGGTATGAATCCCACCTTGTTCCAAGAGAGTTCTTGAGGTGCCCTTTTGTGGGTGTATTCCGGAGTTTCCGGAGAGCAGCTTTCGACCCCGACGCCGCAAAACCACCCCGACCCTTCCAAGCCAAATGGATCCCCGCCTTCAGGCAAGCTAACAACTTGCTATGAGCAGCCCGGCAGTGTTTGTTTGTTTATTCGCTTATTACCATGCCGGTGTTTATGTTTATGATTGTCTACTGTTATATTTATGCATATCTGTTTGTTGTTCTTGTTTAGTATGAAACTTGTAATATTGCCCCTACCATGTTGCATATTATGTTGCATTTTTATTTCTTGTACCTGCTTGGTTGTATTATGTATTGTTAATGTTTATCAAACACACATGTTTATCAAACACACATCATTCTTGAGACAATGGACTGGGGGAACCGCCGCCGTCTCACTAAAATATTAACGTCGATCTATGATGGCGCTGGTCGGCAGGATCGCCGCCGTAGTCACCCGGTCGATGCAAACCAACTGTGTTATCTTTTATAGTCGATCTATGAAGGCGCTGGTCGGCGGGATCGCCGCTGTAGTCTTCCGGTGGACGTTTCTTTTATTTTGTCAAACGAGAAGGTGCTTACCAGCGGAATCGCTGCCACAGTCTTCCGGTTGATGTTATTTTTTTTATTTTGCTAAGTTGGACTTGGATACTACTATTTCTTGAATTATTATGTTGCTAATGACTTGTTGTTTGATGGTATGTTATTATATTGTGATTGTTGTGCTAGACTAATTCTCGACTGTTTGGACTTGTTATGATGAAACTTGATTAAATGAAACACCCCTCCAAACAACGATAGGGTCAGTCCATGGTGCCACAAATCTGAACATCGAACGCACTACCACTGTCGCTTGAATGGGCAGGCCTTGACCTATGTAATCCTATTGAGCCTCCTTTGATGCCACCATTTTGGTAAGTCTAGTCGGTTACCATAGTTGGTCGGGGCTAGTCTTGCGAAGGTTCCGGAGCTAGGCGTCGCTCACGGGTTGGGGACGTGCCGAATTCACTTCTGCATAAGGCATATAGTTATGTGGGTGGCTATATAGGGAGTGTCTTGATGGCGTGAACGGTTGAGTGAGTGTATCAGACCGTCTTATGGATGTGATCCTAAAGTACCGGTTGTTAATGATCCACTTAGATGAGTGAAGTATTGCAACCTCTCGAGAGTGTAAATCTGGATATCTAGCCTAGTTCCAAGGTTATGGAACAACAGTTCAGTGTCAGTCACACTGTGTGTCCGTGTCGTGTCAGGAGGCTAAACCTAAAGCTTGTTTGAAAAGAAAGATGAACAACCTGATTTCACTAAATGAACAATAAGTTGATGCAGGGAATGTTACTTGAGATGTGATTATGAACCAAGTTTAGGGATGGTGGGTGATGCGTTGGGAAGCCTATAGATAGGCCAGAGCCCACATCAACCGTGCATGCCCAGAGGATAGCCAGAGTTGGCTGGAATGACAGCCAGAGTTGGCTTGAGTAAAAGCCATAGTTGGCAAGAAATTAAGCCAGAGTTGGCTAGAGGCTTGACAGCCTAGATGGGGTTTTCTCAGATCCTCCAAATTCCAAAGGGAAAAAAGTTATTTCAAAATGAAAAAATAAAAAAATAAAAAATTCAATTTTTTTTGGATTTGTTGAGTTTTTGGATTTTTTGAAGTTTTTTAAATTTTTTAAGATTTTTTGAATTTTTTTGACTTTTTTGAAATTTTTGATTTTTTTGGATTATTTGAACTTTCTGTACAAACTTTTGAATTTTTTGAATTTTTGAAACATATATATACACATAACACACATAAACTACACACACATATATAGACATACACAAGGGTTAAAAGGGTTGATATGATACTATTATCAATAAGAACTTGAGTAGCAGGATGGTAGGTGAAGTGAATAGAACTTAGAAGTTAAGCGTGTTTGGGTGGGAGCACTCCTAGGATGGGTGACCTAGCGGGAAGTCAACATTTGAGATTCACTAGGAGTGTTAAAAATGTTCAGAAAATTCAAATATATAGGAATTTCCAAATTATTTCATTTTCTGATTTTTGTGAATATTTCAATTTTTTTGAATTTTTTTGAAATTTTTTGGGAATCCAGATCTAGATCTGGCCGCCATTTTTTTGAAATTCAAAAAAACAATTCTGTGGCGCACGGGGTAGGGTGCGCCACAGAATAAGCTATTCTGTGGCGCACTTGGTGGTGCGCCACAGAATAGCTTATTTAGTGGCGACTATTCTGTGGCGCACCACCCATGCGCCACAGAATAGCAAAATGGTGCGCCACAGAATAGCTTTTCTGTACTAGTGGTAGCCATGGCCGAGATCCTCGAAGCACCACAGCCCGCCCGCGTGCCTCCCCCTGCCACCCAACTCCCCCTGGGCACGGTGAGCCCACCGCCGCCGCCTCCCGACGCCCTGGCCTCTCCCCACGGCCTCAGCTCCGGCGAACCATGCGCCGTGTCCCCTGCCGTGCTCCTCCGGTCAACGCGGGGAAGGAGAAGAAGAACCAGAGGGAAAAAGAAAAGGAGAGAAAGAAAAGAAGAAAAGAAGAAAAAAAAGGGAGAAGGAATTCTTTTCCTGACGTGGGCCCGGCCCCACCTGTCAGATTAAGTGAACGCGCCTTCCACGTGTTTCCACTTTCCCCGCAGCGAAGGCGCATTCCTGGGAAAGGACGTGAACAGCCCAGCCCAGCACAGTTCAGCCCATTCGGTTTTTTTCCCAGGTGAGCGATAGATAGCTATTTTTCGCTCATCAATAACTTTTGAACCGTAGCTCCGATTGAGGCGATTCAAATTCCTAAATTCTTGTCTCGACACAACCTTTCCAGTGGTATGAATCCCACCTTGTTCCAAGAGAGTTCTTGAGGTGCCCCTTTTGTGGGTGTATTCCGGAGTTTCCAGAGAGCTGCTTTCGACCCCGACGCCGCAAAACCACCCCGACCCTTCCAAGCCAAATGGATCCCCGCCTTCAGGCAAGCTAACAACTTGCTATGAGCAGCCCAGCAGTGTTTGTTTGTTTATTCGCTTATTACCATGCCGGTGTTTATGTTTATGTTTGTCTACTGTTATATTTATGCATATCTGTTTGTTGTTCTTGTTTAGTATGAAACTTGTAATATTGCCCCTACCATGTTGCATATTATGTTGCATTTTTATTTCTTGTACCTGCTTGGTTGTATTATGTATTGTTAATGTTTATCAAACACACATGTTTATCAAACACACATCATTCTTGAGACAATGGACTGGGGGAACCGCCGCCGTCTCACTAAAATATTAACGTCGATCTATGATGGCGCTGGTCGGCAGGATCGCCGCCGTAGTCACCCGGTCGATGCAAACCAACTGTGTTATCTTTTATAGTCGATCTATGAAGGCGCTGGTCGGCGGGATCGCCGCTGTAGTCTTCCGGTGGACGTTTCTTTTATTTTGTCAAACGAGAAGGTGCTTACCAGCGGAATCGCTGCCACAGTCTTCCGGTTGATGTTATTTTTTTTATTTTGCTAAGTTGGACATGGATACTACTATTTCTTGAATTATTATGTTGCTAATGACTTGTTGTTTGATGGTATGTTATTATATTGTGATTGTTGTGCTGGACTAATTCTCGACTGTTTGGACTTGTTATGATGAAACTTGATTAAATGAAACACCCCTCCAAACAACGATAGGGTCAGTCCATGGTGCCACAAATCTGAACATCGAACGCACTAGCACTGTCGCTTGAATGGGCAGGCCTTGACCTATGTAATCCTATTGAGCCTCCTTTGATGCCACCATTTTGGTAAGTCTAGTCGGTTACCATAGTTGGTCGGGCTAGTCTTGCGAAGGTTCCGGAGCTAGGCGTCGCTCATGGGTTGGGGACGTGCCGAATTCACTTCTGCATAAGGCATATAGTTATGTGGGTGGCTATATAGGGAGTGTCTTGATGGCGTGAACGGTTGAGTGAGTGTATCATACCGTCTTATGGATGTGATCCTAAAGTACCGGTTGTTAATGATCCACTTAGATGAGTGAAGTATTGCAACCTCTCGAGAGTGTAAATCTGGATATCTAGCCTAGTTCCAAGGTTATGGAACAACAGTTCAGTGTCAGTCACACTGTGTGTCCGTGTCGTGTCAGGAGGCTAAACCTAAAGCTTGTTTGAAAAGAAAGATGAACAACCTGATTTCACTAAATGAACAATAAGTTGATGCAGGGAATGTTACTTGAGATGTGATTATGAACCAAGTTTAGGGATGGTGGGTGATGCGTTGGGAAGCCTATAGATAGGCCAGAGCCCACATCAACCGTGCATGCCCAGAGGATAGCCAGAGTTGGCTGGAATGACAGCCAGAGTTGGCTTGAGTAAAAGCCATAGTTGGCAAGAAATTAAGCCAGAGTTGGCTAGAGGCTTGACAGCCTAGATGGGGTTTTCTCAGATCCTCCAAATTCCAAAGGGAAAAAAAGTTATTTCAAAATGAAAAAATAAAAAAAATAAAAAATTCAATTTTTTTTGGATTTGTTGAGTTTTTGGATTTTTTGAAGTTTTTTGAATTTTTTAAGATTTTTTGAATTTTTTTGACTTTTTTGAAATTTTTGATTTTTTTGGATTATTTGAACTTTCTGTACAAACTTTTGAATTTTTTGAAACATATATATACACATAACACACATAAACTACACACACATATATAGACATACACAAGGGTTAAAAGGGTTGATATGATACTATTATCAATAAGAACTTGAGTAGCAGGATGGTAGGTGAAGTGAATAGAACTTAGAAGTTAAGCGTGTTTGGGTGGGAGCACTCCTAGGATGGGTGACCTAGCGGGAAGTCAACATTTGAGATTCACTAGGAGTGTTAAAAATGTTCAGAAAATTCAAATATATAGGAATTTCCAAATTATTTCATTTTCTGATTTTTGTGAATTTTTTCAATTTTTTTGAATTTTTTTGAAATTTTTTGGGAATCCAGATCTAGATCTGGCCGCCATTTTTTTGAAATTCAAAAAAACAATTCTGTGGCGCACGGGGTAGGGTGCGCCACAGAATAAGCTATTCTGTGGCGTGCGCCACAGAATAGCTTATTCTGTGGCGCACTAGGTGGTGCGCCACAGAATAGCTTATTTAGTGGCGACTATTCTGTGGCGCACCACCCATGCGCCACAGAATAGCAAAATGGTGCGCCACAGAATAGCTTTTCTGTACTAGTGGTAGCCATGGCCGAGATCCTCGAAGCACCACAGCCCGCCCGCGTGCCTCCCCCTGCCACCCAACTCCCCCTGGGCACGGTGAGCCCACCGCCGCCGCCTCCCGACGCCCTGGCCTCTCCCCACGGCCTCAGCTCCGGCGAACCATGCGCCGTGTCCCCTGCTGTGCTCCTCCGGTCGACGCGGGGAAGGAGAAGAAGAACCAGAGGGAAAAAGAAAAGGAGAGAAAGAAAAGAAGAAAAGAAGAAAAAAAGGGAGAAGGAATTCTTTTCCTGACGTGGGCCCGGCCCCACCTGTCAGATTAAGTGAACGCGCCTTCCACGTGTTTCCACTTTCCCCGCAGCGAGGGCGCATTCCTGGGAAAGGACGTGAACAGCCCAGCCCAGCACAGTTTCAGCCCATTCGGTTTTTTTTTCCCAGGTGAGCGATAGATAGCTATTTTTCGGTCATCAATAACTTTTGAACCGTAGCTCCGATTGAGGCGATTCAAATTCCTAAATTCTTGTCTCGACACAACCTTTCCAGTGGTATGAATCCCACCTTGTTCCAAGAGAGTTCTTGAGGTGCCCCTTTTGTGGGTGTATTCCGGAGTTTCCGGAGAGCAGCTTTCGACCCCGACGCCGCAAAACCACCCCGACCCTTCCAAGCCAAATGGATCCCCGCCTTCAGGCAAGCTAACAACTTGCTATGAGCAGCCCAGCAGTGTTTGTTTGTTTATTCGCTTATTACCATGCCGGTGTTTATGTTTATGTTTGTCTACTGTTATATTTATGCATATCTGTTTGTTGTTCTTGTTTAGTATGAAACTTGTAATATTGCCCCTACCATGTTGCATATTATGTTGCATTTTTATTTCTTGTACCTGCTTGGTTGTATTATGTATTGTTAATGTTTATCAAACACACATGTTTATCAAACACACATCATTCTTGAGACAATGGACTGGGGGAACCGCCGCCGTCTCACTAAAATATTAACGTCGATCTATGATGGCGCTGGTCGGCAGGATCGCCGCCGTAGTCACCCGGTCGATGCAAACCAATTGTGTTATCTTTTATAGTCGATCTATGAAGGCGCTGGTCGGCGGGATCGCCGCTGTAGTCTTCCGGTGGACGTTTCTTTTATTTTGTCAAACGAGAAGGTGCTTACCAGCGGAATCGTGCCACAGTCTTCCGGTTGATGTTATTTTTTTTATTTTGCTAAGTTGGACATGGATACTACTATTTCTTGAATTATTATGTTGCTAATGACTTGTTGTTTGATGGTATGTTATTATATTGTGATTGTTGTGCTGGACTAATTCTCGACTGTTTGGACTTGTTATGATGAAACTTGATTAAATGAAACACCCCTCCAAACAACGATAGGGTCAGTCCATGGTGCCACAAATCTGAACATCGAACGCACTACCACTGTCGCTTGAATGGGCAGGCCTTGACCTATGTAATCCTATTGAGCCTCCTTTGATGCCACCATTTTGGTAAGTCTAGTCGGTTACCATAGTTGGTCGGGGCTAGTCTTGCGAAGGTTCCGGAGCTAGGCGTCGCTCATGGGTTGGGGACGTGCCGAATTCACTTCTGCATAAGGCATATAGTTATGTGGGTGGCTATATAGGGAGTGTCTTGATGGCGTGAACGGTTGAGTGAGTGTATCAGACCGTCTTATGGATGTGATCCTAAAGTACCGGTTGTTAATGATCCACTTAGATGAGTGAAGTATTGCAACCTCTCGAGAGTGTAAATCTGGATATCTAGCCTAGTTCCAAGGTTATGGAACAACAGTTCAGTGTCAGTCACACTGTGTGTCCGTGTCGTGTCAGGAGGCTAAACCTAAAGCTTGTTTGAAAAGAAAGATGAACAACCTGATTTCACTAAATGAACAATAAGTTGATGCAGGGAATGTTACTTGAGATGTGATTATGAACCAAGTTTAGGGATGGTGGGTGATGCGTTGGGAAGCCTATAGATAGGCCAGAGCCCACATCAACCGTGCATGCCCAGAGGATAGCCAGAGTTGGCTGGAATGACAGCCAGAGTTGGCTTGAGTAAAAGCCATAGTTGGCAAGAAATTAAGCCAGAGTTGGCTAGAGGCTTGACAGCCTAGATGTTGTGAGTGAGAAACGTGATCTCATTCTAGCAACAACGAAACTTCCTAAAAGATGTGGTACCAACCGGTACACTCGTCTACTCGTCACAGGTAGTCTCTTTGTTTGATTGTCGGTATACGATCCAACCCCACCTGGCTTGGACTCTGTACTGGCGATACTCCTGTTGTCTGATTATGCCATGATTTGCTTGAGATGCCATGCTATCCTTATGTCGACATGTTGATCCATCTTGAGTAGATACTTGCCATGTTGTAGATCTTATTTCCATTGTATAACTTGTTGCATGATTGTTAGACTGCTCGTGTCAAGCGGTTGTTAGTCTTGCGAGTACATCATTGTACTCACGTTGGTTATTCAAATGACCAGTTTTCAGCAAGGATCCATCTTCTACCTTAGCAAGGAGTTGGAACAAGAGCGTGCTAGGATCAGTAGCCCAGCCAGAACATGTGGAATGGAGCCGCTCCAAGCCGTTGCCTCATTTATGTCTTCCGCTGCCAGTTAAAACTCTGAGTTGGGCCATGCTTGGCTTGATATTTTGTAAAGCCTCAACGGCCTTGTAAACCCTTTTGTAGCACTTTGTGCCTGATTGTGTAATGATTTCCATTATGTTATACTGTTGTGATGTGTGGCCAGTTATCTTGGGATGGCGCACGGGACGACTGCCTCTCTGGCAAGATGTGCCAGGGAGGGGTGTCACAGACGTGGTATCAGAGCACCAGGCTGGCTGTAGACTACCCTAGCATGGAAAACCCCGCGTTACTTTTGCCCGACAGTGAGCCCGATGGATTTAACCCATCTCCGCCTAACTGGCATGGCTGGTGTCGGTCAATAGTATGGTACAGTAGGACTTGTCCCATTCCCCGAGAGAGGCTCGCCGATTTCTTCCATGAGAACGAATCGACACAACCCAGCTTATATGAGACCTAGTCTTAGCTGCCGTTTATCCCCACCCTCGCCTGCTCTCCTTAGCAACCCAAACTCTCTTGAAGCAGGATCCCGCAAAGGATTCCCGCGTTCTTATCTCTTCCTACACCCAGAGCCAGAGGCCATCCAGCAGAGTAGAACCCCTGTTTAGTCTGAGTGACGCTTGTACGTTGGTAGGTGAGAAGCCGTGAGCTAGTCTGTTTTGTTGTTTGTTTTCTAGCGGATGTCGAATCAGCCGAAATAAAACTTGGTGTTCTTTTCCTCTTGCTAACCACTTGGTTGACACATGATGGAACGTCATGCCTTTTCTTCAGTTAAAGGTTTTGAAGAAACGACAGATCACTTAAAACAGGGACAGTATATGGGAACCCAGACGCATATACCCACCTGTGAGTTAATGCAAACTTTGAATGGGATGATTTTGTAGTATGCAAATTATTTTGCATGTGTTGCGGAAGTTTAACTATTAAGTGGAAGTATTTGATGAGACACTGTAACCACGGTGTCCCGCTCACTTAATGTTGGCTCGCGCATAGGTTTGAAAAACTCCTACATGTAGTACCCCAAGGTTCCTCACCCAATATGAACCTTGTCTGGACGCATGTTAGAGAAAGGGGTCCGAGCCCTCCACGAGCAACTCCCTCCCAAGCCTTAAAAATGCTTGTTGAGTGTTCTTCCTCGCTGGAACACAAAAGGATTTTTGTAGAGTGTTTTCTTTCTATGTTTGCTTGTGCTTGCCTATACGGTATGATTGAACTGATTATGCCATACTGCTGCAGCCATTTTGTTTTGGGCCATAAAATGCAGAAATGTTTTATAAAATGATGTTTTGCTACAAGTAGAAATTCTTGTATCCCTGCCATTTAATCTTGCTGCAAGACACGAACCGTGCACGGATGGACGACTTCCGAAAGTGAAGATGCAAGTTCTACTCCAGCTAGGACACTGCGACTACTTCAACGCGAAGAGGTGCCCTGAGACGTGTTATTTTCCTCGTATCCCGGAATTCTATAGGGAAAATTCCTTTGCAAAAACAAACTTTGGGAATGGCCCTATCCCACAAAATCTTGGTGTTTGTGATCCCACCCTTGTGGCACGAACATCGTTGTTTGAAAACAAACCTTGTTTCTTTTTCCAAACCTGTATATACATGAAAGGGGCACCTGCCATGTATGTATAGCTTTTCACCAATAAAACCTTTTGTTGTACGCACATGAAAGGGGCACCTGTCGTGTGTGTATAACTTTTCAAAAATAAAACCTTAGGAGAAGGTTATGATTAGCATATCCCTGTCTTTTGTTTATAAAGGATTTTGAGTCCTTACTCACCCCAGTTGATCTTGTTAGATTATTTGATAGTTTGGTTGTAGATCTTGTTTGATCTTGCCATGTTTATGTCTGGTTGAGCAAAACCTTAGATTTAAATTCATAAGCATGCAAATAGATCCTATGTTGATTGGTTGAGTGAGCCCCGATCATGCCATCTTTAAAAGTGCCCTGATTATGGTAGAAATATCGTGCTTTTAAAAAATGTATGTTTTTATGAGAAGTCTTGTTGACCCCTTTGGTTAACCAAAATTCTAGGATTTTATAGAAAAAGTTTTAAATTGGGGTATAAATGGATCATTCAAGAATTATCTTGTTGTAACCCCGGGAATCCTATAAGTCTCCGAATCTCGGGGACGAGATTATTTCCCATAAATCCACAACCCACTCCATCACCCTGATAATTTTTTAGCTTAGGTTTTTCTCTCAAAAACCCTCGCCCTAACTATCGAAACCTTTTAATCCCTTTTCTCCACCTACCAAAGGAAAGCCCATTTCTGTAGCTCTAAAAATTCCACCAAAAATACCAGAGGACCCCATGTCCATATAAAGACAACCCATGCAAAAATATTGCATACTCCAATGCAATATTTCCATGTTATCCAATATTTTCAAAACTGACATTTCTAGTCCAGAAATGTTTTAATCAAGCTAGACACCTCCAATAATTCTGATAAATTCAGGGGATGAATATTTTGGCATTTCCTGCATTTCATCTTTTGGAGGCAAACCCATTTGAGCAAAATTTAGACCACTTCCTTTGTAAGCCCAAATTAATGCCATTTCAAGATCTTCAAGCAAACTTGTACCTAGAAAATTCCTAAGGCCATGATACTTGGTGATCTTGACCACATGGTCCTTAGACACACAAATCCAGGAGACCACCCCATGGTAAAGCATGGAGCACCATTTTCCTAAATCATGCCACTATGGTCATTTTTGGCCATCTTATGGAAAACCAATTTCCCATCATCCAAATGACCTCAAACTCCATGGACACTCTCCCCTGACCAAAAAAACCCATGCCTAATTTTTGGGAATTTATTTGAGTTATGTAAGACCAAGAACATTTCATCAAGCACCTTCTGCATTTTTAGTTTCCTGAAAATTTTCTTCTGCAAAGATGCAACTCGTTGGTTGATTCTTGTTTGTTTGTGTTTGTTATGATCTGGTGAACAGCGTAGTACTTTTACTTTTGTATTTGGATCACCCAGTTGGCGGGAACGTGGTGATGCCGCCCGTGGCGCGCTCTGGCTGCCCGGACGCGCACACCGGCATGCCCATGTCCTTCCCCTTGTCCTCTGCCTCGCTGTCGCCCGCCGAGCATCGCCGTGCCGAGCCCCCCTTCCCCCTTCCTCCTCCATGCTCCGACGAACCAGCCCTGCCCATGCCCCCCCCCCGCACCCTAACTCGACACCTCGCCTCCCCGGAGCGCCACCAAGCGCTAGACACCGCACCGCCCCGTACAGTCCGCTGCCAGGAGCTACGCGACGCGTCGCGCGCTCCAGGAACCCTCGTGCTCTTCCTGTTCTTCTAGCTCATCGAGCTTATCCCCTCCCTTCCCCTTCTGTGGCCAGAGGAGCATCGTCGTCGATGCGCCGTGGCGACCAACAGCCCGTGCCCCTGCCTCTCCTCCCCCAGGCTATAAAGCCACCCCCGAGCCTCACTTCGATGCATGCCTCGCCCTCACTCCCCCCTCCACGCTCCAGCACCACCAGAGGCCGATGGGAGCTCAAAGAAATTCCACCATGGCCGTAGCCGTGGCCGAGATCCTCGAAGCACCACAGCCCACCCTCGTGCCTCCCCCTGCCACCCAACTCCCCCCCGGGCACGGTGAGCCCACCACCGCCTCCTCCCGGCGTCCTGGCCTCTCCCCACGGCCTCAGCTCCGGCGAACCATGCGCCGTGTCCCCTGCTGTGCTCCTGCGGTCGACGCGGGAAGGAGAAGAAGAACCAGAGGGAAAAAGAAAAGGAGGGAAAGAAAAGAAGAAAAGAAAAAAAAGGAATTCTTTTCCTGACGTCGGCCCGGCCCCACCTGTCAGATTAAGTGAACGCGCCTTCCGCGTGTTTCCGCTTTCCCCGCAGCGAAGGCGCATTCCTGGGAAAGGACGTGAACAGCCCAGCCCAGCACAGTTTCAGCCCATTCCGTTTTTTTCCCTGGTGAGCGACATATAGCTATTTTTCGCTCATCAATAACTTTTGAACCGTAGCTCCGATTGAGGCGATTAAAATTCCTAAATTCTTGTCTCGACACAACCTTTCAAGTGGTATGAATCCCACCTTGTTCCAAGAGAATTCTTGAAATGCCCCTTTTGTGGGTGTATTCCGGAGTTTTCGGAGAGCAGCTTTCGACCCCGACGCCGCAAAACCACCCCGACCCCTCCAAGCCAAATGGATCCCCGCCTTCAGGCAAGCTAACCCCTTGCCATGAGCAGCCCAGCAGTGTTTGTTTGTTTATTCGCTTAATACCATGCCGGTGTTTATGTTTCTGTTTGTCTACTGTTATATTTATGCATATCTGTTTGTTGTTCTTGTTGAGTATGAAACTTGTAATATTGCCCCTGCCATGTTGCATATTATGTTGCATTTTTATTTCTCGTACCTGCTTGGTTGTATTATGTATTGTTAATGTTTATCAAACACACATCATTCTTGAGACAATGGACAGGGGGAACCGCCGCCGTCTCACTAAAATATTATCGTCGATCTGTGATGGCGCTGGACGGCGGGATCGCCGCCGTAGTCACCCGGTCGACGCAAACCAAATGTGTTATCTTTTATAGTCGATCTGTGAAGGCGCTGGTCGGCGGGATCGCCGCCGTAGTCTTCCGGTGGACGTTTCTTTTATTTTGTCAAACGAGAAGGCGCTTGCTAGAGGAATCGCTGCCACAGTCTTCCAGTTGACGTTATTATTTTATTTTGCTAAGGTGGACATGGATACTACTATTTCTTGAATTATTATGTTGCTAATGACTTGTTGTTTGATGGTATGTTATTATATTGTGATTGTTGTGCTGGACTAATTCTCGGTTGTTTGGACTTGTTATGATGAAACTTGATTAAATGAAACACCCCTCCAAACAACGATAGGGTCAGTCCATGATGCCACAAACCTGAACATCGAACGCACTACCACTATCGCTTGAATGGGCAGTCCTTGACCTACGTAATCCTATTGAGCCTCCTTTGATGCCACCATTTTGGCAAGTCTAGTCGGTTACCATAGTTGGTCGGGGCTAGTCTTGCGAAGGTTTCGGAGCTAGGCGTCGCTCATGGGTTGGGGACGTGCCTGATTCACTTCTGTATAAGGCATATAGTTATGTCGGTGGCTATATAGGGAGTGTCTTGATGGCGTGAACGGTTGAGTGAGTGTATCAGACCGTCTTATGGATGTGATCCTAAAGTACCGGTTGTTAATGATCCACTTAGATGAGTGAAGTATTGCCACCTCTCGAGAGTGTAAATCTGGATATCTAGCCTAGTTCCAAGGTTATGGAACAACAATTCAGTGTTAGTCACACTGTGTGTCCGTGTCGTGTCAGGAGTCTAAACCTAAGACTTGTTTGAAAAGAAAGATGAACAACCTGATTTCACTAAATGAACAATAAGTTGATGCAGGGAATGTTACTTGAGATGTGATTGTGAACCAAGTTTAGGGATGGCGGGTGATGCGTTGGGAAGCCTATAGATAGGCCAGAGCCCACATCAACCGTGCATGCCCAGAGGATAGCCAGAGTTGGCTGGAATGACAGCCAGAGTTGGCTTGAGTAAAAGCCATAGTTGGCAAGAAATTAAGCCAGAGTTGGCAAGAGGCCTGACAGCCTAGATGTTGTGAGTGAGAAACGTGATCTCATTCTAGCAACAACGAAACTTCCTAAAAGATGTGGTACCAACCGGTACACTCGTCTACTCGTCACAGGTAGTCTCTTTGTTTGATTGCCGGTATACGATCCAACCCCACCTGGCTTGGACTCTGTACTGGCGATACTCCTGTTGTCTGATTATGCCATGATTTGCTTGAGATGCCATGCTATCCTTATGTCGACATGTTGATCCATCTTGAGTAGATACTTGCCATGTTGTAGATCTTATTTCCATTATAACTTGTTGCATGATTGTTAGACTGCTCGTGTCAAGCGGTTGTTAGTCTTGCGAGTACATCATTGTACTCACGTTGGTTATTCAAATGACCAGTTTTCAGCAAGGATCCATCTTCTACCTTAGCAAGGAGTTGGAACAAGAGCGTGCTAGGATCAGTAGCCCAGCCAGAACCTGTGGAATGGAGCCGCTCCAAGCCGTTGCCTCATTTATGTCTTCCGCTGCCAGTTAAAACTCTGAGTTGGGCCATGCTTGGCTTGATATTTTATAAAGCCTCGACGGCCTTGTAAACCCTTTTGTAGCACTTTGTGCCTGATTGTATAATGATTTCCATTATGTTACACTGTTGTGACGTGCGGCCAGTTATCTTGGGATGGCGCACGGGACGACTGCCTCTCTGGCAAGATGTGCCAGGGAGGGGTGTCACATTAGGACTCCCCACTTGGTGGGGACTTGGTCTGGGCATCCGCTTTGTTGCCTTCTGGATCTTGCGGTTTTGGTCCTACGCAAAGCTTGGTATCCACTGGGCTCTTGTCAGTGGGCTGCGGGACTCGGGCAAGGGCTGCCTATTGGAATGGCAGTCCTCCAAGTGGTAGGCAAGAATGCTCTCCAAGGCGTTGGTGTAGGCTTCGAGGTGGGACAAGGTTGAGTTGAGCATCACTTCGATGCTTACCATGGGATTGCTGGGGCTTGCAAGGGATCTTGGCGGGAAAAAGCGAGGGGCGGGAGGTTCCATCGCGGCTTCAAAGTACCGCAGACGAGCGAGACATTTCCAAGCTGCAACTTGGAGAGCCATCTCAGGGGAATCCACGAAGTGGCTTTGAATCACATATGGCGCCGCGCTTCCTAAGGCACTTGAGGCGATATACACATCGGCATGATACTCGCTCACGCGGAGGAGAGGTTAGACCGATATACATGGTACACCGGCCGAGAAACACAACCAAGAATGTTGCGAGCAGCTTCCCACAGCAGTGGTGGAAAACCGGGGCGAAACTCAGCGGTGGTCTCGAAAACAAGGGTAGGTTCCATCTACAACCTCAAGCTAAGGCACTTGGGAGAGAGGGAGCACAAGATTCCTGAGCGGGATCTGCTTCAAGAGAGTTGGTTGCAAAGGATAGCAAGAGAGGGTGGGATTTTATAGGTAGCCAGGACTTGGGTCTCATACTAATGGGTAGTGTCGATTCCTTCTCATGGAAGAAATCGGCGAGCCTCACTCGGGGATTGGGACAAGTCCTACTGCACCATACTGTTGACCAACAATAGCCATGCCGGTTAGGCGGAGATGGGTCAAATCCATCGGGCTCCTTGTCGGGCAAAAGTAAGGCGGGCTCTCCATGCTAGGGTAGTCTACAGCCAGCCTGGTGCTCTGATACCATGCTCTGTGGCACCCCCTCTGGCACATATTTCAGAGGGCGGTCGCCCCGTGCGCCAGCCCAAGATATCTAGCCGCACGTTACGACAATGCAACATAGCGGAAATCATTACACAATCAGGCACAAAGTGCTACAAAAGGTTTACAAGGCCATCGAGGCATTACAAAATCTGCCAAGCATGGCCCAACTCAGAGTTTTAACTGGCAGCGGAAGACATAAATGAGGCAACGGCTTGGAGCGGCTCCACTCCACAGGTATCTGGCTGGGCTACTGATCCTAGCACGCTTCTGCTCCTTATCCTTGCTAAGGTGGAAGTTGAGTCCTCGCCAAAATCTGGCCACAATCACAAGGCCCGTGAGTACATTTGTATGCACTCAGCAAGAATCGCCACTCACTACAAACAATCCAACAATCATGCAACAAGATATACATTGGAAATAAACTCCTACAACATGTCAAGTGTACTCTAGATACATGACATAAAAGTAGCATGGCATTGACAACCAAACATGTCGTAAGCAGACAACGGGGGTATCACCAGTACAGAGTCCAAGCCAGGTGGGGTTGGATCGTGCACCGGCAATCATACAAAGGGCTTACCTGTGACGAGTAACGGGTGTACCAAGTGGTACCAAACAATACACAACAGCACCTGTGATCACTGCTAGGCCCACTGGCCTCATCTTTCCACTCTGGGCACGCACGGTTGATGTGGGCTCTGGCCTAACTATAGGCTCCCCAACGCATCACACCGCCATCCCTAAACTTGGTTCACAATCACATCTCAAGTAACATTCGTTGCATCAACTTATTGTTCATTTAGTGAAATCAGGTTGTTCATCTTTCTTTCAAACAGAACTTATGTTTAACCTCCTGACTCGACAAAGACAATAGTGTGACCGACACTGAACTGTTGTTCCATAACCTTGGAACGAGGCTAGATATCCAGATTTACACTCTCGAGAGGTTGCAATACTTCACTTATCTAAGTGGATCATTAACAACCGGTACTTTAGGATCACGTCCTTAAGACGGTCTGATACACTCACTCAACCGTTCACACCATCAAGACACTCCCTATATAGCCACCGACATAACTATATGCCTTATGCAGAAGTGAATCCGGCACGTCCCCAACCCTTGAGCGACGCCTAGCTCCGGAACCTTCGCAAGACTAGCCCTGACCAACTATGGTAACCGACTAGACTTGCCAAAAAGGGTGGCATCAAAGGAGGCTCAATAGGATTACGTAGGTCAAGGCCCGCCCATATGAGCGACAGTGGTAGTGCTTTCGATGTTCAGATTAGTGGCACTATGGACTGACCCTATCGAAGTTTGGAGGGGTGTTTCATTTAATCAAGTTTCATCATAACAAGTCCAAACAACAGAGGGTTAGTCCAACACAACAATCACAATATCATAATAATATACATCATCAAACATCAAGACATTAGCAACATAATATCTCAAGCAATAGTAGTATCCATGTCCAAACTTAGCAAAATAAAATGGCGTCAACCGGATGACTACGGCGGCGATCCCGCCGACCAGCGCCTTCTCGTTTGACAAGGTAAAAGAAACGTCAACCGGAAGACTACGGCGGCGATTCCACCGACCAGCGCCTTCTCGTTCGACAAGGTAAAAGAAACATCAACCGGAAGACTATGGCGGCGATTCCGCTGACCAGCGCCTTCTCGTTCGACAAAAATAAAAGAAATGTCAACCGGATGACTGTGGCAGCGATTCCGCTGGCAAGCGCCTTCACAGATCAACTTACAAAGTTAGCACAGTTTATTGTCATCGATCGGGTGACTGTGGCAGAGATATCTCCGACCAGCGCCATCACAGATCAACTACCAAAGTTGGTAGGGCATGTAGTCTCCAAAATGAACCGAAAATCACTCATAAGAAAGAAAGCATCCATTCCACTCAAGGATTAACCCGACGTGGTGTCAGCAATCTTGGCAAAAAGAACCAAATGGAAAGCAAATGTCCCAAGCGTCGCAGTCCAGGTGGGCTTACGCCAACCACGTTTGAAGGAGGGAGAAGAAGCAAATAACTCTTTTGGCAAATGCCCCTAACTCCGAGGATCATAAGACGACATTCGTCCGCTCCTCACCTCGGTGAAGGAGAAGAAGCAAACACTCATAGGAACGCATGTTTTACAGTTGTTTAGTTAGAGGGTTCGACAAAGCCACGCAAGTGCGGGCGCACAAATAATTCACACGTCATTCTAATGCACACATGGATGATGATTGAAACATGGCAGGAGCAATATTCCAAGTAACATATTGAACACAACAATAACAGACCAACATAACATATACCGAACGCAGACAAATATAATCACTCGGCATGACAATAAGCAAATAACAAACAACATTGCGGGACTTCTCATAGCAAGGGGTTAGCTTGCCTCCGAAGATCGACACCATTTGGCTCAGGGATCACGGACGCGTCACGGGTCAGGGTTCCGGTCTGTCGGTACCGCGGTATACACCTAAGCAGGCATACAAGGGTACTAAGCATACAAGTATTTTACAAAAATGTAAAACTGATACTACTAGACAGAGCTTCTCAAACTAGGAATTTACAAATTTAAATCACCTCAATCGGAGTTACGGTTTGAGAGAAACGAGCGATCGAAGGATAGCTATCCGCTGCTCACCCGGGAAAAAAACAGAGCGGGCCGAATCTGACTGGGCTGGGCTGAGCTGGGCTGCTGCTGCTGGGCTGTGCGGGAGGGAAAAAAACAGATCAATCGATCCATCCATCCATCCAGGCGTTGACCCGCACGCCCTGTACGTCGTCTTCGTGCAGGAGAGCACGGGCAGCTCGGGCGCTCGCCGGCGCCGGCAGGGAGAGGGGGCAGGGCCGCGGCCAGCGTCGGGGATGGGTGGTGGCGGAGGACCATGTCGAGGGAGGGGGCATAGCCGACGACGGGGACGCCTCCGGAGCGTCGCCCGCGAGCTTGGCCGCGTGCCCATGGCGGAGACCACGGGAGGTGGACGGCGCCGACCATCGGGGCAGCACGGAGATCGTCCGATGGCGTAAACGGAACCGGCGCTCCCTACCACGCCCGATAGCAGGGTTTGCGGGGTGGGGAAGGCTGTGGGGCGTCGCCGCGAGCTTCGGCCGCTTCGGCCATGGCGGGGTCGGGCACGGGCGGCTCCTCCGCCGTGCGCCGCTCGGGGACGGCAGTGAGGCTGTCGCCAGGAGGAGGGCTCAGGGATGGCTTCAAGCGGAAAGGGGAGGTTGGGGTCGCGTCGCCCGCGACCTTGGCCCGTACGGCCATGGTCGGGTGATGATGAACGGAGCGGCTTCGGCCACCTACTGATGCTCTGGATGGACAGCTAGCAAGGGCAGTAGAGGAGGGGGAAGAGGGAGTGAGGTGTGTGAGTGCAGCGGGAGAAGAGAGCTCGGGGTCCTTTTCAAGGGCAGGGGAGAGGAAACACGGGGAAGCTCTCCTCCATGCCACTGTATCGTCGGTGGAGTGGATAGAATCATCTCCGGTTCGAACAGGGAAGCAGTGGACGGTCTAGCTACAGATGGGGTGCGGTTGGGACACGGGGAACAGAGGAGACCCGGTGCACCGGAACGCACAGTGTGCGCACTAGCGTTCGGGGCGCGCCACGAGTGGCATCGACACGTTCCCGTCGACTCGGGGTTCCAAAAGGGAAATGGCTTCTGAACTAGGTTCACATGGTTTTTGGGCAACACAACAAATTCTATTCTACGTCGTCCAAGAACTAGGATTTGCTTTGGAAATTGCTATTAGGCATGGAAAGAGCATCACAAGGGAAGTACCTCAAATATTGCTCGAATGAGGTTGGGACAGTGGAGTGAAATGTTCAGGAGGTGGATTTATGAATCTCCCCAAAATATTAGAATTTCTGGATGTGTGGAAGGTGTCTAGATAATTTCTGGATCGAAAATGACATAATAGAGAATATGAACAAATTTGGAATTATTGCATGGGACTATGAAATATTTTTCCATGGAGTGATCTCTATGTATGAGGGAACCATATGGTAGCTTGGTAGAATTTATTCCAAGCAAAAATTTGCGGTGGAGGCTTTAGTAGGATAGACCGAGAGGGTTTTGGAATACCAAATGGAACCAATGTTTGACCGATAAAACAAGGTCAGGGAATTATGGTGGAGGTCGACAAAGATCGGGAATGGCTGGGAATTTTCTAAGAGAGCGAAACCAAAGTCAAATCAACGATCAACGGGTTCAAAGAAAACATTTAGAACCCAAAAAAGTTTTTCAGGTGTGAGGAACACCACTAAAATTAGGGATGAATTTTGGGGTGTTACAAACCTGATGTGAGATCCTGGCTCAGGGCTTAACAGGATTGATAGAATACTCATATCAACAAGTTGCAACTTCTTTTCCGGAAGCTCATCTGGAAGGAACTCCGAGATTAAGCGTGCTTGGCCCGGAGCACTCCCAAGGATGGGTGACCGACCGGGAAGAACTTCCCGGGTGCGCACGAGTGACGACAAAGTGCGCAGAAAAGACTAGTGTTGATCTGTGGGGCCAGTCTGGAGATCCTAGCGAGCTGCCAGGGGTGACAGGCCCGGCCCGGGGGTGGCAGGGGTGTTACAATCTCAATGATCTTTTGAGAAATCAAAAGGATCAAGTTGGGAAAGGACTTGGGTTCTCTACCAAGTTAAAGAAGAAGAACAAGAAGAAGAACAAGAAGAAGAAGAAGTCAACTCTCCCTTCCAAGAACATTGTCTTTATTAAGGAGGGAGATGGCTAAGGAGAAGGAACCCAACACCATTGTGGGTGGTGAGGCCACAAGGGGCAACGCCACTCACAATGACTTTGCCATGAAATATAACCCATCTTATTTCTTTTGAAATCTAGAGATGGACATGTTTATGCTAAATATGTTGGCACTTCTTATGGTGATGATTATCATTGGGCTATTTGGGTTCCAAAGACCCTTGTGACTAACAAGATAGGACCCATTCAAAAATGGGTACCTAAATCAAAGAATTGATCTCTTATAGGGTGCGGCGTCCGGTGCGGGTCGATGGACGGTGGATAGTGGCGTATCCCAACACATGACCGGACGCATTGACTTGGTGGATGATATTGAACCTCCTTTACCACAATATTCCCTTGTCAAGATTGGTGACAACCACGAGCTTAAGGTATTGGGACGTGGCAAGGTTGTTGTTGCGAGAGAAATTTCGATCAAGAATGTCCTTGTTGTGATCATCACCATGAAGGGGTCTCTTAAAGTAGTCTTTGTTGGGCATGTCGAGTTCGGTATGTATGTGCTTCATTTCTCGAAAGAAAGCACCTCTACCGCGACTTGCCTAATGGCTAAAGTTGATGTGGGTTGGCTTTGGCATCGCCGACTAGCCCACACCAATATGTGAACCTTGCATGACCTTCAAAGTGGTAATCACATTCTTGGGCTAACCGATATTAAGTTCTCCAAAGATCGTGTGTGTAGGTCTTGCGTTCTAGGCAAGCAACATGGAGAAGCCCATCCACAAAAGATGCATATTACCACCTCCAAGATTCTCGAGCTCATTCACTTGGACCTTTTTGGTCCTCTATCTTATGATAGTCTTGGAGGCAAGAAGTATTGCTTGGTGATTGTTGATGATTACTCAAGATACACATGGGTCTATTTCTTCAAGAAGAAGAGTGAGACTCAACAAAGAGTCATTGATTTCATCAACATGGCCCAACGTCAATTTCAAGAGAAGATCATGGTAATTCGAAGTGACAATGGGTCCGAGTTCAAAACTACACCGTGGAGGGATTTCTTAGTGAAGAGGGGATTGCACATCAATACTCTACCCCATACACCCCTCAACAAAACGGTGTGGCGGAAAGGAAGAACCGGACGCTCATGGATGCGGCGAAGGACTATGATTGCGGAGTATGCTTCTCCGTACAACTTTTGGGCCGAAGCCATTGCCACCGCATGCTACATCACCAACCGGGTCTATCTCCGTAAGATCACAAACAAGACCCCATATGAGATTATCCTCGGCAAGAAGCCGGACCTTTCATATTTCCGCGTCTTTGGTTGCAAGTGCTTCATTCGCAAGAAAGGTAATCGCTTGTCAAAATTCGAAACTAGATCAATTGGGGCATCTTTGTTGGTTACTCCACAAACTCTCACGGCTATAGAGTCTACAACAAGACCACCGGTCAAGTTGAAGAGTCTAGTGACATGAAGTTTGATGAGGATAATGGCTCCCAAGTGGGGCAAGTTGATTCTAATGTTGTAGGTGATGTTCCCATGGAGCTCGCCTTGAGGAGGATGGCAATTGGTGATATCCGTCCTATTGAAGAGGACCCTCCTCAAGTTGAGCCACCTCAAGACTCATCACCCATCCAAGTTCCTCGAGTGATCCAAGAACAAGCTATGAGCCCTCAACCAAATGAGCAAGTTCAAGAACAAAGTGATCCCATTGTTGAACAAGATCATCCATTGTTGATCAAGTCCAACCCAATGATACGACACATGATATTCAAGAACAAGCTCATGATCAAGAACAAGTTCAAGATCAAGGTGGTGCACATGACTCCCATGATGAAGGTGATGATCAAGCTACATCTCAAGAAACTTCGGAGGAAGTCAAGGCAAGAAGAGCAATGAGAAGAAAACGAGACCTCATCCTCAAAGAACATACTTTGGATAAAGTCCTCGGAGATGTTAGAGGCAAGGTCGTCACAAGAAAGCAATTGGCAAGCTTTAGCACCAATCATGCTTTTGTCTCCTTCATCGAGCCCAAGAAAGTATATGAAGCCCTTGAAGATCATGATTGGGTGGAGGCCATGCATGAGGAGCTAAACAATTTCAAGCGCAACAGGTGTGGAAGTTGTGCCAAGGCCAAAAGATTGTAAGAACGTCATCGGCACCAAGTGGGTCTACAAGAACAAGCAAGATTCGAACGGCATTGTCATTCGAAACAAGGCAAGATTGGTGGCACAAGGCTTCTCTCAAGTCGAAGGTGTTGATTTCGGTGAAACCTTTGCTCCCGTTGCTCGCCTTGAGTCTATTCGCATCTTGCTTGCATATGCATCTCATCATAACTTTAAACTACAACAAATGGATGTTAAAAGTGCCTTTCTTAACGGTCCAATTAATGAGTTGGTATATGTGAAGCAACCTCTTGGGTTTGAAGACCCCAAGTATCCCGATCATGTCTATAAGCTCGAGAAGGCACTCTATGGCCTAAAGCAAGCCCCACGTGCGTGGTATGAACACCTTCGCGAGTTTCTAGTCGATCGTGGATTTCAAGTGGGTGTCATAGATCCAACCCTTTTCACCAAGAAGGTTGGAGGGAACCTTTTCATATGCCAACTCTATGTTGATGATATCATTTTTGGTTCTACTAACAATGCCTTCAATGATGAGTTTTCCAAGCTTATGACTAGCAAGTTTGAGATGTCCATGATGGGGGAGTTGGAGTTCTTCCTAGGATTTGAAGTAAAGCAATATAGGTAAGGCACCTTCATCAAGCAAGCCAAATATACCCAAGACATGCTCAAGCGATTCAACTTGGCGGGTGCCAAGATTAGCAAGACCCCGATGTCCACCAAACATGATCTCCACGCCGACACCGAGGGTAAAGATGTTGATCAAAAGCTTTATCGTTCTATGATTGGTTCTTTGCTCTATCTTTGTGCATCTAGACCGAATATCATGTTTAATCTGGGTAAGTGTGCAAGGTATCAAGCGGCTCCTAAGGAAAGCCATATGATGGCGGTTAAGCGTATCCTTCGATATTTGATTCATACCCCGAACTTTGGTCTTTGGTATCCCAAGGGTTCAAGCTTTCATCTCATGGGGTATTCGGACTCGGACTATGCCGGAGAAAAGAAGGATAGGAAATCCACTTCCGGGGTTGCCAATTTCTTGGTCGCTCCTTGGTATGTTGGTCTTCCAAGAAGCAAAATTGTGTTGCTCTCTCCACCACCGAAGCTGAGTACATCTCCGCCGCAAGTTCTTGTGCTCAATTGCTTTGGATGAGGCAAACCTTGAAGGACTATGGAGTCAAATTCGACAAGGTGCCTCTCTTTTGTGACAATGAGAGTGCCATCAAGATCGCCCACAACCCCGTGCTACATTCCAAGACGGAGCATATTGAAGTGTGTCACCACTTCATCCGGGAGCACGTGGAAAGGGGCAACATTGACTTGTCTTATGTAGGTACCAAGGATCAACTCGCGGATATCTTCACGAAGGCCCTTGATGAAACAAGATTTCAAGAGTTGAGGAATGAGCTAAATGTCATTGATGCGAGTAACTTTGCTTGAGCACCGCGCACACCTACTCATAGTGTACTTGATAACTAGTTTGGATGTAGGCATAGTTTTAGGGGGAGTGTAGCTCATTTCATGAGTCAATGCTACCCCTATGATGCCCATATAGACAATTCGTGCTTCATCGGTCACTTTTGGTGACACTTTGTGCTTAAACGATGAGTGTTGGCCGGGAATCCAAGATATATCTTCGCGGTTCCGGGTTGAGTTTGCTCATACATGGTGGCTACGGCCACCGCCCTCCTTCTTATGAGGAGTTGGATCTTATTTGGTTCTTATTTGGGTTTCTTAGACCTCTTTGGATTTTGTGGAGATCACCCCTATTTGGCCTTTTCTCTTTCGATTCTTGCAAATTTGGGTGACTTCTCCTCTCTCAGTTTGTGTTCTACCCTAAGCCAACATTCTCATCTCAAAAAACCACCTCTTTCTAAAAAAAACTACCTTTTATTTCTGCTCTTGGTGTTGTTTTGGTCGGAACCGGCGACATAGGGTTGTCGGGACTCTTTTTCTGAGTCCCAACAGCTCTTTGCCCCTGGCACCGGTACTACCGGTACCACGGGCGGCACTACCGCTGCCGCGGGTTTGCTCCCGCACCCGGCAGCGCGTAGGGCCCCCCGCGATACCGCGCCTATACCGCTCGCGCGGGTAAGTTTAGATCTGGATCGGGGGCGATGGGAAGTCAACCGCACTTCTTTTCCCCATCGCTCCCACGTCCTCCTTTGCTCCTGCCCCGCCGCCGCGGGCCTCTTCACCACCGGGAAGGCGCCGCCCCAGCCCCGGCCTCCGCTGCCCTGGCCACGGGAGGCTCCTGCACCTCTCCCTCGGTCCTTCGCCATGAGCACCGGTATGCCCTTTCCCTCTCTCCTATCTAGTTGATGGATGGAGAAGATTAGATGGTTTTCCTAGTGTGTTCTTGACGGATTGGCTTGGTAGAGATGCAATCTAGGTACCCTAGAATCTTTTGTAGAAGTATTGTGATGAATCCTTGGCTATTTTGGTAGTTCCTCACCTAGAATCTTTGAAACTACTCGGTATGTTGTGGGTGTTCCTCATAGATTTCCCTCACCATCCGTTGCTAATTTCAATCCTCCTAGTTGTTGTACTCCTAATTAGCCCTTGCTTCATCCAATCTTTGTACTATTATGTTCTTGGTTTCCTAGTCACGAAATTGTTTGGTGTTTACTCATCTCCATGCTTTCCTACCCATTGCTATTCACAGGTGGGAATGGTTCAAGTGGTTCTCGTGCTAAGGGCAAGAAGCAAAAAGTTGATGAGCAAGACACCGAGTATGTTCCCAAAGGAAGAAAGGGAGGTGGTTCTAAGAAGCAATCCGCTGCCAAGAACAAGGTTCTCTCTGCCAGTGAGATGGATGATGCTGACTACACTGAATTCAGAAAGCGAGATCCCTATGCCGTGGACAAGCCAAAATTAACTCCTATGTTTCGGGGCACCAGTTCCTACTTCCGGACTCGTTTCCAAGAGGAGTGCTACAATGAGATTCTTCATCGGCAGCCCGTCGACAATGTCGTCCCGCAGCGATACATTGACATCCACCATATGGAGAGGCATCCGGAGTACTTTGGTGAGGCTTTGTCTATGTGCCATGAGTTTGGGCTCATTCCCATCATCACTCTCCAACAGAATTATGATGAAAAGCTTGTGTGTCAATTTCTTGCCACTGTCCACTTCACCGCCGAGTACCCACGGGCTATCACGTGGATGACCAAGGATCAGAAGTTCTCGGTTCTTTGGAATGACATTGCTGCTATGCTTGGATATGAAGATCACGGTCCCCTTTGGACAGATGGCCTTGAAGAGACTATGTTTCGTGTTCATGTGGATCAACGACCCTTGGCTAAATCTCTCCTTGAGCCTCTCTATGTTTGGATGAGGTACACTTGTGGCAACACTGCGGGTCTATATCCGCCTTATGAGATCATGCATCGCATCTACCGGATGACTATCAATCCCAAGGTTGGCAATGTGGATCAAGTTCACAGCTTTCTTGTTACCTTGTTGGTGATGACCCATGAGCTGAGGACAAAAGGGAAGAAGCTTGATGTTATGGACTTTCTTTGGACTGAGATGTGGCATGTCGTCGTTTACAAGAAGAATGCTTGTTTTGGTCCTCTCATCATGAAGATTATCTTGTGGGCTTGGAACGAGGAGTGTCCCACTCTAGAGCTTAGTGACCCTAGCACTTGGGTTGTCCACAAGCCCAAGCAACTACGCATCAAGGATCATACCGAGCCCGACTAGACTCTCCAAGGCAATGCCAAGGCCAAGGGTGGTGCTCGTGCTAGCCCCTCACGGGCTCCCAAGAAGGAAAGTGGTTTTGATTGGATGGCTAGGCACGTCAAGAAGATGTTTTGCCTCAACAAGTCTATTGAGAAACGTTTCCATGACTACCATGTTGAAGATAAGCTTGCTCGTCAACGCGACATTCAACGTCGCCGGGATAGAGGTGAAGAAGATGTGGTCTCCGGCTCCGAGAAGTCCATCACTCCATATGACAAGTGGCAAGCCCAAGACTCCATGGCAACGTCATCACTTGGTCTGATTATGAAGGTGAAGAAGAACTGTCCTCTCACCGCCGTCCTCGTCCCTCAAGCAACGAGCATCTCTCCGAGTGAACCATGGGGCGCTAGCATCGGTTTCTCTCTTTTTGGTGTCTTGATGCCAAAGGGGGAGAAATATCTATTAGGCTTTCGAGGATTTGCATGGGCTAAGTCACAAGCTTTGCTTTGTCTTTGATTCTTATAAGCTTGTGCACTTCCTTTTTTTTCTTTAAGTTGGTGAACTCTTGTTAGTGAACCCTTGTTATGCATGGTGTAAGACATGTTGAACTTTATGTTTATGTTTCCATGTTTTGTGTTGTTTTTTTTGTACAAGTTGTGCTTTATGCTCTATATTATATCTTGCATGGTTTGCAAATTCTAGGGGAGTGTTGATCCTAGTTCATGCGCACTTAGCATTCAAAAGCTACCATTTGATAGTGCACACATCTAGGGGGAGCTCCGTCTATTTTTGCAAAGCATTTTGTAGCAAATCATTGTATTGTCATCATTCACCAAAAAGGGAGAGATTGAAAGAGCATATGTGCTCTTAATCATGTTTTGGTGATAATGACAATACAACATGTGCTCCTAATATGTTGTTAAAGTGTGAACAGATTTTTATAACTGTCATCGTCAAGTTCGCATTGAGAAAAGGAGAAGAAGGAGCATTTTCTGCCCAGGAGCGATAGTACGCCCCAGTCAGCGGTAGTACCGCCGCTCCCAGGCAGAAGGAGGCGAGGAGCAGTACCGCTCCCGGTACCGCCCATGGTACCGGCTATGTTGGCCTCGGAAGAGCATGTGCGGTACTGGCTGCAGTACCGCCCGCAGTACCGGCTAACTCGCATTCAGGCGCGCATGTGCGGTACCGGCCGCGGTACTGCGGGCGGTAGTACCGCCGGCACGGTATCGAGCGCCGGTTAGCGCAGAGTTTGACCAAGGCGAGGGAGCGCGAAGACTGGAGGCGGCCATTGACCGTTGAAGCATACGGCTTCAGGGGTAGTACCGCTGGCTCGGAAAACTGCTGCCAACGGGCAGATTCCGTGGGGGGTATTTAATGCCCTCCACCTACCTTGCTCCTCTTTGAGCTTCACGAAAATATCTTGCCACCATTGTTGAGAGCTTCATTTATGAGATCTCCCACTCCCACCAACCAAATCCATTGATACTTTGTGGAGTGAAGGAGGAGGTCTAGATCTACATCTTCACCGAAGGAATTTCAAATCCATCCATCCCCTTTGTGGTTCTTGTTTCTCCTTGGGTTGCTTGTAACCCTAGGAGGCCTTTGTGGGTTCCGGATACCTCAACTTGTTCGCGAGGTGCTCCGGGATATTGTTGGGAGGCTCCAACTCATTGTGGAGTTCCCCGACCTTTGTGCACGGCTTGGTCAACGCCTCGAAGGTGACCTCATAGTGGAAGAGTTACGCCTTCACCGGTAAAGCTCACGGAGAATAGAGTGAGCACATCCGTGCTATTGGAGTGCCTAGGTGGCTCCACACTCCTCCAACGTAGACGTACTTCCCTTGGAAGGAACTATGGGAATCATCTCTGTATCTCTACTTTGCGGTTACTTCTATCCTTTACTTCTTGCTTTCGCTACGCTTTATATCTTGCTTGTATCACATAGGTTGTATTCATCTAGTGCACATCTAGTCAACCTTTGTTATACTTGCTCTAGCCCTAATTAAAAAGAAAAAGGTTAAATTTGGTAGTCGCCTAATCACCCCCCCCCCTCTAGTCGACCTTTCAATCACACCCCCGCACATGTGCTGTCGATGAAGCCGACGACACCGACCTCAAGGTCGTGAAGATGAAGACCTCCAAGCGCCGCAAGCGTGGCGCCTCGCAGGGAGTCGCACACGTACGGTGGAGATGACGACCTCCGGGCTCCGATCCAGGGACGGGCAGCGGAAGTAGAAGGACCGGAAGACCAGCAGCACGGTGGTGTGCGTATGGTGGAGAAACACTTAACCGTGCGCAACCCCAACTGCGGAGTCACGACTAAACGGAAGAGAAGAGAGGAATGGTGCATTTTCAAAGGCAAGGGGGCACCCATATATATAGGTGGAGGGAGGCCGCCAAGCTTGCCAGCCAGGCGGTGTGGGACTAAACCCCGCACCCGCCAGCCAGCCTTGGTGCGCCGGGCCTAGGTGGGCCCCATGTGGCCCACCTAGGCCGGCTGCCCCCCCCCCCCCCCCCCCTCGCCCAATTTTTTTCCTTTTTCTTTTTGGGGATTTTCCCCTAATGGGCCTCTAAGGCCCATGTAGGAAAACAACCTTTAAAAATTCGAAATTAAATAAATAAATAAATATATTTAACTATTAATTACACTAATTAATATTAAATACATATTATCTAATTTATTCTGGCTCCGAAAACTATTTCGTTGCTCTCCGATCTCCATCGGAACTCTCCCGGAATGCTTCCGATGCTCTCTTTTATTTTCTCTTCTATGTCCAATCAATTATACATGTCATCTCCCCTTAAGTGTGTTACCCTAGCGGTTTGAGATCTCACCAGACATGATCGAGACACGCTCTCCGATCAATGACTAATCAGTGGACCTTGGATACCCATGATAAGTCCCTGTGAGATAACGAATAACTTTGTCATTCGAAACTTAGACGTCGAGTCTTAAACCTTTTGCCTGGCGATACTTAGTGTGCCCGAGACTCGATCTTAGATATCGTGATACCTAGCTTGATCTCGTTATTGACAGCACTATTCTTTACTCGTCCGTGATACTACGTCCCCGTGATCTAGTCACATGCTTGCAAGCTCATTGACGTAATCTCACCGAGTGGGTCCATAGTATCTATCCTGCTATTTGGATTGGCAAATCCCGCTCTTGATCCCTCGTCTCAACATACCCCCTTCCGATACCCGAGAGGAACACCTTTATAGTCAAACTATTAAGATATGACGTTTGATGCAATCAAAGTATCTTTCAGGAATAGGAATTAGAGTTGATCTCACGGTCGAAGGCGTAATGACTACGTCCTACAAATATTGGGTATGTCCATCACATCATTCTCCCAATGACATGACTCCATTGTCAACTGGCATCAATGTCACATGATCAGGAAATCTTGATCATCGATTGCACAATGAACTAGTTAAATAGAGACTACTAGGGACCTGTTTGTTTACGTACCACACGTGTATTAATGTTTCCTCTTAATACAGTTATAGCATGATACAAAACATATTATGAACAAATGAGATATGATAAATAAAAACTCTTTATTAATTGCCTCTAGGACATATCTCCAACACTATCATGGGTATCCACGACCCCGCTGTTAGTCATTGATCGGAGAACAGGTCTCGATCATGTCTAGAGTGTTCCCGAACCGCTAGGTTGACACGCTCGTACTAAGCTAAAGATGTAAATTTGAAACCCTTTGTAGCTCAAACCTTGACTTATCGGACAGTCTCGAGGCCAGGCATTAGCGCCCACGACCTGTTCGGTCAAATGACCGAACGTAGTTTTTTCCCTCCGTTTTTTTTACGGCCTCTTTGGATTGTTTATTAATTCAATTGCGGATTTGTAGGGTGGAATGGATAGCGATGACTAACTTTTGTACAAATAATTGTCATTTTATTTGGTTGTTTATAAATTTAATTGTGGGTTTGTAGGGTGGAATGAATAGCAATGGCTAATTTTTGTACAAACAATTCATCGGTCGCTCTTAGGATGATGATTCATCTGATGAAAACTTCCTGCTTGTTGCTGCACAAGTGGAGGAAGATAAGAATCTGTCATGTAGGTTCCAAGGGTCCGCTCCAGGGCACGAAGTAGTAGATCGAGGTAAGGAAAATGGGCATCTACAAAGACTATTTTGCAGCTAATCCGACGGACCGTGCAAAAGAAAAACATTCCGGCCTCGCTTCAAGTTGCGAAGAAACTTGTTCAATTGTCTTCTGAATGGTGTGATAGAGCATAAACAGCAAGACCCAGAAATTACAGAGTAGCTGGGTACACTCATAGTTAAAACGTGGATAAATAGATAGGTATTCTAGTCGTCTCTTCCAGTACTAGTACTACTTTTGAGTCGATGGATCCCAAACCCGGCCAAGGCGATCGCTGCCGCCGCCCAAGACCCCGGCCAGCAACACGGGCCTCTCGTATCTGCTTCGAGTAATGTTCCGCTACCAGGCTTCCAAAATCAAGAGCAAAATCAAGAACGTTAGATCGACGTACATATAAATAATCCTATATATTGGATCGGACGAGACGGATTGATCTTGTATGCATGTTGAGTGCCATACCGGCAAACTCCTTGCTACTGGCATCCGTTGGTTCGAGGAAGCCGTCGGCCGTGATCGTGGATTCTTCATCAATGTCTGCACGCAGTTCGTCAGGTTTTATCGTTAGATGAGATGAGATCGAAGAGGAATCTGCGATGGGGGATCGGAGAAAGGAAGGAACGTACCGGCCAGTTGGCGGCGAATGCCCGCTTGAGCATCAGATCCGTGGCCATGCGTTGAAGTGCCATTGGTTACGACGAGTAGCTAGGGTTCCAACGACTTGATCGAATCGAATCGAAGATAGGCCACGAGGGGTCAACTCGTTTTCGTCATTATAAGCTCGGCAACGAAGAGGATGTTTTCATCTCTTATGTAGACCCAAGCCCAGCCCATTAAGGAAGCTGGCCGGCCCACAAAGAGATGGAGGTTCGTTTGAGGTAGCTTATCACGTGTGCCACGCGATAAAGATGGAGGTTCCTCCATGCCTCCAACAACAAGAAGAAAATTGTTCATCGTCTTCCGGCGCCATCTCCTTATCGTCCTCCTCCCATACCTTAACCTCAGTATATCTTTGATCTGATACACATTATGACTCTCGATCAAATTGCCATGCATAACACACAAGCCGATCTGTTGTTTCTCTTCTCCATGCTGAATTTCTCTAATGATCCAAATATTAACTCAACATCCACCTATGGATGTAGGCGACCATGACGACCACCACCAACCCTCGGGCAGGCCGCTGCAAAGCCGATGAAGAATTTGTCCGGTATGTACGACACTACTAGCAATGAACAAGATCGGTTGCTCGGTCGTGTCTGATGAAACATGTTTACTGCAGTACGCATTGATTGATCCTGATGAACGTTCGTTATCCCCTTGATTTGTTCTTGGTTAATTCTGAAAGCAGGGCGGCGGAGGATTTGATGAAGATACTGAGGAAAGGTGTTTGCCAGACCAGATTTGACTTGGTGATCCGCAGGGAGGAGGATTTAGCCCGTGTTGCTGGCCTGGGTCTTACGGCAATCACATTGTCACTTGGGATCCATCGACTCAACCAAATTAATAGTAAAGGATCAATGACTGGAATATTTATCTATATAGCCTTGCAAGTTTAAATAGCCTCATGTGGACGTATATCTATCGAAATGGCTTGTCTTGCAGAGATATGCTCAGCTGGCCTCCTCTTCTTCAGAGGCAGAAACTACTCATTTGTGCATGGCAGCTAGTTGCAGAGAAACAACTAGCAGCGGCTAAGTTGAACTACGTGTTTAATGAGAAGGACCAATTGTGGTTGTCCTTGGGAATTGAGTGTGACCTCCCTTGGACACATGCGCCTACATGATCCCAACGGCAGAAGTAAGGGAATTCCATCATGACCTTGCTTTGTCCTAGGTGAGAATGGTTAAAACGCCTAGAATGATCCCGATTTGCGCTCGGGCAAAGGGGACTTTCTACCTCGCCGGGGGCGACGATGGAGAAGTTAAGAGGAGATGGAAAGCTTATGTAAAGTAAGACTAGTCACAATGGGGAGTAACATCAGTGTCACATAGGCAAAAAATCTAATGTGGCGGGTAATTAATGAGGAGAGAGATGGTGGTGGTAACTAGCTATGTTACCATAACATCACATATTTCAATGCAAGATGAGTGTATAACCTATTAAATATGACAATACACACATGTTACTCCCCACTATGGAGGTAGTAACTTAGAGTAGTAACATATGCATGTTACTAGTCTAAGTTACTCCCCATTGTGACTAGTCTAAGTGATCTGAAAATCCTTCTCCAAATCCAAATGTGCACACCCCTATAGAATGAGAGGGGTGCCTCATTGAGGTCATTTGAAGTGTGGATAGAACGAGGGACTATTGGGCTTAGTGGGGCCCAACACGAAGACTCAGGGTACGAGGACTGCCAGTGCGACTTATAAATTTCTTGAGTATAAGACCAGTGAAATACTACTAGCCCCAGAATTCCCGGATATCAGTTTAACCGACTCAGATCAGATCTAAACATATCTCTTCAGATATCCTGGCCCTCTTGGTCTTAATTCACTTTAGGTGGTCGTTACCTTCGAAAGAATTGACGCCCCTTGTAACCCTAAATCCCCAGCCGTGTATATAAGGCTGGGAGGGGGCTACCGAGTCATACCCAATCTTCTACCTTGCAATCTTCCAACCAGCACCAGCACCATAGACTTCTAAGACCCATCTCAAGACAATTGAGCAAAAGTAATAAATGCAAGCACTAAGACGTGTAGGGTTTTTACCGGACGATTGTTTCTCGGGGGGCGGGTGGGGGGGTGAAGGGCAAACCTATATACATCTGTGCCCAAGTGCTAGATCTTCTCGCCGCAGCGCCCCATCTTGTCTATTATCGGTAAAATACCACAACTATTTAAGTAAGCTAAAATGATACTGAGAATTAATACACTCCTTATAAAAAAAAAGTAATATACGACACCCTTCTTACCATTAACCTTAGTGAATTGATCTTTGTTGTCAGCAGGCTTATCCCAAGTGACCGATCGACCTGAACAAGACTATCGTACCCAATCCACACACCATGCAACTCGGAGTCTAGCTGTAACCTAACTTGTACAAAGTATTCAATACATACTGAACGCATAATTAATGTTAGCCGTCTCGTTGGTTTATGAGCAGACCTGGCAAGGGTCGTGATCAGTACTCCTACAATTTTGCGTTGTTTGTAGTACAATTTTGGAAAGAAGAAGAAATCGATCGAGCTAGCGTTCGTGTTCTAGTCTTCTAGACCTGTAGACCCAAACTGACACGGTTTCGCACTTTCCTGCTATAGCGGGCAGCAGCGGCCGCACGTCTCCGAGACTCTGCCTACCTGATACGTGTTCTTCTTCGTCTCCACCTGGGTCACCCGCGACACTAAAACCAGATCGGGAGATCCATCTCCACCCGATCGCAGGTTCGCAATAAACAATCGTCGATGGCGGCTCTCAGGCTCGTGGCGAGGAAGATCTTCAGCTCACCGCAGGCAATCTTCCCAAGGTGCAACAACGGCAGATGATCAACCATGGCGAGACCTCACTCCGGCGCTTCAGCGCCTCCAGAGGATCCGCCGAGAGTGCGTCGGCCTTTCTTAACACTGTACTATATATCAAATCAGGTGTTTTGGCTCGTCTCGTGCGTGTACGTAGGATCACCGACTTGTTCATCGTATTGGGTGGAGGAGCTAGCTGCCTTCGATCTTACTGCTCTCCATTAATTGGCGACGAAATTTGAGTTACCACCGGGAGCAGATTAAATCCCCTAGTAAGAGCGTCTCCACCCGCGCGTCCAATTAAGTTCTCAATAGGGCTATTGGGCGCGCCGGCACGAAATCGGCCTCCAGCGACGTATCCAATAGAGCGTCCGGCAACCCCACTTCGTGCCCAGATTTTAGGGACGCAACCGAGCGTGCCGGCAACGCGCGCCTCGTCGATTCCTGACGGGCGGGGCCGACGCGTCAGCCACACGGACCATTTCTTTTCTTCCCCACGTCCCTTGCGCCCTGAACCCCTCTCCTGCCTACTGAATCGCCGGCGCCGCCACCCCCCTCCGCCTACTCGAGGCCGCCTCCAGGCGCTGCCTACTATCTTCCCCGTTGTACTGTCCGGCGTATCTTCTCCTCCGCCACAGATGGAGTCCGGCGCAACACCGAGGATACACCGCCGCCACCTCCTAGGACCACCTCGCCCGCAAGGTGTTCGTCGCATTGCACAGCTCATTTTTTTGCTAAGTTCGTTCGTTTTTAGCTTAACCTAGCCAATTGACTGTAGCTGGATAGCAACGACGAGCTCGAGATGGCCGGCGCACCCATGCTGCCGCAAATGCCATGCTTGGTAAGCACTCGGCGGTCCTCACTTGCTTGCATGGTTTGTTAGGGCCGATCAAAGCCACTCCACGGATTAGAGGTTCGAAGCCGGGGAGGAAGAAGAACAAAGATCGCCAACGGATGGTAGGTCATATGACACTGTGGCAAGACTATTTCGTCGACAATCCCACACATGGGGAGAAGGAATTTTGGCGGCGGTTTAGGATGAACAAAGACCTCTACATTGTTATTGTGACGGGTGTGCGGGAGTATGATGACTACTTCAACCTGAAGAGAGACTGCACCGGGCTGTTGGTTTCTCTTCAATTCAGAAGTGCACTCCCGCAGATGCAGTGGACGACTACCTCCGCATGGCTGAGTCCACATGTATCAAGACCATGTATCGGCTTTGCAGGACGGTAGTTGTAGTGTTTGGGCCAAACTATTTGAGACAGCCAAATGAAGCTGACACTACTAGGATCATGGCACAAAACGCAGCTAGAGAATTTCCTGAGATGCTTGGAAGTATCGACTGGATACATTGTGCATGGAAGAATTGTCCATTTGCCTGGCAAGGAGTTTACAAGGGTCATGTTGGAGAGTGCAGTGTCATACTAGAAGCTGTTGCTTATTATGATTTGTGGATCTGGCATGCTTTCTTTGATATGGCTGGAACTCACAATGACATCAACGTTCTTGATACGTCCAAAAGGTATCTACTTTCCCGAACACTTTTGCTATTGTTTTACCTCTAACTTGTGTGTTTTGAATACAACTAATGCGGACTAACGCTGTTTTCAGCAGAATTGCCCTGGTGTCTTGTTTTTGTGCAGAAAGTCAACTTTCGGGAAAAACACCAGAAAAGATCGCAAACCTCCTATTTTACCAGAAGACTCACGGAGCCAGAAGGGGAGGCGGAGATGGGCCACGAGTGGCCCAAACCACATGGTGGCGCGGCCGGGGCCCACCGCGCCAGCCACTGAGGAGGGCGACTCGGGCACCTCCCCGAGTCCCCCTTTCGACTACTTAACCCTCTCTGACCTAAAACGCGAGGGGGTCGTCCACTTCATCCAGAAACATCACCGTACGCCGCCGCCATCGCGAAACCTATTTCGGGGACCAGAAACTCCGTTCTGGCACTCCGCCGGGACGGGGAATTGGAGGAGATCATCGCCATCATCATCACCGACGCTTCTCCATCGACCATCCATGTTTCCCCCATCCATGTGTGAGTAATTCCCTGCTGTAGGCTGAGGGGGATGGTAGGGATTGGATGAGATTGTTCATGTAATAAGTTATAAGATCATTAGGGCATGGTGCCTAGTATCCGTTGTTAGTACTTATTGATGTTGTTGCAACTTGTTGAGCTTAATGCTTGTCACTAGGGCCCGAGTGCCATGATTTCAGATCTGAACATGTTATTGTTTCATAATGATATGCACTGTTTATTGATCATACCTGCAAGTTGTATACACATATTGTTGTCCGGAACCCGCGGTCCCAAAGTGACAATAATTGGGACAGCCGAGGGGAATGGCTGCGATGTGAGGATCACATGTGTTCACGGCGTGTTAATGCTTTGCTCCGGTACTTTATTAAAAGGAGTACCTTAATTACCAGTAGATTCCCTTGAGGCCCGGCTGCCACCGGCTGGTAGGACAGAAGATGTTGTACAAGTTTCTCATTGCGAGCACGTACGACTATATACGGAACACATGCCTATGTTTACTTAGTACTTGGATGCTTTATCATTATTATCTGCAATGCCTATGTCTTGATTATTATATGAGCTATCTTATCCATGCAGCGCCCGTTCATCCATCCCTATGCCTACAGTGTTTTAATCCTACTGTTTACTGCAATCACTACTGCTGTCTCTATTTACTGCTGCTATTATTTCACCGCTACTACTGCTATAAAACTGTTGCTACTGATAATCTGTGTCGAGCAAGACTATTCACAGGTGCAGCTGAATTGACAACTCCGCTGTTAAGGCTCTCAAGTATTCTTTGGCTCCCCTTGTGTCGAATCAATAAATTGGGTTTTACTTCCCTCGAAGACTGTTGCGATCCCCTATACTTGTGGGTCATCAAGACTATTTTCTGGCGCCGTTGCCGGGGAGCATAGCTTTATTTGTGAGTTCACTTGTGATCTATATTGCTCGCTGAAATTTATTCATCATGGGTAAAGCTCGTGATGAGAGGGTCCGTGTATTGCCATCCACTACAAGAAAAGGTACGACACTTAGTACCTCTGCTGCTCTTGACTCACCATCTGTATTGAGTCAACTTGTTACACCACCACAATCTTCACGTGTTGGTACTACTGCTGAATCTGAAATTGCCTCTGATAATGTTGATGATGCTTCTACTGTGATTGATGAGAATATTTCATTAGGTCCACTTTTAGATGCTGCTATTGCTAAGTCTAAACAACTTGAAAATACTAGAACACCTAATGGAAGTCCTACTACTCCTGTTTATTCACCTGAGTTAAGGGATTATACTTGTGATGATGATCCTGATGAAACTTATGTGGAACTTGATGATGATTTTATTGATAAATGTAATGCTACTACTGGTGCAAGTAATATGAGAAATTTTCTTGCACAACATGCTGTTAAATACAAGTTGTCACCTGATCCTAAGTTTGCCACTTCTCCTATAAACATTAAAGATAAGGATTATGATTTTTCTCTTGATTTATCTCATATATCTATTGTTGAGAAAACTCCTTTTTGTGGCACTAAGAGTGAAAGTGCTGTAGAGCACATGAATGAGCTCTCTACTTTGAGTGGCTTATTTTCTGATGATATTAAGAAGCGTAGCTATTTGTTGCTAAGATTTTTCCTTTCTCATTAAAAGATGATGCTAAAGCTTGGTATAACAACTTGTCTCCTGGTTCTATTACTAGTCCTACTGGTTTGCTTGATGTTTTCTTTCAGAAATATTTCCCTGCTAGTGCTCAACATGATGCTTTGCAGAGAATTTATAACTTTGACCAGGAAGATGAAGAGAAACTTCCAGAGGCATGGACAAGGTTTTGCTCTCTTATCAGAGCTCGGCCTGGACATGATTTGGAAAAGCATGATCTACTTGATATATTTTACAGTGGACTAACTATTGAATCTAGAGCATATCTGGATAGTTGTGCTAGTTGTGTTTTCAGGAAAAGAACCCCTGAAGAAGCTGAAGAATTATTGGCTAAAATCAGCCAGAATTATGATGATTGGACTCTACCTGCGCCGACCCCCACACCTACACCGACACCAATATCAAAGAAGAGGGGAGGTATGATTGAATTGAATGATGAAACAATGAGGGAGGCCAAGAAGACTCTCATTGAGAAGGGTATTAAATCTGAAGATGTGAAGAACCTTCCACCTATTGAAGATTTGTGTAAGCCAATTCCTCATCCATCCATAATTGAGGTTCACTCTCTCCACAGGTTCGATGAAGGAGATATTCCCTACTCTAAACCACCTGATCAATGCTTAGATGAATTTGATAATTATGTTATTAAGCAAGATAATTTTAATATGAGAGTAGAGAATCATTTGCATGAAAACTCTCAAGCTATTAGTAAGTTGCATGATATTGTGGAGAGAACCTCCAATGATGTTAAGATGCTTATTAAACATTTCCATATGGTTCAAACTCAAATTGATCAACTCACTAAAGTGCAACAAGACATGTTAGCCAATGCTTCTAAGAAAAATTAAAACCTGTCTATGTTAGCACTAGAAGTGGAGCTCATACTCAGGATCCTTTATATCCTGAGGGACACCTAAAAGAATTGAACAAGATTCTCAACTAGCTGAAAATCCAGTTTCTCCTTCTAAGAAAAAGAAGAAGAAGAAACATAAAAATGTTGTAGAATCCTCTGAAACTGTTAATGATCCTAATAGTATATCTATCTCTGATGCTGAAACTGAAAGTGGTAATGAACTTGATAGTGATAAGGATAAAAATGATGCTCTTGATAAAGAAGTTAGTGAAAAGGAACCTGAAAAGCATACTAAAAACACAAAGTACACTAAGGAAGACTTCATTGCTAAGAAACATGGTAATGAAAGGGAACCTTGGGTTCAAAAGCAAATGCCTTTTCCAACTAAGAAACTAAAATCAAAGGAAGAAGAACATTATAATAAATTTTGTGAATGGATGAAACCCTTGTTCTTGCAAATTCCTTTGACTGATGCTATTAAATTGCCTCCTTACTCAAAGTATATGAAAGATATTGTTTCTAACAAGAGGAAAATTCCTAATGAGGAAATTTCTACTATGCTTGCTAATTATTCTTTCAATGGCAAGGTTCCTAAGAAGCTTGGAGATCCAGGTATACCAACCATCCCTTGCTCCATCAAGAATAATTATGTTAGAACTGCTTTATGTGATTTGGGAGCAGGAGTTAGTGTTATGCCTTTTTCTCTCTATAAGAGACTCTATCTTGATAAATTGATACCTACTGATATATCTTTGCAAATGGCTGATAAATCTACTGCTGTTCCTGTTGGCATTTGTGAGGATGTCCCTGTTCAAGTGGCTAACAATTGTTTAATTTTGACTGATTTTGTTGTTCTTGAAATGCCTGAAGATGATAATATGTCTATTATTCTTGGAAGACCTTTTCTAAATACTGCAGGTGCTGTTATTGATTGCAATAAAGGAAAAGTAACTTTCAATGTTAATGATAAAGAACATACTGTTTATTTCCCCAAGAAAGTTGACAAGATTTATGGAGTCAATACCATCTCCAATTTTAAAACTATCAAAGTGGGAAGTATTGATTGCCCTATATATGATCATCAAGAAGGATATCAAAACATTATGATTGGATCCATATCAATACAATACAAGGTAACATGAGTGTTTCATGATGTTTAAATCATTTGTGTCATGTAAATTTATTTGGTGCCAAGACTTGATCAACCTTGTTATCAAATGTATTTGCATACATGAAAGAGCTAAACACATTTCTTTCTTCAACTTTGTTTTACCTCCTGTAGTGATAATTAGGTTGCAAAAGTTTAGTTGTTTTGAATTTTAAAAATAATTTTTCTGCCCAAGTTTTATTAATTTAAATATCCAGATTTCGTGCAAATTGAAAGTTTTCAAAACTCTGTAAAAATTATACCATTGGTCCTATTTTTCAAAGAGCATCGTGGGAGTGCCTGGTGCTGACCAAGGGGACCCACCATGGGGTCAAACCACATGGTGGCGCGGCTGCCCCTTGGCCGCGCCAGCCACTGAGGTGGGGCACCCTTGGCCCTCCAACAGTTCCCCCACCTACCACTTCTTCCTCTTGCATCACTCAGCTCGTTTTTCTCTCTCACACTCGAGTTTTTGCTGTTCTTCCTCGCGATTTCGATCTCTTTGTTCAGCCCATCTCAGCTGCTGAGATTTGGGGCAATTGCTCTCAGGTATGTGACTCCTCCATGTATCCAAGTAGAATTTTGTTTAGTAAAGTATACCTTGAGTATTTTGCTGCTGTAGGTGACTTGTTAAGTGAGTATGCATGCTTGTTCTATGTTGATATAATCAGTTTTGATGCATGTTTAGTCCTCTAGCAAGTCCATATAGTAGTTCCCCTCATTTGTATGCTTCAAAGATAATTTTTATGATATGTGTCAAAAATTTCAGAGGATGGAGGGAAATGAACACCAACTAAATCAATATGAATTGGTGGTTCCTGAGGTCATGGGGATCCATCGTGAAGAAGGAGTGTTTCCATCCTGCTATCCATGCTTGGAATTCATGAGAAGTTCGGGGATCTTGCGTGATTTTCGTACTCTTGTCTCTAATACAGGATTGAGTGATTTTGTAGAGGAGAACCCTACCAATATGCAAAGCTAACTGTGTCTGTGGTGCAGGACTTTAGATTTGATTGGTCTTCACCTAACCCTATGGTTCACTATAAAATTTACAACAAAAGTGTCCACTTGCCTTTTGATGCTTTTTGTGCAGCAATTAGGGTGCCGCAATGGGGATCACGAGGGAAGATACATGGGCAACCCAAGCATCTGACGGACCTATACGAGGTAATATGTCAAGGAAGAACCTACTCAGATGAAAGTGGAATGTTTGGTCAGTCACCGAGGATGAATTCGATGCATACTTGAGGGATCATGCCCTGCACACAGAGGATGATGGAGAATGGGCGGACGAGGACTCCACTCAGTTTTTCGGGACAGGGGGCTCGCGCCCCTATCCTGGGGATGCTAGACCCTCTGCCTCATCTTCCTCAGCGGAGCCGGATGTTGAGCACACCCAGTATGACCCGCCGGCTCGGAGTTCCTACCCGCGTTATTATTAGCCTCCACTTAGGCCAAAAGCCTAAGCTTGGGGGGAGGTATATCGACATCTCACTCATTTACATATCATATCTTGTCGATACTTTGTATATCCATGTTGCAGTTTTCTTTCTTCCTTTCTTTTTAATTGTTTACCTTTTATTGCTGCATTCCAAAACACAAAAAGACCAAAAATATTTCTGTTGTTTCTCTTCATTTGTTTCTTTAAGTTTCTGTATTAGTTTGCTTAGTTTTTAAAATTCGGTTTGTTATTCAAAAATCTAAAAATATTTTGCTTTATTGTTTGTTTCTTTTTGCTCTTGTTTCAAAAACTCGAAAACCCAAAAATATTTGTTGTTTCTTTTCGGTTTTGTATAGTGTTTTCAGAGTTGGACAGCCATCCGTGACTCCGAAGGAGCTTGGTTTTCATTCTCATCATTCGAAGCAACACAAGTGAAAAAGCAATAAGGATGATCTACAACAACTCGAGTTGGGGTGAGAGGCTGGTATGAACTCTATTTGTTTTCATTTTTGTACATATACTCATCTATGTGAGCATGCTTAGTTAGTTCATGTGAGGTATATGTCATTTAGTGGATGCTTAGTAGTTCTTGTTCTCTCATGATTGGTCCTAATTTATTAATAGTGGTAGCATGTTATGTTGATGTTTGCTTGCATTGTTCTATTCATAGAAGGTATGACATTGTGATATCCTCCTCTGAATAATTCATTCGAATTGACTTGGCACATGCTCATGCATGCATATGACTGGAAAACAAAAGTCAATTAAGCCTTGATGATTTATTTTGACTCAGAGTTCTTGTATCACTTTTATGCCTCAATTAATTTCATTTTGTCGCAAGCATGATTATGACAGTTATTGCTCTCTTGATTGTCGCTTCCCAGTCTATTGCTGGCCTTCACTTGTACTGAGCGGGAATGCTGCTCGTGCTTCCAAAACCATGAAAACCAAGTTATTCCAAAGTGTCCACCATAAATACCTATGTATGGCATTTCGAACCATTCAAGTAAATTTTCATGTGCTACCTTTACAACCTTCAAAGTACTTCTCAATTTGTGTCAATGTTTTATAGCTCATGAGGAAGTATGTGGTGTTTTATCTTTCAATCTTGTCATTCAGACTTTCACCAATGGACTAGTGGCATATACATCCGCTTATCCAATAATTTTGCAAAAAGAGCTGGCAACGGGGTGCCCAGTCCCAATTAATTATAACTTTCATCAATAATTCTCTTCACATGTTTTGCCCTGATTTATCAGTAAGCAACTTAATTTGCAAATAGACACTCCTCCATGGTATGTGAATGTTGGAAGGCACCCGAGTATTCGGTTAGCCATGGCTTGTGCAAGCAAAGGTTGGGGGGAGTGTCACCCATAATGAAACTAAAATACATGTGTAACCAAAAGAGAAGAGGGATGATCTACCTTGCTGGTAGAAATAACGTCCTTCATGGGAGCCGCTCTTGAAAGTCTGGTTGACAAGGGGTTAGAGTACCCACTACCATTCGTTGACAACAACAAACACTTCCCAAAACAATTTTGCTCCTGTTTTAAAAATAAAAAGCTCTAGCACATAATAATCCCTGCTTCCCTCTGCGAAGGGCCAATCTTTTACTTTCATGTTGAGTCACCATCCTTTCTTTGATCACTTTCTCGAGAGCATAGTTGTCATTCTTAGTGTAATGTGCTTGTCCCAAAATGTGGTTAACTGTGATATAACTTTGATGCTTTTATCTTTGATATCTTTGATTCTAGTCTTCCCATGAACTTCAGAGGTGCCTGGGCATTTATGTTTTGCTGTACAAAAACGGGCAAGCGAGATATCATCTTATCATATCCTATTATGAGCATTACAATCTTGTGAATTAATATGTTTCATGTTTGTCGCTATTAGTATGTTGGTATCTTTTCATAGTTTACATGCCTATTGAGTGACATTATTTGCATTTGCCTCATCTTGAATTGCCTAAGCATTTGTCCATATAGTGAGAATATATGCATCATATGAAGCAAATGTGTTCGTGAAAGTCTTTTATCGCACTCAGTTGTTAACTGAATTGCTTGAGGACAAGCAATAAACTAAGCTTGGGGGGAGTTGATACGTCCAAAACGTATCTACTTTCCCGAACACTTTTGCTACTGTTTTACCTCTAACTTGTGTGTTTTGAATACAACTAATGCGGACTAACGCTGTTTTCAGCAGAATTGCCCTGGTGTCTTGTTTTTGTGCAGAAAGTCAACTTTCGGGAAAAACACCAGAAAAGATCGCAAACCTCCTATTTTACCAGAAGACTCACGGAGCCAGAAGGGGAGGCGGAGATGGGCCACGAGTGGCCCAAACCACAGGTGGCGCGGCCAAGGGGCCTACCGCGCCAGCCTATGAGGAGGGCAACTCAGACACCTCCCCGAGTCCCCCTTTCGACTACTTAACCCTCTCTGACCTAAAACGCGAGGGGGTCGTCCACTTCATCCAGAAACATCACCGTACGCCGCCACCATCGCGAAACCTATTTCGGGGACCAGAAACTCCGTTCTGGCACTCCGCCGGGACGGGGAATTGGAGGAGATCATCGCCATCATCATCACCGACGCTTCTCCATCGACCATCCATGTTTCCCCCATCCATGTGTGAGTAATTCCCTGTTGTAGGCTGAGGAGGATGGTAGGGATTGGATGAGATTGTTCATGTAATAAGCTATAAGATCATTAGGGCATGGTGCCCAGTATCCGTTGTTAGTACTTATTGATGTTGTTGCAACTTGTTGAGCTTAATGCTTGTCACTAGGGCCCGAGTGCCATGATTTCAGATCTGAACATGTTATTGTTTCATAATGATATGCACTGTTTATTGATCATACCTGCAAGTTGTATACACATATTGTTGTCCGGAACCCACGGTCCCAAAGTGACAATAATTGGGACAGCCGAGGGGAATGGCTGCGATGTGAGGATCACATGTGTTCACGGCGTGTTAATGCTTTGCTCCGGTACTTTATTAAAAGGAGTACCTTAATTACCAGTAGATTCCCTTGAGGCCCGGCTGCCACCGGCTGGTAGGACAGAAGATGTTGTACAAGTTTCTCATTGCGAGCACGTACGACTATATACGGAACACATGCCTATGTTTACTTAGTACTTGGATGCTTTATCATTATTATCTGCAATGCCTATGTCTTGATTATTATATGAGCTATCTTATCCATGCAGCGCCCGTTCATCCATCCCTATGCCTACAGTGTTTTAATCCTACTGTTTACTGCAATCACTACCGCTGTCTCTATTTACTGCTGCTATTATTTCACCGCTACTACTGCTATAAAACTGTTGCTACTGATAATCTGTGTCGAGCAAGACTATTCACAGGTGCAGCTGAATTGACAACTCCGCTGTTAAGGCTCTCAAGTATTCTTTGGCTCCCCTTGTGTCGAATCAATAAATTGGGTTTTACTTCCCTCAAAGACTGTTGCGATCCCCTATACTTGTGGGTCATCAGTTCTGCAATGCTGAACGGTTTTTAACTGACTATCTGAAGACGAAGCTCCACCATGCAACTACGAGATCAATGGTCATGGGTATGACAAGGGGTATTATCTAGCAGATGCCATCTATCCAAGATGGTCTACATTTTTCAAGACCATCTCCAACCCTCTAGATCAGAGCCAATCTCATTTTGCAGCAGAACAGGAGGGTGCCAGGAAGGGTGTCGAGCGGGCTTTCGGTGGGCTTCAATCTCGCTTTGCTATTGTCAGGTATGCTGCTCTAACTTGGTCCAAAGAGCATATGTGGGAGGTGATGATGACTTGTGTGATCTTGCACAACATGATCATCGAGAGTGAACGTGCTGATCCTCCACAAGATGACCATCCGTACTATCATCTGGTTCCTCTTGCCCAGGCTGATCATGATCTTTTGCCTCCGGATTTGACTGCTGATTTTGCCGTTTTCATGAACGCTGAAATCAAGGATGAAGGAGCAAACGAGCAATTGCGAAATGATTTAGTTGCGCATCTGTGGGTACTCAAAGGACAACAGACCGAACATCCTATTGATTTAGAATAATTGGACGAATTGTTTTAATTATATTTTCGCACAATTTTATGTGTTCAACTTTGTAATACAATTTTATTTTAGACTTTATTTCAAACATTTACATTGGGACGGTCTATTGGGAGAGCCCGGTAGGGCGCGGCGCTCCCAATAGGCGGCAACGGTTGTCGGCGCCCCAATAACGCTTGTCCGACAACTTTGTCGGACGCTCTATTGGTCGTGCCGGTGGAGATGCTCTAATTGATTAATGTTGCTGTTGAATCTGTAGCAGAGTATCTGAATTGCATGCTCACAGCTCAGGTTACCGGTCGAACATCTTGTTGAGGAAGAAAGTTTACTATTGCCACAAACGCAGTTTCGCAAGATAAGGGTTGAATTTTCTATTTGCTGGCTACCTACACTAGAAGAAATCCTTTTATAAACCACGTCTATATATGTGAATCAATGTGTCACTCAAATTGTTGATCGCATGAGTTTAGTGTAGTGTCGCCATGTGGTAGACTTTTTTAAGGATTGAGCATGTCACTGAAAGGTGTCGTCGTGCTTGTTTTATTTCAGGGGTATTCATAAAAAATTCTCAATCTGGTTCAAGAAACTGGATCCGGCCTTTAAGGCAGCAGGAGGGCTTGCTTTATTTATGTGGCTCGGGAAAGAATGGATGTGTCACAATATTGAGAAGGACATGAAGAGGTCACGCAACCAATGCAAGGGACCAGAATGACGATTGATACACTGACTAGACTAAGAACGATGCTACAGGGTAGATCGTGGTTTGGATCGAGGTCGGATTGGATGTTAGGTTGTGAAGGAGAACATATGGACATGTATTGTGTCATTTGGTGTCAGCGTTGATGGCGAGCATGTAGTGGCATATCTATTTGGGTAACGAGTTACTCACTCCGTTCCAAATTAATGGACTTGGTTTTGTCCAAATATAGATGTATATATACTTGTTTGATGTCTAGATACATCCATGTATAACAAAATGTGTGTCAATTAAATCCGAACGAAGGGAGTACAATTTTTGTGGAGATCTTTTTGATGGTTCAATTATTTTGAGAATTGTTAGAAAAATGGCGTTTTTACTTTTTTTTAATGAAACACAGTACAAACGCAGACGCTCACATACACGCATACACTCACCCCTATGAACGCACGCATGCACACCCTATCCCTATGAGCACCTCCGAAATACTGAGCCGGCGGATCGAGTCTTAACATTGACGAAGTCACCATGGACGCCTCGCTAGCTGTCGACGGAAACGTTGCCTGCATACACATGTCAAACCTGGGGTACGAACTTTGGTGGGCTGAGGGTACAACCACCTTGTTAACCATCCAACCTGAGGTTGGTTTGCAAAGGGCGTTCTTACTAGGAAGGTATTTTTAGCCACTCTCCACGTAGAAAGTTGCGCGTTGTGGGAGGCCCTCCCACCACGGGTGAAACACAACATGCAACTTGTCATGTCGTGGCTGAGTTCTTTGGTTGGAGAGGAGGGTGATTTATTTATTTTTCCTATATTCAAATACGAGAAATGATATATCTTTTCCAATCGAGCGTTCAAACTACGAATCCTTTTTAAATTAGACCCCATATTGATATGTTTTGCTTTTTCCTGCACTGCATTCGTTTGCGTTGTCTTGATATGCCGTGGCCCAGGTTCATGTTATGTCCCCCCCCCCCCCCCCCTTACTGTGTTTTGATATCCTACCATATGAGTGCATGTTTTGTACAACCTTCTATATGTCATGTTTTGAGTGCATGTTTTGTGCTGCCTTCAAATGCATTAATATTTTGCCTTCTGATGCATTGTGTTTGTTCTGCGTTGAGCGTCTGTTTGCACCACTCCACAACACTGGTGTGTTGCCTTACGATAATTGTATTCTAATGTCCTTGGTGTGTTGCCTTACGATAACTGTATTTTAGTGTCATGTCCTTGGCATTTGTCTTGCATCGCCTTCTATTGCATTGATCTCATGCCTTCAAACCAGGCGCAACCCGTAGCACACAACACGACAAATGTTAATATGATATATTAGGCGCAACGAGCAATGTACCCCTTCAAGGTCCATATGAATGCTTAATGTGCCGCCGTGGCGAGCGTAGCCCGATACGACAAAATGCACTCTATGAAACATTACGTGATTTTTTTTTGTTGTCGTCCCGCCACCCATTGTAATAATTAATACGCGACAAAATTCACTTTAAGAAATATTACGGTTGGCATTGTGGCTTTGTCTGAACGTGGGAAGCTTCAGCGGAGGCTCCGGATATGAATTCGTGTATTTAGTGCAACGGCGATCTGGCATCGTGTGGGCGATGAGGCTTTGTATCTTATGTGGCTTCTTGGTCCGATTTTTCTAATAAATAGGGTCATTTTGTATGGTTTTTATCTCTCGGTTTCCTTTATAAACTCGGTTGGTCGGACGATGGCTAGCGATGACAATTAGTCCTTATGCAGTTCTTAGTTGAAACTTGAATTGGCTACGAGTGAAGGTGTTATCGTTGATGGCCAACTGAATGATGTATTTTGGCGTGGCTAATGCAAATCTGTGTGTGTGTTTTCATGAGAGCGTCTCGATCGAGACCGGAAGGAAGCTGGCCAGCCCACATAGAGATAGAGGCTCTTCGTCGGCTTAAAAAAAACAGTTGGACGCCTCTATGTGGCCTATGTTTGATCCGTTTTGGCATTGGGCCGTTGCAATGTCCATGGGCCGGTTTGTTTCTCTTTGAGGTCTTGAATTCTTGTTGTGCATGAAGTTCACACTAACAAAGCACCGTTAGTTCTCATAAAAAAACAAAGCACCGTTCGTCCACACGTTTTTTATACGTCGTTTTTTACCAGCTAAAGTCTTTGCCCCTTCCTTTGACACTTTGGATACAGAATGAGCCATCAAGAAGAGACAATATAATGCTACATGATAATCGTGAGGAGGTAAAACAAGTCCTTCATTCATGTGAGGATTGAAGTTTCTCCTACAATTTATAAATCTTTTGCAAGATCTAGTTTTCAAAAATTGGTTGATCGATCGAGGATTATGAAATAGCCTAAAAAAGGGACTACACCATGCTCCAACTATAATATTTGGGCACAATTCTCCAGTTAAAAGGCCATCTCAACATCCCTAACTTGAATTTTCGGTTTTAAGTAACGAACTGATCCTTGCCTGCCTAAAGTTGATCATTTATGACCCTCATGGAAGGCATGTTGCATATCTTATTACACGGTAAGAATAATGACACGGTTTTGTGATCCGGTCCTTTAAAAAAATCGGAAAGTTTGCTTATTTCGGTGGTCCCGAATATAAGCCATTCAGACTATCTTGATAAAAAAATTGGTTGTACAAATTGTAAATATATAAAGCACGTGAAAGTCTAAAATATACTCCATCTATTTCAAATTGCATTGTGTTTTAGTTTTGGTCAAAAACAAATTTAAGAAAGTTTGATCAAATATATAGAAAAATATATAAACATGTAAAATATCATACCAATATCATGAGAACAATCATACAATATACTCTCATCTTGCATCCGTTCTGTATTATACAAGATGTTGATATTTTTTCCCCTAAAAAAAGATGTTGATATCTTTTTACATCTAGTCAAACTTTACAAAGTTTAGCTTTAAGAAACAAAAGCACACGATCTAGGATAGGGTGAGTACAAGCTACCATCAACATCCCATTGGCTAGGAGCAAGCATCTCTTCATGTTCGTGAGGTTTTTCGACTCTGGAATGTAGCGTCGGTTTTTTTGTTTATCTTTGCTCAATTTTATTTTTGAATTTCGGAGTTTTGGTTTGTCCTAAATTTTAGAACATTTTTTCTGAAATTATGATCCAAAATGAAAACTAATAACGACTAGCAAATTGCCCGTGCGTTGCAACAGGATCATAATCAATTATATCGTGAGATTTTCGCCACATAACATCTATTCACGATAAGAAAATAAAAATTTGATGGATTCAAATAGATATAAAATGTATTCTACATGATTATATTACTTTGTGAATTAGACTTCTACAAATGACAATGCAAGTCCATTTCACCATAAAATTGAGCATTGAACCTTTTTGTCATGCAAAAAGAACACTAATGAGAGATTTTCAGAGGTCATACCTTGAATTGATATTGTTTTCAATAAATCCACCATGATCAGAGGTCATACAGTATATGTACGGCCGTTGATGAGGGCATCGTCGGCATTATATTGGTCCGTTGACACGCTAGGACATCTGTAAAAGAAATATAAGTCTAAGGTGTTGTTAATTAGGGCCTGCGTGCCAAACATGGCCGAACCCAACCATGGGTCGGTTTGTATCCGGTTCGAGTCCAACTAGGTTTAGGAGTCCAATAGGTTTCGGTTTGGGCCTGTCCAACCGACTAGGTGTTGGCCTCCTATATAAAGGAGCCAGCGGCTAGGGTTTTAGGGGAGTTGAAAATTATGTAGAACTAAAAGTTCAAGGTTGCCTCCGTCCCAAGGGACCGGCGTGTAGACGGCGTCTTGGACGTTCGTCGGTTATCTTTGAAATAAAGGCATGAGAGTTCTTGAATCTGTCAAGAGTGTTCGTGCGTGGCGAGAAGGTCCTTGAATCTGTCAAGGGTTGTCGAGCTTGGCGTGAGGCGTGGTGTTCATCATCTCGTTGCTCGCCGTGGGATTCGTTCTCTCGTTCTTCAGGTTACGTGGATTGCTCCCGTGATTGGAAGAATAGTTATCCGGTGGTTCTTGCGGTGAAAGATCGGGCAAACAATCCGTATCATCTGGTATCAGAGCGCCAGGTTGATCACCGCGAGGTTCGTCCAGCTGAAGATCGATCTACAGGTTTGCAAAAATTGGTAGATTTTGTTTTAGCTGGAATTGGGGCGACGATTTGGCACGTGTTGCATCTCGTCGGGCTGGAATTGGTGGCAGCGGTTGTCTTTGTTTTGTTCCGGCGAGTTCTTCATGAAGATCCGGCGTCGCGTGGATGCTCGTACTACAGCTCTTCCGCCGCCGTACGTAGATCCGATCAGATTGCATCCGTTGGGCGTTCGTTTGCAACGGAGGAAGGTTAAAAAAAAGGACAGAGGAAGGAGATCCAATCGGAATCAGTTTTGGCAGGTTTTAGTTTGAGTTTTCTTGCGGATCAGCAACGAAAGGAAATATTAAGTGCAGAATTCGTTTGGTGTGTGCTGTCCGGCATGGGCCGTACAGATTTTGTGCACGGACAAAAAAAAAAGATACAAGATTGGAGATTGCATATTTGCGGCGTATTCGGCTTATTTGGATCCGTGGTGTACAGGAGTTTGTCCTGCTGCGTCCGGGCGATTTGCATGATTCGTTTGCATGTTGCAGTATGACGGATTGTGTCTACATCAGGTTGGTGGTGCCAAACGTGGAGGGCACCAAGAACAAGTCTAGCTAGCCGAGAGGGAGGATGTGGTGTGGCATGCCGGTGAAGACTTGAGGATAAAGAAGGACGTGGCGATGTGAAGATTTGACGCCACAAGCGCTGGAGAAGACCTTCCGGCGTTGAGGACAACGCCTCTCTAAGAAGGGGAGGATGATGAGGGCATCGTCGGCATTATATTGGTCCGTTGACACGCTAGGACATCTGTAAAAGAAATATAAGTCTAAGGTGTTGTTAATTAGGGCCTGCGTGCCAAACATGGCCGAACCCAACCATGGGTCGGTTTGTATCCGGTTCGAGTCCAACTAGGTTTAGGAGTCCAATAGGTTTCGGTTTGGGCCTGTCCAACCGACTAGGTGTTGGCCTCCTATATAAAGGAGCCAGCGGCTAGGGTTTTAGGGGAGTTGAAAATTATGTAGAACTAAAAGTTCAAGGTTGCCTCCGTCCCAAGGGACCGGCGTGTAGACGGCGTCTTGGACGTTCGTCGGTTATCTTTGAAATAAAGGCATGAGAGTTCTTGAATCTGTCAAGAGTGTTCGTGCGTGGCGAGAAGGTCCTTGAATCTGTCAAGGGTTGTCGAGCTTGGCGTGAGGCGTGGTGTTCATCATCTCGTTGCTCGCCGTGGGATTCGTTCTCTCGTTCTTCAGGTTACGTGGATTGCTCCCGTGATTGGAAGAATAGTTATCCGGTGGTTCTTGCGGTGAAAGATCGGGCAAACAATCCGTATCATCTGGTATCAGAGCGCCAGGTTGATCACCGCGAGGTTCGTCCAGCTGAAGATCGATCTACAGGTTTGCAAAAATTGGTAGATTTTGTTTTAGCTGGAATTGGGGCGACGATTTGGCACGTGTTGCATCTCGTCGGGCTGGAATTGGTGGCAGCGGTTGTCTTTGTTTTGTTCCGGCGAGTTCTTCATGAAGATCCGGCGTCGCGTGGATGCTCGTACTACAGCTCTTCCGCCGCCATACGTAGATCGGATCAGATTGCATCCGTTGGGCGTTCGTTTGCAACGGAGGAAGGTTAAAAAAAAAAGGACAGAGGAAGGAGATCCAATCGGAATCAGTTTTGGTAGGTTTTAGTTTGAGTTTTCTTGCGGATCAGCAACGAAAGGAAATATTAAGTGCAGATTTCGTTTGGTGTGTGCTATCTGGCATGGGCCGTACAGATTTTGTGCACGGACAAAAAAAAAGATACAAGATTGGAGATTGCATATTTGCGGCGTATTCGGCTTATTTGGATCCGTGGTGTACAGGAGTTTGTCCTGCTGCGTCCGGGTGATTTGCATGATTCGTTTGCATGTTGTAGTATGACGGATTGTGTCTACATCAGGTTGGTGGTGCCAAACGTGGAGGGCACCAAGAACAAGTCTAGCTAGCCGAGAGGGAGGATGTGGTGTGGCATGCCGGCGAAGACTTGAGGATAAAGAAGGACGTGGCGATGTGAAGATTTGACGCCACAAGCGCTGGAGAAGACCTTCCGGCGTTGAGGACAACGCCTCTCTAAGAAGGGGAGGATGATGAGGGCATCATCGGCATTATATTGGTCCGTTGACACGCTAGGACATCTGTAAAAGAAATATAAGTCTAAGGTGTTGTTAATTAGGGCCTGCGTGCCAAACATGGCCGAACCCAACCATGGGTCGGTTTGTATCCGGTTCGAGTCCAACTAGGTTTAGGAGTCTAATAGGTTTCGGTTTGCGCCTATCCAACCGACTAGGTGTTGGCCTCCTATATAAAGGAGCCAGCGGCTAGGGTTTTAGGGGAGTTGAAAATTATGTAGAACTAAAAGTTCAAGGTTGCCTCCGTCCCAAGGGACCGGCGTGTAGACGGCGTTTTGGACGTTCGTCGGTTATCTTTGAAATAAAGGCATGAGAGTTCTTGAATCTGTCAAGAGTGTTCGTGCGTGGCGAGAAGGTCCTTGAATCTGTCAAGAGTTGTCGAGCTTGGCGTGAGGCGTGGTGTTCATCATCTTGTTGCTCGCCGTGGGATTCGTTCTCTCGTTCTTCAGGTTACGTGGATTGCTCCCGTGATTGGAAGAATAGTTATCCGGTGGTTCTTGCGGTGAAAGATCGGGCAAACAATCCGTATCAGCCGTACTGTGATCGATCCGGACATCGTGTTCGTCTCGTAATCGGAATCACCGCAGCATACGCTACTATATGTAGGCGAGCTGGAGATCGAGGAGCGACATAGCTAGCTAGCTAGAGAGCAACCCATGGACGACGGCTACGGCTTGAGCCTCAACCAGGCCTCGGCGGCGGCGCTGCTATTCACGCAGGCGATCCACGACGGCCCGCCCACCGCCGCGCTGTACGCGGAGCGGGCGCAGGCGTTCATCGGGACGGGCAACCTCGCGGCTGCAGCTGCCGACGCCGCCATGGCCACCGAGCTCGACCCAACCATGCACAGGGCGTTCCTCCGCAGAGCGCGCGCGTGCATCGGCCTGAAGAGGTACCGCTCGGCCAGGGACGCCGTTCTCGCCGGCGCCGCCCTCGCGCCTGGAGACCCGCGGTTCACCGAGCTGGGCAAGGAGATCGACGAGATGGTGGTGTTGCCGGGGCAGAGGAGAACGTTGACACCGCCAACAGCAGCCGCAGCGGCCGGCGCCGGCGGCAACGAGCAACCGGGGAAGCTGATCGGTGATGTACACGGCGGGTCGAGACCGGTGGGACCGTGGGAGTGGGACACCGGAGGGCGTCCAGCTGCGTCTTGTAAACTATAGGCACGCGAAGTAAAGCTTTGCTCTGACTGAATCACAAAACGTCGCTTTGAAGGCATGATACACCAATGAGCGAATTATTTTTTCGTCAAGATAAAAACATGATGATGTAATTGAGACCATGATACCTTATGAACCTTTTTGTATCCTGGTTTTAGTAAATTTTATTATTTACTCGTGTGCATTGGGATGTTATATTTGCGATATCTAGTTTGCCCCACCCTCATGTAAAATACTAGATCCCCCACTACAAGCAAGACCACTTATCTATAAAAATAAAGTAGCTCTAATGATCTAATCAGACACCTTCAAATTGAACGTCATTTTTTCTCACACGACATCACACATTATTGTCTTCAATGCTCTTGACATGGAACATCTCAGATTCATCACCCATGTCAAATGCTTCAACGGCAAGTGACACGCCAAACTATTAGTCGAAGGTGAATGTCTTCTTTATGCGGGTCTAGCTATGGTTCTCTTAAAGGTTATGCTATTTGACCCTTCTATTCCCTTCGTTCCAAATTACTTGACTTCTATATATCCACATATGGATGTATGTACACACTAAAAGATGTCTACATACATTCGTATGTAGACAAATGAAAGTCATCTATTTTGGAACGGAGGGAGTACTTATTTTGGAACGGAGGGAGTACATATGGATGTATGACATGATCTCGTTAATTAATTAACAACTATGTTCATGATCAGGAAATCATAACCATCATTAATTCACGAGCTAGTCTGGAAGAGGCTTACTAGGGAGTAGAGACGTGGTGTTGTTTATGTAACCACACATGTATTATATTTTCCAGTTAATACAATTACAGAATGAAAAATAAACATATATTTTTTTATTATTGCCTCTAGGGCATATTTTCAAAAGGTTCAACCGACTTAACTCTTTAACACAACACAGTGTAAGTCGGCTCAGCATCTCGATCCTTGCCATATGACAAGTAGAACTTACTCATCTCACCATTACACATTAGTCTCGATAGAAGCATGCATAAACTTAATGCGAGTACAAGTTTCCACATTTGAGTCACATACTCAAATACAAGTATTTAAGTTCACACAAAACATTAACTATGAATACAAGCCGAATAGTGTCGCCTCTATGGCATCTATCCTAACCGTGTGTTGGACGTTGCCTTCCTATGCATGTTCTCTGGTTCTACACCCGCGTCTATATTACACTTACCAAAATTAACGACAGGGTATTCATGCTAAATGTTACAATAAAATTCTAGTTTTATATAATACTATTTTTGTGTAAAATATATTTCTGTAAATGTACTGACTATTGCACATTGAAAATTGCACAAGTTCTATATTTTTTTTACCCATTGTCTCTTTAAGTTATTCTCAAAATACCTAGACATGTCAAAATTACAATAATATGGTAAATGATAATTTCTCGACAAATTCATTTGCTGCTTAAAAATGTATATAGTGTACATGTGTGCTTTATTGTCAATATTAAAATCATAAATATATCAACATGGATCTCTAAAGCTAAGGTCTAACTATTTTGTGCAGACATTTCTAGAGTATGGTGTATGTTCCTCTACCTTATATGCAAATAAATGGAAAATTGTAGAGCGTACGTACGAGTTTGCCGCAAGGACTTGTTATCTTTAGCATTGCCCATCTTGTTAACTCCGCCCCTCGGCGTCCCGACCGATCACCCGCGCCGATCCGGCGGAACCCGCCGCAAACGCGGCGCCTTTCGGCCCCAACGATGTACAACAACTTCAAGGTTGGCACAAGGTGGCTAATTCCCATGGAGGAGATGCTCGCCCCTTAGAAATGCGTCATCTGAAAAAAACAAAGAAGGATCTAAACCCAAATACAATAACTCAATCCTTTTATACTCCTAATTAATCGAAGGAGAGAATGGTAAAAGGAAACACACTTCTCGCTAGTCTCTGTTTCCTTTTCCGCACCACATGTCTTTTCTTTATGTTGGATAATCGGGCTATCAGAATGAAATCGCCAAATTTGCTTAGTATAACTTTATCTGCATAAGGGTAGATCCATAATCACGTCCACTTTGATGCAGAGGTCGAGGCTATGTTCCCCCTGTCCAAAAAAATAGTACCACTTACCAAGATTTGAAAGTACACATTCTACTATTTTTCTTGACACTATACGCCCGCAGGCATACACTACTTGTATTGATAAAAGTACGGATACAAAGATGACACGAATACAAGCAACATAAAACTAGGAGAAAACAAGCAATTAAACTAATGCAAACTGCCATCGTCATAACTATCAAGTATCCACGTCTTCTGTCGTCGCCGGAGAAGAAGAACACCAGCAGTTTGTCCACATCTTGAAAGCCGAAGAAACCCCTTGCCATAAGGCGTTAATGAGCCGCAATAGCCACCAGCCCTGTATGGCTGGATCTATCCCGCTAAGGAACATTGACCGGAGGAGCCCTCTGAGCATCTTGAACGTCGGATCCGGGGCCAACACTACCCCACCCTTTAACAGGTGGCCGGATCCCGCACCATTTTTCGCAGATCCACAACAGTCAGCACCGCCGTACTCCAAGAGCAACCCCTTCCCGCCGTCACGCCTAGACGCAACGTCAGATAGAAACTGCTCCAACAGCTTGGACTCCACAAGCCTCTCGCCGGCGCCTTCAACACCTCCGACGAACATGAGCAAGAGTTGTAAGACCATTATTTGTACGAGCAACATCAGCATCGACCCCACCATGACACCGAGAGAGGAAACACGAAACCTAAAGAAACTTAGGACGAAAACACCACACGAACGAGAGCCGGAGCTCCCCCCCCCCCCCCCCCCCCCCTCGTGCCATCAAGACGGTGAGCAGAGGGGAAAGGGAGCGGCGAATCGCCGGTGGGGAACTCTGGCTATGGAACCGATGGCGGCTAGGTTAGGAACGGGAGAGGAAAAGAACGTTGTAGTGGTTGTACTATACTACAGTAAAAAACTAAACAAAAACAGAAAATAACAGAGAAGGGCCTGAACACAAATACACTAACCGAATCCTAATAATAATTAATCAAAACGAAGAAAAGGATAAATCAGAAAAGGAAACACGCTTCTGGCTGGCTGGGTCTTCGTTTCCTTTTCCCCACCGCGTCCGTCTCCGCTCCGTTCCCCTCTCCTCCTCATCTCCATCCCCACCTCCTTCCTCGTCAAACCCCAGGTCCAAGCAACCGCCGCAGCCGCCCCGAATTCGCCGCCGCCACGCCCGCCCCTAGCCGCCCGACCGATCCCGCGCGCCGATCCGCCCCAAAGGCGGCGCCTTTCCGCCCCGATCCGCCTTAAAGGCGGCGCCTTTCGGCCCCGACGATGTACAGCAACTTCAAGGAGCAGGCGATCGAGTACGTGAAGCAGGCGGTGCAGGAGGACAATGCGGGCAACTACGTCAAGGCCTTCCCGCTCTACATGAACGCGCTCGAGTACTTCAAGACCCACCTCAAGTACGAGAAGAACCCCAAGATCAAGGAGGCCATCACCGCCAAGTTCACCGAGTACCTCCGCCGCGCCGAGGAGATCCGGGCCGTCCTCGACGAGGGTGGCGCCGGGCCCCCCGGGGCCCCCAACGGCGGGGACGCGGCCGTCGCCACCAGGCCCAAGACCAAGGGGAAGGACGGCAAGGACGAGGGCGGGGAGGACTCGGAGCAGTCCAAGCTCAGGGCCGGCCTCAACTCCGCCATCATCACCGAGAAGCCCAACATCAAGTGGAACGACGTCGCCGGGCTAGAGAGCGCCAAGCAGGCCCTGCAGGAGGCCGTCATATTGCCCGTCAAGTTCCCACAGTTCTTCACAGGTGAGACTTTTTCTACAAAGGAAGTCCTGGTGATTCCCCTTAATAATTATCTCCTGCTAAGGATGAGGCGATTGCAGTTGTTGTGGATCGGATATGCTCAATGGATCCTGATCTTGGTTGAATCTATCTGATAGCTAGGGGCGAAATGAATTATTTGGTTATGGAGCGCAGGTCGAAATATGCTACATGCTGTTTATTTTCCGTAGATGAGAGCATAGTTTTGAACTCACCACGAGCACTTATCCTAGATTGTCGTTGAGCGACGGTATGTACATCCAGGATTTTTCGACACTTGAGTCCCAGCAAAGAATCTTGGTAGACTTGTAAGTTGAGGAGCAAGTTATCTTATTCGTTGCCAAGGATGAGGCGATTGTAGTTGTCGTGGATTTTGTAGGCTCTATGGATCTTGATTTGGTTGAATCTTTTTGATCGGGTCAGAATGAATTTACTATGCGACTCTGGAGCGCAGGTCGAAAACATGCTGCACATACAGGTTTTGTCTGTAGATGAGCATAGTTTTCAAAGCGTCATGAGCGCTTATACCAGGTTGTCATCGCTGAGTGATGATATTTCTGTTGTACAAAATAATTATCGGTTGTGGCTTAGGGATGTCTAGTGAGTTACGTTCCGGAAATTTTTGACCCTTCAATCCCAGCAAAGAATATTGCTGAACTTATAACTACCTTGCTCTTGTACCAGATAATAGTTTGGAGTAGAGACAAATACCTTTTTTCTAACAATGACTCCCTCCGTACTGTTATCTGGTACACAAGCAAGGGATGATAAGATGGCAATTCTTGTGAATTAAGAGGTGATTAGCAAATCGAGTGGAAGAAAAAAAAGTCATTTGTAACCATAGAGGCATTGGATTCTTACAGTGGTGGTGAAAGATATAGCAGATTGTAGATCAAAATTTGAATTGCTTGGCATGGCACTTCGATTGTTCAGTATGGCAAAAGCTAGCTTGAATCTGTAATCGCTTGTTTCCCATATTCATCCAGCATACTATGATTTATGTGATTTGGAAATTAAGGATACCTGCTGAGAAGTAATTAAATTCGAAATCCCAGACAATGTTCACAGCTGGTGTCTGTTCTAGGATTTTATGTTTTTAGCTACCATATACTTGAGAGTGCTTTTCTCTAGATTACTGCTGAGATGTAACTAATGGAGCGTGCTTTTGTTTAGGCAAGCGGAAGCCATGGAGGGCTTTTCTTCTGTACGGTCCACCGGGAACGGGGAAATCTTATTTGGCTAAAGCTGTTGCAACCGAGGCTGATTCAACATTTTTCAGGTAGTTATCATAAATTTCACCTATAGAGTATCTTTTATTTTGCTGATTTCATCCTGAAACGATCCTTGGTCTGATGTATTTTATCTTTGTATAATTACTTTTCCTACGTTGGGACCTATGTTTCATGATGATGACATGATTGCTTGTTTCTTGCCCTATTTTCTCGTTGTCATCTATCATGTCTTATCTTCCCATGTGTTGATAATTGACTTTTTCGTGATTTATGCAAACTTTCCAAAATAGAAACTATTTTTATGTGCCAACAGGGACATGTAGCCAAGGAATTCATATTTCTTGGTATCGCTAAAGTTTCCAGAATGCCCCTTTGTTGTAGTTTATCCTGTGCAGCAATTAGTGCTTTTAGTACTTTGTTACCACTATGAATTTCTTGTGCTGATCCATTCGCACGTGGTTGATAATATTGGCAAGAGTAGCATTGCTTAGTGCACATGTTTGGATAATGAGTTAAGTTATTAACTTGACACACTAGCGGTACATCAATTATATGTCCGCACCAGCTTTTATGTTTCCGTTATTGTCTGTTATTACATAGTAACATCATAAAAGATTGAAGGCAGATGCCCTCTTCATGAAAGATTGTATTTGATGCAGGCAAGAGAGTTTTTGCTAAATTAGATCTTTTGCAATATAGGAAAGTTCTCAATTTCAAGGTGTGTCCTAAGATAGCAGCTCTATCATTGTTACACCTGGTTGGTGTCTCGCTTGTGACTTGTCATGTGCAGACCATAGAGTACGATACATTTAGAACTCTTGTATGCATACATGGAATTATTTCAAAAAATGATGCAGTAGGCTTGCTGCTAGCATATTGTCGTCCATCGAATTATTATGCTTCCATTTGTTATCTGTGTAAAAGTGAAGTTCATCATAAGATGACATATAGTCCTGTTGATGGGTCAAATTATTTATCAATTGAACATATACTTTTGCATCACTTGAAACAACTGTTTTGAGTTCTAACTTCATAAACATTACAAGATGAGTTGTGTTTAGCCAGAGCCAAATAATATTTTGAATTTTTTCCAACCCCAAATCCTTCCAAATATTGACTTCTAACATCCAAATGAGTGGCTTAAGTGCACAGCCATTGCTAGGTTAAAACCAAATAACACTTAATATATATCTAGCCACACCATAAAACATTTAGCGATATGTGGAGTGGCTACTGTACCATGCAAATTTATGCGGGCTTCTCATGCCACAGCGCATTGTAGGTTTTACAACATGTAAATATGTCTGAAAAAATCTGCGTTTTCGTTTTTCTGGACTTGGTGTGTCCATGTATGTTGCTAATGTTTATTTTTTATTAGTTTACATATCTCTTGACTCATGGTAATGCAATATCCTTCGGATTATTTCATATTAATGCATTCATTTTACCTGCAGTATATCTTCATCAGACCTTGTTTCAAAATGGATGGGAGAGAGCGAGAAACTAGTTGCCAATCTTTTCCAAATGGCGCGTGAAAACGCTCCTGCCATTATCTTCATTGATGAAATTGATTCTTTATGTGGTACACGTGGAGAAGGAAATGAAAGTGAAGCTTCTAGGAGAATCAAGACCGAACTTCTTGTACAGATGCAGGTGAGTTTATGCAACTTATAATGCTGTGAACTGTTTCTGAGTATGCATGTTTTGCTGCGTGCATTCTGCTGTGCAACATGATGACTAGGCGTCCTTAGTTTGAAATTATGTACTACTCCCTCCGAATTATAAGATGCTTTATATATTCCAATGTGGACTACATATGGACTGAAAAGAGTGAACATAGACACTGAAACACATCTATAGACATGCGATTCTTAAAAAGTTAGAGCATCTTACAATTACAAACAGGGGAGTATTTAGGATGGAACTAGTTCCAGTAGTTCAGACAGGGAGACATGATAGCCAGACACATTCTGTGTCCAGATTATGGAGTTAGTAGCGAAGCCTATATTTTTTACTTTGCCACTACTGTTTTGCATGTGTTAAGTAAAGAAAGGCATTTTTTCAGTTTCCATAGCACACAGTGGCCCCACAGTTTCCATAGCACACAGTGGGCCCCACAGTTTCCTTAGCACACAGTTTTGGCAAATACTGGACCGGCTACAGCTAATAACACTCGATCATAGTTTCTAAGGCGTCCCTCTTGTGGACGCTTTGGTGCTAAGGTGCCCTGGCAGTGTCACAGGTTCTCATCATTTTGCTTGCCTTAGGTGCTTAGGCACCAAGACGGGGGTTGATTGCCTTATGACGCTTTAAAAACCTTGCACTCTATATCTGGTACCAAAAACAGTATTATAGATTCCTCTTCCAAACTATTTTGTCTAATACTTTTGCTTTGTTTTCCTGTAACTGTCCAGGGTGTTGGCCACAATGATGATAAAGTTCTTATTCTTGCTGCCACGAATACGCCATATGCTCTCGACCAGGTTTCCCAGAACTATTCAAAGACACCATTGTGCCATTTGTAGTTTATAAAGATTCTTTGGGAGTTGCTTGAACGGTTTGGCACTTTACATATATTCATTACTTCAGGCTGTGCGGCGACGGTTTGACAAGCGTATCTACATTCCGCTACCTGATGCGAAGGCAAGGCAGCATATGTTTAAGGTATTTAAGAAACCCTTTGGGCAAACACGACTTAAAAGTTGTTCTATTCATCCAAGCTGCCTTGATCCTTTGCATAAAGCTGGGAACTTGAATTTATTCAGGTCCATCTTGGGGATACCCCACACAGCTTATCGGAGAGTGATTTTGAGGTCTTGGGTCGCCGGACTGAGGGGTTTTCGGGTTCTGACGTTGCGGTTTGCGTAAGTAACTTCTTTTTGCACAACCCTCACACGTGTCTGTAGTTTGTGACATGTCTCTGATTCTTTCAATTTGTTTTTAACAGGTGAAAGATGTGCTGTTTGAGCCCGTGCGCAAGACGCAGGACGCCATGTTCTTCTTCAAGACGGATGGCGGCATGTTGATGCCCTGCGGACCGAAGCAGCCAGGCGCTGTGCAGACGACGATGACGGAGCTCGCGTCCCAAGGCCTCGCCGCGCAGGTAAAATAAGCTAAGATATGATGACGTTTCCTCCAAGTTAGGTGTCCGAGATTTCTCTCTTAAATCACTTAAGTGTATCTCCTGGCTGCTGCCTGCAGATCCTCCCTCCCCCTATCTCGAAGACCGATTTTGAGAAGGTGCTCGCGAGGCAGAGACCAACCGTGGGCAAGAAGGACCTGGAGGTGCACGAGAAATTCACCAAGGAGTTCGGCGAGGAGGGCTGATGTTACACGCCCGCCGAGAAGAACACTCTCTCGGCTCGTGCACAGCCGGCACCACAAACTGTATATTGTTTGATTTACACATCTGTGTGCTCTGGTAGTAGCCCGTATTGTGACGGCGGAGGCAGCTTTACTGTTATGATGGCTTATCATCATTTTGTGCCTCTGTTGTCTAACTCATTTCATCTCTACACTCGGTCGTTATGGTTGGAATTTTCCGCAATTGTATTAAGGAAAATAATGATGATTCCTAAGGTGGAGAGTCATTGTGGTGTAGCTTATCTTATTGCTCCTTTTTTTTATTTAGTGTTGTTAAATCGAAAATTCAGCACCTAATTGGTGTCAGGTACGTGTGAAACATGAATCATCATGGTGCAATCCTTGACAGATGAAGTCGTCTTTCCTCTGTGAACAGGAGGTCAAGTTCTGCATGAGAAATAGCCAAGGGCTTGTGCTCGTGAACTTAAAGAATAAAGAAGCAGAGAGCACAAGCAGGAAATACTATTTGGGCTGGCCCATTACTACCGTCGGGGCTTCGAGACTCTACCATATGAATCACTTAATGCCGATAATTAGAACTTGCCCACGAAACTAGGCCTTTGGACTAACAATACAATGGCTATTTCGTCGACATAAGCCCATGGGCCAGGAATATATACAGAGCCTGGAAGGCTGGAAGCATGGTAGGCTCCAACTAACCTGAATGATCTATACTACTATTAAAAGACCAAACTTGTGTTGATACATTGAATCTGAGCCCTTCAATATTTGGTCAACGGTCCAGATCGCTCCAATGTTTGACAACTCAACATAAATCCACATTTGCCCGTTTTACCCTCCCACCAAATCACATAATACTGCTAATATCATCGTACCTTTTCATGTTATGAGTAATTACAAAGGATTGCCATCGCTCGGCGACCACGAAGCGAGACGTGGCTGACATGGACTCTTTGCTGTTCAGCAAGCCGAAGGCAATGTTGTCGATTTATGATTCTGGTGGGTGGGCATCGACCGGACGGACGCGCTGTGCTTGCCCTCGAAGGCTCCGCTCCATTGCAGGTCTGCGGTGTTGTCGATTTATGATTCTGGTGGGTGGGCATCGACCGGACGGACGCGCTGTGCTTGCCCTCGAAGGCTCCGCTCCATTGCAGACAACAGGTGGGCCGTGGGCGGTCGTTCTCAGCGTCTCCGTGCCGCTGGCAGTCACGGTGGGCGTTCGGGTAACCCGAATATTTCGGGTCGGGTAGTTCGGGTTTTATGAAGTTCGGGTAATGAAAAACGATACCCGAGTTTTAGCCTAAAATAGTTGAACCCGACAATTCGGGTGCCCGATATTTCGGGTTCGGGTTTACCCGATTCACCCGAAATTGAGAAGTGTCGCAGGGAAGATCGATGTGGAAGAAGGTTGACGAACAAATCGAAATCGCAGGGAAGATCGAAATCTAGAAGAGGGCGCGGAAGAAGGTTGACGAACAGATCGAGCCAGTGCCAGCCGGTAGCCGGCGAGGCTGCTCCTTGCTGCCGCAGTTTAAGAGGGAGGCGGCTGGTGTGTCCCTTGCAGCGAGGCGGCCGCCGAGGCTAGACCTTGCGCCGTTGCGCGTGTCTCACGCGGTGGGGGGCCGGCGGCGGGATTCGACGGAGGCGGATGACCAGAGTGCAGGGGGTGGCGGCGACTAAAGTCGGATGAGGATGAAGAGGCGAGGTCGTTTGTGGTGCGGCTGTGCGAGTAGACCAGGCGTCCAGCAGTTTGCGATAAGGATGTGTCGTGTACTCGTGTTCTCCTGGGCAATTGCTTTGTTGGGCTGGGCTAGAAGGGCAAGTGTGTATTGGGCTTCTGTGTTACGCACGGAAATTATTAGCCTTCCGTAATTATTTCGGGCTGATCGGGTTATTCGGGTACCGGGAATAGAAACCCGAGTTTACTGAAATAAATTCGGGTTTTTAAATCTGCTACCCGATGCAGTGGTCGGGTTTTTCGGGTTCGGGTTTTTCGGGTTCGAGCTTCGGGTATCGGGTTTTATGCCCACCTGGCAGTGACGGAGGAGGCGGGACAATTCTCTCGGGCCGTCCGGCATACGGATACGGTGGAGAGTGGAGACACGACGATCATCTCCGGCCGTCTGGCGCCGTTCGTCGGCTTCTAGTTTCATGGATAAACTGGCACCGAATAATCAGCACCTTCTGAATCACAACTGACGCATCAATCTACAATATATTTGCATCAAGTATTCGCGTGTTTAGCAGAATCAACCAGGTACGTTTTCGAATTAAAGCACAACAAGAAGTACGTGATTAAAAGCATGTTATACGTGATCTACCGGCTGTTAGCTGCTAGCCTATACATATGTATTTGTGAGATACAAATATGCATGTGGTTTAATCCTATAGATTGGATGTACGATCAAGTAAAAACTATTTCTTAGACAGACCAGCGTGCTGACATTTTTCTTACGGAATCTAATGATTAATATTAAATGATTAATAGGGTTAAATTACACCTATGATCAGTTTGTAATAAGGGTCCACTAGATCGGTGGCTCATATGTGTCCAATTGTACAGCTATGCTGAAAAATCTCATCTTCGGATTGGCCAATAATAACTCCAAAACTTTCTCCAACTAATTTCTTGATGAATTTCAGAATAAAACCTTAATAATTTAATTGCATTTATTTACCGTGTCCATGTACAGCTATGCTGAAAAATCTCATCTTCGGATTGGCCAATAAGTTCGGAGGTAAGTTTTCAGCTGGAGCACTTGCATGTTTTCTAGCAATCGAAGCACGCCCAACAACAGAACGTTCCGTCCATGGAGTGTTGTTTAGTCCCAACAAATAGGGAGGGGATATTGACTTGCACCAAACAAGTAATCCAACTAGGTATGATTTTTTCCTACTTGTAAATTGTTCCATTTAATTGTGAAGACGTTCTACTTGTAAATTGTCTCATTTGAAGACCTTCTTCGTGTAAAGTGTCCCATTTAACTGTGAAGACGTGCGTTGCACGTAAATTCCAACTAGTGATACTAAAAAACAAAACAAAAACTGAATTCATTCTACTACTCCCTCCGTTCCTTATAGCAGTGATTGCTTCGAATAATCGCATCGGCGCCCGGGCGCCAGGCAGCACGTTTTCTAACTTTTTGAAAACGTTTCAAAAAAATTGAAAAGAAATACCTGGCCATAGCAAACTACACGCAGTACGAATCTAGAAAGTTTCATTTAAAAATACACTGTATTTTTGGCTCAGCAAAAAAGACAAATCGAAAAAGAATTAGATAAAAAAAAAGTTAGATCTGATCATGCCCAGATCTTTTTTTTTTGCTGAGGAGAGAATACATTGTATTTCACATAAAGACCTTGTACCAATCGTAGTGCATAGGTTTGTCTACTTCACGGTATTTTTTTTTGAATTTTTCGAAAACTTCAAATTCAATTATATTTAAAATTTGAATATCGTGCTCCCTGACGCCCGGCGCCATATCGCCGCAGTATGTTACTGCGTGTAGTACGCTCCCTGACGATGCCTTTTCAATTGGCTCTGTGTCTATCGTCAGCTACAGCCTGCGTGCTGGAGATCTCATTGTTCTGGTCAAGAAAGCACAATCTTAATTTCTAGAAGATCTCTTGTCTGAAAATCGAGGCACCTACTAAATCAACACTGACAGATTATATGCACGCTAGCGGCACGATCATGCTTGTTGCTTGATACTTCTGTGTTTTATTTCTCATCACAACGGAGAAGCAAATATCCACGCAAATGATCGAGTCCTGAATTAGCACATGTTAGATGCATGGTAGACGCGTGCCCTCTGCTTGTTCTCGGCGACCCGGCTTTCTTTCAGATGCCCTTCTGAAGTGAAGAAACCAAACAATCAGGTAACAAATCAACGTCTCCAAATTGCTTATATATACACACACCAAAAGAGGTTCATGCATGCAGGTAAAGCGGGTATATGTCCTTTTCACCTAATAATAGTTACTAAAGCCCACTTGATGATTTCCTCTGGTCAACTGAACTTGGAGCAACGTTGCATCTTCTGGCCGGTTTTAAAACCTGACAAGTGGGCAGTCTTCCATGGTGGAAAATATCACACGTCTACAGATACATAGCTAGCTAGCTCTTTATTCATTTCTTACATTCGAAAAAAATAGACCTAGCTCTTTATTTTTGTCTCAAGTACTGCCTAGTTGATAATGTGCCATAATATTTCAGCTGCAAATGACGGGAAGTAAAAAGCAGTTCGTATACTAGCTAGCTGACAAATTATAGATACCAAGGAGCTGACTGACGTGGACAAGATATTTGGTAATATTCCGATTTCCCATCATGCGATAACCATCAGTATGTCAGAGTTGAATGTATCACTCTTGTTTGTCCAATATGTGGAACATCTTTACGTGTTAACCTTTTTACATGAAGCAACGACAGAAGCGGGAGATTGTGATGCTATGAATGAGTTACTGTCTTTGTCCATTATTTTTGTAGGTGTAATTAAGTAAAAAATTATATTTTGACAATATTTTCAGCTTACAATCAAATTACTACTCTTTTTTTATGCGGGGGGGGGGGGGGGGGGGGTCTCAAATTACTATTGAAAGCTAGATAAGGTCGGGTTGCACCTTGTCTTTTAGAGATATATGCATGGTTGGTCACTGAACTTGGCCGAGATGAGTACTTTGGTCACTGAAGTTGTAAGATGTTGTCCGTGGGTCACTCAACTTGGCAGAGATGAGTAAACCAGTCACAATCGTGAAGTGGCACGCTAAGTGGGACGTTGACCACATACTTTGACCATTTTTTTTTGCAAAAACAACCCTATGAAATCACAAAATCAAATTACCCTCTCTATTTTCATGTTTGTCTCACTTATGAATTAAATTATTTAATTCTACAGGGTTGTTTTTGCAACAACAAAAAATTGGTCAAAGTATGCGGTCAACGTCCCAGTCAGCGTGCCACTTCACGATTGTGACCAGTTTACTCATCTCTGCCAAGTTGAGTGACCCGCGGGCAACATCTTGCAATTTCAGTGACCAAAATACTCATCTCAGCCAAGTTCAGTGACTAACCATGCATATATCTCTTTCTTTTACCAGTGTTGCTAACATAATAAAATGTCAATAAACGCACGCATGTACCAACCAACCAATGGACGAGCACGCGCTGCAGAATATATGCATGTTCCAGCAGGGATATCATCTACTAGGTAATATAAAAATAAAAGGGACGAAACGTACAATGCTTATCTATGCAATACATCGGCGACACCATCCACAGAATTGGCCTGCCTGCCCTCGACCCACATGTAGCAGGTTCTTTGAACCTACATATGATCACCAGGAACCCTAGTACGTCTAGCATAGTATTGTAAATTTGTAATTGCAAGTGGCAAGCTCCATTCTTTGAACCATACACATCCCGATCTCAAAGGTGGTCGAATAGCTATGGCCAGGTAGGGACAAGGTGGCTGTCCTTTTGATCTCAACAGGTTGCAAGTTGCAAGCAAGAAGAGGAAATGAGGCTGGCTGGAGGTCGATGGGAACTTGAGCCGGCAACTTGTTGGGTCCGAAACTGTGGGCTGCCGGTCCAAACCAGGGAATAGGGTTTTCCCTTGGAAAGCCACAGAGTTGCTCCATTCTAAAAAGAAGTCGGTCCATGCGGAGGGTTTTGTGGTGATCATCCATCCATCTATTTTGAATGCTTCTTGAGACACAAAATCCATGCATAGATCCAGACCTAGTGCGATCCAAATTTCTTCCAACTCGCGTGGTCGGCCCCGGTTTGGCGGTGAACAATAGAAACCGGTCGTAGAAGGTGTGCTGGTTAGCTTGAAGACATGTCTTTATCGTACATATGAGGTATCGAGTGTTTAGTGTATACTTTTTTTTGCACACGGTGGCATATACAGTTACTAGAAATTATGTGCAGTTGCACATTTCACTTTTCTGGAAAAGAAATCACGGTTGATGTATATTAAAATATGAATATTACGAGTGTGCAAAATATATACAAGTTTACGATTTGTAAAAATGCAAAAGTTGTCCAAAATATAGCAACCACGTGAAATTTTATGTACATGTTTTTATTTTTTCATAATGTTCAAGTTTCTACATCTTATTACACAATTTTACAAGTGCACATACTTTTCCATTTGAATGCTTCTTGAGGCTTAAATCCATGTATATCGATCTTGAACTAGTACAGTTACAATTTCTAAGAAGTCACACTCTGCGAATATATATGTGTCGAATCGTGGTCAAACCACGTTCGACGACTAACAAGAGCAACTAGTCGTAGATGGCATGCTGGGTAGCTTGAATTTATGTCTTTGTCGTGAATAAGAGGTCTCATATGTTTATTGCAGATTTTTGGAACATGTTGGTGTATACACTTATTAGCAACTTTGTGGAATTACAAATTTTACAGTTTTGTTAGATTAGAAAATAAATCATGGATGTCGTATATTAAAAATATTAGCACTAGAACAGTGCAAGAAGTACACATGTTTGTTTTTTAACTTGAAGTGTACATGTTTGTGATCTATGCAAAAGGGCAAGATTCTAGCCAAAGTATAGTATCCATTTTTTCTACAAACCGCACTTTGTGAACAATTTTAAATTTATTCTAAGATACACAAATGCTCATTTTCCCCCCAATAACGTATGTAGCCTTGTATTTTCTTGTCGTGTGTGCTGTATGCAGGGACAAAACTAATTTATAATCAAGCTAGTATAGCTAGTCTTTTAAAAGGGGATGACTAAGTTTCCAGCAGCTAATCTGAGTATAGTTGATGACGTAATAATAATATAACAATTTCGTCCTGAAGAAATAAGAAAAAAAATGATGCGTACAAAATCATGTTAGCGTATATATGTATCTAATTCCCACAGGAAAAAAATTGGCCCATATTGATCTTTATTGAACAAAGCAGATATGCCATCATGTTTAGTAGTAGAAGAGAACATCAAGGGCCTAAGATGAAACCAAAGAAAACACAATGCCGGACAACACAAGCAATTGGGTATCACTACCTAGAGGCTTCCCTTCGGAAAGGTAACTCAGCGCAGGAGCGGGCGCCACGTGGACAACAAAATTCGATACGGCAGCCGACCGTCCCGCAACGAACGAAGTTCCCACGTACGTGACAAGCCAGCGATCGTCCAAACGTACACGCGTACTACTCTCTGGTGGGAGCACGCGCGACGAAGCCCCCGTTGGCTCCGATCGATCGATGTACATCAGCTGGTCGTTGGCTCCGATCGATGTACAGGAAATGCAGCTGCTCGCTCGCTCGTTCGGCCCCGCATATGTCGCTCGCTCACGTACATCACGCGTCGGCCCCGCGCTAGTCTCGTTCGCTCGTAGCGCAGTGTACCAATCTGAAGCATCAACATCTACTCGTTGTACACTCAACACATGGCGGGAAATACAAACAATTTTATTGCATGGTTGTACAAAACAGATAGATAACAGTGTACAAATTAGATAAAAATATGAGTATAAATTACAAAGAAAAAATGATGTACAAGTTACACAAAACTAGTAGTACGGGACATTCATAGGACGATGTACAAATATACATGCACATGTTGTACAACTAACAGGTTGTACAACTACACAGACACAACTTGTACAACTACATAACACATGTTGTACAACTAGACGGACACACCACTAGTAGGGAAGTGCCTTTCTGTGGCGCACCAAAATAGCTTTCTGTGGCGCATGGTGGGTGCGCCACAGAAGTCTCGCCACAAAAATATTATTTCTGTGGCGCACCCTTATGTGCGCCACAGAAAGTAGACAATTCTGTGGCGCACTCCGAATGCGCCACAGAAATATTGCTCATGCGCCACAGAAATATTAGTCATGCGCTGATGAATTTGACAATAATTTATCTGTGGCGCACTTGCTTCGTGCGCCACAGAATATGGTGCGCCACAAAATTATTTACCATGCGCCACTAAATTATTTGCTGAATTATCATTATTTGCTGTATTATCGATTATTTGCTGTATTAATTTGACAATAATACATGTATATTACAGTATTTATACAGAAAATAATAGAAACAGTAATATATTTTGACACGGTATTAAAACAGACAGATAAATATGTCATTACATCAGTTAGAGCCCGAGATACATACATATATAGTGACAATTAAGTGCCAAATTAATTGTACAAAAGTTCATCTTATGTCACATAAGTCATAGTACAAATAAAGTTGTCATCGATTTCCCTCTGATGCAACCCTGGAGATGGATACAACGATGTGCCATTTCACCGTCTCTTCTTGAGTCGCCGCTGGAGTCTCTTCTTCTTGAGTCGCCGCTGGGGTCTCTTGCTGGGTCGCTGACGGAGAACACGTCTAGCTCCACTGGTAGGATTGAGCCTTCTGGTGTATCGGCTCCGGGAACGGTTTATAGCAGTCTTTCGTCATCCACGTCCTCATGTCATTTTGCTTGTCTAGGCGTTCTTCGATCTCCCACTTAGACAACCCTGGAGATGAATTGGAATATATATTTGATTAATAATATAAATAGAGTATGATTTATTCATCTAATTAAGTGGATAAGTCTATAATAAAGAAAATAAAGAAGCACTTCTATCGAGTGAGGCAAGGCTTTTCTTTTACAATACATCCTACCTCTGGCGTTGTGTAAGGACCCCCATTCTTCCATGACATCTTCCAAAATGATTAGCGATAACTGCCTCTGGATGCGATGGAAGTCTTCTCTAAGCTCAGAATCGGTGATTTTCCCCGCATTTGTGCTCCATTCTTGGAGACTAGATGGCCACCTCGTTGTCTCTACATCCCGGACAAGCCCTTTAATGTGATGGAGGACGTAGAAGGCATCCTTCACGCTGCCAGACGCATGCTTGATGCAATGGAACCCGGTCCCATGCCAGAAAATGTGTTTGTTGTCCTTCGTTAAACGTTCCCCATTCTTTTCTTTGTGGAAGTGGCCTCCCTTTTGGGCATAGCCCTCGAGAGCCTCATCGAGAACACCCTTTATTCTGGTGTAGTCTTTAAGACTCCCCGAGTCGAAATAAGTGGCAACGGACCACCTCGGGCTTACGACGATGAGTACTGCGTACTCGTCACTGCTCAACACAATTGAAACGGAATGTTGGAAAGGATCAACAACTGAAGAAATCTATAAGAAATCATAAGATACGACGGCGGCGACCGGATGTGTACTTACTCGGAAAAGAAAGGAATAAGAAAGCTGTTCTTATCCTTGTTGTTCAGCATGATTCTCTGGAGGAACTTCGTGGCCTTGGCCCGTGTCGTTGATCCTTCCACCAGCAGGCTGTCACGCATGTAGTAGGGATCCACTACCTTGATGTACGGGGTATTATCTCTCCTGATCCTCATCGCTTGGTTGAGCGCGTATAGGCGGACCAAGTTATAGTCCAGCCGTCTAAAGTGAAACAGCTTGAAGACGTCCTCGTACGATATGAAAAACAGATCCGCGGGGGTTTCATGGACGAACTCGGCCAAGTCTTTTGGCACCTTGACAGTGAACACCGGGTAATTTGGATTATCTTCTTTAAGAAGGTTGCTCTCTCGCGTCAAGATAGCATTTTGCAAAGAGAGCATGCATCCGTCTGCGAGGTGGAGCAGCTCCCGAGACAGGATCGGTTGACCAGCTTCATGAACTCGGCTCAAGCCATCCGCACGGGGTGATACCATGTCTTCATACCCCCGGATAGTCGTCTTAGGAGCTGGCTTACTTCTCTTCCTGTGCTTCTTCTTCTTTACCTCTGGGGATGCTGGGGGTGCATCTTCTGTAGTAGGCACATTGATTGAGTACTTGTTGGAGCCGAAGCTGATCACTGGGGGAGGCCCTTTTCTCCCTCCCTCAATCCAAACCCTGACAGACTCACAGACGGTAGTAAAGATCGACGTGAACGTCGTTGTCACTGCCTGTGCGATGACCGTCTGAATCATACTATTTTCCTCTCTCGGTTCCTCGCCTCCTGTTCGAGAACCCCCGGCCTCGTTATTGTCAGCCATGTTCGTCTCACCTATAAGAAAAAAATGTCGAAGTTAGTACACCAAATATAAGAAAAAAATCACTTAATTAAGTACTAAGATACCCGGCCCATGCATTAGTCGCAATACCCCATATGTCTTGTTTTTAGCAAAGCCATGCCAAAATTCACGAAAAATTTCGGCATGACCTTTGCTAAAAAAGGGACATATGGAGTACCCGAATTTGCCGGAACGGAAGTTAATCGACGTTCCGGCAAACTCAAGGGCCTCATGGGTACCTGCAGACATTTCACAAATCATGTTGCCGGCATCTCCGGCCGGACAACAACAAACACATATCCACATCTGCCGGCCGACAACAAACACAATACCACATCCACATCTCCACGTGTCCTATTTTTAGCAAAGTCATGCCAAAATTCACGAAAAATTTCGGCATGACCTTTGCTAAAAAAGGGACATATGGAGTACCCGAATTTGCCGGAACGGAAGTTAATCGACGTTCCGGCAAACTCAAGGGCCTCATGGTTACCTGCATAGATTTCACAAATCATGTTGCCGGTATCTACGGCCGGCAACATCCACATACACGACACGCTGGTCGGAACACAAACAACCACGACACGATGGTCGTGGTAGCACAGAACACATGGTCACCGGGTTAACCAATAGCTCACCAAAGAGGGAACTGTAGTTGAGGAGATAGTTGATGTAGTCGAAGCCGGTGGTCTGCACAAGAAAAAAAAAATTCACATCCATATATATCTTCATTTCCTTTAAAAAGTACCAACTTTGGAGCATTTCTAAAGCATCAAATCTTGATCCTATTTCACATTAACCCTCATGGATCTCTTGTACTAAGTTAGTACTTCATAATTAACCCCAGAAATAATTTTTTGAATACATCTAGAACCTTAATTGAAGGCATTTTTGTAGGTATGTTTAAACAGTGACCATATTTAACTTAGCAAAATTTTAAATTTTTTTGGTCTCCAAAATTTTCCTAACACCACTAGCACCAACTAGAAGCATTAGCAACTACTTGCAGCAAGCACTCAACAACCAAATGAATCAAATTCTGTAAAAATATGGGTTTGGCATTTGACCAAACACCTTGTGTGCCGGTGTGGAGGGGAGGGAGAGGGGATGGAAGGAGCAGCACCTCGGGGAGGGGATGGTGGAGGGGAGGGAGAGGGGATGTCGAGGGCGTCGGCGGCGTCGGCGTCGAGGTGGCGGGCCGGTGGTGAGGACGCGGTGGAGTGGCGGCGAGGACGCGGCCGGTGGAGTGGCGGCGAGGACGGGTGGAGTGGCGGCGAGGACGCGGTGGAGTGGCGGCGAGGACGCGGTGGTCGTCGAGCGCGCGGGCGGGAGCTGCCGGCGGCGAGGGCGGGCCGGTGGTCGTCGAGCGCGCGCGGTTAGCTAGGACTTGCGAATTTTGGATGAAGAGGCGCAGCGCGATGGCGGGTCCACATGTAAGTGGGCACAAAATATTTTGTGGCGCACCGTTGGATTGGTGCGCCACAGAAAGGCAGGATTCTGTGGCGCACCAATCCAACGGTGCGCCACAGAATTGTCTAGTACAAAATTTAAAAAGCTGTGCTGCTGTTTGATGACACAAACAGCAACACAGCCCAGTGGTTTCCAACAGTCCGAATTAACCCTGATAGCCAGGTTCGAATCCTGGCAAACTCACTTTTTTTAAACTTTTTTCTTTAAAATTTGGTTCAAAAATTTGCATTGTCTCACACACAATGTATATTCAATTCATACACATATTCAATTCATTGACTCATACATATTCAAAAACTTGCATTGTCTCACACACACACACAAATTAAATACACCAAAAAAGTATTCTTCGTCTTGTTGGTTCCGCGAGCTAGCTTCTCTTCTTTCCCTTCTTCGCGGTTGAAAACTTTAGGCCGGTCACCTTGAGATTTCTTCGCGTGAACGGACAACCTTTAGTAGGTAGGGAGGTCTTCCTTCTTTGTGTACTAGTAGTAGGCATGTCGAAGAACTTGTCGAATTCCTCCTCGATCTTTGGCTCGTTGTCCAAGTCTTCCTCGGTGGCGTCTCCTTCCATTCCGATGATGCTCCTCTTGCCCCTCCTCACGACAACACGGCTAGGCTTTGACGGGTCGGTAATGAAGAAGCATTGCTCAACTTGGCTAGCGAGTACCCATGGCTCATTTTTTGCGGTGGCGTTCTTCGATTTGGCATCGGGTATAACCATGGTGGTAAAATACCGGTCTTCTTTGACGACGTCCTTGGCCCATCTCACACGGAACATTGGCACCAACTCTCCACAGTAGTTGAGCTCCCATATCTCCTCGATCCTTCCGAAGAATCTTTCCTTGACAGTAGCCTCGTCATCGGCGTAGGATAGCATAGTTACTCCTGAGTTTTGATATTCGCTATACCTGTCCTTTTCCTCGGTGCAGAATCTGAAACCGCCGATGTCGTACGACTGATAGGTCTTTACGTTCTGCCCGGGCCCTGTGATAAGGAGAATATGAGTTTTTCCTCTTCCGTAGATGGCTTCCTGCTCTCTGCTTCAAGCAGTTGCCTTTTCTTGAACCAACGCGTCAAGCTGGAGTTGTGCTCTCTGATTACGTCTCCCTTCTTCCTCTGCCGTCTCATGTCGACGTAATTCTGCTCGATTAAGATTTTGTGCTCTTCCACAAAATATTCGGTCACTTTTAAGTGTTGTAGCGCGACCCGGTGAGCCCTGTCGAGGTCGTCTTTTTTACCATGAATGCCAACAAAGATCCATGCACACACCGTCGGCGCCACCAAACATGCATATGCATGTCTCACCTAGTAGATTCGGTGCCGAGACGTGACCGTGATCGATGAGAGAGCGTGTGATGTTGGAGAGAAACTAGTGGACAAAAAGAGATGTATTGGAGGCTCTCCTAAACCTCACCAATAATCTATCAAACAAAATATGTTTTACTAAAAAAATGGAGAAAACTATGGGCAAAATAGGAGGGGAGGGAAGAGAAATACGAGCTAGGTGGAGGTGGAGGAGGAAGAAGAGAAGAAGTAAATGGTGGTAGGTAGAGGGGGTTGCCACCTTTTTGTAGATCTGGAGGCAACATTCTGTGGCGCATGCATCACGGTGCGCCACAGAAACATGTCTTTCTGTGGCGCACCACCATGCATGCGCCACAGAATGTTTCCCACTTAAATTATTGGTGGGGCCGCACCATGTTTTCTGTGGCGCACAATTCCGCATGCGCCACATATAAATTACCAATGTAATCATTGGAGGGGGGCTCACCGAATTTTTGTGGCGCATGTGGATGGATGCGCCACAGAAAGGTCACTAGATATTTGTGGTGGTGGGACCCACCATTTTTCTATGGCGCACGCATGCACGTATGCGCCACAGTATTTTGTGGCGCGTTAGGAGTGGTGCGCCACAGAACATTTTTTGTGGCGCATGGTAGGTTTGGTGCGCCACAGATAGGGAATCCACAGAAAGGCACTTCCCTACTAGTGCACGTTGTACAACAATATAGACACATGTTGTACAACTAGACAGACACAAGTTGTACAGACACATGTTGTACAACTAGACAGACACAAGTTGTACAGACACAGGTTGTACAACTAGACATACACAGGTTAGACAGACACAGGTTGTACAGACGCAGGTTGTACAGACGCAGGTTGTACAACTAGACAGACACAGGTTGTACAACTACATATACACAGTTTGGGTTGTACAATTATAGACACAGGTTGTACAACTATACATAACCGGTTGTACAAAAAAAGTTCGTCGAAACATATCAACATGGGATCTAGGTTTGAAGATCTCGACGTGAGGAGCTCAAAAGTGAAAACGGTTCGTAATTTGGATAAACGGTTCTCAAGATATTTCGTTTTTAAAATTCGGATTTGAAAAATAAAAGGCAAAAAGGCAAAACTGTATGCCCACGTACGTGCACTCTCATACTCCCCACTTTCAATCTAATTGTGACACATGGCAGACATGTAGACAAACAAAATTGAATCATGTGAGGAGAAACCGATATTGTCACAATTAGAACGATTGTCAGGTTTTTCTAGTACCCTAGCAATTGGATACGACGGATGCTGTTACATGGGCCCTCCATCTTGCGGCCCTACATGTGGCGCGCAGGGGCTCAGTGTCACCCTTGGCTATCCCAAAAGGACATGTCTCCCCTCCATGATTTTTGCGACGACATGGATTAGTATTTTTGGTACAAATAATTAAATGAAGAATTACGTGTAGTAGACACAAACTAGCTGTAGATTTTGGTCGATAATACCCTGATTTTGGTGGGTAATTAAATGAAGAAATACGTGTAGTAGACACAAACTAGCATCTTCCATGCCAAAAAGGTCCCATGTAGTAGATGTGTACACATACCCTGATGCCCATGGCATTGCTAAGAGACACATGACATGATTGAAAGACTTGACATGCACATACATACAAGCGTGGAACTAGCATTGACCAATGACCATTGACCTCTATGAAAGAAAGTGTGTGACGTGTGACCGAGTTTCTGCTGACTCGACCTGAAGTGAAGTATTCATGGCCTTGTCGTTCAACCGCTCGCTGAGTTTTCAATGGAGCTCCATGCAAGACAAGCTACGCAACAAGACAGAGAAAAGTGTGAGCATCTCTCTCTCTCTCTAGTAACTGGTGAGGTGGTTGGAGGAGTGTGAAGGGATGCAATTGCAAGAGTAGTAGTACGTCTGTACGAATATTGGCCTAGTCCTATTCTAAAAGTGGAGATCACCTACAGAATTTACGCAGAGATGTGAATAAATATACATGTCTGAGTAGTACTAAAAGTGGGTTTGCCAGCTCTGACCGTACGTAGGCACAGCAGGCGGCCACACAGCTACATATAGTAGTAGATCGATGCAGTGGTGACTGCCCCACTTGAATTGTCTGTCCGCTATAGTGTGAGCCCATTGTCGTATACACCTCAGAAAGGGACAAGTTGCTGCTGACCCACACAGCAATTGCTACGTCTACATTGGCCATTACTCTTACAGTCCTAGCTACTAGTATGAGATGGTACTACCAGTAGCATAGATCCGTGGATGTTTTTAGCACCTGTCAAGAAATAGCCCTAATTGTCATATATAGTAATCTCCTCTTACAGAAATATAGGAGGAAGCCAGTCAAACATTTTCTCAAGCCTCACTTAGAGATCTCTCTCTCTCTTTATTACAAAGCAGGCTAGTATGGCCAGTGAAACAATGAGCTTCTTCAAGAGTTCAAGCCATCGACTAAGGTAGGAGTCCTTCAAGATCTCCACCCAGGCCACGAGACAACGGTGAAGGGAAAAGGATCTGGAACCAACCGAGTTGAAGGAAACTGGATCACTCGGTGTTGACAAATTCCACTTCAACAACGATGGGCTTCAGTATGATTCAGAAGCACTCGGGGGCTACTATCAACGTCATGAGATCGTATACCCTCACTGAAGTATAACGAGGGGGAACAAACCTAGGGTGGCACACAGCAAGGAATCAACATATGTGGAAGACTAGGACGACTCATAATTTGGAGTACAAGACGAGTCAATATTACTTTCTCAAGAATACCAAAGATTCCATTGTAACCGACTAAGATCGGAGCTAGATAGATTCAACCGACTCCGCACCATATAATCCTTGATCCACATCCGTGTATATAAGGAGGGGGGACCTAACATTCGTATCAGAATCTCCTGCCTTCAACCATCATCATTTACCATGACCATAGCAGGTTAGAGTCCCACAATAGAGATCACATTGTAGCATATGGAATATATTCAACCACAAAAAAGAGTAGGGTCTTTACCAGAAGACTGTTTCCCGGGGTTCGAATATGTCTAAATCTGTGTTCAATGCTACCGTCGTGATCCTTTGAGGGCATCACCCTCTATTTTCTATTGTCGGTAAACTAAATACCACCCAACAATACCAGTATAATGTTCTCTTAATATGAAAGTATGATGATTTCGAAAGGGGAAAACCAAGAGAGCAGAAAGTATTAGATGGCGAGGTATTTCACCGTATGTATATGCTGTTTTAACTTTGTGTCAATTTGAAACCTCTAGCAGGTGACATGGAGGGTTCAGTGGGTCACCAGCTACTATACCATATTGTACATTGACCTAGAGTAGCTCAGCAAGATTAATGAGAAATTAAGAAGCTTGGCTGAATTGAAGTACTGTTAGTGAGTACAATGAACCTAGCTAGCTCTCTGCTCATGCAAGTTGGGCTGCTGTCATTGCATCGATGCTGCAAGTTGCCTAGCTAGCTAGCAAATTAAAGTAGACATACACAATTACTGTTAATTGGTCCTTGTCCTGTCCTTGAAAAAGCATACTATAATTTCCATTCAAATTGACCATAACAAGTGGCAGATACCGGTAATGTTGGGTGGTATTTAGTTTACCGAAGAAACCACCTTGATACTACTCTTAGACTAGACATAGTGGGGAGTAACTTCAACTAGTAACATACACATATTACTAGACTATGTTACTATCCTCATAGTGCAAAGTAACAAAGAGGTGGTGTCATATATGGTCTCATTTATTACTCTATAGGCTCATTTTTTTCTTGAAAAGTGTGATGTTACTAGTGTTACAAGTAACTAGCTAAGTTACTCTATTTGCATCTCTCCTCATTAATTACATGTCACATAAGATTTTTTGCTTATGTGGCATCTATGTTACTAGTGAAGTTACTCCCACTATAGATAGTCTTACATGGTTCATGCATATTGGTTCTGCTGCTAGATTCTTGTGTGCGCCTTGGGGGCTGTGGGGAGGACCATAATCATGACATCCATTTTCCCAACGGGTACGATTGATCTCTACCATATTGTCTCTCCATTATAACTCAAACTGCCTGTTTGGGATATTTAGGACACCTTTGATGGGAACTCATCTTTATTTTTTTGACAATCAATACCATATATTATAGTAGAAAAAACAGTACATGAAAGAGATACATGAGTTGACTACAGTGATTACAAAATAAAGTATAAAAGAAAGGAGCAAATCTTCGAGATTTTCAAACTCTTTCTTCTTGCATGACACAATATTGTAATTTTCTGAAGGCAGTCGTAGAACGATAAAGATAGCAAACCACAGACATGTGAATACCAACGAGGGTTCTCCCATAATTTTGAGCCGCAATGCCAAGATTAGGTGCACACACGCATCCATTAAGGTAACCAACCAACATCAGCAAGAGTACCAACACCGGTATTTCAGGGAATAACAACCGGACAGCCTGGTCGACGTCGCTGGTAGCCGAGAGTATGAATCGCCATTGTAGAGGACGTAGCAGCCGGGACAAATATTACGAGGACAATCCTCGCGACAACCATAAGAAAAAAATCCAAAATCGACCGGCGAAACAAGATCTAAAGTATCATACCTAGACAATTTAATCTTACAGCACCACCATTGACGTTGGGAAGAAGATCTCTTCGTCGAAGGAAAAACCGACAATTGCTTATTGTAGATGATGCCAACTCCATTTATGAAGAAGACGGCTATCAAAACCCTAATTCAATCTATTGAAAATACTACTTTTATTAAGAGCTCCAACCGTAGATCGGGTTCCCCACCCCTCTCGACACAGGCGAGGCCGGCCGGAGGAGGGGGAGCCGATCTATGGTGGAGGCGGAGGTGGTGGAGGCTGCTGCCAGGTTTCCAGGAGTAGAGTATTTTAGCGCTCATCTTTAGGTAACAAAAAGGACATGTACTCTTGAAAGAAAAGTAGGGACGAGACATCTATTTGGAGCAATGGTGATGACATGTTGTTGAAATAGACGGAATATATGCTTACATAGGAAACATAATATACTTGTACACGATTTCGGAAGTACACACTTGTGCGACTAAGAAGATCCTCTAAAATCCTATCCGTATGCAAAAAGATGGTTACCGTGTGTAACCGCAAGATAGAGTGTATATGCATGACCAATTTTACACAATACAGAAAATAAAATGGGCAACAACATCAATGTTTTCATTCGTTGTACGGTATATATTGGTTATCTTTTGCACATTTTTCGCAGGTGAACATATTATAACATGACGCACGTCTAAAAACTTACTACATCAATTTTATATGTTTATTCTGGGGAACATATCATATGTACTCATAGGAAATACATGTCGCAATTCAAATGGACACAGTCTTCCATATGCAACTTTGACCACTGTTTTTTCCGATGAATGTGTCTTTTGAATTTATAAAACTGCAATATTGTGAATATATTATTCATACAAAACACTAATTGTATTATTATCACCTTATGATCATACTAATATCTATTCGTATTGCAAGTCAATGTTGGTGTAGTTTGGCTGCATACGTACTAGGGTAACATGTATTTACAAACGGATTTAGTATATTGTACCGTACCTTTGCTAGTACTCATGGTTGAGAATATCCAAGGTGGTTTATTAGTGGCACATGATACTAAATTTTAATCAACAGATAGAGGCTCAAATATGCACGTGAAAAACTTATTTTGTAAAAATCATAGACTCTTCCAAAAATATCAAGAAAGAGAAAACTACCTTTTGTTCTAGTTTCCAATACATAATTATTTGCACCGAAATCATTTATAGAACTTTCTTAATTCATGTGCATATTTTAGAGTTTTAAATCATACACATACCGCCTTTACATTGGATGTGTATTACTTATTACAAAACATGAGATAGTAATCCAGGTGAGTGAACTAATCAAATCAATTGTAACAGAGTCCAAGACCAGCAAGCAATTCAAACATATTACTCCCTTCTATCTATGGGGAACCTAGATAGTGTTCTCCATACATTCGCTTCCCCTTGGGTTATTCTCTTATAACTTATTTTACATCGTTCATAAGAAACATTTCGACTTTGGTACAAGGTTATCATAATCTTGATTCTACGATTCTATAACCTTAGGGTCAAAATTAAGTGAATCAATTCTACTATTTTAGCCAGTAAAATCTACGATATTAAGATTCTGATAGTTATGATCCTACGAACTGCGATACTACCATAGGGGCTCCGATCCGGTTCAAAATCGTGATTCTGACAAACTAATATATGTTGTTATGACTAAAATAATTGGGCAAATATTGTTATGGCCAGATTGTTACTTTACTAAAAGCTTATAGGAGTTTAATAAATCCGAGCGAGCCTTTAGTATAGCTCCAATAAGCAGTGTGTTAGCTTTGGATCATTTAAACAGTGCAGTTGATTGAAGTATTATGCAAATTTATCAAAAAAATTGGTAGACTATAAAATTAAACTAACAAGACCTGGAACTATAGGATCAAGAACATTACACCGAAAAAATTCCATTACTTTTGTTCATGATAACATTAAATTGATATGCATAACTTATTGTACTGTTTTAGGTATGAGGAATACTAATGCAATAGTGATTTAGTTGAAGCATCCTCGAGTCATAGGCTCATAGCCAATAGAGTTTCAGACGGATGAATGCTTCAATTTATGGTCCACTCAAGCACGAATGCAAGTTATAACAATATATGACCAAAATGAAAACATCAATGCTCAAATTTAGTCGTGTGGGTGAACTACTCAAATCAAATTGGTAACACAATTCAAGGCCACAACAAGCAATTCAAATATTTTCCATGAGATCTCTCAATCCCCAAATTGTTCTCAAATTGTTCTTTGCTGGTTTACAAACATTTCTCACTTGCCTTGCTAATATAAAATCTGATGAAATACCAGTTAAGGTGGTGTAGCGAAACCAATTTTCCCAACATATATAGGAAGCTGTGAAGAAATCTTCACCGAAACATACATGAAATGCATCAAAGGAACTTCTTTTTGGATCAACACGGGCCACCACCGGTTCCATTTCATTCAACGGAACTTATTCATGTACTAGGATGCAATCACATATATACCAAAGATCTTAGGATTATTATGATCTCTATCTAGAACCCTAATGGTGTACACAACACACACATAATTACATAAACTAATTTTGCAAACTGAATTAAGAGCTGGTTCTATGCAAAATTGAGGGACAGAATCACAGAATTACTCTAATCCACCAACAAATCAACATATATATTGTTTGACAACAACAAGAGCAAGATCACGAAGAAGAGGGTGTATGTTATCGGACGAAGGCACCTAGGGCAGGAGAGTGCTGGCCGTGAGCCACGCATTGCCTCTTGAACAACTCCTGCGGCCCTTGCTCCGCCGCTCGCCCCCTCTTCGCTCCGGCGATGTCCACTCCGAACAGCCTCACGACCCGGACTTCATCTACCTTCGACACCCCCTCCAGCGGCGCGGCGCCCCCGCCGGCGCAGTGGCTGGCCTTCGGCGTGCTCTTCTTACAGTCGATAAAGAACTGCTTCTCCGGCCCGTACGCCGAGCAGGAGAACACGATGGAGTCGCCGGCGCCGAGGCCCTTCTCCCGGACGAAGCGGCTCCAGCCCTTGGTGAGCACGTAGCTCTGGCTGCTATTCCAGTACGAGTACCGGAACCTCCACACCTTCCCCTCGCCGTCCTCGAAGTTGAGAAGCACGCCCTTACCGGTGGTGGTGGTGGTCGTCTCCGGAGAGCGCTTCAGCGGGAAGTGCTTCTCGGCGTGCTGCTTGGGAACCACGAGGCGGTTGAGCTTGCCGACGTCGCTCGGGGTCACGGCCTTCTCGAAGAGGGGCTCCCGCGCCCACGCCGGCGTCGGCTGCGCGCGCGCACCCATGCCGCGGCCGCGGCGCAGGCCCTGCCGCAGCTCGTCGGCGTAGGTGTGCTTCCGGAGCATGTCGACGATCTCGGCCTTGGAGTGAGCCGCCAGGAAGGCGAGCTCCGCCGCCTCGGCAGCGCACGGGTAGTTGGTGGCGGCCTCGCGGCCACGGTACCGGAGCGCGGCAACGTCGTAGGCGTGAGCGGCGGCGTCTTCGTCGGGGAACGTTCCGAGCCAGACGCGGGCGTGGCGCTCGTAGATCTGCGCGCCCCACCGCCCGTTGGGCTGCGGCACCACTCCCTTGAACCGCGACGACGACGAGAACGACTGCGCCGACACCGGCCGCGAAGTCACGGCCTCGTCGGTGACAGCGACGGGAAGGCTCGGCGCTGTCGGCGGCCGAGCGGCGCCGGACTCCGTAGTGGCCGTGGACGCGCCGGAGGAGTACTGGGAGGAGTGCTCCGCTGTGCAGCTCTGGATTTCGATCCCCATGGCTAGCTTGCTGCTTTTCTTTGGTCTCTGTGTTCTCTGTGTGTACCTCTGTGAGCTGTGATACTAGCTAAGCAGCTAGGTACATATGAAAATAATGAAGTGTTTTGTTTCTGTGTGTTTAGAAGGTATGATGAGTTGCTGTCCAAGATGATCGATGAGGTGGTTTGATGAGGGTCTACACATATGTGTTGGTGTATATATAGCTATTGTGTGTGTTTCTATTTTGGATGCATGTACAAGTGTACATGGGAGTAATATCTTGGGGCATATTTGGTATATGCGTTCCATTTTTAAAGTGATTGTGATTTGGGGTGGAGATCTTGCATGTTTGCACCCTGTGAAAGCTCCATATTACATGTGGGTTTTTTGCGGTGACCGGTGAGTGAGAGCTTGCTGTTATTTTATTTTAGCAACTTGGATGTTGATGTATGGGTTGATACAATGTACCTGATGATGGTAGTACAACATGCATATAGTAATACATGCTGGCTTTATCTCTAACCCTCCGGATTATCGGTAAAATTGGCCAGACGATATGCATGAAGAAAATCCTTTTGGTAGTAATGATTTGGTTTCTTCAAATTCATGTGCCTATTGACTAATTATAGGCCACTCATATTCCAAAGTACATGACATGCAGTTGAGTTTTCTATTCACTAATTCCTAAGAAACAAATTGTTTGGATTTGTTCAGAATAGTTAAATACTATCACTGGATTTGCAACAAAACTATGTTCACAATTGGTTTACATTTAGGTAGTTGCATATTCATACAAAGATATATGATGAACCTACTCATTTGGTGCAAATCATACACAAAATATAATGCCATCAATATCGAAGTAGTTTTCTCCATTTCCCCTTCTAGTCTTTAGTCTTGTAGGCTTGTTCTTTCTTATCAGGACCGTCTTTTGATCTTCCTGTTCTAGAAACAACGTGCTTTCACACGAGCATAAGATTGGTGAATCAAATACTATTGACTTTTCTTCAATCAAACCATTCTCATACAGGTCCTTGATCGGCCGGCTAATTTATAGTTCCTATGGGAACATAAAGTGGTTGTACACTATATGTCTATAGTTCTCATGTTCTCAACTTAAAGTACTAATAACAGAGTTAGGAGATAAATATACTTCAACATCCTATAATTTATCCTGCACTTTGATTTTAGATTATGTACCTAAATTAGGTTATGTCCCCTTTTAGTACGAAACCGTGCAAAATGACGTGCACACTAAATAGAAAGTGTGTAGCATAGTGACAGAAAGACTACATATATATTATCCCTTAGTATTAAATCGTATATTTTACATAAAAAATTATACACAAAAAATATATTTATATATAACTTACGTAATATTTATCATGTGAGTTATCTCTTGTGCATCCACATTTGTGTGCACTTAAGATATGAACTAAAATTCATTTGTGTGGTCGAGCTCTTGCATAATGGATTTGCTTGTGTGAGGCACAATCCCTTTGGATGGCTACGAATCACAGTTGTGCACTAGGCTTGATCTTTATCCGACGCTAAGAATATCTATGGACTCCGTGAGTTTAAGATTTTGACGAAAGGTTAATCATAAATGATAAAACAATCAATCACCATAAACAACAAAACTTTTTTTATGAAAGTATTTCCGCCGATATGAATAGAAACCAAAGAACCAAACATTATGTTAATGGGTGGGGAACTTGCTTTTAATATGGCCGAATATAGATTAGACATGGATTTGTGCTAGGTCAAAAAATGCGGTTTCTTGAATACTTAGTTAGTGTGGCACGCGCCTAAACAAAAGCAAAACCCTAATTATTTTATTTGGTAGTTGTCCCTTTTTTGTACACATGATTATCAACATTATATAATTAGATTCTAACCGCCATTAAAGTGACAAAAGGAGAGAAAAGTATATGTCATCCCATTTGATGTGCACGTGGACTTGGAAAGTCAAAGGCCAGTGTCGTCATCGAGCAATAGGTATGCATGTAACGTCACCCGTCCTTGGTTATAGCCAATCATCTGGTGGCCGATTGTACAGAGAACTGATGGACTAGGATGTAAATCGAGCATGCACAAGTAGCGAAAACTTGTGAAGTAATCGGAAAATGTTGCCATCATTCAATTTTTTTGGTAATATAATAGAAGGAATCTTAGTTTCTTGTGGTTCTGATTGGATTTGAAGAATTAATAAAGTGGACGTGTAGGGCGACTAACTGAATTAACTAATTATTGGGTGAGTGAGAGGGAAGAAGGTTCTTAGAAATAGGGATATGTTTGGTGCGCCGAGCATTCGCAACAATGAAGTCTCCTGAATTTCCCGATCTCACGGCTCTGTGTGCATGTTTAATTAACCAAGTTTGAAATAACAAGTGTTTACCATCCCAAAATATTAGCATTAGTCTGATTGGCACGTGTGTAGCCCCGGGAGCTACTGACAAAATATTTGTGAGATGGATGCCAGCGCTCCACAGTTGACTAGGTGGGGTCTGATCTGTTGCAGCATCAAGCATGTACATATTGCACATATTCAATGTTTTTATCAGGTTAATCGTTCATAAAGGTTAAGTGGTAGTGGCTGATGTGTGTAAGTCCATAAACCGGATATTGACCGAAATTATTGGATCCAAGTGAGCACAAAATTGGAAAGCACCATTGCATTTTGGAAGACCCGAATTTCCACCGACAGACGACCTGAATCTCCACCGTATGCATATTTTCGATGCAGAAGCTGGGGTAATACCCCATTTCGAAAAACGTATATATTGGTGTTCAATTTCCGCACAATTACATCTTCTCACGTGAAGATAATTATACACGAGAAAAAGAATTGCACTGTAAATCTAGTAATATAAATCTGGTGTGTTGGTCACTAACTAATTTTTTTCTTATAGATGGCCAGACTTAGAAATGTGTGACTGGTAGAAAATGGTGAATAAATTTACATTTTGGACCGGAATTTGGTATGTTCTACTAGTATTCGACTTAAGAATCTTCACCAAAAGGAAAATCAAAACAAAACATGGATGGACCAAAACACCCTTTTGCATTTTCCATTGGTAGGAGACTTGAACACTTGTTGTTCCGGCGGCGATAGAGTTGGAGTTTTGTCACTGTCCGGCCGGTGTCTAGCTGAGCGTGAGGAGCGAGCTAGTCTAGCAATCAATAGGAGGTGGCAACTCTAAGGTGGTGGAGCAAGTGGGAGAGGTGAGAGGATGGCCAAGTCCATTGCACTGCACTAAAGGCATCCGACCCCATGCCGCCATGCAGACATCCTTTTGTCGTCTCCTTCCCGTCGACTTTTCCTTCCTGTTGCCGCTGCTATTTTTTGATGCTTATCAGACTCCTCCTCCTGCTGCGTCCCGTCGCGTTCATGCATGTGCTTGTGTTTTGTGGTTGTGTACCACACACAGCGACCTACTAAATGCGAGCATTTCCACTCGGGCCCTTAAATGGCCGCTCAAAGGAATCAGGCCCTCAAATGGCCGCTCAAACGCCTTTGGACAGAATTCCGCTCCCACTCGTGCCGTCCAAACGCAATTTCGTTCCGGCGCAGACTAGTTTTCTGTCCGGCACGTCCAATCCACGTCCTCATCTTGGGGAATCCTCGAGCGGTCCCGGACGGAAGGAAGCGCGCCGCGACGTATGCCTCCGACGCGCGGGACATGCCTATCATTGAGACACAGACTATATATCTCATCGTTTTCTCGTCTGATTTATACCATGGACTTTCCTCGTCGCCACGATCTGGAACGCCGCCGGCTCCATCTTCCCCGATTCGACAACGCCGCCGCCTTTGGCTACCTCTTCCCCCCTCGCGCCTTCGGCTTCTGGCCCGCCGGCTATCGACGACTCCCGCCGGCACCGGCGACCTCCCCGCGACCAGCCCCTGCCTGCAAGGTGTTCGGCAAAATTACTGGTACGCCTGGTTTTCGACAGAATTGATGCTAAGCCGGCGATCAGGCCATTAATCAATCCCCTTTGCATTGCAGATGGATAGCGACGACGAGTTGATGGCCGCGATGCTGTTGGAAGAAGAAGCCGCCATCGCCGAGGAGGAAGATGAGAATTTAGCGATTCTCTCATGTCTTCTACAACTTCAAGCCGACGAGGCCGCCGTTGCCGCACCAAAACGAGGAGGCTCGTCGTACGGAAGGAAGAAGACCAAGCCGAGGCAGAGAATGGAAGGCCACCGTCAAGGATTTACGTCGACGCTTTCAGATGAACCGTGGATTGTTCAACGACATCGTGCATGCAGTGAGGGAGTATGATCCATGGTTCCAGTTGAAGAAGGACGCCGTGGGAATGATTGGTTTCTCATCCATCCAGAGGTCCATGGCTGCCATGATAATGCTTGCATATGGAGCACCTGCAGATGCTGTAGATGACTACCTACAAATGTCAGAGTCCACAATTATCAAGTTGATGTACAAGTTCTGCAGGGCGGTGGTTGCTGTGTTTGGCGCCCAGTATTTGAGAGGACCAAATGAAGAAGAAACAGCTCGGATCATGTAACAGAATGCAGCAAGAGGATTTCCTGAGATGTTTGGAAGTATAGACTGCATGCATTGGACCTGGAGGAACTGTCCATTTGGTTGGCAAAAATTGTACAAAGGAGGCCACAAAGGATATTGCAGTGTGGTACTTGAAGCTGTGACCGATCATGATGTATGGATTTGGCACGCATTCTTCGGCATGGCAGGATCACACAACGACATCAATGTGTTGCAGCGCTCTCCTATGTTCGCGAAGCTCGTTGAAGGTCATGCCCCACCTGTCAACTATTAGATCAATGGCTACCAGTACAACAAAGGGTACTACCTAGCCGATGGCATCTATCCAAGGTGGGCAACGTTTGTGAAGAGCATCCCAAACCCTCGCGGCAACAAAGCTTGTCATTTTGCCGGTGAACAAGAGAGTGTCAGGAAGTATGTCGAGCAGGCATTTGGAGTGCTACAACAAAGGTTTGCTATTGTTCGGAACCCTGCTCTGACATGGTCGAATGAACAGATGTGGAGGGTGATGAATGCGTGTGTGATCATGCACAACATGATCATCGAGAGTGAGCGCGCTAATCCGGTGCATGATCATATGCCATATGACTTTCAGGGTCCTCTCGCAGATGTTGATCACAATGTGCCGGCAGATTTCGCTGATTATCTCTCAATGCATATGGAGATTCGTGATGAAAATACTCATCATGCACTCCAAACTGATCTACTGGAGCATTTGTGGGCGCGACGGGGCATGGTAGCGGCAAACCAGGAAGAGCAAGATGTTTGAGCTGTAATTTTGTTTTTATGTGTTTGAACTATAAAACATTTATGTATGTTTGATTTTTTACTTAACCAAATATTTGAATTCAAATAAAAAACCTAATCTAGGAGGCCGTTTTGGGCGCCGCGAGTGGGAGCGACGATGCCCAAAGCCAGCGACTAGTCCGGAGGGCGCCCAAACGACCTGTCCGGAAGGCGTTTGGGCGGCCATTTGGGCGCCGCGACTGGAGATGCTCTAATAGGTCGAAGATAGATGGTGTTAATTACCTCTAGCTCTATGCTAAGCTTCCATCGCCAGCCGACCACGCGTTAATTACCTCCAGCGCTATGCTAAGCTTCCATCCATTGCTTGGAACCTTCCATCATTAGCATGCAAGAACAATGTATTGGATACATTATGTAATTACAACTATATAGATATATGTTCTTTTGACTCGGTCTATTTGTATAAAGAATGTATGATTTACCTTTTTTCTTCTAAAATCATATACTAGGAAACTTATCTAATTATATTTATAATGTCTCATTTACCTTTTTAAAGAGGGCAATTTTCGATGGTCTCCACTAGTTCTCGCCGAAATTCGGACTGTGCCACTAGTTTCTCTTGAATTGGCAAAAAAAAGGCCCTAACTCTTGTGAGTCTGTTACTTCTATTTCACTCTACGCATTTGACGTCAGTTGTCATTGGTTGCTGTCTGTTCTACTCGTCTTATGACATGTGCGCGCTGCCTCTTCATTAGAGATAAAATAACACTAGTAGAAAAAGGGCCTTTAGTCCCGGTTGGGAACGGGCTCTAATCCCGGTTTTCCAACCGGAACTAAGCAATCGGGACTAAAGGCCCCGTCTTTTAGTCTCAGTTGGCCACAAACCGGGACTAAAGGCCCTCCACGTGGCTGCGGCCGAGTGCTGGGGCTGGAGAACCTTTAGTCCCTGTTGGTGTTACCAACCGGGACTAAAGGGAGGACCTTGGACTAAGGATTTGTGTTTTTTGTGTTTTCCATTCAATTATTTTTCAGGGTTTAGGGTTTTGTGTTTTCCATTCAATTATTTTGTGTTTTCCTTTTCATTTTGTGTTTTTCATTCAATTCTTTTTTTTATTTCAAACAAGTTTTCGTATACACATATTCTACGCTACTACATACTATACACGTTGATGCATATATAATATAATATAATTTCTCTTACGAGCATACATACTGTACAATTTTTTGTGTTTGGTTAGGCTTTTTAATTGGCTTTTGGCTTTGGCTTATAAGCCCAAAAAGTACCTAAATAGGTGCTTTTGGCTTATGTTTTACTATTGTATAAGCCAAAAGTCAAAAGCCAAAGGTGCTTTTGTGGCTTATAAGCCAAAGCCAAAAGGCAAGAAAAAAGTCTAACCAAACACCCCTTAATATTCTGTGAGGCCGGACTGTCCTGACCTCTATTCGGGGTGGGTGGGTGGTGTCCGGTGCTGTGTCCGGGATTGCTGCTGAAAGCACAGATTTTGGTTGGGTGCCCGGGACCTTGCCTCGGACTGTCCGGGTGGTGTCTGGTGCTGTGTCCGGGATTGCTGCAGAAAGCACTGATTTTGGTTGGGTGCCTCAGACCTTGCCTCGGACTGTCCGGGGGTCCCGCACGAGAAAATAACGACAAACTCCTTGGGGAACATATAAAGGGATCTTTTTCTCCAAAGGGACCGCATCTCCTGGGCTCTTTTCACCCCCACCACTGATGAACTTTTGGAGGTTCATTTCTCCCCATTGCTTCATCATTCTTGCCTCTAATTGAAGGGAAAATAGAAATGAGATCTAAATCTACTACACCAATCAATCTCTGTTCTTACTGAGGGGAAGCTTTTGGATCTAGATCTTGGGGTTTGATTTGTTAAGTTCTTATTTGTTCTTCCTTTTTTGTCTATCGATAAGCATTAGTTACTATGGTGAGATTTGAGAGTGAAGAACTTGATCACTTTTTGTGTTTTTGCCATTGTATCGGTTGCATTTGTTTGAGTTCTCCGCGAAGTTCCGTTAAAGTGAAGATATGTGAGCTTATTACTCTTGGGCGCATTGTGTGCTCGAGAGATTGTTCCTCTTGGGTGCATTGTGTACCCTAAATGGTTGGTGTTGTCAGGAATCTCAACTTGGTGAGAAGATTTGGGCAAGTTTCAGGGGCTTCCTATTATGTGGTGGAGATCACCCCGAGCAAACTGTAAAGGTTTGGGCAACGCCATCAACGCGACCTCATAGCGGAGTAAACTCTTCTCGTGGGAAGAGGGTCAAGGAGAATAGGGTGAGCACAGCCCTGCGTTGGAGTGTCTTGGTGGCTCCACTCCCCTCCAACGAAGACATATTTCCATTGTGGAAGGAACTTCGGGAATTACATCATCGTCTCTTTGTGCCTCGGTTGTTTCCGTACCGAGCACATTATTACTTATGCATTTACTTTGTGAAGCCATCAAGTTCGAAGTTACATATCTTGTTATCACATAGTTGTTTATCTTGTTTAGCATAAATTGTTGGTGCACACGGTTGAGCCTAGTGTATTTAGATTTTGTGTTTGATAAATTAAGCGCTAGTTTTATTCCGCATTTATTCAAGCCTAAGCCGCAATTATTTTAATCGCCTATTCATCTAGAGTGTACATATGTCGTTTGGGTAAGTAGTGCACGATGACACTTTTATATTCGATGGCACAAATTATGATGTCTGGAAAATCCGTATGCTTAATCTCTTGAGTGGCATGGGTCCAAATATAGAGCGAATTATTTATTTGGCATTTTTTCCTCCAAATAATCTCCAAAAGTTATCTTTAAAGGATTAGGAAAACTCTTATCTCAACATTATAGTTTCTAAAGTGATCATCTATGTTTTGAGCGAAGTAGTTCCTGAGTTAATGATGCCTTTTCGAATGCTCGTGAGTTGTGGACAACACTTCACGAAAAATATGATTTGTCTAAGATTATTGAGAATGATTGTTCTCGCTCCACCTCGGGGTGTGATGAGATCTCAACGTCTTCTACTTCACAAACATGTGGCAAGCCACACCATAATGATAAGCTGAGTAGTGATAAGTATTGCAATGATGATTGAAAGGACACATATATATGTCGCATTAGTTCGTGAGGGGTGGAATAGGCGATTAAAAAAATTAATTATATTTTCGTTTGGATAAATGCGGAACTAGCGTATAATTTATTAAGGAAAAAATCTACATATACTAGGGTCACCTATGTGCACCCAACAACTCATGCTAGGAAACTTATACAACTATTAGAAATTCAGATTGGCTCCCGAGCTCACATGCTCCAGTCATGTTAAACGAATTATAAAAATAGTAAAAAACGTCGAAAAATTCTGAAAACAATTAGAGAAAAATATATACATAGGTTCAACACACGTGCAAAGTTTTGGAATTAAATTCCATGTTTTGTGCTATGTGCGGGAAAAACAAAATCCGTGCTTTCAAAAATGTATTTTTAGATCTCATTTTGACCAGTGATTTAGTTTTCTTTTCACAGAGCACACAAAATGTCATTTCATTCCGAAACTTTGCACATGTATTGACAACTTGTATATGTTTGTCTCCAATTATTTTCAGATTTTTTCGAAATGTTTTACTATTTTTGTAATTTCGTTTAACATAACAGGAGAATATGAGCTCAGGAGCCAAAACGTCTCTCTCTACAACTATATGATAGCATGATATATTATTTCAAGAACGAAGGTTGTCACAAAGATAATTGCTTAAGTAAGGAGGTCAAGTATAGAAATAACCGAGTAACACAGAGACACTGATTTATCCTGAAGTTCACTTTCCAATGGAATCTGGTCTCCGTTGCAGCGGCGTGGAGTCACAAGGATCCCCAAATAGCCACCAATAGCACACCATAATCTCCCTGTGTCCCCCAATAATATGAAGTGCCATAAACCACTATGAGACCCTTGAGTGCGGTCACCAAACCCGTACAAGGTTGGGGGAATCTCCACAATTTAATCAGAGCTCTCCCAACAATATCCAGAACCTCCCAAAAGTCCAAAACAACAACGATCGTCTAGGACACCCAAGAGGAACAAGTTCTAGGGCACTCAAGTACCCAAGAGTAATAAGCTTATCAACTTTCACTTCCACGAATTACCGCGAAGAACTCAAACCGATGCATCCTATATGCAATGGCAAGACCACACGAGGTGGTCACATCCCTCTCACCTTCAAATCCCAACAAAGAACCTAATGCTATGAAGGGAGATGGGAGGAAGAATATGGAGGAAAGCAACAAATGAATGCCAAGACTAGATCCAATAGCTTCCCCTCACTTAGAGAAGAGATTGATTGGTGGAATAGTAGATCTAGATCTTCTCTCTCTTTTCCCTCAAAGGGTTGTAAGAATTATTGGAGCGGTTGAGAGTTAGCAAGCTGGAGAAGAAAACTTGACCAAAGAGGTTGGGTACTTTTGGGGAACAAGGGCCCCTTAAATAGGTCACCCGGAAATTCAATCGATAGGTGTGAAAACCTGCCGGCCGGATAATCCAAACCAACTGGGTTTTCTTGGGCGAAAATTCTCTGTAATGGCCGGATAATCCGGATTTACCCAAGATAATCTCCGAAGATCCGGATAATCCAGAAATGCAGAATGAAAACAACAATATCTTTTGCGTCTGAACTCCTTTTTGATAAACTTGTGTTTTGAAGCCAACATCAAGCTCTAGATCTTTATGTAGAGAAACATCAAATACCAACACAGTGTTGAGAATCGTTACCGAGTTGTATTAGACCTCATGTAACCATGTCTTATGTATATATAAACAGATCCTGAGGGGGTGCAGAACACCACCGTGAATCCCCAAACCAATACTCAAATTTGGTATCAGAGCCGGCGAGTACATATCCGCCGCCGCTGCTTTCAAACTCGATCGCAAGTTGAGCAGTTCTTCCGCCTAGCGATCAATCAAGAGCATCTTTACGCTTGGGCTGTGCATAGTTCGGCTCCAGCTAGCGATCAGAGCAATCATAGCCCTTTAGCCGCCGCCGCTCCAAACCCTAAGAGCCGCCGCGATGACATCGTCCGCGCTTCAGACCTCCAAAGCTGCAGGCTCCATGATCGCCTCCGGAGCATTGTTTCCCGCCGGCGTCGTGGCCGTACCCACCATCCCCGTGCGCCTGGACAACACCAACTTCACCCTATGGAGAGGCCAAGCGCTGCCGAACCTCTCAGGCGCCAACCTCCACATCTATCTCGACGGATCCATGGCTGCACCGGAGAAGATGTTGACGGAAGGAACCGGCGACAAAGCCGTGACTGTACCTAATCCAGCGTATCATAGCTGGTGGATCTAGGATCAAAGGGTCATTGGCCTCCTCCTCGGAGCAATGGACCCAGACATCGCAGCCCGGCTGATCGGCTGCAAGACCGCGGCGGAAGTATGGGCAGCCGTCCACTCCATGTTTGGTGTGCAGAGCCACGCGAACGTGCAACACTTTCGCCGTCAGCTCCAGTCGCTACGGAAGGAAGACTTGCCCGCAGCAGTCTACATGCAAAAGATGAAGGCGTTGAGCGACGCCATGGCGGCCGCCGGAGCGCCCATCTCCGACGATGAGCTCGTCGACTACATCATCACCGGGCTCGGGTCGGTGTTCAACTCCATGGCCGCCTTCCTCACCGTCGGCAACAAGTCGGTGCCATACGCCGACTTCTACGCGCATATACTGTCGTTCGCAGCCCTGCAGGCGCAGCAGGCTCAGGCCGAGGGGTGGGCTTCCTCGGCCAACGCCGCGTCGCGTCCTGGCTCCTACGACAATGCTCCCCGGTCATGTCCACCGGACTACAGCCCTGCCTATCAAAGTGGGGGCGCCCCTACCAAGGAGGAAACCGTCCGAGCGGTCAGCAGGGGCAAGGCCGTCCCAACGGAGGTTACGCCGGCAACGACGGCGGTTACGGCAACGGTCGCAATGATGGCGGCAACGGCCGTAATGGTGGCAATGGTGGTGGCGCAAACCGCAATGGTGGCGGTGGCGGCAATGGCCGCAATGGTGGACGGCGTTGGAGACCTCATTGCCAGATTTACGGCAATTGGGGACACGAGGCGACAGACTGTCGTAACCGTTTCAATCAAGAGTACCAACGTTCCGGTAATTCTGCCTCCACCAACACCAACGACCACAACCCCTGGATCATGGACACGGGGGCCACAGATCACTTCACGAGTGATCTAGAACGACTTCAAGTCCATGAGAGGTACAATGGGAAGGATCAGGTGCAAGTGGCCAATGGAACAGGTTTGTCTATTTCGCATATTGGCCATTCGAATTTAACCAGTTCATCCCTTCGTTTGCAAGATATTCTTCATGTTCCAAATATTCGTCAAAATCTTCTTTCCGTCTACCGTCTCATTTCTGATAATGATGTGTTTGTTGAATTTCACCGTCATTTTTTCTGTGTTATGGACAAGGTCACCAAGAGGGTAATTCTTCACGGTAGGAGTCAAGATGGACTCTACCCCGTGCCGTTCTGCAAGGCGTCGACGTCGTCTCTCCATGCCTCCGCTAGTGTGAAAGTCACGCCTACGCAGTGGCATCAACGTCTTGGTCATCCCTCTCATAATGTAGTGCACTCTATTGTTAAAACAAATGAGCTTCCGTGTTCTTCGTCAGACAATCAATCTTTAGTGTGTGATGCCTGTCAACGTGCTACAAGTCATCAATTACCATATTCTGCTTCTTCTCGTGTCACTACCATGCCTCTTGAGCTCGTTCACTCTGATGTTTGGGGTCCTGCTCGTACTTCTTCTGGGGGGTACAAGTATTATGTTAGTTTTGTGGATGACTACTCTCGTTTCTGTTGGATTTATCTTCTTAAACATAAGTCTGATGTTGAGCAGGTTTTCTATGCCTTCCAGGCTCATGTTGAGCGCCTCCTGAACGCTAAGATCAAGGCTGTTCAGTCTAATGGAGGTGGTGAATACCAAAAATTGGCCCGCTATTTTCTTCGCACGGGCATGTCTCGTCGTGTGTCATGCCAACATACTTCTCAACAGAACGGTATTGCCGAGCGTAAACACCGACACTTGGTAGAAACGGTGCTCGCCCTCCTAGCTCACTCTAGCCTTCCCCTACACTATTGGGATGAGGCTTTTCTCACCGCATGCTATCTCATTAACCGTATGCGTACGCCTGATATCAACAATGAAACACCTCTTTATCGCCTTCTCCATGTCCAGCCAAATTACTCCTTCCTTCGTATCTTTGGGTGCGCTTGTTGGCCTAGCCTTCGCAAATATAACTCTCATAAGCTTGAGTTCCGCTCTAAGGCTTGCGTTTTCCTAGGCTATAGTTCGATGCATAAGGGGTATAAGTGCTTGGATCGCTCCACGGGATGTATTTACATATCTTGTGACGTTGTTTTTGACGAGACTGTGTTTCCGTTCTCCACTCCCGGTGTAACAGTTGACGTATCCAATCTTGCAGATTCCATCACTTTTCCAAACGATGAACCGGTTACGAGTGAGCCTATATGCAAATATGACCAGTCCTACTTGTCTACTGACATGTCTATACCAGGCAATGTTTCGTCATTTCTCGCACCAGCGACCATCATCGAGCAGTAGGACGACGCTGCTCCCAGGAATCCGATCGACGTGCATGTCGATCGCCCGAGCGAACTGCATGAAGGCGACGTGCATGCAGGCGACACGCGTGGGCCTCCCTCCGACCCCGCCTCTTCTGTGCCGGCCCATGGGCCACCGGTCGCGTCTCTGCAGGAGGCCTCTTCTCAGGGGCAGCCCGTGTCGCCTGCTGTTGGGTCATTGCCAGTCGTGACACCTCCGGTTGCTCCATCTCCTCCTGACGCACCTGAGCCGACACATACGATGGTGACGCGGTTACATGATAACACGCGAAAGGAAAAAGAGTACAAAGATGGTACAGTCAAGTATGACCCACGGCGTCGAGGATTCTTTGCTGCTCCGCAACCTCGTCGAGAAGCCTTGCAAGAACCGGCGTGGCACGCAGCCATGTCTGATGAATTTGTGGCTCTCCGTCAGACCAACACTTGGGTCTTGGTTCCTCGTCCTCCTGGCGTCAACATTGTTGGTAGCAAATGGATTTTCAAGACCGAACATCATCCAGATGGGTCCATTGATAAGCACAAAGCCCGGCTAGTTGCCTGTGGATTTACTCAACAACATGTGATTGATTATGGTGACATGTTCAACCCAGTTGGGAAGCCTGCTACCGTTCGTCTAGTGCTCTCACTTGCAGTGTCTCGTGGGTGGAATCTTCGATAGGTTGATGTCAGTAATGCATTCCTTCATGGTTTTCTGACCGAAGATGTCTATATGCAGCAACCGCCAGGCTTTGAGGATGCTCGTTTCCCTTCTCATGTCTGCAAGCTTCAGCGGTCTATCTATGGTCTGAAGTAGTCACCCGTGCATGGTATGATCATTTGAGTCAGCTTCTTTATCAGCTTGGTTTTGTCTCGTCCAAGGCTGATACGTCCCTGTTTATATTTTCTCGTGACGGGTTCACATATACATGTTGGTGTATGTTGATGATATTGTCATTGCTAGCTCTACTCCGGAGGCTGTTGATGGTCTGGTGCGTTCTCTCTCGGACAGTTTTCCTATTAAGGATTTGGGTAGGTTGGACTACTTCCTTGGATTGGAGGCCTCTTACAATTCAGGGGGTATGACGTTGACTCAATGGAAATATGCGCTTGATCTTCTTCATCGAGTCAACATGGAGAATTGTAATTCCACCTCCACACCGCTTGACACCTCTGAGAAGTTGGCTCGTGAAAGAGGTACGTCGCTTGGTGCTGATGATTCTTTCTGGTATCGTAGTGTTGTCAGCGCACTGCAGTATTTGACGCTTACTTGTCCAGACATCTCTTTTGCGGTGAACAAGGTGTGTCAATTTCTATCCCAGCCGACTGACATTCATTGGGAGTCAGTTAAGCGCATTATGCGGTATGTCAAGGGGACACTGCAGACTGTTTTGCATATTCGAAAGTCTTCGTCCGTTGGTGTCAGTATTTTTACAGATGCAGACTGGCAGGTGATGTGGATGATAGGCGTTCCACAAGTGGGTTTGCTGTGTTTGTTGGACCAAACCTAATCTCGTGGAGTTCAAAGAAGCAACCCACAGTCTCGAGGTCGAATACCGAAGCAGAATATAAGGCTTTGCCAAATGGTGCTGCTGAAGCAATATGGGTAGATTCTTTACTCAAGGAACTTGGTGTGACTCAGCAGTGTACACCCATTTTATGGTGTGATAATCTTGGGGCAACTTATCTGACGGTAAATCCAGTCTTTCATGCTCGAACTAAGCACATTGAGATTGATTTCCACTTCATTCGAGAGCGTGTCGCTACAGGTCCACTTGAGGTTTGGTTTATCTCTTCTACTGATCAGTTGGCTGACGTGTTTACAAAACCAGCCACACGGCAAATGCTAGACCGATTCAAGTCCAATCTAAATCTTGTATGTAATAGTTTAGATTGAGGGGGAGTGTTGAGAATCGTTAGTAGAGATAGAATCGGTATACGATACCGAGTTGTATTAGACCTCATGTAACCCAGTCTTATGTATATATAAACAGATCCTGAGGTGGTGCAGAACACCACCGTGAATCCCCAAACCAATACTCAAATTCACAGGAGGAGAAAACCATAAGGGGAAAGGTTAAACCTCTCTATAAAAGACGGGCAAATAAAACCTCCAATATAAAAAACGCAACAAGTTATTCATACGGAATATGTTTTTTTGATGAACACGCGATTGTCATGAAGAACATGACAAGCGCATAAACCTCACATGAGAAAAGCCAGATGAGAACCAAGAAAGATGATGCCAAGTACACAAAAGTTGGAGCTCTCGATGAACGATACAATCAAGGTACTCAATTGAGAGCCGCTCTTGATTGCACGACTATCTATCCTATATCCGGTCTCCCAACACAACAACGAGACTGGTAAAATGAAAACCTATCAAGATCATACCTGTGGCTTGTATTTATAGAGACCCTCTTAGGCACATCTTCACTTGTCCATTATGGTGGCAAGCTTTAAACATATGATCTCTTTGAGATGCTATTCTTGACCTTGCACTTCTCAACTTAATGTGCAGGAATTGCACGGTCCGTACTATCCCCCATGGGCTATATGGAATCTTCCCTTTAATGCAAACTCATGGAAAGGTACCTAACCACACACAGAAATGCCACCCACACATATCATGGGTTGGTTCACAAAGCTATATGGATAATTGCTTACCATACCAAGAGATCACATGATCCCACTTGGTACATCTTGTATCTTTGTGTGTTGATCAAAGTCTTGGTCAACCTTGTATCCTTTATTCTCTCTTCATTATGATGATTTCTTACAGGCAAACATGAATGATGACAAGATTCTCTTCTTCAAGACATATTTGCAATAGGCCCAACACTATTATGACCATTCTTAAGATCACATTGTGAACATCTTAGTCAACACTTGATCTTTTTATTCCAACGTTGAAACCAACATACGATTTTCAAGCATTGCCTATGGACAAACTCTACAAGTATAACTCAATCCAACCATTAGTCTATAGATATTATCATTAATTACCAAAACCACACATGGGGCACCATGCTCTTTCAATGATAGTGAGTTTATTGTTGATAATCCTACATCTCTATCTCATTGCAATGCTTCATCCATGGACTTAAAAATATCTAGCACGACAAAGTTTTTACATGTTGTGTTAATAGTCCATGCATATCTTTTGAAAATCGATTGACTAAATGTAATTATTATATGCTTGCTATATTTCGTTGCCATGATAATGTTGCTAGTGTTTCCTCTAGTCTTTGTGTTACTAACAATGTATGGAAACCCAAAAGTCTATGTAGCAAGATGTGCATTTGAGTGGTGCCTCAAGTAATATTTCATCGTTATTGACCATTACACACTTTGGCCTTGTGGATAAAGATTCAAAGATAACTCAAACCAATATATCTCATAATGATAGTGATGATGATAATGATGATGAGGATGATAATATTGCTTCTTTAAATAAGAGAGGTGAAATGATCTTTCATGCTCTTACAAAACTAAAAATGCTCGTTCTAATTTCATGGAAATCATGTCTATTTTTATTCGGAGCAACAAATACATTAAGGAGTTAGAAGTAGGTCTTGAAGAACACCAAGAGGAAGCGGAGCACCTTGGTCGTGAGTACGCGGATGAGATTGGGGATCACAAGTCAGCTCCCAGCCCACCCACGGGCACCAGTGGGGCCACATGTCAGTTGATTGGGCTAAAAGCCCATTGCCACATTTTGACATTTCCACCTGTCGGGGGGCTACCCCCGGGTAGGGTAAAGTTGTGGTATAAAGAGCTCTAAAGGCAGGACCGGGTCAAGGTCAAACCAGGTCAACCAAGTCTCGGAGGGACCGAGGCATAGTGTAACTGCAAACCGGCTTATGGCAACCGGGTCGCTTAGGCCGGGTTATGCTAGCTGAGTCATCTTAACCGACATATACCAACCGGGATATGCTGACCGACATATGTATGTCGGTAACTTGTGCGTTTTCTTATGTGCAGGGAAGGTCATTCAGGAGGGGAATCCGGCATACCCATGCCGGGTTATCCTTATGTCGGATAGAGGTCAGCGCTCCTGTCACATCCCGTATGGCACGGGAGCGCCTGACACAGAAGCGCCTGACACGGGAGCGTGCAGGAGACCGAGATGGCAGGCCATCATTCCACCGCTGACTCCGGGTTATCCGGGAACAGACTGCGAGGCAGAGGCATGGCATGGCATGTCTTGTCTCTGCCAGAGGGTACCTTCTAGCTGTACCGTAGAGCTGCAGGAGATGGGCTTGTCACGTCCTGTCTCTGACAAAAGTAACATCATGACATATCCTCGGCGTGGCTACAGTGCTCCGGGAGGGGCACTTCGGTAACTCGGTTTAGCCTATATATATGGCCTCACCCCCTCCTGCGTGAGGGACGACGACGACAACGAGAGAGGAGGACAGGAGATAGCGAGAGACAAGGCACTGAGATACATTTCCCCCGTAGTTTCGTCTTCTACCTTGTGTTCTTCCCCGTTGTTGAGATATACAGCTCAAGGAGCAGCTTGTACGCTGGGTACCGAGATATATACAGAGAGAGGCAGGCAGGAGTAGGGGTTTTACCTCCTCACGAGGGCCCCGAACCTGGGTAGATCGTGGTGTGTTCTGGTGCTTGTGTGTTCTTCATGTGTGCTTCTTAGCGCGCTAGCCCTCCCCTGGCGCCACCAGCGTCCATCAGCCCCACACTTTAGCCATCCTATGACATCTGCCATGTTACCACCACGACAGTTGGCGCCCACCGTGGGGCTGGCAGCGGCGCTGGCTGGTGTGTTCATCCGGACGGGTTCCATCATCGCCTCGGGCGAGCGCATGGTCAGTGGCCTTGTCCACAGGCTCGGCTCGCTGAACTTCATCGACGACAATGCGGGCTGCTTCGGTAGCAGGCCAATGCCGAGGAACGGCTGCCTCGTCCTCTTTGGGACGTTCGAGGTCTACGTCGCCACCGAGTTTGTCTGCAAGTACCCCGAGCAGGTGCTTGTGGCTGAGGACCCACCTGCTGTCTGTGCAGCTCGAGGCCGGCGTATCACTCGCCTCGAGAGCCGCGCAGAGGTCATGATGACCGGCATCGTGGGTGATGCCGATAGAGGAGAACCCGGCGAAGGAGATGCCGGCAATCCTGGCGCTAGGACCACCAGATCGGCGAAACTACCGCTGGAGAGGAGGGAGAACCTCCGCGACCAGGCCGGAACATCCAATGTGCCGGTCAGAACTGCCCCTCTCGATGATGTGATTGAGAAGCTTGCTGTGCCGGTAGCTACCGGTACAGATGTTGCCTTGACGGAGGCCGAGTTGGAGCTACGGCGTCAGAGCTTGCTTCAGGAGGCCCTCGCGATGGCCGATATACGGAGAGAATTCGGGATAACCCTCCGTGAGTACAACCAGCACATGGTTTAACTCCGGTAGCTGCTCGCCCTAGCCACGTAGAAGAGGTACGTAGAAGGGGCAAAGGCCTCAATGCTGAGATTGCTAGAGATGGTAGATCTAGTTCCAGTAAGACTCCTAGTCACTTATCAGTTGAGAAGCCGAAGTATAGTTCCCCTGCTAAAACTCTTAGAGCTGCCGAGGCAGCAAGAGCCGAGTTGTCTGGCTTATCCGGAGAAGCTCTCCGTAGGCAGCAGGACCGAGTTAACGAGTTGGTAGCTGTGGCTACCCGGCAGAATGAGGCCTTTCGTAAGGCTAACAGCTGTAGGAGGGTCCCAGGTTGTTCACTCGGCTGGAGCAGCCGGGGAGAAATCTAGGGGGCAAGCTTCCTCACCGCATGTCGGTGGAGATCGTGACCGGAGTGTAAACTCCGGTAGAAACAAGCAAATGCAGACATATGACCCGGTATATGCCGGAAAGCAGTTAGTCGGGCCAGGCAGTGCCGGCCGGGGTAAGAGCAATCCCGGTCCGGGCAATCCAAGTGCCGGAATAGTTAACTCGGTTGGTCGAGGTCATCCACCTCGGTATCCGAGGCAGCAGCAATATGTGGAGCATGTTCAGCAGCCACGAGGTGTTGACCTGGTGGCTGATCGTTATGATGATGGTAACTCGGCTATGGAGAAAGCCGGATATCCGAGATATGAGGGTCCGCTGGGATCTCGGTTGGGACATCGCCAGTTGTCTCCGAGTGATGCACGTTACAAGTTGGACAGAATTTACATGTCCGAGATGTTGGAAGAGCAAGGCCCACCTGGCCCTGCCTGCTTTGGACCTCGGATAATGAGAGAGCCACCAGTGCGGCACTTTCAGTTGAACCGAGGCGCGAAGACATATGACGGCAGCACCAAGCCAGAGGACTGGCTGACAGATTATGTGTCGGCAGTGCATATTGCTGGAGGAAACCGCCGATGGGCGGTGAGATATATCCCGCAGATGTTGGAAGGGCCAGCCCGGATCTGGCTGAACAACCTGCGAGAGGGCAGTGTTGATTGCTGGCTGGACTTTGAAGAAGCATTTGTTAGCAACTTCTCCAGCACATACAAGAGACCGAATCGTCCTCAGCAGCTTGCCATGTGCAAGCAGAGGAATGATGAAACTGACCGGGATTACTTGACCCGGTGGAGTACTATTCGCAATTCCTGTGAAGGAGTTGTGGAGGCGCAGGCCATATCTTGGTTTGCCCAGGGTGCCGACACGGCACCATGCTTTGGCAGAAGTTGCAGAGGGAAATGCCGGCCACCTTGGCCGAGACAATCCGAATTGCGGATAGCTATGCACTGGGTGATCCGATGCAACCCTTGCTGAACTCGGTGGAACCGAGTAGAGGTACCCGGTGAACAACAGACCCGGGCCAGCAGGCAGAATGATCGCCAGGACTTTGGCAACAAGAGGAGAGAGCCGGATTACCGGTATGGCTCAAATCAAGTTGCAGCAGTAGAGCAAAGCCAGCCAGATGCCGGCGCTAGCCAGCGTCAGAGGACCAGTGGCCCTGCTTGGGGCCAAACCAGGATGTGAAGAAACCGTGGAGTGACCCGAGGAAGCCGTTAACTTATGAGGCCATGCAGCTATCACACGCATGATCCTCGAAGGCCGGCCAATCATTCAACTCGGCAGTGCAGCTGGTATCAGCGCACCTTGAAGGAAGGTGGAGGTTCCGGAGGAAATCAGATGGGAGCACCTCAGAGGCCTCCAATGACATATCCTCAACAGAGGCAAGCATTACCACTCACTGGAGCAAACACAATTCCCGTGAATGCACCGGCACAGAGGCCTCCAGCTCCGAAACCTGTCAATCAAGTAAATGTCGGAGGCAACAATGGCAATGCTGGTCCCAGTAGGCAAGGAGAGTATCCTCAGGGAGATTACAGAGAAGCTCATCAGAGTTATGTGGTCTTTGTGACCGAGCCAACAGACAAGCGGAGCCTGCATCGGCGTGCACTGGAGGTGAACGCAGTTATGCCGGCAGTGCCGAAGTATATGCACTGGTCCGAGCAAGAAATCAGTTGGAGCAGAAGGGATCATCCCCGAGTTATGCCAACTCCGGGAGGATATGCACTGTTGGTGGATCCAACATTCTTTGGGCCCACCCTCAATGTCCGGTTCACCCGGGTTCTCGTTGATAATGGAAGTGCTATCAATATCATGTACCGAGACACCATGGTGAAGATGGGTATCTCGGTGAACATGCTGCAACCGAGTAGCACAACCTTCCATGGCATAGTGCCGGGTGTCTCATGTGCACCTATGGGCAAGATCTGGGTTGATGTGTTGTTCGGCACCAAGGACAACTGCCGAACTGAGAGCATCCAGTTTGAGGTAGTGGACCTCGAAAGTCCATACCATGCTTTACTCGGCAGGCCTGCGCTGTCCAAGTTCATGATATCAACCCATATGGGTTACCTCAAGATGAAAATGCCGGTCCTAATGGCATCATCACCATCTCGGGTGATTACAAGCGTGCACTGGAGTGTGCCTCGGCTGGATCGTGCTTGGCCGAGTCATTGATCATTGCTGCAGAGAAGAAAAAGATCCATGAAGTGGTGGCACTGGCGCAGTCCGCACAACTCGGTATGCCGGGTATGAGTAACCCGGAGCAGAATGCAACTTTCGAGGTGCCAAAGGAGACCAAGAAGATCAGTGTTGACCCGGCGTTCCCGGATCATAACGTCATCATTGGTACCGGGTTAACGGAGAAATAGGAAGGCGAGCTCAGTCACTTCCTCCGTGAGAACCGGGATATCTTTGCATGGTCCAATCAGGACCTGCCAGGTGTTCCGAGGGAGTTGGCTGAGCACTCTTTGTTCGTCAGACCGGATATGAAACCGGTGAAGCAACCGACACGGCGTCTCTCGGATGAGAGGAGAAAAGTGGTGGGTGATGAGCTGGCCAAGTTGCTTGCGGCTGGTTTCATCATGGAAGTACTGCACCCGGACTGGTTGTCTAACCCGGTCCTGGTGGAAAAGAAAAAAGATGAACCTTTGGTAGCCAAGGTGTGGCGCATGTGTATCGATTTCACGAACTTAAACAAGGCATGTCCTAAGGATCCATTCCCGCTGCCTCGGATTGATCAAGTGATCGATTCTACAGCCGGGTGTGAGCTGTTATCCTTTGTAGATGCGTATTCTGGTTTTCACCAGATACCTTTGAACCCTGCTGATCAATTGAAAACTGCTTTTATTACCCCTTATGGGGCTTATTGCTATCGTGTCATGACATTTGGCTTGAGAAATGCCGGTGCCACTTATCAGAGGTGTATGCAGAAGTGTTTGCATGAGCAAATAGGCAAAAATGTGCAGGTGTATGTCGACGATGTCGTCATAAAAACTAAAGATAAAGCTACTCTGATTGATGATCTCGGAGAGACATTCATAAACTTGAGAAAATACCGGATGAAACTTAACCCGGATAAATGTACATTCGGTGTGCCGGCAGGCAAACTACTCGGTTTCCTTGTGTCAAGCCGAGGTATCGAGGTAAACCCGACAAAAATCCGTGCTATTGAAAGCATGAGGTTACCGACATGTCTCAAGGACGTGCAGAAATTCACCGGATGTTTGGCATCATTGAGTAGGTTTGTTAGCAGGTTGGGAGAAAAGGCATTGCCTTTGTATCAGCTCATGAAGAAAACCACCCACTTCGTGTGGACCCCGCAAGCAGATGCGGCGTTCACCGAGTTAAAAAAGATGCTGGCAACTGCGCCGATACTGGCCTCCCCATTACCCAAAGAGCCGATGTTGCTCTATATTGCAGCCACAAACCGAGTTGTGAGTGTTGTAGTGGTGGTGGAGCGAGAAGAAGAGGGCAAAACTGTGCAGAGGCCGGTATATTATTTGAGCGAGGTGATCTCGTTATCCAAGCAGAACTATCCTCACTACCAAAGATGACATATGGTGTCTATCTGGCTGCTAAGAAGTTGAAACATTACTTCCAAGAGCATTCAATCACTGTGGTATGTGAGGCTCCTATCTCGGAGATCATTGGGTGTAAAGATGCAACTGGCCGGATAGCCAAGTGGGCCATCGAGGTGTCCCCTTACACTCCTCACTATGAAAGAAGAGATGCCATTAAGTCTCAGGCATTGCCGGATTTCTTGGTAGATTGGGCCGAGATGCAATATGAGCCACCACTGCCTGACTCCAATTACTGGAGGATGCACTTTGATGGTTCCAAGACCAAGATTGGTTTGGGGGCCGGAGTAGTTCTTACCTCGCCAAAGCGAGATCAGCTGAGATATGTACTGCAGATTCATTATGCAGCATCTAACAATGTGGCCGAGTATGAAGCACTGGTCCATGGGCTCAATGTGGCCAAGGAAATAGGAATTCGCCGAATTGAATGTTTCGGGGATTCGAATTTGGTAGTGCAGCAAGTCTCGGGAAATTGGGACGCTTTGGACGCCAATATGGCGTTATTCCGGTTTCATGTCCAGAAGATCTCGGGATTCTTTGAAGGGTGCGAGTTCAAGCATATACCTCGGGAGGAAAATGAAGCTGCCGACATATTGTCCAAGCTGGGCTCGTCCCGGATCCAATTCCACCCGGGATATCCTTGGAGCATTTGAGGAAGCCATCAATCAAACCATCTCCCGAATCCGAGTCAATCTTTATCCCGGCAAAACCGGAATCTGATGCTGTGCCCATGGACATGGATGTCGGGTGCGTTTGGGAGAACCCGGGGACTGATTGGCAGAACTCGGGGACGACCAGCATATGTCGGACAAAGCAATGTCGGTTGATGACATGGAGGTGGATGATCCGGTTTTTCCTGTGCGTCCTGTGCCGGAGTGGGCACAACCAATAATGGCGTATATGATGGACGGGAGTTTGCCAAGTAATGAAGTTGAGGCCAGGCAAGTGCAAAGAAGATCCATGGCATACACCATCATCAACATGGAGTTGTACAAGAGAAGTGTGACCGAGGTATTGCAGCGCTGTGTCGAGCCGCAGGAAGGTCAAGAGATGCTCCTGGAGATTCATCAGGGAGAATGTGGTCATCATGCTTCATCAAGAGCCTTGGTGGCTAAAGTATTCCGGCATGGATTTTATTGGCCCAGTGCTTTGAGTCAGGCAGAAGATATTGTGAGGAAGTGTCAAGGGTGTCAGAGATTTGCTCACAAAATCCACATGCCAGCCTCGGCACTCAAGACTATTCCCATCACTTGGCCCTTTGTTGTCTGGTGTTTGGATATGGTGGGAGAATTCAGACCAGCCCGAGGTAACATGACTCATATGCTGGTAATGGTGGACAAATTCACCAAGTGGATCGAGGTGAAACCAATCAGAAAGTGTGATGGTCACACAGCTGTGTCCTTTTTGAAGGATATCATTTTGAGATATGGCTACCCACATAGCATTATCTCGGATAATGGCACAAACTTTTCGGTGGGAGAGTTTGCTCGGTTCTGTGCAGAAAAAAGAATCCGGTTAGACATAGCCTCGGTGGCACACCTAGAGGCAAATGGGCAAGTGGAGAGAGCAAATGCATTGGTGTTGGCCGGTATCAAAGCCCGGTTAATTGAACCACTGCTGCGAACTCCGGGATGCTGGATAGAGGAGATACCAGCTGTACTGTGGGGACTTAGTGTCGTGGGTTTGTCACGTTAGGTGTCATAGATGACTTCGTAGGTGTGGGATTACGCGAGTCAAGCATCTCCGAGCTTGGGATCGTAGGAACAAAGATCAACACAAATTTACCCAGGTTCGGCCCCCTCAATGTGAGGTAAAAGACCTACTTTCTGCCTACCCTAGATTGGTATTGATATGATAATCGAGGTGTTACAATGGAGGCGATCCGATCTGGTACTCGCCGTATGAGCTAGGGTTTATGGCTTGATAGCTTGACCCCGTCTAAGTCCTGCGAGTCCTCTTTATATACACAGAGGCTCGCCAGGTTACAAAGGAAACTTTCCCCACAAGGAATACGCCCACAGAGGCCTAATTAGAGACTACTTGGTCTTCACGTCCTCCGGGATATGTCTTCTAGATCCTTCCCCTCATGGCGGTTCAATACTGGGCTTGCTCCCAAGCGGGCCTTTGTCCGTGCGAGCAAAGTAAGTCGCACTGGGCCGCGGGTTAATCCAGAAAGTATTCCCCCGACATTAGCCCCCAAGTTTAGCTTGGATTTTGAGTGAAGGCTTCTTCGTCTTAACAAACCCTTGAGCCGCACACATGAATTATCCCAGCTGAATTCCAATTTTCATATTTCCAATCTGCGACTTATAACTCTTCTTGGCGGATCAAAAGTGCGACTTAGCCTGCCTCGACGGTAGATTTTCAGATCTGAACGTCTTCCGCGCCTAGGCTATTTATCCTGGCTCATCGTTTTTCCCAGCGTTCTGCGTCAAGACTTGCATTACGCATCCGCTGCTCCTTTCCGCCGCTTCCGATCCCGCTTCTCGTACTTACAATCCATTGGTGTAGATCTCCATCAATCTGAGAAGATGTCCCGCCGCAAGTGCAACTGGGAAGGCTCGTGGGTCGACGAAGATTTCCTGGAATCCCTAACTGCACGGGGCCTTCTTCCGCCAAAAGATCAATGCGAATGGCGGGCGGCCGGTGAGGAGGTAATTCCCGACCCTCAACCAGGAGAAGTAGTGATATTCGCGAAGCATGTTGAGCGCGGGTTCAAGCCCCCAGGCTCCCTCTTCTTCCGCTCCTTGATGCAGCGGTTAGGTCTCCGCTTCCATAATATTGGCCCTAATTCGATGTTGCAAGTGAGCAACTTCCACGTCCTCTGCGAGGATTATCTGGGTATCCCGCCTTCAATAGATTTCTGGCTTGCTCTATTCAATTGCAATAGCCAAAGGGAAACCACAGATGGTCCCATTCTCCAATGCGGTGCCATTTCCTTCCAACGCTGTAGGGGTAGTATTTTCCCAAAACTAACCCTTGCCAAGAAAATCAAGGATTGGCAAAGAACATTCATCTACTGCAAAAACACTTCTCCTGAGGGTGAAATTCCCCTTCCTCTTTGGTCTCCTCTTCCCTTCGAGGCTACCGATGCTGTCTTCTAAATCTGATCCTTCTTCGCTGCCCGTTATCGAATCCCTTTTAGACAAGGTGAGGGCGCTGACCCTCCATGGTCTCACTGGATTAGATCTCATATCTTGCTGGACTAAATGGCGAATTCATCATGTGAGTCGCCGCTCGCAACTTATGGTGGACTTCACTTGTCATGCAAACGATGTCGACCGTACTTGCCCTGAAGATTGGGACAAGGGGAATGGATAAATTTCATTCGCCGAGTGACGGATGAGGATATCAACTCGTACGATAATGTCGGGCTTGCTCCCTTCTGGGCTGAACACAAGCCTTTTGTGGTAATGTTTACTTGTCACCTGTTTCCTCCGAAATTCCTTCTCCAAAATTAATTATTTCTGACCCGAGTTCCTTTTCAGATCGACCCCTATTTCTGGGTTCTTCCTTCAGAGGATGCTGACTTGAACCAAGAAACCGCGGCTGAGTCATCAAAGCAAGCCGCAGCCTTTGGCGAAGATACAGTTATGCACAATATTGTCTCCGAGCCTGAGGGTAGCGCTTCTGAAGAGGAGCAACAAATGGTCGACGCTCTTCTGTCCTCGACTCCAAATACACCTTTCTTGGAACTTCCTGAAGTGCCTCGTAGGTCCTCGAAGCGTATTTTATGCAAGAGCTCAGAGGACCCCGCGCAGCCTGAGAAACGCCGCAAAGCCTTGGCGCTACTGGTAGAAACAAGAACTGCCAAATCTTTAAAACTTGCTGATCCCAACAAGGCTGTTTTTTCTTCCGAGGCTGTTGTAAAGGACTGCTTCTCAATAAGCTCGGGTAGTTGTTTGCAACTTTCTCCTTTTGTGCTTGCGTATTCTTTGGCAAAGAATTACTGATCACCTCTTCTTTTCATACTTTGTAGATTTAGATTTGCAAGGTTTATCTTCTCCCTCCTCTGGTTGCCTGATGAAGAGTATCCGTGTCGCCTCTGGGTATGGTTCGTCTTCTTTTCAATGTTGCGACTCTGCTAGGTCAGCTTATTAACCCATCAATGTTTTGCAGGGCCATGTCTGAAGAGGATACCAAGTCTAATTCTCACCCCACTTCTTCTCAGCCAGCTATGAGCGAGGATGATGCTACTGATGAAAACGTGGGAAACAGTAACGGTGCGACTCATCCAAGGCCCTCCCTGGAGGAAGGTATTGCAGATGCGGCTCCTGCCACGACTCCAGTCGCAGCTCCATCCGCCACTCCTGCTGTTGGTAGGGTATCCATTGAAGATAGAATTCCAGCTCCGGGAAATAGTTCCAAGTCAATTGCGGATGCCATAATTGCTGCTGGAGATAAGCATGCTGATCTGCTGCGCGGCCTAGTTCAGCAATTTTCTTCAAGTCGCCAGGTACATATACCATAGGCCCTAAGGATCAAAACCTTGTGTCATCGCACGGGGTGTTGATTCTTTTCCTGGCTCCAAATCTCGAGCCCCCAATTCCTGGATAGTTTACCCATGCATGTTGCTCTGTTTATTTTCAGATTGAACCGTCCTTGCTTGATGCTTGTGGCTCAATAAAGGGTAAAGGCATTTCCATAGATCATCCTGAAATGATGCAGTCTTCCCTGGAGCAGCATAATGAGGTCATTAGGGGCCAGGCTCAGGAAATAAGATCTCTCAAAGGTCAACTCGACTCCTGTGAAGAGCAATTTAAAGAACTTGAAATCGATATGCGGCAGCGACTCATGGAGAAAGACGAAGTCATTAGATCTTTGCGTGAAGGGCTGACTCTTAAATCTGAATTGATTGATCGTCTGAAGGGAGACCACGCAAAGGGACTAGCTGTTGGAGATATGCCCAAGAGGCAATAATAAAGTTGTTATTATTATATCTTTATGTTCATGATAAATGTTTACATACCATGCTATAATTGTATTAACTGGAAACTTTGATACGTGTGTGTTTTGTAAACCAGAGTCCCTAGTAAGCCTCTTGATTTAACTAGCTTGTTGATTAATTGATGATCATGGTTTCCTGGTCATGGACATTGGATGTTATTAATAACAAGGTCATGTCATTAGGAGAATGATATGATGGACATACATCCATAGTAAGCATAGCAATAAGATCAAGTCATTAAGTTCATTTTTGCTGTAGCTCTCAAATGCATAGTAACCTAATCCTTCGACCATGAGATCATGTTAATCACTAACACCGGAGGAATACTTTGATGACATCAAACACCACTTCGTAATTGGGTGGTTATAAAGGTGGCGTTGGGTATTCTGAAAGTGAGAGTTGAAGCTCATGGATCAAGAGTGGAATTTGTCCATCCAAATGACGGAAAGATATACTCAGGGCCCTCTCGGTGAAATGACATCCAATTAGCTTGCAAGCATGTGACTAGGTCACAAGGGATCTCATATCACGGGAACGAGAAAAGAGTGCTTGTCGGTAACGAGATTGAACTAGGTATAGAGATACCGATGATCGAATCTCGGATAAGTAAAATATCGCGCGACAAAGGGAATTGGTAACGAATGCTTATGGTTCTTTCGATCACAAGGTCATCATTGAATATGTAGGAGCCATTATGGATCTTCAGATCCCGCTATTGGTTATTGATCGGAGAGGTGTCTCGATCATGTCTGCATCATTCGTGAACCGTAGGATGACACACTTAAGGTTCAGTATAGTTTTAGTAGATATGGAATATGAGATGGAGACCGAATATTGTTTGGAGTCTCGGATGGGATCCAGGACATCACGAGGAGGTTCGGAATAGTCCGGAGAATAAGATTCATATAAGCCATGGCTGAGTTCAAATTTGTTTTGAACTCTACTACCTTAGCTACTAAGCAATGGCGGAGTTCAAATTTGTTTTGAACTCTACTACCTTAGCTACTAAGCAATGGCGGAGTTCAAATTTGTTTTGAACTCTACTACCTTAGCTACTATGGCTAAAGTTCAAATTTGTCTACCTAAGCAATGGCGGAGTTCAAATTTGTTTTGAACTCTACTACCTTAGCTACTAAGTAATGGCTAAGTTCAAATTTGTTTTGAACTCTACTTCCTTTACTTGGGGAGCAAATTTGCTTAGGGGCCAAGGCAGCCCCAACCCCTATATAAGGAGGGGCAAGGGGGCATGATAAGATATAGAAGTAGAAACCAAAAACCCTAGCCGCCTCTCTCCTCCCTCCTGCTTCTGTGCCGGCTTGGCGAAGCCCTGCAGGAATTATTCTCCACCACCATCACCACGCCGTCGTGCTGCTGGGATTCCACGGAGATCTACTACATCCGCTGCCCGCTGGAACGGGGAGAGGATCGTCTACATCGACAACCGTACGTGTGACCGAGTGCGGAGGTGCTGCCCGTTTACAGCACCGGATTGATCGACTACAGCGATCTTGAGATCGGCAAGTGATCGACTACATCAACCACGAGATCCAATCTCGTTAAATGCTCAGCGATCTACAAAGGTATAGATCTGATCTTGTAACATAGATCTCATAGATTAGATCTTGGCTCTTCTCCTAGATTAGATCTTGGTTTTATTGGTTTTGCGATAGAAATTTTTGTTTTCCATGCTGCGAACCCTACAGTGGTATCAGAGCCGTGTCTATGCGTAGATCTGTTGCACGAGTAAAACACAATGGTTTTGTGGGCGTTGATGTTTTTGTTATCTTTTTACTCTCGTGTACTTTGCATCTTGCGGGATGGTGGGATGAAGCGGCTCGGGCTAATTTTACACGTCCTCGGACGATGAGACCTGCTCCACGCTTGATGTGCAACTGGTATTGCACAAGTGGCTTTGCGGGTGCAGTCTCTCCCACCATAGTTAAGATTCAATTTACAACAGTAACTTGATAATATTTGTATCAGTGTTGTGGTTCATTTTCGTAGGTAAGATCGGTCTTATTCGAAAGCCCCAAGCCACGTAAAACATGCAAAAAAATTAGAGGCGTCTAACTTGTTTTTGCAGGGGCATGTGATGTGATATGGCCACTATGTGATTATGATTATATTTGATGTATGAGATGATCTTTGTTGTAATATGGCAACCGGCAGGAGCCTAATGGTTGTCTTTATAATTTTATGACCTGCGTGTAAAATTCATCATGTAATAGCTTTATTTCAAGTAGTTGTAATAGTCGCTATAAGTGATGGACAACCATGAAGCAGCGCCATGGACCTTGACGCCTCGCTGGTGATGATGGAGATCATGCCCGTGCTTTGGAGATGGAAATCAAAGGCACAAGATGAAAGGCCATATCATATCACATTATAAATTGCATGTGATGTTAATCCTTTTATGTATCTTATTTTGCTTAGATCGCGACGGTAGCATTATAAGATGATCCCTTTCACAAAATATCAAGATAATAAAGTGCTCATCCTTAGTATGCACCGTTGCAAAGACTCGTCGTTTCGAAGCACCACGTGATGATCGGGTGTGATAGACTCTACGTGTGCATACAACGGGTGCAAGCCAGATTTGCACATGCGGAATACTAAGGTTAACTTGACGAGCCTAGCATGTACAGACATGGCCTCGGAACACGGATAACCGAAAGGTAAAGCATGAGTCATATGAATGATATGATGAACACATTGTTGTTCGCCTTTGAAACTACATCTTCTCTCGTGAAGATCGGACTTGGTGTAGTGGATTTGGTTCGTGTAATCACTAAGGCAACCTGAGGGATGTTGTTTTGAGTGGGAGTTCACCTAGTAATTTAGAATTAAAGTTTGAACTCTATTCATCATGAACTTAGTCTAAATATCCTTGCAAATATGTTGTAGATTATGGCGCCACCTGCAATCAATTTTAATGCGTTCTTAGAGAAAGAAAAGCTGAAAAATACTGGAAGCAACTTTACGGACTGGTTCCGCAATCTGAGGATTGTCCTCAACGCTGGTCAGAAGACCTATGTGCTCGATGCACCGCTAGGTGACCCTCCTGCAGAAGATGCTCCCGAAGAGGTTAAAAATGTTTATCTCTCTCGAAAAGAGGACTACGGAGTAGTTCAGTGTGCCATCTTGTACGGTTTAGAATCGGAGCTTCAGAAGCGGTTTGAGAACCGCGACCCATCTGAAATCATAAAAGAGCTCAAAATGATATTTGAGACTCACGCTTCCGTTGAAAGCTATGAAGCCTCTGAAAAGTTCTTTAACTGTAAGATGGAAGAGAATAGCTCCGTTAGCGAGCACGTGCTCAAGATGTCTGGGCATGCGAATAAACTCCAAGAGTTGGGAATTGTGATTCCTAATGAATTGGGGATACATCGTGTTCTCCAATCACTGCCACCTAGTTACAAGAACTTCGTGATGAACTACAATATGCAATGCATGAAGAAGACGCTGCCTGAACTCTTCTCAATGCTTAAAACTGCTGAAGTAGAAATCAAGAAAGAGCACCAAGTGTTGATGGTCAACAAGACCACTAGTTTCAAGAAACAGGGCAAGCCTAAGAAGGGCGACTTCAAGAAGGGTGGCAAGAAAGCTGCTGCGCCTCCTAAGAAGCCCAAAGCTGGTCCTAAGCCTGATACTGAGTGTTTCTACTGCAAGGGCGATGGTCACTGGAAGCGTAACTGCCCCAAGTACCTGGCAGATCTGAAGAATGGCAACATCAAGAAGAAAGGTATATTTGATATACATGTTATTGATGTGTATCTTACTAGTACTCGTAGTAGTGCCTGGGTATTTGATACTGGTTCGGTTGCTAATATTTGTAACTCGAAACAGGAACTGCGGAATAAACGAAGACTAGCGAGAGACGAGGTGACGATGCGCGTTGGAAATGGATCCAAGGTCGATGTGATCGCCGTCGGCACGCTCTCTCTTCAACTACCCTCGGGATTAGTTTTAAATCTAAATAATTGTTATTTGGTGCCTGCGTTAAGCATGAACATCATTTCTGGATCTTGTTTATTGCGAGACGGTTATTCATTTAAGTCTGAGAATAATGGTTGTTCAATTTATATGAATAATATCTTTTATGGTCATGCGCCTGAGATGAATGGTTTATTCTTAATGAAACTCGATTGTAGTGATACACATGTTCATAACATAGATGCTAAACAAATAAAATTTAGTGATGATTCCACATACATGTGGCACTGTCGTCTTGGTCACATTGGAGTGAAGCGCATGAAGAAACTCCATTCTGATGGACTTCTTGAATCACTTGACTTTAAGTCACTTGATAGATGCGAAGCATGTCTTATGGGAAAAATGACTAAGAGTCCATTTACTGGAGTAATGGAGCGAGCTACTGAATTATTGGAAATAATACATACTGATGTGTGTGGACCAATGAGCGTAGCATCGCGCGGTGGATATCGTTATGTTCTAACTTTCACAGATGATTTAAGTAGATATGGGTATATTTACTTAATGAAACATAAATCCGAAACTTTCGAGAAGTTTAAGGAATTCCAAAGTGAAGTAGAAAATCAACGTAACAAGAAGATTAAGTTTCTGCGTTCTGATCGTGGAGGTGAATATCTGAGTTATGAGTTTGGCATGTATTTAAAGAAATGCGGAATACTTTCACAGTTGACGCCGCCTGGAACACCACAGCGCAATGGTGTGTCTGAACGTCGTAATCGTACTCTCTTAGATATGGTTCGATCTATGATGTCACTTACAGATTTACCGTTATCATTTTGGGGTTATGCATTAGAGACAGCCGCATTCACTTTAAATAGGGCACCATCAAAATCCGTTGAAACGACACCATATGAATTGTGGTTTGGGAAGAAACCTAAGCTGTCGTTCCTCAAAGTTTGGGGCTGCGAGGCTTATGTAAAGAAGTTACAACCTGAGAAGCTCGAACCCAAAGCGGAGAAATGCGTTTTCATAGGATACCCTAAAGAAACAATTGGGTATACCTTCTATCACAGATCCGAAGGCAAGATTTTCGTTGCCAAGAATGGATCCTTTCTTGAAAAGGAGTTTCTCTCAAAAGAAGTGACTGGAAGGAAAGTAGAACTCGACGAGGTTATTGAACCTTCTCTCGAACTTGCGAGTAGCGCAGCGCCGGAAGATGTTCCAGTGCCGCCTTCATCAACAAGAGAGGAAGCTAATGATAATGATCATGAAACTTTGAACGAAGCAACTACTGAACGTCGCAGGTCAACAAGGATTCGTACCACTCCTGAATGGTTCGATCCTATTATGAGTGTCATGTTGGTGGACAACAATGATGACCCTGCGACGTATGATGAAGCGATGATGAGCCCGGATTCCAACAAATGGCAAGAGGCCATGAAATCCGAAATGGGATCCATGTATGATAACCAAGTATGGACTTTGGTGGAGTTACCTGACGGTCGCAAGGCTGTCGAGAATAAATGGATTTTCAAAAAAAAACAGACGCTGATGGAAACATAACCGTCTATAAAGCTCGACTTGTCGCGAAAGGGTTCCGACAAATTCAAGGAGTTGACTACGATGAGACTTTCTCACCGGTAGCGAAGCCAAAGTCTGTGAGGATTTTGTTAGCAATTGCTGCATTTTTCGATTATGAAATTTGGCAGATGGATGTCAAAATGGCGTTCCTTAATGGTGACATTGAGGAAGAGTTGTATATGGTACAACCCAAGGGTTTTATCGATCCTGAAAATGCAGACAAGGTATGCAAACTTCAGCGCTCCATTTATGGACTGAAGCAAGCATCCCGAAGTTGGAATCAACGTTTTGATAAGGTAATCAAAAACTTTGGGTTTATACAAACTTATGGAGAAGCTTGTGTTTACAAGAAAGTGAGTGGGAGCTCTATAGTATTCCTGGTACTATATGTAGATGACATATTGTTAATTGGGAATGATATAGAATTTCTTGAAAGCGTCAAAGGCTATTTGAATAATAGTTTTTCGATGAAGGATCTTGGCGAAGCAGCGTATATATTAGGCATCAAGATTTATAGAGATAGATCAAGACGCTTAATAGGGCTTTCACAAAGTACATATCTTGACAAAGTTCTAAAGAAGTTTAGAATGGATGAAAGCAAGAAAGGGTTCTTGCCCATGTTGCCAGGTAAGGAATTGAGTAAAACTCAATGCCCGGCTACGGCAGAAGAAAGAGATAGGATGAACAAAATCCCCTATGCCTCGGCCATAGGCTCTATCATGTATGCCATGATATGTACAAGACCGGATATCGCACATGCTGTTAGTTTGACCAGCAGATATCAAAGTGATCCTGGAATGGAACACTGGACAGCGGTCAAGAATATCCTGAAGTATTTAAAAAGGACTAAGGATATGTTTCTTTCTTATGGAGGTGACGAAGAGCTTGTTGTAAACAGTTACACCGATGCTAGTTGGAACTCCGATCCGGATGACTCGAAGTCACAATCTGGATACGTATTTATTTTGAATGGTGCAGCAGTGAGCTGGAGGAGTGCCAAGCAAAGCGTCGTGGCGAAATCTTCAACTGAGTCAGAATACATAGCCGCTTCAGAAGCTGCACAGGAAGCAATCTGGGTGAAGGAGTTCATTACAGAACTTGGTGTGGTTCCTAGTGCATTGGACCCGTTGGTTATTTATTGTGATAACACGGGTGCCATAGCCAATGCCCGGGAGCCAAGGTCACACAAGAAGATGAAGCATATTAAGCTGCGCTTTCATTCGATTCGTGAGTATGTCCAAGATGGTGACATAGAGATTTGCAAAGTACACACAGATCTAAATGTGGCGGATCCGTTGACTAAACCTCTCCCTAGGGCAAAACATGACCAACACCAGAAAGCCATGGGTGTTAGGTACATCACAATGTAATCTAGATTATTGACTCTAGTGCAAGTGGGAGACTGTTGGAGATATGCCCAAGAGGCAATAATAAAGTTGTTATTATTATATCTTTATGTTCATGATAAATGTTTACATACCATGCTATAATTGTATTAACTGGAAACTTTGATACGTGTGTGTTTTGTAAACCAGAGTCCCTAGTAAGCCTCTTGTTTTAACTAGCTTGTTGATTAATTGATGATCATGGTTTCCTGGTCATGGACATTGGATGTTATTAATAACAAGGTCATGTCATTAGGAGAATGATATGATGGACATACATCCATAGTAAGCATAGCAATAAGATCAAGTCATTAAGTTCATTTTTGCTGTAGCTCTCAAATGCATAGTAACCTAATCCTTCGACCATGAGATCATGTTAATCACTAACACCGGAGGAATACTTTGATGACATCAAACACCACTTCGTAATTGGGTGGTTATAAAGGTGGCGTTGGGTATTCTGAAAGTGAGAGTTGAAGCTCATGGATCAAGAGTGGAATTTGTCCATCCAAATGACGGAAAGATATACTCAGGGCCCTCTCGGTGAAATGACATCCAATTAGCTTGCAAGCATGTGACTAGGTCACAAGGGATCTCATATCACGGGAACGAGAAAAGAGTGCTTGTCGGTAACGAGATTGAACTAGGTATAGAGATACCGATGATCGAATCTCGGATAAGTAAAATATCGCGCGACAAAGGGAATTGGTAACGAATGCTTATGGTTCTTTCGATCACAAGGTCATCGTTGAATATGTAGGAGCCATTATGGATCTCCAGATCCCGCTATTGGTTATTGATCGGAGAGGTGTCTCGATCATGTCTGCATCATTCGCGAACCGTAGGATGACACACTTAAGGTTCGGTATAGTTTTAGTAGATATGGAATATGAGATGGAGACCGAATATTGTTTGGAGTCTCGGATGGGATCCAGGACATCACGAGGAGGTTCGGAATAGTCCGGAGAATAAGATTCATATAAGCCATGGCTGAGTTCAAATTTGTTTTGAACTCTACTACCTTAGCTACTAAGCAATGGCGGAGTTCAAATTTGTTTTGAACTCTACTACCTTAGCTACTAAGCAATGGCGGAGTTCAAATTTGTTTTGAACTCTACTACCTTAGCTACTAAGCAATGGCTAAAGTTCAAATTTGTTTTGAACTCTACTACCTAAGCAATGGCGGAGTTCAAATTTGTTTTGAACTCTACTACCTTAGCTACTAAGTAATGGCTAAGTTCAAATTTGTTTTGAACTCTACTTCCTTTACTTAGGGAGCAAGTTTGCTTAGGGGCCAAGGCAGCCCCAACCCCTATATAAGGAGGGGCAAGGGGGCATGATAAGATATAGAAGTAGAAACCAAAAACCCTAGCCGCCCCTCTCCTCCCTCCTGCTTCTGTGCCGGCTTGGCGAAGCCCTGCAGGAATTATTCTCCACCACCATCACCACGCCGTCGTGCTGCTGGGATTCCACGGAGATCTACTACATCCGCTGCCCGCTGGAACGGGGAGAGGATCGTCTACATCGACAACCGTACGTGTGACCGAGTGCGGAGGTGCTGCCCGTTTACAGCACCGGATTGATCGACTACAGCGATCTTGAGATCGGCAAGTGATCGACTACATCAACCACGAGATCTAATCTCGTTAAACGCTCAGCGATCTACAAAGGTATAGATCTGATCTCGTAGCATAGATCTCATAGATTAGATCTTGGCTCTTCTCCTAGATTAGATCTTGGTTTTATTGGTTTTGCGATAGAAATTTTTTGTTTTCCATGCTGCGAACCCTACACTAGCCGCGCGAGATGAAAAATATAACTCGCTGTTCAAAGCCTTTGAGGGTTTTGGCTCCATTGTCAAATCAGCCATCCTGCAGCTTGCTGGTTCGTCTTTTATTCCCTTAATCATATATATTTTGGGTAACCAACGTGAGTCTCTAACTTGTTTCTTGCCTTTTCTTTCTTGACATAGGGCCTGAGGCCCCAGTGTCCCGCTCCAACTTGAAGGATCAACTGGTACATCTATCTGACTTCAGCCAGCGCTTCTTAAAGGTTACCAAGGAAGTTATGACGGTAATCTCTCCTGCGACTGATGGCCCAACATCTTGCGAATATTGGATAAGCAAACTGCTCAAGGCTCCGCATTATGTCTCTGATTGGAAACGATCCTCTGCTCGCACCGGAGCCGCGCATGTCTTGACATTGCTCCGAGCATATTATCCAGAAATATATGTTGGCAAGATTGCTCGCCACGGCCAGGCGATGAGTGCGGATGATACTGAGCTACCCATAAGCGAATACTTCGACATCTGGAAAGGGATGCGCGGCTATGCCACAAAACTTGTTGATAATTTAGATTTGGGCACTTATCTCGAAAAATTCAATCTTGATGGGAGCAAGGTGCCAAAGGAAAAGTCCATAGGGCTGAATCATCCCGAGCTACTACTCCATCAACAGGATCTGGTGGCCCTTCTGCCTCGTCTGGTGGCGCCCTGATCATTAGGGCACCTGCGACTGTAACCGCGAGACAAGCCGCGCCAATTCCCACTCATGTAGCTCGGAAGAAGAAAAAAAATAATGTGGGACATGCCCATTAGTCTGTAGACTTTCATGTATTATAAAAGTATTTTTGTAGGTTCTTTTCATGATAATTCCATTAAGTAGACGCTCGCGCGGCTCAGTATTTCCTAGGAACATGTGTGTTCAGGGTCGAGAGCGGCCATGATAGGCAATCAAGCTCGATTGACGCCACACCCCAGTACTTTGGCCGCATAATGCAAGACGCTTCTAGCTTAAGGATTGCCACTCGTTTGGCAAAATTTGAGGTGCGATTGGTACTCGCGATGCTCGTAAGGAGCCCTCAAGGGTCAGTGATATATGAAATTCAAAAGACTCAGCGACTCAATGATAGTTGAGGCGAAACGACAAACCCTTGAATGTCAAGGGTGCCGGCTTTATTTCATAATCACTCGATGTTTTACAGGGTGTTACAGGATGATGCAGGCCCTTTAATGCGGGTTTTCTCTTCCCGCAGGCCATGCATACTTGATACTCATCGCACTTAGTTGCGAATTAATACTCCTAACGGAGTGGGTTGAACACCTGATTGGTTCAATTTTGAGTCGCTAAAAGCGACTCGGGTCGAGCATGATAGCTCCGATGTATGTCTCATGTTGAAGCAGAGAGCAAGTTTGTTAGGCGATTAGCCGCACTGAGCTGCGACTTATGTCGAGTTGAGTTTGCTTTGTAAGGACTCACGATAACTGAGCCTCTTTGGCTGGGGTTGTTGATCGAGGCTGGGTCTATGCACATGCGCCATCTCTTGTCTTCTTTTTGTATCAAAGCAACCTCTGGGGCATTATCTTGCTGATGCGTGACTTCTCGGTGAGTATTTACCATCCGGTGGCTGCATCCTGTTGGCCGCTTCCGCGGTACCTCCAACGCGACTCGTTTTGAGCTGCGATTACCGATCTGCGACTGATATCCGTGTGAAGAGTTGGCGATGCACGCTTCTTCTGCGAGTTGAGCCTGCGTTCTCGCATTCTAACGCTCTCTGCCTGTCTCCATATATTGTAATAACACCGTTTGGTCCTGGTATCTTTAACTGTAGGTAGACGTAGCAGGGGCGGGCGATAAATTTGACATAGGCTTCTCTTCCAAAGATCGCATGATATGAGCTCTTGACTGCTACAACCTCAAAGTCTAGGAGCTCTGTGCGGAAGTTCCGCTCTGTCCCAAAGCTAACTTCAAGGTTATCTTTCCGATTGGTCGCGTAACAGCTCCTGGGATTATGCCTTGAATTTCTTTCCTGGATGGTCGCAGCCGCGACTCGGGTATATTCATTCTTCGAGCGTGTCTTGATATAGGATGTTTACTCTTCCTCCTCCGTCCATTAGGACCTTACTTAACTTGTATCCCGCGACTTCAGGGTGACCACAAGAGCTGGCTGTCCTGGATCTCTTACTTCTGGGGGGTGATCGCCGCGACTCCAAATAACCGATTGCTCTGTCCAGCGACGGTACCTTTCTGGCGTTGAAATCTGGCCACGCCTCCGGCTTCCATCCGTTGTTTGTACTTCCACTGTATGAAACTGTCCTATGTTCTTCTAGGTAAAACGTCAGGCCCTTGATGAGAGCTAGATTTATTCTTGTGCTGCATTGATCCACTGTGAGCCGCATCTGGCGTGTCGCCTTCTTTCCACCTCCGGTAATAATGACATTGCGCCTTTGTGTGACTCGTGGCCTGCCATCTCTCCTGCGATGTAAGTCGCAAGGAACGTCGAAGATCCCCTTGCAGTTATTAGGGAGTAAGGCCTTATCACTCCCTTGCTCCTTCATCTGGTGTGCGCGATGTTCAGTTTGCGCGACTTGCAATTTCCCTGTTGGGTTCTGTGATAAGCCGCCTGTCCCCTTATCTGTTTTGCGTACTTGTCAGCTGTTGCCAAAAGCTGGTCGAAACTACAATCTTGTGCTCAGCGCGACTTAATTTGTGCACCAGCGGCTCAAATCTACAGTTCTTCCTCATAGCTTGTATTGCAGCCTGTACTGTTAAGTTCTTGGTGGAGCCAAGGATCTCGCGATTCTCTTGATCCAGTCACCGCTTGATTCGTCCTCTTTTGAACATTGTCTAAGGTTTTTCATGTCTTCTTTGGAATCTGTTGATGAACTTGTCCTTCAAGTCTTCCCATGTGCTTATTGATTTTGATGGCAGCCTTAACAGCCAATCCCTGGCTTCTCCCTGTATTGCCAAGTGGAAATATTTCGCGCGCACTTCCTGAGTTACATCAGTCCCTGTCATGCTTGCCTCATAATCTTCTATCCATAAGGCAGGGTCTTGGTCGCTGCGATAGGTGGTGACTCGCTGCGACTCACCGAAGTTCGGGGGAAACGAGTGAGCCGTATTTCCTCTCCAAAACATGCTGGTCCTTTTAATAATGAATAGGAGTTTACTGGCGCTGAATCTTCATCTGAGTCAGTTTCAATCTGGGCCGGATGAGTCGCCCCGGACGTGTGACTCGCTTCTATCTTCTTTTCTTTTCCAATGATACTGCAAACCTGCTAGCTGGTTGACCACTTCTTCGACGCTGCACTTTTCTCCTCCCCATGATACCTCGTTTTGCGGCTCATTGGGCGTGACTCCATACATATTTGCTTGTTGTAAGGCGGCGGTTTGCAGTAGGTCGATCGCATGGCGAGCTTCCTTATCAGCTCGCGTGTCTCCAACCGGTGTTATCCTCGACAATATTCCTATCGCGGCATACATGTTGCTCTCCGGGTCGCCGTGGAACTGTGGTTTCATCTCTCCTCTGTCCATCTTGATCTGATGCTTTTGCTGCCAACGACGAGTCGCCAATCTTCTTCTTGGAGTTTCTTGCGCTCAGATGTTATCTTGGTTCGGACCGCCTGATGTTTTGGCTACCGGCGACGGAGTCGTCGACCTTCTTCTTGGAGTTTTTCGCGCTCAGCCGCGAGTCTTTGTGCCTCTTCACAGAGTTCCGTCCTGATAGCTTCAATTTCTCAATCTTGGGTCTCCTTCCTGATTTGGTAGAGATCCCCAAACAGGTCTTGACGGGACGGGGATGGGTGGTTTTGCTGTAGCTTGTTGTAGCTCCTCCAACACGCGGACCTGACCGGCCGCAGTTCCTCCACCGATTCGCTTCCTTGAGTCGCATCTATAGGTCTGCGACTGACGGATCCGACAAAACTTTTACTGATCCGATGGAAACAATGTATCCAAACTCGATGTGATCTGCCTCGGGTCCCCACTCTGAGTCGTCGATGAAGGGGACTCCATTGATGTCTTCAACTTGGCCGATGGCGATGTCCTTGAAGCCTGATTTCGATCCTGCGCGGAACGTGACGCTTTTGACCGCAGGCCCCACGGTGGGCGCCAACTGTCGTGGGTTTGTCACGTCAGGTGTCATAGATGACTTCGTAGGTGTGGGATTACGCGAGTCAAGCATCTCCGAGCTTGGGATCGCAGGAACAAAGATCAACACAGATTTACCCAGGTTCGGCCCCCTCAATGTGAGGTAAAAGACCTACTTCCTGCCTACCCTAGATTGGTATTGATATGATAATCGAGGTGTTACAATGGAGGCGATCCGATCTGGTACTCGCCGTATGAGCTAGGGTTTAGGGCTTGATAGCTTGACCCCGTCTAAGTCCTGCGAGTCCTCTTTATATACACAGAGGCTCGCCAGGTTACAAAGGAAACTTTCCCCACAAGGAATACGCCCACAGAGGCCTAATTGGAGACTACTTGGTCTTCACGTCCTCCGGAATATGTCTTCTAGATCCTTTCCCTCATGGCGGTTCAATACTGGGCTTGCTCCCAAGCGGGCCTTTGTCCGTGCGAGCAAAGTAAGTCGCACTGGGCCGCGGGTTAATCCAGAAAGTATTCCCCCGACACTTAGGACCACACCTAATCGATCAACCGGCTATACGCCTTTTTTCTGGTCTATGGAGCGGAAGCGGTCTTGCCGACCGACATGGAGTATGACTCGCCGAGAGTGGCGCTGTACACTGAAACCGAGGTAAAAGAAGCTCGGGAGAATGGTGTTGATTTGCTCGAAGAAGCACGAGAACCGACTTTATCTCGGTCAGCTGTATATCAGCAAAATCTCCAACGCTATCATAGCCGGAAGATCAGTCCTCGGGTATTCCGGGAAGGAGATTTGGTGCTGAGGCTGGTGCAAGGCAGTAAAGGCCGACACAAATTGTCACCTCCATGGGAGGGACCATTCATTGTGAGCAAGGCGCTGCACAATGATTCATACTATCTTATAGATGCGCAGGCACCGAGGAAAAATGTAGCTGACAAATCCGGAGAGGAGACCAAAAGACCCTGGAATGTAGCCCTACTTCGACCCTTTTACTCATAAGGGCGCAATTTATGTATCTCGGTTTTCCTTTGAATAAAATGCCGGCACTCCGAAAAGAAACTCGGGGACTGCCTTGTCCGTATGCATGTGTTTTGTCTCGGTTTTTATCTGTGTTGTTCATATGTCGGATGATTTTGAGTCCTCGTTTCAAAGTTCAAGTAATGTATGCTATTTTGTTGTGATCTTGTGACTCGACTGACGAACGCCAAAATGGCAGTCAAGAGCAGAGGTTATGGTATATGGTAAACATGAAAGTGAACTCGGGGACTCGGTCCTAGAAAGATCCACATATGTCGTTTACTAACCCGGTTTTTTTCTTTTCCTTGTGTCGGATGACTCTAAACCTTACCTCAAAATTTACAAGTATTGTATGCTATAATTTCTATCTTGTGACTCGACTGTCGAACCCTGTATGGTAGACAAGAGCAAAGATCGACAAGTATAGTGAACAAGAAAATAAACTCGGGGACTCGGTTTAAATTGATCCGACATAAACCTCGTCTTGTTCGAGTTAAGCAAAATAAAGTAGTCTCGGAGGAACTTAAAATGTATATTACATCTGCACCCGGCATTCCGGGGATTTAACGGTTTAAATTCATTAAAGTTAAGCAGCAGCTTCGGAGGAAGGAGCAGCTCCGGTTGCAGGGACAGACCCGGATGACGGAGGAACCTCGGTTGAAGGAGGAACCTCGGTTGCAGGAGTAGCTTTGGTCACCGGAGTAGAAGACTCGGGGACAGGCGGAGTGATCTTGCTGCTTGCTGAAGCGTTGGTAGCACTTTGGTTGGCCGAGTCAGGCGCTGGTTCAGTGGAGATCTCGGCGGCAGACTGTTTCGCAGTCTTAGCCGAGGCATCAGGAATTGACTCGGAGTTAGTAGACTCAGAATCAGACGCAACATACTCTTGCTCGGAGCCATCATCAGCATTGACCTCTTCTTCTTCGTCTTCATCATCAGAGTAAACCACACCAGGTTCAACAGACCGAGTGTTGGCAAACCTGGCCATGAAGGTAGCAGCTTCCCCGCACCTCGCAATCAATGCCGGATAGTAGCCCATGGGGAACCATCGCGTAGAGTACGCAGGCCATCGAGGTTGATATCCTCATACCAGGACATCAGAAAGAGCAAGGCTGCGTCGGCCCCGGCACGAGCACAAGAAGACCTCCATTCCCTTAGCCGAGTCTCGGTTTGCTGCAAGCATGTGGATAACTCGGCAATAGTCTTGACACTAGAGGGTCGGGCCACAAGACGTGGTAGGCTCGGATACCGGCATTAAGAAGCTCGACGCCGATGCTCCTCAAGGGGGAAATACGAGCTTGGAGTGCAATCAAGTGGTCGTCGATGTCCCAAGCTTCGGATAGCGGAGCCCCGGATGCCTCGGCTTTCGCAGCTCGGGCCTTCTCACAGTGTTGGCTGCAGCAGCTTGGCAGTGCTCAAAGTGTTCTGAGAGCAAGTAGGCTGACGCCGAATCAAATGAGATACCGACACAAAATTCCATGTCAGGAAGATATAAAGAAAAAAGATATGATTCAGGAAACTTACTGTCCATTTCGGCGTTGAGTTTGGTGAGCTCAGCCAGCCACTTGGCAACATTTGCCTTGAGGGCATCCAACTCTTCTTCAGCTTTGGTAGCTTTAGCCTCGCATGCAGAAATGTGCGCTTGGATCTTCTGGTCACCAGCGGCACGCTTCTCCAGAGCTGTCTTCAGTGTTTTCCTCTCCTTCTTCAGCTCGGTCTTCTCTTTTTCGACCCGGTCAAGATCCTGCTTGAGCCGAGTCACCTCGGACTGTTCTTCTTTAAGAGCACGCTTGTGCTCAGTTTCCTTCTTCTTCATTTCCTCCTGCTGGTTCTGGAAGGAGAGCTTAAGAGCCCGGTGCTCCAGGGCTAGATTCTTGAAGATCCGGCTGCGAGTGTTGGTGCAATCCTGCCAGAAGGAAAGATGTTAGTGAGGGTAAAAAGAATCTCGGGGACTGGAGCCCGAGATTGATGAAAGTACTGACAGAGTTAAGTCAAAAAGAGTCTCGGGGACTGTGAGCCCGAGATTAATAAAAGATCATACCGAGTCAGCTAGACATGAAACTCGGGGACTGGTTGTCCGAGTTTAATGTAAGCTCATGCCGGATAAACTCGACATGAGACTCGGGGACTGGGCATCCCAGTGTTTTTTAACAAGTTAAATTTAATGATCAAGTTTTTGAAGATTCACGCCGAGTTACCTATTACTCGGAGAGTATCAGTTACTCAACCCAAATCTCGGGGACTGTGATAGTGTGATTATTGATCATTGAAGAGTAAGTGGTAAGTTCTGAGAAATTTACCTCGAAACCCTGCTAGCCTGAAGGGCCGAGACCTGCAAAGAGTGCAGGGATTGTGCAACAAGGCCGGGGCCAACCGGGTGTGGATTCACCGGAGTAGAGGAAACTTCGCTGGGTCCGCGGCATTCCAATCCATCACGTACTGTCCAACCGAGCCGAGGTTGTTGTCACTCGGGGTGCGAAGACTCGGAAGAACATGGCTGTTGACCCGGGGGGGGAAATCATCTCGGAGAGATTTTGATACGCCCGGTTTGCTGTTGGGTCACGGTAATTTGCTTGCTCTGCTCGGTTGAAGGTTGGCCAGAGGCTTGCTGAGTTGGCACAGTTGGACGCGGTGGTGCCGGAGTATGGACCGGTACTGGGGGCTCTTGGCAGCTTTGCTGCTTCTCCTGTTGCTGCTGCTGCTGCTTCTCCTGTGCAGCTTTTGCTGCTTCTCCTATTGCTGCTGCTGCTTCTGCTGTTGCTGCTGTTGCTTCAACTGTTGCTGTTGCTTGTTGTGCTTATGCTGTGCACGAGGTGAGAGGCGGGATCCGGCTTAGACGAGGTCTTAGTCGGAGTTTTGCCCCGCTCCATCTCCGAGTCTTTAAGAGGCGGGAGGGGAGATTGATCTTGACCCGGAGCCGAGGTTTGCTCGAGGCCTTGGTCTCCTCCCAGGTCCAAATCAAGATTCGGCGGCGGAATGTCGGCAGAATACCGGGGAAGGGATTGCCCCTCCGGGGCTGCTAATCCCGGTGTTGGCCGCCAGGGGTGGCGATGAAGGAATAGGAGACAAAATAGAACTGTGAGTTTGTTTTGCGGCGATGGGATCGCTGCATAAATCGAGGTAAAGTGTTAACTCGGATGAGGTTAACTTCGGTTAAAGGAAAGAAGGAAAAAAGGAAAGCAAGAAAAGTTATAGGAAGTATATCTTACCCCTTGCTGGTTGGTAGGACCTTAGCCTTGCTCTTGGAAACGGCTTCTTGGCCTTCTTAGCCGGAGGAGCCGCTGACCCGGACACACCGGAGTGTTTCCGGGATGTGCCTGGGGCACCCGGATTGGCTGTAGCAGAAGGTGCAGACCATGAAATAGGAATAGCATCAATGGGATCTAGGATTCGACAATCGTCATCTTCATCGTCTGACAAGTCTTGAACGAAGACTCGAGCGGATGGCTTACCCGAGGTACAAGCCTTGGCACGAGGAACCGGCATATAATCCTCGTTGTCCGGATCTTCAGTCTCCTCGGGTCGCGCATGGCGATCTTTTGTCCATTTCCTGGTCTTCAGGTCCCCGTCTTCGGTGGCTTGTCGAGTAAACAGCTGCAAGGAAAGCAAAGTAGATTCAGATTAGTCAGATGGTGCTTCACCGAGATAAAAGTAACCTCGGAAGGCAGAGCTATGTCAGTTCAAAGGTGACAAACTAACCGGAGGCGGAAGCCGGGATCGCTCAAACGGCTCTACGCCCCATTGCCAGTCATCCTCCATCTCGGTCTGAGCGATGGCCTTGACCCGTCTCCTAAGTTGGGGATGAGTAAGATCATGGGTGCTGACCCGGGTAGCGTCCAACAGACCACTCATGTGGCAAATCTTGTGCACACGATGCTGAAGAGGGTTGACTCGGCGAATGATGAAAGTCCTCAAGAGGTCATCTGCACCGAACTTCTTTGCCAGCAGACCCTCAAGGGTTTGGTGGATCAGTTGGACCTCAGGAATTGCGTCCTGCGGGTCATAGTTCCAGTTTAACTCGGCTGTGGGGGGAGCAATGTTGAACTCCGGCAGGTTGAGAACATCCCGCCCTGCTGGGCTCTTCACATAGAAAAAGGACCTTTGCCACTTCCGGCAAGATTCTAAGCCGGTAATCCGAGGAAAGGGGAGTGTTTCCTCGGAGTGATGCTAGCTGCTCCGCATGCGGTCATATCCTTCATGACCTCCTCCTTATTCGGAATGGTTTGCTTCCGGAGGCGGAAGTACTTGGCCCAGGCGGCAACAATGGGCCAGAGGCCGAGGTACCCCTCCATGAAGGAGGTAAAAGCTGAGAGAGATGTAATGGCGTTGGCAGGGAGATGGTGAGGTTGTAGACCAAAGAAGTCAAGAAATTCCCGGAAGAAGGGGCTAGCTGGGAGTCCAAACCCGCGCTGAAAGTGCGCAAGGAAGACCACCCGTTCACCCGATTCTAGAACCGGTTCGAGTTCTGATCCAGGACGCCGGCATATAACCTCGGCCGTGATGCGCCGGGTCTTGAGCAACCAGTCGAGGTCATCTTGTTCTACATCAGATCCCTCCCATCCGCCTCGGTTGCCAGGTGCAGCTAATGACTCGGCCGGGTCGGGAGTACTGCGGCCTGACATCTCAGGGCAAAACCTGCAAAAAGTACAGTACAACCGAGATAAGTAACTCGGAGTTATGAATCTAGAATCACAACAAGTGACCCGGAGAAACAATGCAAATGGCTCGGAAACCGAGACACATGACTCGGAGGAGCCGAGCAACTGCCTTAGGGGTAGAGCACGGAAACCGAGTTAGGTGATTCGGAACCCAAGGTAAAATCACCCGGAAAGATGATTCAGGTAAAAGTTATAAACTTGACTTTGCCTGAATCTATGAGCAAGCAAGAACTACCGAGCAAGTCAAAAGAAAGTAAAACATGAGCATAAGGCAGAGAAAGTTGAAACTATCAGGAGCAATGTCAGGATATCAGTGCGAGAAAGATCTAGAAAGGGACCTAAGCAGTTTCGTCTATGAGCAAACAGAGTTAATCCTAGCAAGTCTAGCGATTGGAGATCTAGAACACCCTAAGGATGAACAATGAAGAACATGCTAGGAAGAACACTTGAGAGGATTCATGAAGAAGATAGAGATTGGGGATCCATACCGGAATGCAGATCCCTCGGGAAGGAGTTTGGCGGCGGCACGGTCGATTCCGGTCGTCGGTGGCTCGTGAGTTCTGGCGTCGTGCGGTGGCGGAGCTCACTGCGTGGCTACGGCGGCGGTGTCGCAGGAAAGAGAGGAAGAAGAAGATGGATGCGAAGAAGACGAGGAGACGTGCGTGCTCCCCTATTTATGGGCGCGGGGCGCGTGCGGTTTCCTTTTTTACCGCGTGCGGTTATCGTAACGGGCGCGCGGATTAACCGCGCACGATCTGCGCGGTTGTGATGTTTGCGGCCGCACGATCCGCCGCATCGTGGGGCACAAGGTGGTAACTGCCCGCGGCGTGATCGCGTACGGTTACTGGCGCGGGAATCAAGGAGGCACGCCACGGTCAAAACGCACTCGAGTGCCTTTGAGACGTGACAGCTCGTGACGTATGCGGCGTATGTGCAGAGACATGTTTGTCCGCGCTCATGGACCGAGGCAGCGCACAACGTCTCTCTGCCACGTGCTGTGGAGAGATCTTTGAGAAATTGTGGGAATCTTTTTGTGTCGGTTAGATCAGTTTGAGGAGGAAAGTCGGACAAACTTACTACTTTGACTCGGAGAAACTCGGCCAGACCGAGACAGGTTTGAGTCGGAAAGGCAGTTGGTTCGGTTTGTTTTGTTAAACCTGGTGTGGCCCTCCATCCGAGGCTGTGGGACCGCACCAGCTTCGGGGACTAATGTCGGGGGGCTACCCCGGGTAGGGTAAAGTTGTGGTATAAAGAGCTCTAAAGGCTGGACCGGGTCAAGGTCAAACCGGGTCAACCAAGTCCCGGAGGGACCGAGGCATGGTGTAACTGCAAACCGGCTTATGGCAACCGGGTCGCTTAGGCCGGGTTATGCTAGCTGAGTCATCTTAACCGACATATACCAACCGGGATATGCTGACCGACATATGTATGTCGGTAACTTGTGTGTTTTCTTATATGCAGGGAAGGTCATTCAGGAGGGGGAATCCGGCATACCCATGCCGGGTTATCCTTATGTCGGATAGAGGTCAGCGCTCTTGTCACATCCCGTCTGGCACGGTAGCGCCTGACACGGAAGCGCCTGACACAGGGAGCGTGCAGGAGACCGAGATGGCAGGCCATCATTCCACCGCTGACTCCGGATTATCCGGGAACATACTGCGAGGCAGAGGCATGGACAGGGCATGTCTTGTCTCTGCCAGAGGGTACCTTCTAGATGTACCGTAGAGCTGCAGGAGATGGGCTTGTCACGTCCTGTCTCTGACAGGAGTAACATCATGACATATCCTCGGCGTGGCTACAGTGCTCCGGGAGGGGCACTTCGGTAACTCGGTTTAGCCTATATATGGCCTCACCCCCTCCTGCGTGAGGGACGACGACGACAACGAGAGAGGAGGACAGGAGATAGCCAGAGACAAGGCACTGAGATACATTTCCCCCCGTAGTTTCATCTTCTACCTTGTGTTCTTCCCCATTGTTGAGATATACAGCTCAAGGAGCAGCTTGTACGCTGGGTACCGAGATATATACAGAGAGAGGCAGGCAGGAGTAGGGGTTTTACCTCCTCACGAGGGCCCCGAACCTGAGTAGATCGTGGTGTGTTCTGGTGCTTGTGTGTTCTTCGTGTGTGCTTCTTAGCACGCTAGCCCTCCCCGGGAGTCACCAGCGTCCATCGGCCCCACACTTTAGCCATCCTATGGCATCTACCGTGTTACCACCACGACACCACCGACATTCCACAATCCGCATTTTCGATTGGGAAGTAGGTTCAGATTCGGTGGTGTTGGGTTGTTCCAAATACGTCCTTAGTATCTCTTTTTGTTCATATTTTGCGTAATTTTATCTTTCGGACATCTTTGATTTGTACGTAGGACGAGGGAATAGCGGGATTACAATGTATTCCACAATCTGCATTTTCGATCGGGAACCAGATTTTCGGATTCGGTGGTGTTGGGTTGTTGCAAACACTCAAATTCTACGTTATCTCATATGCACAAAATTAGTTCGATTCCATCACAGGAAAAACAAAAGACACTGAACAACACGGGTTTGAGTGAAGGTTAGATTTTTTATAAAATCTGGTGCCATGGTTTGTTAGGAAAATTTGATACGGGATTCAATCCATCAATATGCCCGTGCAGCAATCGGGAAGTCTGATCGAAATGTCCTCGATGTGTTAGAAATAATTAAAGAAATATAGCGACTATGTCAAAACAATGCATTTTCTGGCTTAAGAGATGGATATATGTTGAGCATAGACATCCGTACTGACCGAGGTGGCAAACATACCACCCGGCCGCCGGCGGATAACCACGCATGCACGAGCACGAGCTAGCTATCTAGCTGAGGGAAACCACGGCGACCCACGGCACGCCGCCACAAGTACAGAGCATCATATGGTGGATATGGTTTTTAATTTGTCGCTTAAGTTGCAACGGGAATTTAATGGTTTTTAATTTGTTTCGGTACACGTCGTCGCCTCGCTTGCAACTTGTTCTGCTTCAGATGAAGTCCATGTCGGCCCGTTTTTCTGAGACACTTGCGGCGCAATGTGGTAACAAAATATATTCTTGGGAAACCGGAAATGCAGATGTGTAAGCTCGGGCTCATATGATCCTAAGAAAATCTGATTTTGTTTTTACGATGAACATGTGTTCCAAACTGCATGCAAGATTTTCACCGAGAAACAACATATATATGTGGTGTCTGTGTCTCCTTAAAAAAAATGGTGCTCGAAGATTACAAGACCCGACAACCCGTTATTAAATGGATCGATGGTTAGTAACTTCAGCCTACCATGGATCAAAGATTAGATTTAACGCTTGTGCTATCTCGTGAAGATAAATTATTCTTCAGTGGAATGTGATATTTCCGTGCCTCTGGGAACTTGTTAGCCACTGGTTCCTATAATAGACATCGTGCAACTGGTGGCGTGCTTGTGTCTTTGCTTCTATATTGAGCTCGAAGTTTCTAAAAATAATATATTTGAGTAAGCAAAAATAAGTCGACTCTGGAAACATTTGATCTCTTTCTCGAGGGTTTTCAACAAAATGTTTTTTAAAGTTACTTTTAACCCATGTCAAGTAATAATTTATAGATCCCAGCAAAAAACCACCACTTCAGGATGCAGTTTTGAAGTGCTTTGAAGTCTGTGAAAATGTTTTCCAAGAAGTTCAGGAATCGGTTTGAGCAGCTTCAAAGTTTTATGACCAAATGTATACTTCAATAAAGAGCTAGCCAAGAGAATCTAGATTTCTTTCAACTAGTTTGTATCTACGTGGACATCTGTGGAACATGAAACTTTCTTCCGTGGAATTTCTCACAAAATGGAATTGCTTAGCTAGCTTAAAATTTTAAATACCACGTGCCAACTGGTAATATTGCATTATACTGCAAGTGGAGCAGTTAATGGTCTGAATCTGGACAAAAGAGCGATGGCCCGTCCACTGAATGCTTTCTGTTTTTTATATATTCAGTGGCATGGGAGATTGACGGTAGGCTTCTAGAGTTCTACTCCCTCCATTTTTTAATATAAAATGTTTTAGATGTGTCACATGTTGTCTACATGCACACTACAATGAGTGAATGTACATATAAAAATTTGTCTAGATACATTTATGTACATGTAAATGTGGACCAATACTAAAACATCTTATATTAAAAAACGAAGTGAGTAGATAGTATGCAGTATCAAGTTATTCATTATCTGACATGTGTGAAATACTCGCAAAAGACAATGGATAAATGCTACTCTTTTATATTGTTAGTATGAGAAGCTAGAATTAAGTACTATAACCATGCATGCATCTGAATGCATGACTTACCTTTCTAGGTTTTTTTTTTCGAGAATGCCGGGGGGATTGCTCCCCACCGGTTGTTATATTTCCGAAAAGTAGCCTGGCGGGACATGTTCTTACAACAGAATAGCAATTTTACAGGAGATACAGGGGAGAGAGAACAAAGAAAAAAACAAGAAAAAAGACCACTAGAAAAGAAATAGCAAGAGCCGCCTAGAGACACAAGAGGTGGGGGTGCAGTCGAGGGATCACCAATGCCAAGAGTCTTCAATCAGCCCCACGCACACGCACCGGCGTGCGACTCGAACCCCACGGCACAACTGAGGAACACCACCATCATCATCGGCTGAGTGTCAAGCCTAGCACCTGGCACAAACCTAGCTAGGGAGCTCCGCCACAATGGTCGAGAAGCAGCAGGTGGGGGAGACACACATTGCGTCGTCATTGAGCAAAGTTGAGCCGAGACGCAACCAAAAGCACGAAACTTCCACACCGCAACAGCAACCAAAGGAGAGTCTTGGGCAAGCCATCAACGGGACCGAGACCACGCGGAGGCCAGCCGAGGAGAGAAACATACCACCGTCGGCCCCAAGATAGCCGCACCACCACCACCCAAAGCCCCCGACAACCATAGGCAGCAACAAAAGCCCTCCTTTGGGTCTACAAGATGGCGCCTCCAAGAAGGGTGTGTTGTCAAGGGCACAACACCGTCATCCGGTCCAGCAAGCCGGAACCTAGGTTTTCACCCGGAGACCACAAAGCAAAGAACTGTAGGTGCAAGAGCTCCACGACGACACCTCCAGAGAGGAAACGACATCCAAAGACGCCGATGCTGCCAGCAACGACAAAGTCGGTGCAGGGTTCACACCCGGAGTATGAGCACAACCTACAGAAAGAAGGCAAACGACCACCACCAACAACCACCGCAGCCCACCACACCTCGTGGAGACCACCATGGTCAAGAAACAGCAGTAGGCGTCAGATTCTCCAGGGCTGCCGGACGCAGCGCATCCACCGAGCCCCACCGAGCACCATGTCGGCGAAGAGACGAGGAAGGCTGCCCGAGGCCAAGAACCACCGTGGTTCCGGGCTGCAGCCCTGCATCACGCATCAACGCGCCCCATGCGCGCCACTGCGTGGCAGCCGGAGGCAAGTTCCGAACGCCCGCAACGCCGTCGAGAGGCGGGGAAAAGCCGCTGCTGCTGCACCGCCGGGGCAGCAAACCCCCAAAGGCCGGGCAGGACCCGGCAGGGGCTGGCCCCCGAGGCTCGCTGTCGAGATGGCGGCCACCGACGCTCCGCACGGCGTGCGACGCCCCGCACCACCTCAGCAGGGACCAAGACGAGAAGGTCGTCTCTCGCCGCCCAAGACCGCCGCCAAGATCTGGCCGCCGCCGTAAGGGGCACGCCACCGCGAGAGGGGAAGGGAGGCCCCGCCGCCACCGACGCCGCCCGGGCTTCGCCCGGTGACGCCCTCCGGCGGCGGCGAGGAGAGAGGAGAGGAGGGGAGGGGCTGGAGGTGGCGGCGCGCGGGGGGCTCCTGGTCGCTCGCAGGAGCGACGCGGGAGCTAGGGTTTCTTGTAGCCCGAGGTGTTTCACCTTTCTAGGTTTAACAACGTGCAATAAGATAATTATTGGTTGCTTTTGGTCCTGTCAAAATTCCCGTGTTGTGACGCGCGTGTTCAAGTCAAGGCCGGCGTTCTCTAACGCCAGCCTTTCCTTGTGCTAATAATATTTCTGGAGCAATCAACGGTATTCTCTACGATGCATGCATGCATGCAGAGACAATCAACGGCGGCTCGATCTAGGGATCGTTTTTAGTATGCCTATTCACAAGGTGAGCCAAAATATGTGAATTCTCTCCGGTCCAAATCTGTGATTAAAAGATGACCTCCGTTCCAAAATACACGTCCTCCTAAAACATGGGTTGTTAAAACCTTTTCAACTTTAACTATAAATCCACTACAACTTATTTCAAGCATTACTCACTATATAAAAGCTGCGGCCCTCCCAGCCCACGCACTGTTCATTACTGTAGCATACTCCAGTGTTGAACGGTGCCGGGGTGGGCCCCACATGTCAGCCAGAGAGCGCGCGGGCGTTTTGCGAAAACCGACAAGCGAGCCCAGATATCGCAACGCAAACCCCCAGTTTTCTGAAGGGAGGGACCTATACGTGATTACTGCAAATCTCAGGGACCTCACTAAAAAACAGCCACGCGCAATTCCCCTCTCTCCTTCTCTCTCCACGCGTGCCGCCGAGTTCGCCGCCGGCCGCCGCGCTCGATTCGGCCGCTCCGGTCCTCCCCACACGCATCGCGCCACACCGCGGCCTCCGCCGTCGTCGCCTATGTATCCTGGCCGAGCTCCGCGTGCCGGGACGCTGCGCCCGCGCGGGAATCGCCGCCGTCGCCCTCGCTGTCCGCCGCCATGAAAATGGTCGCCGCCAGCGGCTCCGGCGACCATACGGTCCGCCTCGCCGCTCAAACGGCTCAGCGCGACGGCCTGCGTGCGTCACATGCCCGCGCGCCAGCCCGCTCGCCCTCCTCCGGCGAGGACGAGATCGACAGAGCCGCCGTCGAACTCACCGTGGATTCCTCTGCATCCCTGACATGCGGGTCCCACTGGCAGAGATTTCTGATTTTCCCAAAAAAAACAGAAGTTAATTCAAAATTGTAAATTCAATATCTTCTGTTCTGTTATTCAGAAAAAAAAAATTAGCATACCAAAATGTTCAGAAAAATGAAACCTACATACTTGAACCAAATTCATGCATGTTTAAAAACTTTGAATCGTTTGAATATTTTGAATTGTGAATATTCCGACCAAAAAAATGCAGAAAATTCAAGTATTCCTACAAATACCTATCGGAAATTATGGAAAATTAAACCTACATACTTCAACCAAATTCATGCATGTTTAAAAACTTTGAATCGTTCGAATATTTTGAATTGTGAATATTCCAACAAAAAAATGCAGAAAATTCAAGTATTCCTACAAATACCTATCGGAAATTATGGAAAATACATAAAATAATCAGAAAAATGAAATACATATATCAACCAAATTCATGCACGCTTAAAAAACTTTGACTCATTTGAACATTTCAAATGTTGAATATTTTGACCAGAAAATCAGAAAATTCAAGTATTCCTATAAATACCAATTGGAAAATATGGAAAATACATCGAATTGCTCAGAAATATAAATGCTAATTATTCATGCCCAAAAAACAAACATGTTTACTTATGTTGAGCAATGTTGGAAATATCGGCATGTCGACTGATTTATCAGCATATTGGCTGATAAATCGAGGTTGATTTATCTTATCGGTCATACACTGAGATGAGACAATTCAGCCGATTTATCAAAATATTGAAAGATATCTTAAACAGTGACTTTGAGTTTGCAAATATTTGGATACAAAACAAATGCACTTCCTCTAATTATGTCGATTTAAACTTATTAAATGCCCACATAATGCACTTCTTCTAAATATGGATTGAAATTGAACATTTCAATTTCGTACATATTTGCCTGTAATCTAGATGGACTTCCTCTAAATATGGACCTCAATTCAATAAATGTGCACCAAACATGTTTAAATATTCCGAATTGTGAATATTTCAACAAGAAACAAATGCACTTCCCCTCATTATGTGGTGTTACATTTATTAAATGCCCACTTAATGCACTTCCTTTAATTATGTACGTAAATTGAACATTTCAATTTGATACATATTTGGATGTAATCTAGATGGACTTTCTTTACATATGACATTCAATTCACTAGATGTGCACTTGCACTCATTATGCACTTAGATTTAATATTATTGAAATAATAGAAACATACTCGAACATGCAAATTTGTTAAACAAAAATGGAGATACTCTGCAATATACCACCAAACTCACAAAAATATATCCTACCTACGGCATAATGCAAACATATTTAAACATTCCACTTTTGTGAATATTTGTACGCGTTCCCCCACATTATGGTCTTAAATTAAATATCACTGGAAACAAAAATATTTGAACATTTAAATTTAGTTAATATTTGTACACAACCAAAATAAACTTTATATAATTACGGAGTTAAAACTACTAACTGCTTATATCATGCATTCTATAATATAATTAGACAAAGGGAACAAACAGCGCGACAATTGAACTATCCATAACAAGAAAAAAACATGTTTTAACCTGAAAAAATGTATGAAAATATGTAAAGTTATTGCATTCCATACATGATTGACGAACTTCAGAATAATTACACACAAAAAAATCCAAATTGGCGAAATTTTAGAGACAAAGTAAATGCATTTCCTCCAATTTTATAAAAATGAATTTAATAGATGCTCACATAATATCTTTCCTTCGATTATGGAGTTACAATGAATTTTTAAAGCCAACTACTAACTTATTGCATCCTTTCATATAGATTAATATTCAGAGGCAATTTAGCTAAACTCTCTCCAATTATGCATATAACTTTAATAAATGCTAAAAATAATCAATATTTCCACACAACCATAAAATATTCCGTCTTACTATAATGCTAAATAAGACAATTATGGCAAAATGGAACTATATTTGACCACTCAATTTAGCTAACATGTTTATAAGCAACATAACTTAAATATATCTAACTACGCACTCACATTTCAAAAAAATGCTTGCCTACATAAATATTTCGAGAAAATAAAATTGTTCCCCCCTAATTACGGAATGATTTCAAATTGAATTTAAACAAACTACATTACACTAACTACAACTACCACCTTTCCTTATAACATATATAACACAATTAAAAAGAATTCACAAATTATCACAATAAATATTCTCACCAAACGCGCGGCGTGACGCCGCGCAAAATATAACTAGTACAAAGCAATAGAGAAGCAATTTCAAGCATCACACGGTCTTTTGCTACATACCATCCATCTCGGATAAAAATTCATGAGCTTCCATTTCAAATGGCCTCTACATCTAGTAGCCAACAATGACCGCCCCCTCCACTTGCATTGTCTTGCAACATTAAGGACTTCGTACGTAGCGAGCTAGATTGTGCCAACTCATTGAAGTAGATGCAAAGGCTCGAGAGAGGAGAGGGGGCAATAGTAGACTCGAAATATATGAAAGCAATTTAACGCATCACACCGTCTTTTGGTACATAGCCATCCATCTCAGATAAACAAATTTCGATCTACCACTTCTTAATGGGCGCTCCATCTAGTATCCAACAACGATCGTGCTCATCCACTTGCGACGTTAAGAACTTTGTTCGGAGCCAGCTAGATTGTGCCAACTCTTTGCAGTAGATGCGGATGCTCCAGTGAGGAGATGGATCAATAGAAGGCTCGAATGATATGAAAGCAATTGCAAGCATCACACCTCTTTTGCTACCTAGCCATCCATCTCAGATAAACAAATTCCGATCTACCATTTTCAAATGGCCGCTCTATCTAGTAGCAACAACGGCCGTGCCCATCCACTTGCGACGTTATGAACTTCGTATGGAGCCAGCCAGATTGTGCCAATTCTGTGAAGCAGATGGGGGTACTCCAATGCGGAATGGGAGGAACAACATAATCAAACGATATAAATGCAATTCAAGCATCACACAGCCTTTTGTTACATGGCCATATATCTTGGACAAACAAATCCCAAGCTCAAATGAGCGCTCCATCTAGTAGCCAACAATAATCCCCCTCGCCAACTTGCAAGAGTAAGGACTTCATATTGGCCAAACCCAGATCATGTCAATGTCTAAGCCCACAAGAAGGCCTTCTGAGAGCCACCCTAGCAGATCCAACAAAAGGCCCAAAACCTCATATAAATCTTCATTTTACGATTTCGAGCGAAAAAAGTGAACTCGTTCCACAAAATGGCTCGTATCGCGATATTTTGCAGGAAACCTTAAAATCAGCCATATGTGTTAGGTATTTGGAGTATCAGGGGGTTTGTTTTTGCAGAAAACCGTAAACTAAGATTCTGTGTTGACGGGAGGTAACTTTCACGCCCAACTGCCACCGAAACGCCGAAAGTGTCAGCTAACTTTTTGTAGGCCACACATGAAAATTATTTTATAGTACGAATTTTGCGGGACCTATTTTATCGGTAACCAAGTCATATCGTAAACGGTTTGTGATTTACCGTGAAACGATTATACGGTATGAGTTTTTGCGGGATCTGCTGGTGTGTCCGTGAATGCTCTACTCTTCTTGCAGTTTAACCGGATACAATCATCACTTGGTTATATGGTGAAACCATTTGTCAAGTGTCGGTTTGGTTGCATCATTCAAGTAGGACCATGCCCATATGGGTACACTGATATGCTAATAGACACTGACATCTACTCCGTAGTTGATGCATGAGGATAGGTCCATATCGTACCACATTTAGTATTTCTGGTGGAGAAACCCCACTAGTAGAAAAAGGACCTTTCGTCCGGAGTCCTGTTTGCCATTAGCCCCGGTTCAGGCAAAAACCGGGACCAGTGCCTGGCACTGGTCCCGGTTCGATTTGCCAGGGCCCCGTGGGGCATTGGTCCCGGTTCGGTTGGGGGCATTGGTCCCGGTTCTTGCAAGAACCGGGACCAAAGCTCCAGAGCCAGCCACGTGGCTGCGGAGCTTTGGTCCCGGTTCGTGCCAAGAACCGGGACCAATACCCCTCCCCTGCCTATATATAACCCCCACCCCCCTCTTCTCTCCTCTGTTTTTTTTTCTGGTTGGATTGGTGGGAAGTGGGTGCTAGTTTTTTTTTCTTTGCCACGCACAAGATGTGTTCGATGAAATGCCCGAGCCACACTTAAGTTCACAAGATGATATCCTCGGCCGAGGTTAGCAACTTTATCCTTTTCATCTGTAATTGATACAGAAATATTGCACGTGTCGATGTACGGTGGTCATTTCACTATTCAAGATGTTATTGTAATGGTATTTGATAAACTTAATTATATATATGATGCAGATGGATGCACGGATGCGATGGATGTACGGCGAACGACGCAGTTCCGAGTTTATTGCAGGCCTGCATAAATTTCTCGATGTGGCTGAGGCAAACAAAGTGAATAATTTTATGCCTTGTCCATGTGAGAAGTGTCGGAACGTCAGGGAGTACTCTGACCCGAGAACCATTCAAGACCACGTGATTCGGAAAGGTTTCATGCCCAGCTATAATTGTTGGACCAAGCACGGAGAAAGAGGGGTTACGATGGAAGACAATGAAGAAGAGGAGGATGATGACAACTATCCTATGTTCCCTGAGGAATGCGGTGATACTGTTATGGAAGACGTTGAAGAAGAAAGAGGTGAACATCGGGCATCAGATGAGCCCGCTGATGGTCTTGGTGGGGTCATTTCTGATGCAAAGCGAGAATGCGATACAGAAAAGGAGAAGCTAAAGTTGGAGGCCATGCTTGAGGATCACAAAAAGTTGCTGTACCCAAACTGCGAAGATGGCAGCACAAAGCTCGGTACCACACTGGAACTGCTGAAATGGAAGGCAGAGACTGGTTGTTCTGACAAGGGATTTGAGAAGTTACTGAAAATAATGAAGCCGAAGCTTCCAAAGGATAACGAATTGCCCGAGACTACATACGAAGCAAAGAAGGCTATCTGCCCTCTAGGATTAGATGTGCAGAAGATACATGCATGCATTAATGACTGCATCCTGTACCGCGGTGAGTACGAGAACATGGATAAATGCCCGGTATGCAATGCACTGCGGTACAAGATAAGACAAGATGACCCTGGTGATGTTGAGGGCGATGACGAGCCCCCCCGGAAGAGGGTTCCTGCTAAGGTGATGTGGTATGCTCCTATAATACCACGGTTGAAACGTCTGTTCAGAAACAAAGAGCATGCCAGGTTGTTGCGATGGCACAAAGAAGAGCGTAAGAAAGACGGGAAGTTGAGACACCCCGCCGATGGGTCCCAGTGGAGAAAAATCGACAGAGAGTTCCCGACATTTTCAGATGACGCAAGGAACTTAAGATTTGGTCTAAGTACAGATGGCTTTAATCCTTTTGGGGAGCAGAGCTCCAGTCATAGCACTTGGCCCGTGACTCTATGTATCTACAACCTTCCTCCTTGGTTGTGCATGAAGCGGAAGTTCATTATGATGCCAGTGCTCATCCAAGGCCCGAAGCAACCCGGCAACGACATTGATGTGTACCTACGGCCATTAGTTGATGAACTTTTGCAGTTGTGGTCCGAACCAGGTGTACGTGTGTGGGATGAGCACAAACAACAGGAATTTGACCTACGAGCGTTGCTGTTCGTAACCATCAATGATTGGCCTGCTCTTAGTAACATTTCAGGACAGTCAAACAAGGGATACAATGCATGCACGCACTGTTTAGATAAGACTGAAAGTATACATTTGGGAAACAAGAATGTGTACCTGGGGCATCGTCGATTTCTTCCGAACGGTCATGCCGTAAGAAAGCCCGGCAAGCATTTCAACGGTGAGGCAGATCGCCGGAAGAAGCCTAACCTCCCTGATGGTGATGTTATATATGACATGGTCAAGGATTTAGAAGTAATCTTTGGAAAGGGTCCTGGCAGTCTATCTGTTCCGAATGACGCTGACAACCACGTACCCATATGGAAGAAGTGCTCTATATTCTGGGAGCTACCCTATTGGAAAGTCCTAGAGGTCCGGTCTTCAATCGACGTGATGCACGTGACGAAGAATCTTTGCGTGAACCTGCTAGGCTTCCTGGGCGTGTATGGGAAGACAAAAGATACACCGGAAGCACGGGCAGACCAGCAACGTATGAAAGACCCATACAACAAGCAGACGGATAAAGGGCGTCAATACTTAAGCAGATACGCTCTTACCAAAGCAGAGAAGGAAATCTTTTTTGAATGCCTGAGCAGTATCAAGGTCCCGGCTGGCTTCTCGTCAAATATAAAGGGAATAATAAATATGGCAAAGAAAAAATTCCAGAACCTGAAGTCTCATGATTGCCACGTGATTATGACGCAGTTGCTTCCGGTTGCATTGAGGGGGCTTCTACCGGAAAATGTTCGAGTACCCATTGTGAAGCTATGTGCATTCCTCAATGCAATATCTCAGAAGGTCATCGATCCAGTAACTCTACCAAGTTTACAGAAGGCTGTGGTCCAATGTCTTGTCAGCTTCGAGTTGGTGTTCCCCCCATCATTCTTCAATATTATGACGCATCTCCTGGTTCACCTACGCGACGAGATTGCCATTCTCGGTCCTGTATTTCTACACAATATGTTCCCCTTCGAGAGGTTCATGGGAGTCTTGAAGAAATATGTTCATAACCGTGCTAGGCCAGAAGGAAGCATCTCAAGGGGCTATGGAACAGAAGAGGTCATTGAGTTCTGTGTTGACTTTATTCCTGACCTTAAGCCGATTGGTGTTCCTGAATCGCGGCATGAGGGGAGACTGAGTGGAAAAGGCACGCTAGGAAAGAAAGCACTGATATGTAGGGACGGGCATTCTTTAACTCAAGCACACTACACAGTTCTACAAAGTTCCACCTTCGTGGCTCCGTATATCGAGGAACACAAGAATTATGTACGCTCCAAGAACCCGGGGAAGGATGACTCCTGGATTAAAGAAAAACACATGGAGACCTTCGGCAGTTGGTTGCGATTACAGCTCATGAATGACACCACTGTCGGAGATCAGCTCTACTTGTTGGCCGCGTCACCATCTTCGACTGTATTGAATTTCCAAGGGTACGAGATAAATGGGAATACATTTTACACGATCGCCCAAGATAAAAAGAGCACCAACCAGAACAGTGGTGTCCGCTTTGATGCAACAAACGACGATGGGCAAAAGGACACATACTATGGTCGCATAGAGGAGATATGGGAACTTGACTATGGACCTACTTTTAAGGTCCCTTTGTTTCGGTGCAGTTGGGTCAACATGAATGGAGAAGGGATAAAGGTAGACCAGCTGTACGGGATGACAACAGTGGATCTCAAGAATCTTGGTTGTTACAAGAACGAACCATTCGTCCTAGCCAATGATGTGGCTCAGGTTTTCTATGTGAAGGACATGTCCTCCAGACCGAAAAAAAGAAAAAACAAGCAAACGAATACATCAGACGATGAGCCAAAGCGTCACGTAGTTCTTTCAGGGAAAAGAAACATCGTGGGAGTCGAGGACAAGACAGACATGTCAGCAGATTATGATAAGTTTGATGAAATTCCGCCCTTCACAGTGAGAACTGACCCAAGCATCCCGTTAAATAATGAAGATGCTCCATGGTTACGGCTGAAGCGATCATAGGCCAGGGACATACGCGAAGAAGGGTTCATGGCTTTTATGTAAATCAATGTAATGTATTAAACCTTTATGTGATGTGTAGTAATGTATTAAACCTTTATGTGGTGAAACACGCGTGGTAGGTGGTTGTCGGCTCCCACACCTCCCGTCCAAACACAGTTCCCCCTGCATACAGCCCGACGGTGGCTCGTGAGTTTGAGCGCCACTTCGATCCAAGCAGCGGTAAGACGTCTCTGATGATCTACAACCGTCCGGCAAGACGTCTCTGATGATCTGCAACCGTTTGGAACGGTCGCAGGTCATCAGAGACGTCTTGCCGCTGGTTGCCCAAAGATGCCTCTCCGAGTGACGCTGGAATGTTTTGTGTGAGTGAGTAACTTGTCTGAGGAGGGCGGCTATATATAGGGTACGTGTGCTTCTTTAGTCCCGGTTGGTAACACCAACCGGGTCATGTGGCTCACGAAGTGGTCGTGATACTGCTGATCCAACAGCTCACAATCCCTCAAAAGAAACACACCCCTGATCCAACGTCTCACAAGCGCTTGAAAGAAACACACGATCCGTGTGCTTCTTTAGTCCCGGTTGGTAACACCAACCGGGTCATGTGGCTCACGAAGTGGTCGTGATACTGCTGATCCAACAGCTCACAATCCCTCAAAAGAAACACACCCCTGATCCAACGGCTCACAAGCGATTGAAAGAAACACACGATCTGTGTGCTTCTTTAGTCCCGGTTGGTAACACCAACCGGGACTAAAGACGGGCTTTGCGGTCACGACACGTGTCCTCCCCCAGCGCTTCCCTGGGCACGTGTCCTCCCCCAGCGCTGCCCTGGAGGTCTTTATATATTGTCGCCGACGGGGTAAACCCTAATCCACCATTCCTAGCCACGAACGCATCGTCTCCACGAGATGGATCCGCCACGCCCGCCGCAGCGCCTTCTGGACGAGGTCGAGCGTGCTCGGCAGAGCGCGCTTGGGCGCAACCGGGGAGTCTATCCCGCCGTATGCCCACGAGCCCGGCGTGGAGAGGAATGCCTAGCTACCGGCCTCCTGCTCCACCTGGCGCCGCTGCACCTCCACCAGGCGCCGCCGCTCCTCCCGCGGAGGAGAGGAGGACGACGACTTCGACTGGAGCGACGACGGGGAAGAAGGTTGTGGGTTGCAGATACAGGAGGCCATGGAAGCCTCCTTCCAGTCTGTCCGCGACTACCCTGTCCAGCGAGCCAAGACTTCCTACCAGCTCAAGGCGAAGGAGGCTTCCGATCTGGATTGGGCGCTGAAAGACTTATCCTCCATGGATCTTGCCCTCCGCCGCAAACGTGCGCGCGAGAACCGGGCGGCCGCCCACGGGGCTGGCTCCTCCCGCCGTTCCCCCTAATCCTACGGCCTTCGAGCCAGCAAGTCCGTTTTATGTAGAATAATGTTGGTGATGTTGGATCAGGGGTGTGTTTCTTTCAAGCGCTTGTGAGACGTTGTATCATGTGTAATAATGTATTAAACCTTTTATGTAATGCATTAAGATAAATGAATCAATAATTTTTATCTGCTTTCTTCTGCATTTTACAACACCAAACATTCATCTTACAAATATAGGTTTACTGAAATTGTTCTGCATTTACTTTTGCTTACGGATTATTTGTCGAATTTTGACTTACGGATTTAAAGATATGAATTTATCCATATTAAATCGAAAATGACAATAATAATGTAATATTGATTTTGGATTATTTATACAAATTCAAACACTTTTCACGTTGAAAGTTTTGTCAATTCAAAATATGCAATAAAGTTAATATATTTTTAATTGAAAATGGAAAACTGGTTAATAGTTTGTATAGTTAGAATAATTATTTCAGAAAACAGAAAATGGTTTTGGATTCTTTATTCAAATTTAAAAACTTTTCATGTTGAAAGTCTTTTTAGATTCAAAAACATTTGAAATTCATATCCAAACACTTAAATAAGAAAAAAAAAGGCGGGAACAAAATTTCAGAACTGAAAAGTTCGAAATAATTTTGAAAAAGGACTCTTTGGTCCCGGTTGCTAGCAAGAACGGGACCAAAGAGTCCATGGATGCGCCGCGATCTGGCATTAAATGACCCACTCTTTGGTCCCGGTTGCTGGCAAGAACCGGGACCAAAGGGTCACTGGTCCCGGTTCTTGCCAGCAACCGGGACCAAAGGGTCACTGGTCCCGGTTCTTGCCAGCAACCGGGACCAAAGACCCCTGCTACTTAACTGCTCGCGCTCTTTCTTCTTCCCCATTCACGCAAATCGACTAAGGACCGGAGGCGCGACGCAGAGCGAAACGACGCCGGCAGGCTGCCCGACGCCCGCGCCGCCCCACGCCGCGCCCCGCCGTCGCCGTCGACGTCCGCGGCGCCCTCGACGCCCGTGCCGCGCCGCCCGTGCTGCAGAGAGGGAGAGGAGCCCGCGCCGGTGCCCTCGACGCCCGTGCTGCCGCGCCCGCACGCCGGCCGCCTGTACTGAGAAGAAGGAGAGGAGCCCGTCGCACGGCCCTCTGCTCCGGCGCCTCCATCACGCGCCCCTGCTCCGGCCTCCCCCTCCTCCGATCATCTCTCTCCTCCGCCGTACGTCGCGCCCGAGGCCGTCGCGCTCCCTCCGTTCGCCGGCCTCCTCCTCCGTCCTCCTCTCCGCCGTCGTGCTCCCCTGCCTCGAGCTCCTCTGCCTCACGCTCCTCTGCCTTGCGCTCCCACTTAGAAAATGTGAGCAAAATTAGAAAATTTAGAGTTATTAGCTATGTTAGCAAAATGCGAGAAATTTTAGAGTTGTTAGCAAAGTTAGAAAAGTTATAAAATTTTGAAAATTTAACAAAGTTAGAAAGAAAAGTTAGAAAACAATGTTAAAAAATTGTGTTAGTTTAATTTTGTATAGTGGTAGTTTAATTTGTAGTTTAATTTAGTGTAGTTTAATTTTGTACAGTGGTAGTTTAAAATGTGAATCCAATTTGGTTAGCTTAGTATTGTGGTAAATTAGCATCCCTAATTTTTGTGGAATCAATTGAGCAACAAAAATAATTTGGCATTCAATTAACGTTTGTAGACCCTTCTGTACTACATGATTGCATTATTTGTGCTTGTCCTAGTTAAATTTGAATACGGGTTTACGATACGAGTTTACGGGTTTACGATACGAGTTTACGAGTTTACGGGTTTACGATACGAGTTAACGAGTTTACGGGTTTACGATACGAGTTTACGGGTTTACGATACGAGTTTACGGGTTTACGATACGAGTTTACGAGTTTACAGGTTTACGATACGAGTTTACGGGTTTACGATACGAGTTTACGCGTTTACGATACGAGTTTACGCGTTTACGGGTTTACGATGCGAGTTTACGGGTTTACGATACGAGTTTACGAGTTTACGGGTTTACGATACGAGTTTACGAGTTTACGGGTTTACGATACGAGTTTACGGGTTTACGATACGAGTTTACGAGTTTAGGGTTTACGATACGAGTTTACGGGTTTACGGGTTTACGATACGAGTTTACGGGTTTACGATACGAGTTTACGGGTTTACGATACGAGTTTACGGGTTTATGATATTGTAGATGTATCTTGACATATGGAACAAGTTACCCAACTAAAGTTTTGTGCATTGTTCTTAATTTGCAGAAACTATGGAACGAGACGAAGATCAGGAAAATATCCTCCAGGATATAATCCGCGGGCCGGAAGATATTGTCGATGTCACCACGGAGTTTTTGAACAACTCCGGTGAGGGAGATGAGTCTCTCAACCGAAGAGACGGCTCCGGTGAGGTAGAACCCGACGGCCGGGGTGAGGGAGAAGTCAGCGAGGGAGAAGCCGACGAGGGAGAAGCCGAAGGCTCCGGTGGAACATTAAACTCCGGCGAGGTGCATATACATATATTAATGAAGCCGAAGATTGTATTAATTAAGTCTCTGATGTCTATATACATATATTAACGCTCTTTCTTCTTTTAGCCCTCCGGATCGAGCAAATCTTCTGTAAGGACAAAACGAGGCCCAGCCAAAAAGTTGGGCGACCAAGAAAGGTACACGATCGAAAGAGTCGCTGAAGACGGCACACCGACTGCTCCCCCTGGTGTTAAAAATAAAATGGTAAAGCAATGCGGAGTTCTTGTTAGGGACTTCATCCCGATCACCGTTCGAGAATGGCATCGGCCAAACGAGAAAGGACAGCTATATGTCAGCGATGAGGGCAAAGAAAGACTTTGGAGAAAGCTCATGGTTAATTTCACCCTGCCGGCGCCAGAGGTGGATTCAGATGAGGAGGATCCAGATGAGGCAGAAAAGATTGCCCGGAAAATCATGGAGCAAAAAGTCAAGGACTGGGCACTTAAGAAGATGGCCGAGCTATTCAAGAACTGGAAGAAAAGATTGAACAAACTGTTTGTCAAGAAAAATAAGACTCCAGACTTCGATAAAGGGTATGAGAAGATAAAGGACTACTGGGAAGAATTTGTGGCGTACAAGAAATCAGAGGAAGCTCTGGAAAAGTCTGCAAAAAATGCGGCAAATGCTGCTCTAAAGATGTACCACCATACTATGGGGCCTGGTGGCTACGCTGGTAGCATGCCTAAGTGGGAGAAACTTGAGGCGGACCTGCTGGCTAATGGGATCACTCCAGAGCCACTCAAGTGGATCGAACGGGCAAGAAATTGGTTTTACGGGCATGGGGGCACGTTGGACGCAGAAGGGAAGTGCATATATAACAGAAGACACAAAGATAATCCCCTACTACCCATCCAAGAAATTAGAAATGCAGTAAAGGATGTTGAAGAGGGACGGTTCATTCCCGATAGAGAGGATGACGAGCTCACACGCGCCCTTGGGAATAAGGAACACGACGGACGGTTACGAGGCGTACCTGGCTCCAAGCCCAAGACAATTGCGATTCCCGAGCACAGGAAGAAATTTCCTGATAGAAGCCATCAGAGGAGAAAGGAAAGGGAGGCAATGGAAGCACGCGCTGCTGCAGACCGGCTGCTAATATAGAAGAAGAATTAAAGCTGCAGAAGGAACAAATTGCCGTGCTTAGCCAGCAAGGTACTAGCGGCCAATCTCAACGGCACATGGTAGAAGCTGCATGCGATGGTACCGGTGGCCCATCGAATCGGAAAAGCAGCGTGGCTTCCACGGAGCTCCAGGATGGTAATGATGATGCAGTGGCTCCACTTCGTCGCTACCCAGTGGATGATATCACGGAGAGCACACCTTGTGAGATGCATGTGAAAGTTTTTAACTTAACCGTGAAGGTGGCGGTCGGCTATGTCGTACCAATTGGACCTAATCCAACTTACCATTTCTCTCCGGTTCCAAATGGCTACGCTGTTGTCGCGGTGGATGAAGTGATGAAAGATTATGAGGAGCTGAAGCTGCAACACCCTGCAGGTGAAGATGGGGAGGTGCTTGAACTTGGAGAAGCCAAGAAAGCGACCATTCTATGGCCAAAGGAATTCATCGTGCTTCCGAACTGGCAGCCAAGGCCATCGACTCCTCACCAGTCTCCAGCGCAACAGTCCTCTTCACCGCCTCAGCATTCTCCAGCGCAACAGTCCTCTTCACCGCCTCACCAGTCTCCAGCGCAGCCGTCTCCGCCGCCGCGTCAGCCGTCTCCGCCGCCGCGTCAGCCGTTTCCGCCCACCGCTCGTACTATGAGGGGTAAGCGATCACCGAAACGTAAAAGGTCGCCCCTCCCAACAGTACCTCATAAGAATCTTCCCATTAGACCTTATGACAGGACTGTAGCGGAAAACGCCGCGGAGGTGGCTGCCTACAATAAGGCTTTTTTTGCACCAAAAAAGCCCGAGCAGAAGCCGGTATACGATGAAAAATCCAAAAAGTGGAGAAAGTCCTTCCTTGAGCAGCCATCCCAGATATCGATGAATCTGCCATCTGACTATGGTCGTGAACTTACTAAGCTAGCACGTGCCCAGTCTGAGCAGAACAAGGGAAGAAGTGCAAAAAGCGGGAAACAAATTGCCCAGCTCGGACAGCAGAAAAATCAATCGGTCCCCCCGCTCATAGTGTGTTCCGATGTCGACAAGGACTTCAGAGTCGCTATGGATAAGACCTGGAATTATTGGACCCCAGAGCCATAGCTGCTGCTAAAGAACTTGGTGTCACTGTATTCAGGCCAAGGAACAGGCTACCGCCTTGGGTATGAGCCTTGGTCAACTTTTAGGCTATGAACATGCGCCAATGTTAGAGATGGCACGGAAATATGTCCAAGGGGAGCCTATGGTCAGTAATGAGGAGATGACGGGTCTATCAACACATATGCGAAATCTGCATACCTGGTACCTGGTGCACACATCAAAGAAGGACGCGAAAGAGTGGTTTCCGCTGGACGTTAGAGTGGAGCATTTCTTCAAACGTTACACTATACAGGTTCAACTGACTGAACTGTTCCAGTTATTCCAAAAGCGCGCCCTCGACAAATCTATCCTCTCTTGCTATTGTCTGTAAGTGATTTATTTTCGTAATTAAGTCTCTAGCTCAGCTCGTTCATTGCCTGTATTATATTATCCTGCTATATATATATCCTTTTGTACGCTATTATGCAGAATGAAGATGCTGGAATGCAAAAGATCTAAAGTTTTTGAGGTTGGGTTCGTTGACCCATATATCGTGAATTCACATACGTTAGTCAATCACCCCAAAGACGTGGAGCATGACCTGACCACCTTTTTAACCATGCAACATTTCTGTACGGAAATACTATTTCCTTACAACTTCAGGTGAGTGTTTCTGTCTTGTACATATTTTTATTTGGCTTTCTCGATGTTAAGTGTAATTGATGAGCTATGCATGTCTGCTTTATGTAAACGTCCGCAGGTTCCACTGGATTCTGCTAAGCATTCAACCTGACAAGTCCACAGTTGAAGTCCACGACTCATTAAGTTGGGACCAAGCGTTGTGGTCCGACATGAAAGAAATGCTCAACAAGTAATTTCAATCATTATCGCATTATATCGCCCTCTTTCGTTCGTTCCCTGATGTCAAGTAATTAATAACTCCTTTGTTCATTTTCTTTGCCAAAGCAGGTGTTGGACAATTTTCAAACAGAAGGTAGAAGGTCCATTCAAAGATGAGCTAACTTATAAAACGGTGAAAGTCCGCAGCAGCCACCGGGGAGTAATTTATGTGGATTCTACGTTTGCGAGTTCATTCGCGAGTTGACCACTGAGCGGAGAACAACTGCTTTCAGCAAAATGCGGGAGAAGATCGACCCAGAACTGCGCGTAGGAGCAATTCAAGAGGAATTGGCGGGATTTCTGCTTAGGGAGGTCATCGATGAAAGGGGAGAACATTATGCTTCGGACGATGAACTACATATGCCTTGATGGCTTGATCTATCTCCATGTAATTAAATAGTTGTATTCTCGCAAGAGATCGAATATTAATTATATATGCATCAACATGTACTGTGTATATAGTAGAGCGTATAATATGCGTACGGAAACGATGGAGAGCACGTCGGCGATGCGAAGAAGGGGGAGACGACGGAGGCACCGGCGAGAGGGAGAGGGGGCACCGGAGAGGGAGAGGAGGCACCGGCGAGAAGGAGAGGGGGCACCGGCGAGAGGGGGCACCGGCGAGAAGGAGAGGGGGCACCGGCGAGAGGGGGCACCGCGAGAGGAGAGGGGGCACCGACGAGGGGGCACCGGCGAGAGGGAGAGGGGGCACCGGCGAGAGGGAGACCCTAAACCCTAAATACCAAAAAAAAAAGCACTCATTGGTCCCGGTTCGTAACAAGAACCGGGACCAATGAGTCTCTCCCCACGCCCAGCCAGAACTGGCCACGTGGCCACCCATTGGTCCCGGTTCGTGGCCTAACCGGGACTAGCATTAGTCCCGATTGGCCGAAACCGGGACTGATGGCCCAACCGAACCGGGACCATAGGCCCATTTTCTACCAGTGCCCTATTTGACATTTCTACACGTACTGTGGGGGCAAGCGAAAGCATCTGCAGGTGCACGCCAGAAAGTGGTTCAGACGCTCCGGTCCAACGTAAAGGACAAGAAACATTTGCTGCAATCCTCCTCATGAAGCTAGGAGGATCCATGGATCGACGGCCAGCAGCACTGCCACTAGTAGCATTACCTAACTATATAAAAGGGATGCAAATCCTCGCCACCACAGCCACCGGGTCACTATTCATACTGTAGCATTACCTAACTATATAAAAGGGATGCAAATCCTCGCCACCACATCCACCGGGTCACTATTCATAACTGTAGCAGTCTACAGTAAATCAATCCGACCCGTCCGCCGGCTATCCGACAGTCCACAAGACACGCCCGATTTTTTTCGCAGCCACTTTGCAAAAAACAACTCGCACAACTAGAAATTAAACCCACACTCCAAATATTACCGCTGCGAAGGACCTACCTGCGATTTCAGACAAATACAGTGGCTTTTCTGCAATTCTATCTCTCCGCGCGGCGGCGGGATTGCCGGCGTCGCCGACGCGCCGGCACGCCGCTCCGGCCATCCCCGCTCAGATCCACGCGCACGGGCGGCTCCGCCGTCGCGCCCTCCACCTCCCCTCCGAGCGCCACCTGCCGGGACGCCGCAACCTCGCCGGAATCGACGCCTCCGTGCTCGCAGCCCTCCGTCGCGTCCGCACGCCGTAGCCGCCGCTCCGGCGACCTATAGGCGGCGGCGCCGCCACTCCCGGGATACCCGCGTCGAGGCGCGTCCCGCGGCCGCACGCGCGCTTCCCAGCTGGCTCTGCTGCATCTCCGGCGAGCTCGACGCCGCCGCGCCAGAGCCTGGCTGCCGGTGACGTCACCGTGACGACACCGCGGAGCTGCGGGGCTGGGCTGCGCAGATGGGCCGCTTTCTGGGCTGGGCTGGTTGCTGCGCAGCCCCGCTCGGCCCTCTTCCTTTTTTTCCCTTCTGTTTTAGTTTTCTATTTTCCAACATTTTTGTAACTTTTGAATTAGAACTCCAAATCAATTCAGACCAATTTCAAAAAAAATGTAGAAATCAATACAGTCATTTCAAATCCTTAGTGACCTTTTCCAAATTATTTCAATTTCCACACAAAATTGTAAAAACCAAAACAACCATTTCAAATACATTGTGATCTTTCCAAAGTTATTTCAAATCTTAAATTTCATTCACAAACTGAATTTTACAACTTTCTTTCCAGCGCAAATAAAATCCACAAGAATAATATCAATAATATCATTTAATATGATAAACCCAGTTAAACAATTTGGTACAAAACATCTTATTCAAAAAGAGACCGGTAAATCAATTAAATACAATGACCCATTTATACCATGACCTTCAAAATATCGAAATAAGAATACCACAAACGTAGATATTAAGAAATAACTGTTTTAAACTTAAATGCCAACTAGATATAGTTGAATCAAAAAACAAAATTTAAAATAGAACATGCATTAAAAAAACAAATTAAAATACTTTATAGATATTGTTTTTTGGTATTTAAATAATTTTCAAACAATACTGAAATAAGAGTACCACAAATGTTACTGACAAACAACTGTCTTAAACTTATTTGCTAACTAAATACAATTGAACCAAAAAAAATTAAAACATAACATGCTTTAAAAAGTTTAAAACATTTTATAGATGTTGTTTTACGGCATTTAACCAATTTTATAGAACATGCTTCAAGAACTAAATACAATTGAACCAAAAAAAATTAAAACATAACATGCTTTAAAAAGTTTAAAACATTTTATAGATGTTGTTTTACGGCATTTAACCAATTTTATAGAACATGCTTCAAGAAAAATTAAAATACTTCATAGATGTTGTTTTACGTTATTTAAATAATTTTCGAACAATATTAAAATAAGAGTACTACACATGTTAATGACAAACAATTGTTTTAAACTTATTTGCTAACTAAATACAATTGAATTAACAAACTAAATTTAAAACATAACATGCTTTTAAAAGTTTAAAACATTTTATAGATGTTGTTTTAGGGCATTTAAACAATTTTCAAACACTACTAAAAGTTGCAAAATCAGTGACTTTAACTATGTCCATCAGAACAATATGCAAAATATATCAGAATGATCACAAAAAAATGCTAACTATTTACGACATATGATCAAATTTGAAATTGGAATATCCCAAACTTTGAAATGTCTACCAAATCTGACCCTTCTACAAATTTAAAAAAGAAATTGAATCTAAAAAACTTCCCAATTTCGACGAATTTCGAAACCTGAACAATTTTTATCTGCAAGCTTTCTTTACATTTCAACAATTTCCAAATCTGCACAATTTAAAAATTACCACACTTTCCAGAATTTGAATTTTGCAACAACAACGTGACATACACATCTGAATATTTTAAAATTTTAAATGCCTTCCAAACCTATCTATTTTCCAAACGTAAAAAACAATCCAAATCTAAACAACTACCAAATTTGAATAATTTTCAAAATATAAACAAATTTTAAACGTAAGCTCTCTATGCATCCCAACAATTGTCACCACTATACAATTTTAAAAAGTCGACATTTCGAATTTTCAATTTTGCCACACGGGTGCGGCGCCATATTCTTCTCTTTAATTATGCATATTTTATCCTAAAATAATTACTGCAGCCACCGTAATTGCAATGATATGCTGCAGGGCACACACATTTGACCTCATAGTTCTTAAACTTCACACCGTAAAAAAAATTATATAATCTTTCACACCACTACTGTTTAGAGTGTTCTCATGCTTAAAGTGTTACATATCGTCAATCAATTCTGGCATCTTGGACTCCAACTGTATTCCCATGAATAATTTTGACAATTATTTTCTTACAATCTACAAATTTATTGTTGTTTACACGCACTTCAATGTTGCACATGTTCATTTTTACCATTTGAAACATCTGTTAACACAATAAAAAATTACAAAATACCCCAGTTACCCATCTAATATTTCCTCTCCTAATAATAGTTTATTCCACTATTAATAGCCACACGGATGCGGCGTATCGCCGCACCATTTTAACTAGTATATTATATATATATATATATATATATATATATATATATATATATATATGCTGCAGGCGCTCGTACAAAGCTGCGACAATTTTACTGCACTGGCCAGTGTGTGCGACAATTTTAAAGCACATACAGTGGGCCGACGGGCCAGCCACACTCGCCCAATGGGAAAACATGGTCCAGCCTCTCTTTCACTCTCTACTTCTCTCTGTCGTTTACTTTGGTCGATGATGAGGACATATACATTGTGTGCCATCTGCCAAGCACGTGTACCCGTATATGCATGCAGCTACAAGCAGGGCGGTTCAGCATAGGGGGGGGGGGGGGGGGGGGGGGGGAGAGATTGTGATGGTTGCATGTGAAGTATTGTATAACAAGATATCAAACTCAAAAAATAGTATATCAACATATGGTTTTTCTTAGCACACGAACCGCCTTGTCAATTTCTACTAGAGAAAACGCCTTGTCGATTTCTAATAGAGAAACCGCCTAGTCATCTTACTAAGATATCAACTTAGGGTTGTCAAAGCCTGAAGGCCATTTCATGAATAGAAGGTATCTCAGTCGTCAAATATGTAGCTTTTTATGATTTCAAATATAGCTGTGTGTTGAAGATTAGATAAAAAAATCAGCACCAGGACAGATTCAAGATTTACACAATTAGCATGAAAAATCAATCCATTATATTCTTTCTCTTTGTTTATGACTAAGGGTATTAGAAAAATTGAAACAAAAGGGGATCTATTTAGGAGTAGCAGACGTACATCACATGTATTGTAGTGTGTACCTTAGACAAATAATTCACAGGGACGATATGAAGAAGGGCTTGTGATGCGGGCGTACAGCAAGCGGCAACGACGATGAGCGGCGTTTCCGTTCGCCGCCACTCAGCTGTTGTCGGGCGGTCGGCGGCTTGGTAGCGGGAGCAGTAGCGAGATCGATGGTGGGAGGCGAGAGCGACGGTTGACAAGGGCACGATGTATGGCCAGGTATATGGGCTATGCTTGTTGGGCTTCGGTGCTCAATACTTGGATCGCTGCTAGCTTTGGTAGTTGGCCTTAAGTAAGGACCAGCAAAATAAACGTTGGGCTTAAGTACTGACTACGTGAATGTCCATGGCCGGTAGAGGTTTTACGGGTGTATATACTATACTACAAGCAGTAATATACGTATAGAATAGTTGGGGGGACGAACCATTGGGGGGGGGGGGGGGGGGGGGGGGTCAGACCCCTGCTAGCACCCCCCTGGATCCGCCCCTGGCTACAAGCTTGCATTGTCTGTACTGCTTGGTAGCCGTCGGCACTATCATTAGTTAGAACGTCTCCATCCAGCGGTGGCGCCCCAAATTTGTCCGGCGCCTCAAAATGTGTCTGCTTTGAGAGGTGCTTTGGTAACCATCATCGTCGATGTAGACGATTGTGGAGGGAGGCAGCACGGGAGGAGAAGCAGGAGTCGAGATACGCGGCGGTCGATCGAGGTGGAAGCGTTGCCACCGCCGGAGGAGGATGCATGTTGTGTCGTGAACTCGATGGCCTTCAAGAAGCCAGGGAAGTCCTTCTCGATCTCGGTGGCCGACGCCATCAACGTTAAGCTGATGTCGGGGAAGTCGCCATCGTGCACGTGGTGGTATCCCACCGGCACCACCTTCTGCCTCGCCAATGAGCGCGGCTCCTCCTTCACCTCCTGCTTCAGCCGGTGGAGGTAGAGGCGGCCGCTTGGTTGGGAACGCCGCGTCGGCTACACGCGGATGACCGGATCACCTCGGGAACCACCCGAGAAGTGGCCGCCATTATTCACGGTTGGCCGAGTGTGTGTGTATAACATGGAGACCCCCACCAGAGCCTTTTTCGAGCATTGTTCAGCACGTACGAGCAGAACCCGATGGGGTTGGCTTAGGAGGTGTCGGTAAGTTCTTGAGTCGATCCAGACCAATGGGGGTGCCGCATGGACGAGTGAATATGCTCTTAGTAGTTTCTTATTGGGTCTCTCTAGGGCGCAGTCGACTGAGACTTAGCTTATGTCTCAGTCGGCTGACGTCATCTTTTTTTCTGCAACTCCGACGACCTTCCTCAACTCCGGCGAGCTCGCTCCCCTTGCAGCAAGCGCCGGCCTAACCGCCGACCTCCCCGCCCGCGGCCGGCGCGCTGCCGCGACGCCTCGCCGCCCCGCCCTGCCCCGAGCTCCTCCTCCGCCGGTCCGCCGCCGCCCCGGCCCTCCCTCTAAACACCGCCCCTTCTTCTCGGCGTCGGCGAACCTGCACCCCGCACCCCCAACCGAAGTTTGCTCCTCGCCTCCGCCGCCTCCGCGCGGCCAGCCGTGGCTGCGGCGGCTCCGGGTCGACTTGCCGCCATGGACGCGCGAGGAAGAGGAAGACCTATCAGTTCGCACGAATCACGTGGCAGATCGGAGGGTGGAGGAGATGACTGAGACATAAACTATTTCTCAGCTAGCTGAGACTTAGCAAAACCGTTTCTTATTTGTAGCTAGTGCCCTAATGATCCTTGCTAAGCAACCTTGCAACGTGCCGGCTTCACGTAGGGTCGACACGTAGCAGTGCTACGCAACAACAAAATCAGTAATGAGGCTCTGGCATGGCAGGCAGTGCCATCATGCAGGCGAACGACTCCATGCGAGGAAGCAAACACTGCCACATGCGTAGAGATTGTCCATCCCCGTACGTATCCGGCCGGCCTCTGCTAAGCTTCGTCGTCTTCCTCGCCTTATCATGTCTTATCAACGCCATTGCTTCCACTGTTGGAGTGGACAGAACGACAAGCTAGAGGTACATCGTCCTAAGCATCATCGCGAGAAACTGCCAAAGTTCTCACCAGTGCACTTGCTTGAGTTGTTGACGAAGGTTAATCGTGTCTTTATTCTTTACCACCGTGAGAGATAAAGATAACCAGATAGCCTGATAAGTCTTTGTCACACAAGAAAAACGGCTCTAATAGCATTTTTTATTTTGAGGAAACATTTTCAACTGTGCCCCAAAAAATATCGGACACACACACAATAATGGCTCCGGCTTTGGCCTACGGAATATGATCCCGCCGCTGTGACGAAGCGTGGGGAAGCAGCATAGTGCCTGCCCGAAGAACCGAAGAGGTGGACGAGTGTTATATTTAAGTACTTATTATGATCTTGTCCTTCTATTTCATATACGATAGGATCCACGCCGTGATGTAGAAGCCATGTTGAAAAAAGAGATACTCAAAGACGCCATTACGAGGATGAGGCCTCTTTATAGCATCTCCATCGGGAGCAGCCAAATATGTTTCCGGCACCCCCCAATTGTGCCCTCTTTGAGGGGTGCCGGACACGAGTCCGGTTAAAATCGGAGTAGTGCTCACAACGGCACCCCTAAACAGACCGGACAAAGTGCCGGATTATAAGATTTTCTATAAATTTTATTTTTGTAGCCTGTGTGTAATTGGGGAAAAACAAAGGGTATGGGCAGACCTTGCCACAAAAAATGGATTGCTTGGCATAGGCAGCCCACTTGATCCACCGAGGTGATTTTCTGTGGCCATATAGCACTAACACACGCCACGTGGCTAGCCACAGAGGATCTCGTGAGTGGATAGCTTGAGTATAGGAGGGCACTCCATCCACTCACTGGATCTTCTGGCCATATAAATAAAAAACCATAACACATAGGCGTGCGTAGCCAAACGCTTGTCCGCCTCACCGCCCGTAAGAGTGGATGACATGTGGGTCAGCCCGACCCTGATCGTGCCCGGACATTGTCTGGCACCCCAAGAGACCCTCCAAACTTGGGGGTGGCTCGGGGTTGCCGGACATATTTGGCGGCTCCCCGGACACTTGGGGGTGCCGGTGGGGGCGATTTTTGCGTTCATACCCCATTGAAGCTTTAGGGGGTCATTTGGCGGGTGCCGGTGAAGATGCTTTTAGCAGCCTAAAGAAGATGTGTTTACCAGGGCCAAGAAGTGAAACTTTGGTATGTTAAAGGAAGAGGGGCTCAATCTCCTATTTATTTTAATTGAAATTAGAGCCATTAGATGAGTGCACAGTAAAGAAATGTAATTTTACATCTAAATGAAATGAAAATTTTAATATACTTTAAATGTAGCAAATGATTGTTTAGATTTTAAGATCCTTAGCTGCGGCATCACCATTTTTTACTTGAAAAAAGTTGTTAGAAGATCCATGGGCGCTAAAACCACGTGCACATGAATACGAACAACAATATCTGCCCTACAGAAAAGGCAAGTTTCCTGTCCAATGCTTTTAACCATTTCGGGGAGTGGACAGTGGATACTGTTGGTGGAAAAAAAGACACCAACTTGAGCTGTAAGTAGAACAGAAAAGAATGCATCTGCTGAAAAGTCAGGACACCTCATACATGCACCCATATTGGTCGATCTGAGATGTATGCAATTATTGAATCGATGTACGTAGTTAGCTAGGGATCGATGAGGACGAGTCAAGATCTGAATTGTTGTGCCGACAGGCAGCTAGCTGCCACGTAAAGAAATGTAATTCATATCTAAATGAATGAACATTCAATATACTTTAAATGTAGCAAATGATTGTTTCGATCGTGATTAAGTTACATGCGACGGAAAAGTACACCCAACATGGTAAGATCCTTATCTGCGGCATCACCATTTTTTACTTGAAAAGTTGTTAGAAGAGCCATGGGCGCTAAAACCACGTGCACATCAAAACGAACAATAATATCTGCCCTACAGAAAAGGCAAGTTTCCGGCCCAATGCTTTTAACCATATCGGGGAGTGGATAGTGGATACTATGTTCCCACTGTTGGTGGAAAAAAGACACGAACTTGAGCTGTATGTAGAACAGAACAGAATGCAGCTGCTGAAAAGTCAGGACACCTCATACATGCACCCCTTTTGATCGATCTGAGATGTATGCAATAAGTTAGGGATCGATGAGGACGAGTCAAGATCTGAATTGTTGTGCGACAGGCAGCTAGCTGCCATGGCAGCTGGGGCCTTATAATGCCTGTCCACCATTTGTCAACAAGAGGCTACAGTATCAAGCTTTAGAGAACAGGTCCCTACCTGCATGCCGAGTATTTGTACATATGTATAATTGTATATATGTAAGTATAGTAAGTGGGAGACAAAAGAGAATTATGGTACAAAAAAAGCAAGATGATTGAGTTTTGAGGGTCGGCAAAATTAAGCTGCCAAGACCATTCGCTGGATGGATGCAAGAAGGCTAGTGAAGGGAATGTAAAGAGCTAGTAGAGCACTAACCTATGAGTGCGGCGATATGGACGCCAAGCTCCACGGAGCTCGGTATTTGAAAAGTTCAGAATTTATATTTTGAAGTTCAAATAAAAAATCTGAATCAAATATTAGATGTAGGTAATAATACAATCTACAAGTGTGTAAAAATTCAGTCCGAAATTCGTTATATTTTGGGATGGGCAAAAATGACAAATGAGTGGATCTAGATCTGTGAACATTACACATTTTGAAAATTTGAAAAAAAATTAGATTTCTCTTTTTTTGTGTAGCCTAAAATAGTACGAAGTTTGAAACTGGCGGAGCATAGTCTTACATTGGCGAAGTATTTCGCTTTATTTATTCACTTATTTTCAAAACTGAGGTAATTTTTTTTGCTTCATCTCCTTAATGTCGAACCCTGGAAAAATAAAAGTTAAGTGCTTCAAAAAATCCAGTCGGCTCAAATTATCAAAAGTCTACTCTCACGAAAAAGTTAAGTGCTTTGCACCCGCCATTTTGCCCAATTGGTGGCTTATACTTTATCTTGCTCATTACCATGTTTGGCAAAGAGTCAATTAGTGGCTATATAGAGACGGCCAGTGGTGGGGGTTGGCAGTGACCACCCCACCCGCCCGAGATCGACTCCCAGCGGGAGCAATTTTCTAGTGTCTCACTGCGCTGCACTGTTCTCGGGAACACTGTAGCCATGGTTCATTTCGCAGGTACCTCACGACGTCCATATGCCACAGGCGAGAATGACGTGCCCGTCATTCACGGACGTATAATCCGTCATTCACGGAGTTCAGGACTTCGGAAGTCTCTCAAGAACGTGTTGGATTTATAGGTTGTAGGTCTAGTTTAGGCGCTTAGTCGGTGTGAGTTGTGGTGTTCGTGCGTGTGGTGTGTGTGGCTGTGCGTCCGAACAGATACTACAGATTGTACTCAGTTGAGACTCAAAAATAAAATAAAAATTAGTGGCTATATAGATGGCAAGTGCACCTGGCATGTAGTACATCAATCTCTGCCTGCGTTAGCAGATAAGAAATTAATGATAGACATTTGAGCATAGACTACTATAGTCTAACCCTGATCATCAAAATGAAGGTCGGCCTGCTATCGAACTACCGACAATGACTATAGCATTGATTCCCTATTTAGAGGCTGAAGCAATCACGTGTCCATGCAAGAATATGTCGGGAGAGGAATACGGCCAAATTATACTCCCTCGTTCGGAAAATGATGTCACAAAAATGGTCTATCTATAGTTCATTTTGTGATATCCTTTTGCGAACGGAGGGAGTAGCACGTAAGCGCTGTAAACCACATCTGTTGTCTGGATGCGCATACTAGAGGATTTTTCTCGATATAAAAAAGTGCATACTAGATATTTCTATTTCTATCTTGTCTTGGGCATATATGCTCGACCAATACCTCAAATTGCTAACCGTACGGCTGCTTGTCTCAAACAACATCTCTGGATGCGTTGTATCTTCTCATGCACCAGGGCCTAATTAGCGTCTGGCTTTGTTTCATAATTAATTATATACGGATGTATAGTCAATCGATTTAAAGACCAGGGTTATCATTCATTTTAAAAAACAAGTGTGCATGATATAGAAATAAAGTATGTGAATTGTGTAAAGAATAAAATAAGTACATCGAACGATCAAGTCACAACAACAAAGGAAATGATTTGTCAAGACCACCAAGGAAATTCCATAAGTGCGATATCACTTAATATATCTAGTTAATTTGGTGGTTCCGGTTGAGGAAATCCATAGGCAACGGAAGACTATGGATAAAAAAAATTCCTAGATCAACCCTTTGAAACCTTCACTATTTGGTGGTATCGTAGGACGTTGGAACTCCTTGGTTAATGAAAACCTAGATAGCTATGGTCTTATCGCCTAACACGAATCTCGGTTGTACCAGATTGTAACATAAGTGTGTTTGTGCATAACAATGTGTGGTCAGATCCGGAATATTTCCACCCTTGGCGTTCCCGAAACTAAATTAGGAAATCTCACCAACACACATTACCGTCAACTAGCTAGCGGTATCTGATGATAAATAAAAGTTGAAGATAAAGTGTTTAATTTCATATTTGTATTTATGGATTCCTTTTGAGAACTTAGCAACAAAAATTTACCATCCTAGGTTAGGAAAAGCTCTCCTGTAAGTATGGCTTTTCCGCTAACTCGGTGTGATCCATATTGAATTGGATGCACCAGCCATTTCATCAAGAAGTCAGAATTTATGGAGAATGACGGGCGATATATTTCAACACTTCCCCATGTCTAGGATTCTCTAGGATTTATATGTGGGATCGATGTTGGATGTAAATAAAAAAAATAGTACATTGGCCGAGTCATGAACTCTAGACCTCTTTGATCCGATGCCATATTGAATTGGATGCACCAACCATGTCCGTAGAACTACAAACTGATGGAGAATGGTAGTCAATATATTTTAACAGGAACCACCAAAATATGTGTAATAATATCCCTTAATTAATCTTTTTTTGGGTCATCATTGAAAATTCAAACTAGCATATTCGATTGTACCTTTATCACTCAAGCAAGTCACCAGCCACTTTATTTTTCAATCATTATTCATCCAAAACCCACTAGGTGACGTAATGCATTTTCATTGGTTCTAAGCATGCACCTTTTATTTCAATTCATCCCATGTTCTTCTTATTCTTCTCCACTTGACTCATGCTCATGCATATGCCACGACACTAATCCATGATGACCAATGCTTCATTTCTCCTTAAAATGGTAGACTATGATTGCATTTGCAATGACCTCTCCAATATTGTAGCTGACTCATTTAAGTTAGTAATGTTTTTGCCACAATCCCATGGGATCGAGATGAAGTCACTTAGACAACCATCCATTCTCCTCAATGTTATCATCCATGTCAGCCATTTGTGTGATAGTTAAGCTTGTGAAAAACATCAACCTGGTTAATGAACAATGTATATCCTCATTTAGACAAACATAGGATGTGCCATTTGGTTATCTAAATTAACCCCTTAAAAGCATGAACCCATATTCAACAAAAGCAACATTCACCAAACGTTGCCACACACTAAGATTTCGCCAAACATACTTGTCCACTTGATTCCATGTCGTTGATCAACATGTTTTACGGCACACATTAGATTAATATCTGATACTTCTTTTTTTAATAAGAAGTTAAATGATTTTCTCTTCCTTGTATAATCATTTCTGAAAGGAAAAAAAAGGTTCCACACTCCTTATGTCTAGCGGCTCCTGAACCAATCTCTGATAGTTTAAGATATATGGCATGTGAGAACTTGCCTGTGGCAAGATGGTTAGGTGGGTGGTTGTACCCCCAGCCCACCAGAGTTCAAACCCCAGGTTTGACGCTGGTGTTTCTCATTTAAAGCGGAATATTCTTCAGTGGGAGGCGACGTTCCCGTCGACAGCGAGGCGCCCGTGGTGACTTCGTCAATCTCAAGACTCGACCCGCCAACTCGGTCTCTTGGGGTGCTCATAGGGGTAGGGTGTGCGTGCGTGCGTTCATAGGGGTGAGTGTGTGTGCGTGTATATGAGCGTCTGCATTGTATTGTGTTTCGAAAAAAAAGATATATGGCACGCGCATGCACAATATCAAGAATGATATGAGATTGATCTAACAGAGATAACCAAAGTGTATCTCAATTGAAGGCGTGCACTACAATCATGTCAAGGAAGGGACAATTTTGGCCAGTTGCAAATTCAGTAAGATGGATGATCTAGATATTTTTAATACGATCATAAAGATATACAAACAATTCTCACTTTCGCACAACCCTTTTGAATAATAGTCTATTCTATCAGATTGATATACAAAAAAATGTACAAGGAATTGTCCTCTCATAGACTCATACGACTATCTGGAATTCTTCTGGATCATGTCAATGTTGTTTTCTCTGTCTATTCTTGATTCCCCAAACGGAAATGGATATGGAGATTGAGTAGCTACCTAGCAATCCATATATGCAGAAGATCAAGAACTAACCGTGTCGTTCATCCACCCGATGATCCCTCGCCCCCTCCGGCAATGTCAACGCCGAAAAGCTTGACGGCAACATGGCCGGTCTCATTCTCATCGCCAATGGCCGCATCGACCGCCGTCGTCTTCTTGTAGTCGATGAAGAACTGCTTCTCCGGGCCGTACGTGGAGCATGAGAACACGACGGTGTCGCCGGCGCCGAGGCCCTTCTCCCGGACGTAACGGCTCCACCCCTTGGTGAGCACGTAGCTCTGGCTGCTGTTCCAGTACGAGTACCTGAACCGCCACACCTTCCCCTCGCCGTCCTCGAAGTTGAGCAGCACGCCCTTGTCATTGCCGCCGCCGGCCACCGTCTGAGGGAAGTGCCTCTCGGCTTGCTGCTTGGGCACGACGAGGCGGTTGAGCTTGCCGACGTCGCTGGGCGTTACGGCCTTCTCGAACAGGTGCTCCCGCGCCCACGCTGGTGTCGGCTGCGCGCGCCCGCGCCCGCGGCGCAGGCCCTGCCGCAGCTCGTCGGCGTAGGTGTGCTTGCGGAGCATGTCCACGATCTCGGCCTTGGAGTGGTCGTTGAGGAAGGCCAGCTCGGGATCGAGCTCGCCTGTGGACGACGAGCCGGCCTCGTCCGCCGCCGGTGGGCGCTGGTGGTTGGTGACGGCGTCGCGTCCACGGAAGCGGAGCGCGGCCACGTCGTAGGCGCGCGCGGCGGTGTCCTCGTCGGGGAACGTGCCGAGCCACACCCGCGAGTGCTTCTCGTAGATCTGCGCGCCCCACCGCCCGTTGGGCTGCGGCACGACGCCCTTGAACCGCGACGATGACGGCGTTGCCCGCGGAGGCAGCTGCGCCGGCGACGAGGACGCCTCCGCCGCGTCCTCGGCCCCCGACTCCGGGGACGAGTACTCCATGTCCATGTCGTTGTCGCCCATGGCGGCCAAGTTCATCTTGGGATTGTTTGTCGCTTTGCCAGATGCCATCGATCGTCAGAATTATTGTACGTGCGTACGTAGCTCTGGTGATTTCTTGTGTATATATTGAGGAGGTTGGTGTGGTTGTTGCCATCTTGTGTTTGTGCTGCTTGAACGATTAGTGTGTGATTGTGTTTATGTTGGCGCTTATGTATGCATTCGCAGCTTTACTCTGTTAAAGCCGTTATTTTATGCTGATGTGTGTGGTTGGCTTCTAGTGTACTTTTCACATTAGGGTTGTTCATTATCATGCTTTCTGGCGTATATGTCCTTGTGACTTACTTGAGAGAATCTGCCCATCAACTTGGCTGTTGTCCGTGCGTGTGTTAGTACAGTCTTTATCCGTGAACATATTTTGTTTCATAATGGAATCTTTAATTGAAAGTTACCGTCCCATCAAGCCTGATACAACAACAGCACAAGAGAGTTCAAAGCTCCTGCCTCTGAATAGTAACTTAAAAAGGCTTGTGCCCAAATTTGTGACAAAAAGGTGGTGCTTAATTGGTGCATTCATCAAGAGGAAGCCATATCACACCCTTTATTAGGCCTTGGCAGAATTTCATTTTTCCAACGAGTACAGTTTAGAACAACACCATTGGTTAAATTTATATTTTGGTTATTTATTTAATTTGGGGCTCTCTCACGCAATTGGCTGCAAATAATTTTACTTGCTACACTTACGTTCCACCATCACACAATTAATAGTTACGAACATTCATGAAAATCACTCTCACCTTCAATATGGTACCTGGAAACATTTTGGCGCAGAGGCTGAAGTCTCCAGAAAGAACATTTTATTGGAATTTTCTTTCTTAGGTTACCAAGCATTGGATGTCATATGTAGTGCAGGGCAAAAATAGAACTCAACGAAAGATACGGAATTTATACATGGAGCTTCACGCGTGAACTTTTTACTGTGCGTGTGAAAGTTTCACTATGTGTATTGCAACTCCACATGATAGATAATTGACCTATAACGACGGACAAGTACCCCATATGCATCCCTAGATTTTTCCCGGGTATATGTGGTTGTGACTTGTGGGAATCCGGTCAACAATTTGTGTCCCGGTGCACGTGAGAACATTTCTTTGTACATGCAAATATTTTGTTTCATAATGGAGTCTTTCATTCAACATGTTGTCGCATCAAGAGCACATCAAGAGTTCACAGCTCCAGCCTTTGCACACTAAGATGCATACGACCTATCATACATAGTTGAAAATAAAATGGCTCTTCATAATGACAAAAATGCAGTAACCTAGACATAATTATGCACTATAACGACAAAATAATCATTAGTGCTTGTGTCGTTAACCTGGATTAGTCGATGATCATCAGGTAACCATGTGAATGATGGAGAAAAAGTCTGTCAATATATTATAGCAGTGTCTTTGGTAATTTTACGTATTCCATGATTTTTTTTAGAAAATTCATTGAATAGGTTATAAAAAACACAAAGGACTTTTACCCAAATTGGTTACGAAACAATGGTTCTTAAGTGACACTTGTTCATTTTGTGCATTCATGGAGAGAAGAGGCCATATGAAATCCTTTATTAGCTTGTCAATGGGAAAAATTAGAATAACACCCTTCTGAACTGTCTATTCTGGTAATATATTCAAGTTTGTATTTCCGCGGTGATTGGTTACGGATAACTTTGTTGTTACATGTATGTACCACCGTCACAAATTTAATAGTTAATTAGGATATTCAAGAAAATCAGTCTCACCTTTCAATGAGGTACCTGCATACACATAAGAGGTGGGAGTCTCTAAAAAGACCATTATATTGGATCTTCCTTGGGTTATCAAGCATTGATAGTCATAGGTATTGCATGAAAAAAGAAGTCCAAGTCACAGGAAGAACGACGACAGGAAGGAAAACATTTGCGCATACCACGGTCTTCTCTATGAGTCTAAATATTTGACATTGATAGAAGGTTCCTTCTAATTTCCATATGTCACCTCAGTATGAGTCATGCATGTTACCTGCCGATGACAACATACAAGTACGCAATATATACGAGAAGCTTCCTACACAAGCTTTCTGGTGTGTGTTTGTGAGAGAGTCTCACTATGTATTCCAACACCACACACTAGATAATTGGCCTATAACGACTGACAAGCAATCCAAACACATTCCTATATTTTCAGCTGTGTCTTGGGGTTGCAAAAATAATCTTCTTCAATTAAAAACTCGCTTTGCATTCTAGCAATAGTAACCCCGAAATCCATGTTCCCTTACTATGTTATACTCTCTCTCTCCCTCTCTCGTTCCCTAAAATGTTGCTTGTGGTAGTCAAAAAAATAAATGAAAAGTTAGACTATGAATATCTTTAAAATAGGTTGAATTAGATACTAGTAATTAAATGATATGCTCCTGCCTTTGAATAGTAACTTAAAAAGGCTTATGCCCAAATTTGTGATAAAAAGGTGGTGCTTAATTGGTGCATTCATAAAGAGGAAGCCATATCACACCCTTAGGCCTTGGCAGAATTTCATTTTGCCAACGAGTACAGTTAGAACAACACCATTGGTTAAATTTATATTTTGGTTATTTATTTAATTTGGGGCTCTCTCACGCAATTGGCTGCAAATAATTTTATTTGCTACACTTACGTTCCACCATCACACAATTAATAGTTACGAACATTCATGAAAATCACTCTCACCTTCGATATGGTACCTGGAAACATTTTGGCGCAGAGGCTGAAGTCTCCAGAAAGAACATTTTATTGGAATTTTCTTTCTTAGGTTACCAAGCATTGGATGTCATCGGTAGTGCGGGGGCAAAAATAGAAATCAACGAAAGATACGGAATTTATACATGGAGCGTCACGGGTGAATTTTTTATTGTGCGTGTGAAAGTTTCACTATGTGTATTGCAACTCCACATGATAGATAATTGACCTATAACGACTGACAAGTACCCCATATGCATCCCTAGATTTTTCCCGGGTATATGTGGTTGTGACTTGTGGGAATCCGGTCAACAATTTGTGTCCCGGTGCACGTGAGAACATTTCTTTGTACATGCAAATATTTTGTTTCATAATGGAGTCTTTCATTCAACATGTTGTCGCATCAAGAGCACATCAAGAGTTCACAGCTCCCGCCTTTGCACAATAAGAGCATCTCCACCGGGGCCTCCAAATTCGTGTCCGGCACCCCCCAATGGGGCCTCCATTGGGAGGTGCCGGACATGTGTCTGCCCATGTTTTTGACCACGTCCACAGCGGCGCACCCCAAACGCCCGCCCCCCAAACGCGAGCAAATCATCGAACACCTTGCGGGCGGCGGATTTTATTAAACGAGATTTAACAAATTTACAATTTAAAATCTAAACGAGATTTTAAAACTAAACTTAAACTACGCCGGTACCGGCTACACGCTACAGCGTCTAGCCAACCACTACACGCGCCGGCGGCGAGGAGAGATGCCGCTCCATGGCCTAACGAAGGGGTAGAAGATGCGAACCAAGCGCCGGAATCATCAACAGACTTGCATGTCTTGATGATCCGGTGCGGGAAGTTTCATCTGCTATTCCCATCGGCTACGACCTTTAGAAACGAAGCCTCATTGTGGCTGAGACTTCTGGTTTCGTGGCCGGCGCGTGGTGGGATTTCATCTACCGTCTGGCCGCCTGATCGGAAGCCTCGCCGGCTTCACCTTGCGCCCCCTTCTCCGGTGGCGGCGGCGCTGCTGACCAAGATGCGGCTGTCGTTTCTGTAGGTAGATCGGGCAGCTCGGGGTCGTCTTCGTCCTCGGCTGCGTCGTCGTCGTCCGATGCAGAAAACTCCAGCGTTGGTTCCCGCGCGCCGGTAGGGAGGAAGTCGCTGCCACAGCGCGCCTCGTACTCCGCGTCCACCACGGCGTGCCAGTAGGGCGCCGAGATGGAGTACTTGGGGTCGATCTTCTGCTCGTACGGCATCGCCTGCCACTTCCGCATGATGAAGCCGACGCGCTCCTTGCCGCTGAGCCGCGGCGCCACCGGCACGTTGACGGCGTTCCTCGTCCACCCTTCGGGTAGGGACGCATCCCCTCCACCGGCACGATGTGGCGGCTGCACAGCTGCGCCGTCTCCAGCGACACGACGTACGGAGGCGCGTTGGCTGCCTCCTCGAGCCACCACTCGCGTTCATATGCCCTAGCCATCTCCGCCTCCTCGTTGCGGCGACGGCGTTCCTCCATCTGCTCGCGACGTCGCTGGCCGCAGCGCTCGCTTTCCGCCGAGAGAAAGACGCGATGACGCCGGAGACCTCCGGCGTCTCGCGGTTGGCCCCTTGCTTGGCGGCCGATCTGCTGGTGGCGAGTTGGGAGAGGGGAGAAGGGAGAAGCGGTGGTGTGGGGAGAGGAGGGTTGCGACGCGCCGGGTTTTAAAGGCGGCCGGAGGAGCGGGGTTGGGTGGCCTGCATTAACGCGGCGGGCAGCCGGTTCGCCTGGCCACGCATTGACGCCGACGACGCGTGCGCAGGGCGCCGCCACGGGCAGCCGCTGCGACTGCAGCACGCGTCGCTTCCGTCTGCGCCATGGGAACGGGCGCGACGTTATTGCGAGGTGTCGCTTCGCTATTGCGAGGCGTGCTGACAGGCAAGCCGCCGTCTCGTCGCCTCGCCATTAAACGCGGCGCAACGGCCTCCTGCCAAGCCCAAGTTAACACAGGGCGGGGCGCTGTGCGTATGATGGGCGGGCCAGCCCTGTCAGAAGCATGTCCGCACCCATGTCTGGCACCCCCGAGAGGGCCTCCAAATTTGGAGGCCTCTTCGGGGGTGCCGGACACGATTTTGCTCGGGGCGACCCTTTGGGGGGGGGGGGGGGGGGGGGTGGTGCCGCTGGTGGCGTTTTTAGGTGTCCGGACCCCCAATGGGCCTTTGGGGGGTCACTTGGAGGCCCTCTGTGGAGATGCTCTAAGATGCACACGACCTATCATACATAGTTGAATAGAAAATGGCTCTTCATAATGACAAAAACGCAGTAACCTAGACATAATTATGCACTATAACGACAAAATAATCATTAGTGCTTGTGTCATCAACCTGGATTAGTCGATGATCATCAGGTAAACCATATGAATGATGGAGAAAAAGTCTGTCAATATATTATAGCAGTGTCTTTGGTAGTTTACGTATTCCATGATTTTTTTAGAAAATTCATTGAATAGGTTATAAAAAACACAAAACTTTTACCCAAATTGGTTACGAAACAATGGTTCGTAAGTGACACTTGTTCATTTTGTGCATTCATGGAGAGAAGAGGCCATATGAAATCCTTTATTAGCTTGTCAATGGGGAAAATTAGAATAACACCCTTCTGAACTGTCTATTCTGGTAATATATTCAAGTTTGTATTTCCGCGGTGATTGGTTACGGATAACTTTGTTGTTACATGTATGTACCACCGTCACAAATTTAATAGTTAATTAGGGATATTCAAGAAAATCACTCTCACCTTTCAATGAGGTACCTGCATACACATAAGAGGTGGGAGTCTCTAAAAAGACCATTATATTGGATCTTCCTTGGGTTATCAAGCATTGATAGTCATAGGTGTTGCATGAAAAAAGAAGTCCAAGTCACAGGAAGAACGACGACAGGAAGGAAAACATTTGCGCATACCACGGTCTTCTCTATGAGTCTAATTTTCGACATTGAAAGAAGGTTCCTTCTAATTTCCATATGTCACCTCAGTATGAGTCATGCATGTTACCTGCGATGACAACATACAAGTACGCAATATATACGAGAAGCTTCCTACACAAGCTTTCTGGTGTGTGTTTGTGAGAGAGTCTCACTATGTATTCCAACACCACACACTAGATAATTGGCCTATAACGACTGACAGCAATCCAAACACATTCCTATATTTTCAGCTGTGTCTTGGGGTTGCAAAAATAATCTTCTTCAATTAAAAACTCGCATTGCATTCTAGCAATAGTAACCCCGAAATCCATGTTCCCTTACTATGTTATACTCTCTCTCTCCCTCCCTAAAATGTTGCTTGTGGTAGTAAAAAAATATGAAAAGTTAGACTATGAATATCTTTAAAATAGGTTGGATTAGATACTAGTAATTAAATGATATGCATATAATTTTATATTGAAATTTACCACAAAGGTGTAATCGCCTCATGCCATTATATAAGGTGTCTAACCTTTTTATGTACGCTATTTTAGTTGATTTCTTTCGATTTTACCCTCTGCTTAACCAAAGGGCATGCATGTTTTATTTGGTTTTCTAAGAGCATCTCCAACCATGCTCCCCAAAACGGTTTAATTTGTCCGGGCGGACTGCCTGAACACTATGGGGAGCAAAATAGCTGCCCAACCATGGCCCAAACTGGTTTTATTTGTCCGGGCTATCCGGCAAACCCCAAACTCAAGACATATGTGGGGAGGGTTTGAGGCAGGAAGGCATGTGCGGTTGTCCGCTTGAACCACCTTTTTGCTTTTTTTTCTTTCTTTTTTGTCCTTCATTTATTCTTCTCTCTCCTTCTCCACCAATCACATGCAAATGACCCCACGATTTGGGAAGACTTTGAGGTACATGGCTGGAGAGACCACTTTTAGGGTGGTCCGGTCACTGTCCGCTGACAGTTTGGGGGCCGAATTTTGGGGTTGTGGTTGGAGATGCTCTAACAAGTACTGTACTATGTTAGAATGAAAACTTGTATGTAGTCACAGTCGTGTTGTTTGGAAGACTGCGTCAAACAAAACCGTCCACGGGCCGAGCAAGTGGTACTGGTACACGTACGGGGGTGTGCACCTGATGATTATACGGGAGCAAGGTGGACAAGTGGAAGCAACAGATTGGTTGTATGCAGTAGGCAGTGGGGATGTGGCGAGCGTGACCCGAACGGACTAGATCCACGCCCCCCTAAGAAAGCCCGTTGGGGGCCATATCTGGCCACGAGTTGGCTGTGGTGCACTGTTAGTGCCCATATATACATCGCTCAAAAACAAATTCTAGCTAGGTAGTACGAGTAGCTACTAAGTTCCGTGGATCGATCGGTCGATCTCCAATGATTGAGGTTTCTGTTTGGGTTGCTAGGTAAATACTTTAGGTGTGTATATATATGTTGCACTGTGAATGAAAGGTCGGAAAATATTTGCATGCATCCAATGATCCAATGGCATGCAGGTCATGGTAGGCCACGCATGCTGTTCCATGGCAGATGCATGCATCAACTGGCCGGCGGGCGGGTACACTTGGTCAGTTGGCCAGCGACAGGGAAGATCGAAACATGTATAATGTTTTAAGCTTTTTTCACAATCACTTGCGTACACATGTATCTAGACATGTTTTAGTGTATATGTTCACTCATTTTAGTTCGAATTTAGGCAAATTATAAAACACCGAAAACATCTTATATTGTGGAACGGAGAGAGTAGGTACGTACGTACGTGAACGATTCGTTCGGTCGATGAGTGCGAACTTGTACTGGGTCGTCGTAGCCGACTAGCCGCCGATCGTCGGACGTGCACGTTGTTTTCCACCGGCCGGTGGCCGCCGCCGCGGTCTCCGCCTGAGCCACAAGTAGAGAAACGGAGAGTGATGCGGCCGATCAGGAATGCGCGCGTGCGTGTGGTCAGGGTCAAGTCATGGTATGGTATTCCGGTTTATGATTAGCACGCGCGGGTAAGTGGGTGCCGACCGTCACCGTCGATCGAGAGAAAGAAACCACCCGATCAACAGAACCTTCTGAATGTGGTTTCCACTTGACGTCCCACTTTCTTTCCTCTTGGATAACCATGACGCACTATAAAAGATGCTGCTGACGATCCATGGCCTCAACTTGACGCTGGTCCAAGGCTCATAGCGAGCCCTAATCGGCCGCTCGCCCATAATGGCAATACGTGGGCCGGCTTCGGTCCGGTCCATTATCATGTATGAAGTTAAAATTTCGTACATCTGGAAACGGATGTTCATGCTTTCTAAAAAAAGTATTCACGCGTATGTATCACTCTTTTTCATTTTTTGTATTTCTTTTCCTTCTTTTTTTGGTGACACATGAGTATATAATTACAAACCATTCAACTTATTTGAAACCGTGAACATTCCATATTTTTTTAAACCATGAGAAACATTTTAAATCCCGTGACTATTCTTTTGATCCGTGAACACCTTCTTGAACATTGTGAACATTGAATTAAAACATCAGGCTTGGATTAGCCGACCTCGACGATCATCACGCTTAAAACATACGAATGATGGAGCGAAAGTCCATCAATATATTAGAGCAGGGTCTTCGATAATTTCAGATACTCCATAAACCAGTTCAGAAAACTCGTTTACTAAGTTTTAAACTAACTAACAAAAAATACCTTTTCCCTAATCGGTGACAAATCAGTGGTATATACTTAAGTGGTAGGTGTTCACATTGTGCATTCATTGAGAGGCCATATGAAATCCTTTATTACCTTGTAACACAATTATATTTTTTTTAGTGAGAAAAATAAGAAAAAACTCTATTCTGGTATATATTCAATCTAGGACTTCCTATGTGACTGGTTTACAAAACAACTTTATTTTTATATGTATGTACCACAATCACACATTTAGTAGTTATGAATATTCAAGAAAATCACTCTCACCTTTCAATGAGGTATTTCCATACACGTCAGAGGCGGGAGCTTCTACAAAGACCATTATAATGGATCTTCCTTGGGTTATCAAGCATCGGTACTCATTGGTATTGCATGAAAAAAGAAGAAGTCCAAGCCACCGGAAGAACGACGACAAGAAGGAAAATATGTGTACATCGACAAGAAGGAAAATATGTGTACATTCTCACAGTCTTCTCTACAAGTCTAAATATTCGACGTTGATAGAAGATTCCTATTAATTTCCACATGTCACCTCAGTATGAGTCATGCATGATACATGTCGATGACAACATACAACTACGTAATATATTTACGAGAAGTCAACATTCTTGGTTGTGTGGGTGAGAGAGTCTCACTATGTATATTCCAACAACACACTGGATAACTCACCTATAACAAAGGACAAAGTACTCCAAATGCATATATCCCTGTATTTTTGCGGTGTATTGGGGTTGTAAAAAATATATCATTCTTCAATTAAAAACCCGGCTTTGCACTCTAGCGATAGTAACCACGGATTTCAGGTTCCCTTACTATGTTATACCTACTCCTTCCGGTTCCCTAAAATTGTCGCTTTCGATAGTAAGAAAATTGAAAGTTAGGCTATGAATTTCTTAAAATAGTTGGATTAGACAGTACTAACCAAATGATATGCAAATAATTTCTATTGAATACATCTCAAAGATATATACTCCCATCATGCCATTATATAAGGTGCCTAAGCCTTTTTTATGTAAAGCTACTTTAGTTGATTCCTTTCGAGTTTGGCTGCCGCTTAACCAAATGGCATGTTTTAGGCTTCGGTCCGGTCCATTATCATGTATGAAGTTAAAAATTTCGTACATCTGGAAACGAATGTTCATGCTTTCTAAAAAAAGTATTCACGCGTATGTATCACTCTTTTTCATTTTTATATTTCTTTTCCTCCTTTTTTTTGTGACACATGTGTATATAATTACGAACAATTCAACTTTTTTGAAACCGTGAACATTCCATATTTTTTTAGACCATGAGAAACATTTTAAATCCCGTGACTATTATTTTTAATCAGTGAACACCTTCCTGAACATTGTGAACATTGAATTAAAACATCAGGCTTGGATTAGCCGACCTCGACGATCATCACGCTTAAAACATATGAATGATGGGCAGAAGTCTACAAATATATTATAGCACAGTCTTCGATAAGTTCAGATACTCCATAAACCAATTCAGAAAACTCGTTTAATAAGTTTTTAAACTAACTTACAAAAAATACTTTTCCCTAATCGGTGACAAAACAGTGGTACATACTTAAGTGGTAGTTGTTCACATTGTACATTCATTGAGAGGCCATATGAAATCCTTTATTACCTTGTAACACAATTATATTCTTTCAGTGAGAAAAATAAGAAAAAACTCTATTCTGGTATATATTAAATCTAGGACTTCCTATGTGACTGGTTTACAAAACAACTTTATTTTTACATGTATGTACCACAATCACACATTTAGTAGTTATGAATATTCAAGAAAATCACTCTCACCTTTCAATGAGGTACATGCGTACAAGTTGGAGGTGGGAGCCTCTACAAAGACCATTATACTGGATCTTCCTTGGGTTATCAAGCATCGGTACTCATTGGTATTGCATGACAAAAGAAGAAGTCCAAGCCACCGGAAGAATGGCGACAAGAAGGAAAATTTGTGTGCATGCTCACGGTCTTTCTCTATGAGTCTAAATATTCGACGTTGATAGAAGCTTCCTATTAATTTCCACATGTCACTTCAGTATGAGTCATGCATGATACATGTCGATGACAACATACAACTATGTAATCCTATCCTACTATATATTAAAGGCGGACGAATCCGCCTCCAGTCCTGCGTCCACGTCGCCCCCACTCCACAGCCGTCCGATCCGCGCGACGGACGGCCTGGATCAGTCCACGTCGCCCCAATTTCCCCCGGGGTACTATTCATCTCGATTTTAGGCCAATGGGGAGCCGCCACGCGTTCCGGTCACCATCCGGTTCCAGCTCGTCCCGCCAGTCACCCTACCATTTTTGCAGAAAAGCGTCTGGCAAAACGAGTCCGCAACCCGCGGTCCAAACATTAACGCTGCGAGGGACCTCTCTGTAAATCCATCGAAACTCAAGGACGTTTTTGCAAAAAAAACGCTCACAGCAACCCCTCCTCCTCTCTCTCCCCCGAGCGCCTCCGAGGTCGCCGCCGGCGCCGCTGCAAATCCCCGCTGTTACGCCGCTCCCGGACGCGTAGAAGGCCACAGCGAGGTCCCCCGCCGCGCCCCGTACCTTCTCGCCGCGGATCCGCCGCCGGGACGCTGTGAGGCCAGCGGAATGGCCGCCGCCGCTCCCTCTGCCTTCCGCCACCTTTTGACGTCGCCGCCGGCGTTCCGGCGAACAAAACGTCCTGGAGCCGCCACCTTCCGTCTCGCCGCATCAAGGCGCGTCCGGAGCACGGACGCTCGCGTCCCAGCTCGGCATCCCGCGCCGGCGACGAACTCCTCTCCGCCGCGGCGACCACGGCCGCGTTCACGCCGGCGTGACGCCCAAGCGGGCCTGGGCTGGCCAGGTGGGCCGCTACACAGGCCGGGCTGGATGCATTTTTTTTTCATTTTCCTTTTTCTTTTTACCCAGTTTTTCCCCCCTATTTTCCAAAAGTGTTGCAAATTTTTAAATAGAAGGTATTTACAAATGTGACAACTATGTGAACATTAACACAAACAAATAACGACGACATTTGATCAAATTTGAAGCTCAACTTTTTACATTTTCCTGTACCTTTCAGGTGATATAACTGCATTCTTCCCGATCTGGAGCCCGAATTTGCATATTTTAAATTTCCAGACTTTTAGAAATCAAATAATTCATAAATGCAACCGTTTTTCATATTTTGGTCCATCCAAATCCAAGCACGGTTTGAACATGGATATTTCCAAATTACAATTTTCTGCACCGCAATATTTACGAATACATTTTCAAATTAAATTTCCCTCCACCACGATGTCTACAAATGCAACAAAAACATGAACATGAGCACACTAATAATTCAAATTTCAAGTTTTCATGTACCTTCAAAATTTGTGTATTTCCGTTGACGTCAAAAGGAATCCAAACGCTGTACGGTTAAAACTCAAATTTGCATGTAATTCAGATATCACATTTTTACGTGCCTTCCAAATTTGTGTACTTTAGTACACGCCAAAATGTATTCAAATGCGTTAAAACTATTCAAAAAATGGATAACTTCCGAGTTTGAACGGTTTCTAAAATGCGGACAACATTAAAACGAAACTTCATTTGCATTTCATTAATTCTCAAATCCGCACAATTTTAAAATGGAAACACTTTTAAGATTAAATTTAATGGGTGGGCAAAGTACGACAAATATCCCAACATGGACACAAAAAAAAACACCTACCTACAACATATGATCAAATTCCACATTTGACTAATTCAAATTTAAGCCCACGGGCGCGGCGAAAACCGCGCTTATTCCCCTAGTATATATTACGAGAAGTCAACATTCTTGGTTGTGTGGGTGAGAGAGTCTCACTATGTATATTCCAACAACACGCTGGATAACTCACCTATAAAAACGGACAAAGTAATCCAAATGCATATATCCCTGTATTTTTTCGGTGTATTGGGGTTCTAAAAAAAATACTATTCTTTAATTAAAAAACCCGGCTTTGCACCGAAAATCCAGTTTGGTGCCCGAGCACACCTGCTCCTGAAATCAGGACCGTGGAACTAACATTGAGATTGTGTACCTGGCATTTGTCTTCAATAATTTATTTTGTTACAAGGTTCCCTTGCATAGAAAGTGGGTTAGACTTAAATGCGTTTGATATTTGCCTCTTGATGCTCTCTTTTGTTTTTCAAGTTCTATTCCTATGAGAGCATCATTAAAATCTTTTAGCCTAACTAAAGGCATTAAAGAAAGCGCTTTAGGGAGGCAACCCTTTATCTTTTATTTTTAGTTTTTCTCAAGGAGTTTTGTTACTTCTGTAGCAACTCCTTTGTATCTTTATTTTATCGCAATGTTGTGCCAAGTAAAGTTCTATATTGAAAGTTGATGCAAGATTTGGATTTCTGCGCAGTGACAGATTTTTAGCTGTCACGGATTTGAGCTTATCTCCCTGTAGAAAATTCAAAAAATTCTGAGAAAAATCACGCATATTCCTGAGATATGTACGCAACTTTCATTATTTTAGGCCAGATCCATCTGAGCAACTTAAGTGCCTCGAAAAAATTCGTCATTCCAGACTGTTCTGTTTTTGACAGATTCTGCCTTTTGTTTTGCATTCGCTCTTTTACTGTGTTTGTGTGGATTTCTTTGCTCCACAAAGCATTGGTGGCTGTAGCTAATGTCCAGAAGCTTTGGGATTGATTGTATCATTACAGAATATGAGAATTTTTGATTATGCACTAACCCTCTAATGAGAACTGTCTTGAGTTTGGTGTGAAGGAAGTTTTCAAGGATCAAGCGAGAAGGGTGATATTATGTGATCAAGAAGAGTGAAAAGCCTAAGCTTGGGGATGCCCCCGTGGTTCATCCCAACCATATTCAGAGAGACTCAAGCGTCTAAGCTTGGGGATGCCCAAGGCATCCCCTTCTTCATCAACAAACTTATCAGGTCATCTCTAGTGAAACTATATTTTAATTCTTTCACATCTTATGCGCTTTACTTGGAGCGTCTGTGTGTTTTTATTTTTGTTTTTGTTTGAATAAATTCGGATCCTAGCAATCCTTGTGTGGGAGAGAGACACGCTCCGCTTTTTCATGTGAATACTCATGTTCTTCACTTATATTTGTTGAGTATTCTTAACTAGCTACTGCAGTGCTTTTAGCTCCTGTTTTTCATGCATCTCTTCGAGCTGTTAGCACTTGTTTATAAATACTCTCTTGCTGCATTATATTATCATTTGGAGAGTTTATGTTTAAATTTATTGGTGTTTGTTTGGAAGAAAGAAAATGCTACATGTAGTAGTTGGTATTGGAAAAGACATATGCATTCTTGTAGATCATTGTCTTGTTTTGATTTGATGCTTTGCAATTGTTTTGAGCTCTCAAGTAGATCATGTTTAAGCTCTTGCATCATGTAGTTAAAGCCTAGTAGTGGAGAACTACCGTAGAGCTTGTTGAGACTTGGGATGCATATTTGTTCTCTCTAAGGTCTAGATATTTTCTGGTAAAATGTTTGAGCAACAAGGAAGACAGTGTAGAGTCTTATAATACTTGCAATATGTTTTTATGTGATTCTTGCTGTACCGGTTTATACTTGTGTTTGCTTCAAACAACCTTGCTAGCCTAAACTCTGTACTGAGAGGGAATGCTTCTCGTGCATCCAAAACTTGAGCCAAAACCCATGCCATTTGTGTCCACCATACCTACCTACTATGTGGTATTTCCTGCCATTCCAAGTAAATATTTCATGTGCTACCTTTAAACTATTCAAAACTTTATTACTCCTTATTTGTGTCAATGTTTTATAGCTCATGAGGAAGTATGTGGTGTTTTATCTTTCAATCTTGTCATTTACTTCTGACAGACTTTCACCAATGGACTAGTGGCATATACATCCGCTTATCCAATAATTTGCAAAAAGAGCTGGCAACGGGGTGCCCAGCCCCAATTAATTACAACTTTCATTAATAATTCTCTTCACATGTTTTGCCCTGATTTATCAGTAAGCAACTTAATTTTGCAATAGACACTCCTCCATGGTATGTGAATGTTGGAAGGCACCCGAGGATTCGGTTAGCCATGGCTTGTGTAAGCAAAAGGTTGGGAGGAGTGTCATCTATAAAGAAACTAAAATACATGTGTAAACAAAAGAGAAGAGGGATGATCTACCTTGCTGGTAGAATAACGTCCTTCATGGGAGCCGCTCTTTGAAAGTCTGGTTGACAAGGGGGTTAGAGTGCCCACTACCATTCGTTGACAACAACAAACACCTCTCAAATACTTATTTTGTGCTCTCTATATGCTTTCGAAAACTTAAAAAGCTCTAGCACATGATTTAATCCCTGCTTCCCTCTGCGAAGGGCCTATCTTTTACTTTATGTTGAGTCAGTTTACCTACTCCTTTCTATCTTAGAAGCAAACACTTGTGTCAACTTTGTGTGCATTGATTCTTACATATTTACTTATTGCACTTGTTATATTGCTTTATGTTGACAACTATCCATGAGATATACATGTTACAAGTTGAAAGCAAATGCTGAAACTTAATCATCCTTTGTGTTGCTTCAATGCCTTTTACTTTGAATCTATTGCTTTATGAGTTACCTCTTATGCAAAACTTTTTGATGCTTGTCTTGAAAGTACTATTCATGAAAAGTTTTTGCTTATATGATTCATTGTTTACTCTTTATCTATTTGTTAGCAAACTATAGATCATTGCTTTGAGTCACTTCATTCATGACATGAGCCTTGCAATATATTGATCAAGATTGTGTGAAAGCATGTCTCCTCAGAAATTATTTGTTGTTATCGTTTTACCTACTCGAGGACGAGTAGAACTAAGCTTGGGGATGCTTGATACGTCTCCAACGTATCCATAATTTCTGCTGTTCCATGCTTATATTATACCATTTGCTACATGTTTTATATACACTTCGTATCACTTTTATGCATTTTCTGGGACTAACCTATTAACAAGATGCCACAGTGCCAGTTCCCTGTTTTCTGCTGTTTTTGGTTTCAGAAAGTTACTTCTGGAAATATTCTCGGAATTGCACGAAACAAAAGGCCAGTCCCTATTTTTCCAGCACGTACACGGAGTCCGAAGGAGAGACGAAGAGAGCCACGAGGTGGCCAAACCACCTGGCGGCGCGGCCCACCCGCCGCGCCTGTGGTTTGGGCCCCTCGGGGGTCCGCCGACATCGCCCCTTCGCCTATTTATTCCCCGAGACGCGAAAACCCTAAAACACCGAGCCTTTCATCCAGAACATATTCGCTGCCGCCGTCGTCAACCCTAACTCGGGGGGTTCTGAAGCTCTTCCCGGCACCCTGCCGGAGAGGGGAATCATCACCGGAGGGCTCTACATCGCCATGCCCGCCTCCGGAGTGATGCGTGAGTAGTTCATCCTTGGACTATGGGTCCATAGCAGTAGCTAGATGGTTGTCTTCTCCACTTGTGCCATCATGTTTAGATCTTGTGAGCTGCCTATCATGATCAAGATCATCTTATTGTAATGCTACATGTTGTGTTTGCTGGGATCTGACTTATATTGATACCTATGTGGAGCTGAATATTATATTATCATGTCTATGTCATTTGTGATCTTGCATGCTCTCCGTTACTTGTTGAAGCCTTGGCCAGTGAATACTTGTAACTCCAAGAGGGGGTATTTATGCATGATAGTTGGGTTCAACCTCTATTTAACCTGGGATAGTGACAGCAAGTTCTAAGGTTGTAGATGTGTTGTTGCCACTAGGGGTAAAACAGCAATGCTTTATTCAAGGATGAATGTATTGTTTACATTACGCACATTACTTAATGCAATTGTCTGTTGCTTGCAACTTAATACTGGAAGGGGTACGGATGTTAACCGGAAAGTGGACTATTTAGGCATAGATGCATGCTGGATAGCGGTCTATGTACTTTGTCGTAATGCCCAAATGAATCTCATAGTAGACACCACAGCTCACACATGCATGTTATATGCACTTATCAATTGTCAATTGCCCAGCTGTAATTTGTTTACCCAGCATGTTAGTTATCTTATTGGAGAGACACCACTAGTGAACTGTGGACCCCGGTCCATTCTTTTACATCTGAAATACAATCTACTGCAATCATTGTTCTCTACTGTTTTATGCAAACAAACATCATTTCCATTCGATACGTTTAACCCTTTGTTTTCAGCAAGCCGGTGAGATTGACAACCTCACTGTTAAGTTGGGGCAAAGTAATTTGATTGTGTTGTGCAGGTTCCACGTTGGCACCGGAATCCCTGGTGTTGCGCCGCACTACACTCCTTCACCAACACCTTCGAAGCAAACCTCGTTTTCCTACTGGTCGATTAAACCTTGGTTTCATACTGAGGGAAAACTTACTGCTGCACTCATCATACCTTCCTCTTGGGGTTCCCAACTGACGTGTGACGTACAAGCATTGTTTCTGGCACTATAACCTAGAGCCACCAGGGAGGCTGCCGGCAAGGACGGCGACCGGAGGGCGGAGAGCGAGACCTACCTACCTACACCTACCTACCTCGGGCGGAGGTCAGCGCCGTCTCACGGGCGTCCTGCCACTCAGAATTGGGTCCCGCAGTCCTCGCTATTACTAGTTGCGATTCACCGCACCATCAATTTTTTTATTGTCCCCACCACGCGCGGACAACGACTGGTTCACAATCTCGAACAGTTCGTAGCGGTCCAGATATCCGGAGCACCTGTGCTCGGGAGCCAAATCGCCTTCCTTGCTTTGCACTCTAGCGATAGTAACCACGGATTTCATGTTCTCATACTATGTTATACCTACTCCTTCTGGTTCCCTAAAAAAGTCGCTTTTGTTAGTAAGAAAATTGAAAGTTAGGCTATGAATATCTTAAAATAGTTGGATTAGACAGTACTAAACCAAATGATATGCAAATAATTTCTATTGAATACATCTCAAAGATATATACTCCCATCATGCCATTATATAGGTGCCTAAGCCTTTTTTTTTATGTAAAGCTATTTTGGTTGATTCCTTTCGAGTTTGGCTGCCGCTTAACCAAATGGCATGTTTTATTCGACGTATGTTAGGATGAGAACTTGTAGTCACAGTTTGTTTTCGTAGACCGCGTCAAACAAAATAGCTGAGCCCAGAGGGGGAGCGGAGTGCGTGACCCGTGCATGCATGGGTCCGGTAGGCTGAACGGACTAGATCCAGCCCCCCTAAGAAATCCCGTTGGGCCCATATGTATCCCAAAAAAAGGGGTAGCTAGCTACATTTTGATGCCGTTTTTGTTGAGTCCGTGGATGGATCCATCGATGTCCAATGATTGAGGTTTCTGTTTTCCGGTACTCTCCGTTCCACAATATAAGATGTATCACATTTTGGCTAGGTGCAAACCTAAATGAGTGTACATACACATTAAAACATGTCCACATACAATGCATGGCATCCAACGATCATTTCATTATCACAAATTCACAATGCACTTAATAATACTAGGACAATCGATCCATCCATCCATCCAATGATTGAAGTTTCTTTCCAAACAAAAGAAAATGATTGAAGTTTCTGTTAAGCGAGCGGAACTTGGCGGCAAGGGAAGTACCGCCCAGCCACCTCTTCCGTGATTTGTCTCACCAGCGACTGTGGTCAGCCAGGAATGTGAGATTAGGTCTGGCTGATGATCAACGCGCGCGTGTATGCATACTGTTCCACGATCGGCACATTAGATGGTCGACGAGCTCCCGGCGTCAGCGACGTTGCAGAGCCATGCAAAGGGCCTTACAAAAACATTTAGCGCTCGGCAAACAAAAAGATTCTGGAAGTGATCGCTTGATCTTTTTTGTAATTCTTGTGCGAAATTGATCCCGTGTGCTCAAATTGATGCTCATTTCTGTTTGAAACTATGTTATCGGCTTTATTTTGAATTGTGTTTGTGTTGATGTGATGTAACCATATTATTTGGACTTTATGGGCAAACTAGGAAGACGGAGGACTGAGAGCACAAAATATTGTTGAGAGCCAGTTTTAGGGAGTTTGCTAGAGACGAGTAGTTTAATCTTGCCAAAAATCTGATCTCCAGTCCAAAAACTGCTTTTCGAGGGTCAAATTTTGTGCTCTGGTAATGGGGGAGCCCCTGTACATCGCTTTACAGCGACGGCTCCTGCCCGTGTCAGCTACTAAAAATCTTAATGGGCCGGCCTTCGCACGGTAGGTTCACTGTTTCGTACGTACGCCACGCATGCATGCGGATTGATCGGATACGTTGAGCACTTGAGCTAGCTGATCGATCACAATATGTTGAACTAGCTAGCTCGCTAGCTCCCACGATCGCTCGAAACCTAACTAGCTAGCTTGAGCAGCGCCGGTATATTTTAGGTACGTTCTGACATGTATAGTTCAATACACTCTAGATAAAAAGGTATGAAAATAATTCTCCCGAAAGTAAAAAATATATATTTTTGAACTATTTTAAAAAGTGAACACAAAAAGGTCGGTGAACAAAAATAATTTTTGAAAAGATTTAAAAAGTGAACAGAAAATGTTTAGTTATTTTTGAACGATTTTAAAAGTGAACGAAAATTATTTTTGAACAATTTTAAAAAGTGAGCAGAAAAAGGTCGGTGAACAAAAAATATTTTGAACAGATTTAAAAAGTGAACAAAAAATGTTTATGAACGAAAGTTATTTTTGAACGATTTTAAAAGTGAACGAAAATTATTTTTGAACGATTTTAAAAAGTGAACAAAAAAGGTCGGGGAACAAAAATAATTTTTGAAAAGATTTAAAAAGTGAATAGAAAAAAAATTATGAGCGAAAGTTATTTTTGAACGATTAAAAGTGAACGAAAACTATTTTTGAACGATTTTAAAAGTGAACAGAAAAAGCAGTAAACGGAAACAGAAACTATTTTTGAACCGTTTAAAAGATGGGGGCGAACGAAACTATTTTCGAACAATTTTAAAAGTGAACAGATAAATCCGGTGAACGAAAACTATTTTTTGCACGATTTTAAAAAATGAACAGAAAATAGGGGTGAACGGAAACTATTTTTTGCACAATTTTAAAAAAAAGAACAGAAAATGGGGGTGAACGGAAACTATTTTCAAACGATTTTAAAAGTGAACAGAAAACCCCGATGAACGCAAATCTATTTTTGAACGTTTATTGAAGTGAACAGAAAATAGGGGTGAACGAAAACTATTTTCAAACGATTTTAAAAGTGAACAAAAAAAGCTGGTGAACGGAAACTATTTAAAAGTGAACAAAAAAGGCAGGTGAACGGAAACATTTTTTAAATCATAAAAATAAAAAAATAAAATAGAAAATTTAAAAACAAAATAAAAAATAAAAGGGAAAAGAAAGGAAAACGAAAAAAGAAAAAGAAAGGAAAAAGAAAAACGAAAACGAAAATAGAAAATAAAAAGTGAAAAACGAGGAAAGAAAAGAAATAGGAACAGGAAAAGTTAAAATAACGAAAAGAAAAATAAAAAATAAAATGAAAACAGAAAAGAAAACGAAAACGGATAAACAAATGAAACAGAAACAGAAAAGAAAAAAGCCGTAAAATCGGCCCATAATGGGCCGGCCCATCGACTGAATCCTTCAGCGACGCTCGCAACAGCCGTCGCTGCGGGGCGACGTAAAGGATTCACCCTGGTAATGTGCTGATGGAGGGGAGCTCCTTTATGCCGCCCGTTGGCGCCTCTGAAGAGTTGCGCCGCCTACGTGCTTCCAATCGTGGGCCGGCCCAGTTGTAGTCGACGCCTACCAACAGCGAAAAATGAAGGGTAAAAGGAGCCGCAGCGGATTCGAACACAGAACATTCACGTTCAAAGCCAGGGCGCTTAGCCACTGGGATAAGTGCGTGATTACGTACATACTGTGTACCATTATTTATTTATCTATTGTTTCCTGTTTTAGGTTTGGGTTTTCTTTTCCCTTTTTTGTTTTCCATTTATTATTTCATTTCTTTCTTTTTGATTATTTAGTTTAGTTTTTCTTTTTGAAAAATAACCATTCTCGAAAAATCGGAACCATTTTTAAAAAGGACCATTCTTAAATTTGGAACCATATTTAAATTTGGAACCATATTCAAATTAGAAACATTTTAAAATTTGGAACCATTTTCAAAAATGGAATCGTTTTAAAATAATAATTTGGAACCATTTTCAAAATGGAACCGTTTTTAAATTCGGAACCATTTTTAAAGTTGGAACCATTTTCAAAATGGAACCGTTTTTAAATTCGGAACCATTTTAAATTTGGAACCATTTTCAAAAATGAACAATTTTCAAATTTGGAACCATTTTTTATTTGGAACCATTTTAAATTAGGAACCAATTTAAAATCGGAACCATTTTTAAATTTGGAACCATTTTCAAAAGGGAACCATTTTTAAAATGAACAATTTTCAAATTTGGAAGCATTTTAAATTCAGAACCATTTTTAAAATGCACAATTTTCAAATTTGGAACCATTTCTAATTTGGAACCATTTTCAATTTGGAACCATTTTTAATTTTGGAACCATTTTCAAAATGGAACCATCTTTAAAAATAAACAATTTTCAAATTTGGAACCATTTTTAATTTGGAACCATTTTAAGTTTCAGAACCATTTTCAAAATGGAACCATTTTAAATTTGGAACCATTTTCAAAAATGAACAATTTCAAATTTGGAACTATTTTTTAATTTGGAACCATTTTCAAAATGGAGCCATTTTAAAAAATGAACACTTTTTAAAATTTGCAACCATTTTTAATTTGGAGTCATTTTTTATTCGGAACCATTTTCAAAATGGAAACATTTTTCAATTTGGAATCATTTTTAATATGCACAATTTTCAAATTTGGAACCATTTTAAATTCGGAATCATTTTAATTTGGAACCAATTTTCCAAAATGATCAATTTTCAAATTTGGAACCATTTTTTATTTGGAACCATTTTAAATTAGGAACCATTTTTTAATTTGGAACCAATTTAAAATCGGAATCATTTTTAAATTTGGAACCATTTTCAAAATGGAACCATTTTTAAAATGAACAATTTTCAAATTTGGACCATTTTTATTTAGGAACCATTTTAAATTCTTAACCATTTTTAAAATGAACAATTTTCAAATTTGGAACCATTTTTAATTTGGAACCATTTTCAAAATGGAACCATTTTCAATTTGGAACCATTTTTATTTTGGAACCATTTTCAAAATGGAACAATTTTAAAAATGAACAATTTTCAAATTTGGAACCATTTTAAAAAATTGGAACCATTTTCTGCTTCGCGCCCTTTTTCTGACTGCTTCTTTCCCTTCATATCGAACTTAGCGTCGTCGAAGAACCATTTTAAAAATTGGAACCATTTTCAAATTTTGGAACCAATTTTATTTGGAACCATTTTAAATTCGGAACCATTTTTTAAACTTGGAACCAATTTCAAAATGGAACCATTTCAAATGGACCCACTTTTACTTTAGAACCATTTTCTAAAATTGAAACAATTTTAAAATTTGAACCATTTTCAAAATGGAACCATTTTAAAAGTTGGAACCATTTTCAAAATGGAACCATTTTAAATTTGGAACCATTGTCAAAAAATGGAACCATTTTTAATTAAAGAACCGAAAAAATAAATAAGGGAATCACTTTAAAGAACCGAAAAGGTCTTGCTCTTGTTCTTTTGATATAAAAGTTCAGCTGTTGCTAAGTGATCCAAACAGAATTATGAAAAAAACGATTGGCCAGGGAGAAAATTGCTCGATTGGGTAATTTCTTAATAAACCGGGTTGTTTTACTATCAACACTTTTCCTTGCAAAAACATCATATATAGGAATAAAAAAGGATACAGATTCTCGACACAAACGAACAACTCGTAAGGTTCGAACTTAGTTAGGTTGCAAAAAAAAAATCTTTCAAAAAGAAACATCACGTATCATCTTTATTTCGTTACTTAAGTCACCTTTTGGATTAAAACAGAACTTAAATTGGCTTTTTCATATTGAGAAAATATGTAGCATTCAATCACAGAAGCAAATTACGGCATCATAATAATCACAAAAAAGAACTTGTGATGACAAAAGCAGCTTTACAAATTTAGTAGGCGTTTAGAAGTAACAAAAGAACGTCCATCAAGTACTCGTTAAAAAAGTAAAGGGGCATCTCCAAACAAATTAGTTATAACAACATGTCAACATCGTCCTCCCTGCTATTATATGAACAACCATCCATCCCTTACGCTGGACCTAATCGAAAGAGTTGACAGCTACATCTTCTTTTTCTTCTTGATAGCCTCGAGCTTCATTATGTCAACCTTATTGTGATCTGAACTTTTAATCTATAATTCAGAAAAATATAAATAATATACCAAAATGTTCACAAAAAAAAATCTGTAAGTTTGTATCAATGAAATTTGTATTTGATTAAATTTGAACTATTTCCAAAATGAAATTAGTAATTATCCATTCTTTAAATTATGAAATTATAATAATGAATTTTAAAATACATTTCAATTCCAATTTAAAATGTTTTACATGTCTCAACTTTGAAAATTCTAAAATGTATTTTCATTATTAACATGCAATGTTCTTAATTCGATAATTGAATAATTAAAATGATTCCTTATTTAGGAAAATAATTAATAAAAGTAAGTTCATAATTTTGAAAAAGAGTTATAAGCCTATGAAAATCTGATCTTCTATTTGTTTATAATCTGTACCAACAAACAAATATTAGACAACACTTTGAACTACTTAGTTCTTTATGAATAAATGTATCACATGTTTCATTTACTATTTAATATTGTTTTCATCTAAATTTTGATTAAGTGAAATAACTAAGAAACCATTTGAAGGTTCTTAACATCATGTTAGCAATGCAATAGGTTCTACTCTATAAACTACACCCTTCATGCAAAGTAAACAAAGTTAAACACATGAGCCACTACTCTTACTATTTGAGCATGTTCCAACGTTTCACACCTTTTATTTCTTCAAAAGTTATTCTTTTTGCCTTCATGAACAAAAGTATTACACCATCTCTTTAAGTAAATCAAGTTATGATGTGTTCTTTCAACATAAAAATGATAACCAACCCTAGCACACACGACTAGTGTTATGACGTAGTTTTACTTTATTCTCATGCTTAATATGATACTCTAAAGAAAGGTTTTAAACTCATATTTCTTGTACGGTAAACTTGGAGATAAACCATCTAAGGGGAAATCACCAAACTCCAACAACTTTCAACCATCAAGAGTGAGATACGGGGGTTTCCGACGATGCATCTCATACTTATGCATAATAGCATGTTGCTTCTTCAAACATTAGTCCTTACCGGACCAATGACGTTCTTCCTGATTTTTGGAGTCATTATAATATCGAAGACCGTGGCTGCATAATCTTGCAGTCAAAAAGGCAAGTTCACTCTTGCTCATGTCCTACTTGATTATGTTTATCAAAGTAAATGAAAAATACTACGGTTTATCATTGCATGAAAAAGAAAAACCTATCTTCGAATGATGTGAATTGCTATATATATATTGTTGGCTGGCAGATGGAACCATGGAATGATGTGGTTGGTGGAGGTTCCATTTGCACGGGAAAGTATTACCTAGGACTTAAGAACCAATGCCGTCATCGTTCTTGCGCCGTAAATGAAGCGTTAACCATGAGACTTGGAATGGGACGGGAAAGTCATCTGTGATCTTCTCCCTTTCGCATGTCAACGGACTGCAGATCTTGCGGCTACATGCACATGGGTGGGATCCCTTAATTCCCAACGGTAACTGGGGTCTATGATGGTCTGCAAGGGGATGCCTAGGTATCTACCGTGAGGGTAGAGCCAGGGGTTATTCTGCTATGCATGAATTGGGTGGGCATGCGGGGTTGTTGGAGAAGCACGGCGAATGGCTTGGATCAACAATCGGGCCCCACACCATAGGAAGTGTGGACAGAAAAGTACGCCTGGTTGTACAACATGATGTTGGTCTCTTATGGGTAAAGTAACGCACCTCTGCAGAGTGTAAAAATGTGACATGTTACTCCACGTTCCAGGAAGGAACGGCGAACGCTGCAGGAAAGGAGGCTCCTCAAGGCCCTAGCACCTGTGAATCGATGACGGGCATAGTTTTCTGAAGATAAAATGAATCTTTTCCTAAAAATGTTTTACAAAGATATGCATGTTCATCCATGACCTTTTGGTATGGATGGTAGCTAGTGCATAAAACACCTTATTCTTATTATATGAACTTGCTGAGTAACGCTCGTGTTGCTTACTCTTTCCTCCGTTGACCCCTGCTTAGATTATTGGAGACAGCAGAGGAAGGACAGGAATCCATGACAATGTTGGAGAGATCTTCGACAAGGAGTCAAATCCACTTGGTGGAGCCTGAAGGAGTCAACCTCTACTTTGCCAACGGATGCGTGGCGACAACAGTGCAACGGTGGACACGTCGACAACAATTCCTATGGACAAGATGACTATAATTGGATGGAGGAAAACAACTGTAGACACGGAGATTCCAGGTGGATAGATTAGGGCTGTGACCACCACAGTAGTGGATTAGGAGTTAGAAGTAGAGCTGGTATCCAGCTTGGTGCTTCGATTTGAGTCTTTTGGGAGTTTCTTTTGCACGAGACCTACTTCTGTTTGTAAAGGAGGTTCTCGAGTTTTTGTATTGAATAGTGTTTGTAATCCTATAGTGTTACCTTGGACCGATTATGTTTCTGTTGTACTACTCTGAAGGATGTAATATTTACGAAGTGGTCCTTTTGTGAGTATTATGTCAATGACTTGTACACTACAACATGCAGTGGTGTGCTGGGTCACTACAATACGCTCAAAGAACCTCTTAGAAAAAACACATCGCATAACATGGCGCAAAGATCAGTTAACCCATATATAGATCGAAGAATGTATAAAAAGCATGCATACACTCAATAGGGATTTGGGTAATACTAACCCTAGGGTTTGCCAAAAATTTATTTTGAAACAGGGGATGGCCCCTAAGGGCCCAGGTGCTTCTCAATAATAACAACGGTGCGATAGAAAGTATGAGAGGTCCACAACAAAAAATACAACAATCACAAACCAGACCCCAAAACATATGCAGCAAAGGACCCTAAACAGTAAATCAGAAAGGCAATAAGGTCCTGCACTACCGCCGGCAAAACAGAGGACTCGAACGACGGCCTTCCACACCGAGGCCGGGGACGAAACAACTTGGCATCAGCAGGAAGTGAAGCGCCGCCGTGAATCCTAGATGGGGCCTCCGATGGAGGTTGATATCCTGACGACGATGCATCCACTAGTGGGAAAACCCTTATAGATAGGTTGCATTCTGTGGCGCACCTTTAATTGGTGCGCCACCATAGAAATATATTTCTGTGGCGCACCAAGCTTGGTGCGCCACAGAAATGTGACTTGGTGCGCCACAGAAAGTCACATTTCTGTGGCGCACATGGCCAGGTGCGCCACAGAAAGTTGTCCGGCGGGCGGTTAAAATTTGAAAAAAATAATTCTGTGGCGCACCTGACACGTGCGCCACAGAAAGTTGACATTCTGTGGCGCACCTGGCAGGTGCGCCACAGAAAGGTGACATTCTGTGGCGCACCAAGCTTGGTGTGCCACAGATTTTTTTTCTCCAAATCCCACACACCCCCCCCCCCCCCTGGATCACCTTTTTTTGTCTTGCAGTAAGTAAAAGAAAATGATAAAAAATTCAATAAAAAAAATCCTTTGACATGTAGTTAGGTATGAGTGTCTAGTAGGTATAGAAATTTTGAAATAAGAATTTTGACCTTTTCTACAACAAATGAAAAAGAAATCTTGCAACGGCCATAACTTTTGCATACGACGTCGAAATAACGCGTTTTATATGCCAAAAAAAGTGAGAAAAATCCGAGTTCGAATCCACCGGGGTTTACCCGGTCAGCAATTCACAGATTCCTCAAATTTCAAAAAAAAAGTTATTTCAAACAGACGATTTTTCGCAGCAAAATAAAAAAATTCAAAAATTCAAAAAATTAAAAAAATTCAAAAATTCCAAAAAAAAAGACACAGAAATGTATAACAAAGAAGATTGTTGACTTTTCTTGACTTTTTTATTTTCTTGGATTTTTTTTTAGATTTTTGGATTTTTTGGATTTTTTGATTTTTTTTTGATTTTTTGGATCTTTTGAAACTTTTGAATCTCTTTTTGAAAGTTTAGAAGTTTTTGAAAAATATGAAATTTAAAAACACACGTTTATAACATATAAATAACATATACACATAGAAGACTTAAGAGGATTCATATGATATATATATCAATAA